>CM019063.1:314440994-315120065 GCA_009667805.1 Leptobrachium leishanense
TCGTCTCCTCTGGTGAAAAGGTTGCAGACCGTCCAGGGTGCAGCTCCTGGGGAAAAACCTCCTGCGAAACTCTTTGTACCTGAGAACGAAAGAGAGGAAGTACTTAACATCTATCATGACAATAAAACTTCTGGGCATATGGGTATCACCAAGACAGTGTCTAGTATCAGTAAACTCCTCTGGTGGCCCACATTGCGCCGAGATGTTAAAGATTACATAGCAGTGTGCGAGGTGTGCACAAGGCAGAAAAGTCCCAAAACAGCACCCATTGGGTTACTCCAGCCTTTGCCGATCCCCGAACGACCATGGTCACATGTAGCCATGGATTTCATAGTAGATTTACCTGAGTCAAGAGGGAATACAGTGATACTTACGGTCATAGATCGATTTTCCAAGATGGGTCACTATATTCCTCTTCGGAAACTACCTTCGGCAGCCGAACTGGTGCCCATATTCATTTCCAATGTGGACCGCATACACGGTGTTCCTCTGGAGATCGTCTCCGATAGGGGGACCCAATTCATCTCCAGATTCTGGAGAGGGTTTTGTAAGAACGTGGGGATAGACCTATCATTCTCTTCGGCCTATCACCCCCAGACCAACGGAGCAGCAGAACGAGCCAACCAAAACATAGAGAAATATCTGAGGTGTTTTATATCAGAACAACAAAATAACTGGTCTGACCTGTTACCATGGGCAGAGTATGCTCTGAACAGTGCAGTGAGTGAATCCACAGGACATTCTCCTTTTTTCACTGTTTATGGTTTTGATCCTCCCATGCTCCCCGCTACGTTTCCTGATACCACGATTCCTGCTTTGGATGAGCAACTGGCATCATTAAAAGAGACTTGGGAGAGAGTGAAACGGGCACTGGAGGAGAGTAGTGCCATCCAGAAAACCAAGGCCGACAGACACAGGAGGCAGGCACCCGTGTATCAAGTTGGGGATAGGGTTTGGCTGTCCTCACGAAATATCAAGCTCTTAGTGCCTTCCATGAAGTTGGCACCTAGATATATCGGCCCCTATAAGATTCTGCGGCGACTCAACCCTGTCTCCTATGCTTTGGCATTACCTCCCCATATTAGGATACACAATGTGTTCCACGTAAGCCTTTTGAAGCCATTGTTATGTAACCGGTACACCAAGGTCCATGCTCCACCGCCTCCGGTTTCTGTGGAGGGCGAGGAGGAGTTCGAGGTTGAAGCCATTCTGGGTGCCAGGATGTCTAGGGGTTCCTTACAGTACTTGGTCGATTGGGTAGGTTACGGTCCGGAGGATCGTTCTTGGGTTCCGGCTGCAGAGGTCCATGCCCCTCGCTTGGTAAAAGCATTCTATTTGGCGCACCCCCCGTGCCCCTGGGGGGCGTCCAGTGGCCGCCCGTGGAGGGGGGGGTTCTGTCACGGATGGGCCAGTACTGGGGCGCCTGGCAGCAGATTCCTCGCTGCTCGCTGGCCAGGCGCCGAATGATAACGCTACCGGGTGCGCTCACGTGGGACGCCGGGGGGCGGAGCCTGGCGCTGTGACGCGGAACCGCCGGGTTTAAAACCCGGCTTCACTAGTTCGCCAGTGCCCTGACGTGGTATTCACTTCCCGCAGAGCTCTTGTGTTTTTTGGCTAATATCTGTGTCTGACCTTGCTTCTGGAAACTAACCATTCTGTGTATGACTCCTGGCATTGGCAAACGAACCATTCTGTGTATGACTCCTGGCATTGGCAAACGAACCATTCTGTGTATGACCCCTGGCATTGGCAAACGAACCATTCTGTGTATGACCCCTGACATTGGCAAACGAACCATTCTGTGTATGACTCCTGGCATTGGCAAACGAACCATTCTGTGTATGACCCCTGGCATTGGCAAACGAACCATTCTGTGTATAACCCCTGGTATTTGCATTTACTCCGCTCTTGGTTCTGCCCTTAACGTTGGTACCGAGGTCAGTCTATGTGGCACCCTAAGCACACATCAGATTACCTCCGTTATAACTAAGGTCCTAGGGAGAACATATACTCTAGTCTGTACCTCTGTCTGGTGTTTCCCTTTGTTTATCTATTGCCTGATCAATTATCTATCTAGCTTTACCGACCATGCAAGGATCGGAAGGGTAGAGAGCGGTCTATGAAAAGGGACCACTATTCTGGCAGTCAGAGGGATTCGTGACAATACTCTATTCTATACCTCTGTCTGGTGTTATCCCTTGTTTATCTATTGTCTGGTTTATTGTCTATCTAGTTTTGCCGACCATTCAAGGATCGGAAGGGTAGAGAGCGGTCTACGTAAAGGGACCACTATTTTGTTAGTCAGAGGGATCCGTGACAGCGGAAAGACGTCTTGGGTCGAGCAGAGCGCAGAGTATCTGGTGGCTGGGTGAGAGGCCTTTCCGACCACAGTGAAAATAATAAAGCACGCTGCAGTTTGTCTAAACCTACAGGGCCCCAACGTGACTAGTCGAAGACACATTGAAATCATTCACTGGCCAGTTGAATCTAGTACCCGGGTACCAACACACGCATACACGTACACCTTCTTGGGACACAACCTGTACGGGACTCACATTTCAGCAACAAAGGGGTTAAAATTCCTTTTTCTTTTCCGCTGCGCGTTTCTCGCATTACGAACTTCTGTAAATATATATGTATACCGTGCTGCTCTATATATGCCAGTTTATTTGAGATCAGTAAACTATATAACTTATAAAATCCACAACAGTGCTGGTGTATATTTATTCCCTAGTGCGGGGAGACTGACCCGAGGTTTAAATTCAGCGGCTCCTCTGGAAGTGAGCGCTACACATGTTTTTATTGAACAGAACATGTAAACATTCACAGTGCAGGGTGGAAAAAGTATGTGAACCTTTGGACTTAATAACTGGTTGACCCTCCTTTGGCAGCAATAACCTCAACCAAACGTTTCCTGTAGTTGCAGATCAGACCTGCACAACGATCTGGAGTAATTTTGGACCTCTCCTCTTTACAAAACTGTTTCAGTGTAGCGATATTCTTGGGATGTCTGGTGTGAATTGCTCTCTTAAGGTCATGCCCATAGGCGTGCGCACGGGGGGTGCACACCCTAATCCCAGCCCTGGCACACTCTGGGGCCCCGGTTGGCTGCATTCCATTGACAGCCGCCGGGACCCTTCATCTTCCCTGCAGTCCGTATTCATCCCTGGTGGTCAAGGTGGCTGTGGGGTTTGCAATGTGATCTATGCTTTATGCACAGAACTCAAAGCATATCTCACACTGGATTCAGGCGCTCACTGACTGTGTCAGTGCAGCGCCGGTGTGCTGACACGTCACAGAGCACCAGCGGTCAGCTGACAGGAAAAGTCGGCTTAAAGAAGGTGAGAATGGCACCCTGCCCCACTCATAGCTGGCCTCGTTCTCCCCTGTGTGCTTAGACCCCTTTTGTGTAGGGTGAGCAGGATCCCGGGCCCACGTCACCACTGCACAGGGATATGGGGGGAAAAGAGTCGAGCAGGTGGAGGCTGGAAAGACAGTGCGGCTACATGCTTCACACTGCTCTCACCCTGCTGGCCGGCATACATCCTCTGGACCTGCTTCAGACCTCCCAGCAAAGAGCTACTTCACCACCAGTAGCTGGAGGTGAAAGAGCAGGGTAGTGGCAGCGAAGGTTTGAAGACAAGAGGCCATGGCATATGAGCAGGAAGGGATGCATTCCTAAAGGAAGAGAATCCAGCAGCAGCAGCATGGGGAGCCAGGACAGTGCAGAGCCTTCAGTCACATACTGCAGCCCCCAAGAGATTTTTACCTGCTGTGTTGTGAGCTTCTGAATAAAACAGAAATCTGCAGGGTGAGCTGAGGAAAGGGTAAGGTTTAGCTCTAACACTGCACACTTAACTCTTGACTTCCTGCCCTCCCTCAAAATTACAATATATTAACAGCCCCTTATTTAAAAGGAACAATTTGAGTGCCAGCCTGGCAGGGCCATGGGTTTTTCCATCTTCTCCCCTAAATACACTACACTAACACCTGATGCTTTCATTGATCTGTACAACACCACAGCACTCGCCCATCTTTGTCTCCTATTCAGTACAGCAGACTGTCAGAACCTGATGAAAGTTTAGTAATAAATCGAAACCTTGCTTACAAAGCTGACAGTCTGGTATTCAGCACAGCAGACTAAGCGGATTATTGCTGTGATTTTCCAACACATGAGTTTATTTTGCTGTATGATATCCACAGCACGTTTGGTGACCCTGTCAGCCCTTCACTTTAAATTTTATCACTGCGAGTGTAGACTGTATTTTGGCTCAAATCCAACTTTTCTGCTTTTTTTCTATTCCTAATCAGAGCCGTAGCTAGCTCCTTTTGCACCCGAGGCAAAAACAGAAAATTGCCCCCCCCCCCACATAATTTTAAAAATCAGAGTCCCCGACCAGTGGCGCAATGCTAAGCTCCTGAATGCTCCCCGCGACCAGAAGCAGTGGATCGGACCACCCTTTGCGCTGTGGGATGAGAGGCAAGTATGTGATTTTTGGGGGGGGGGGTTCCAGCTGGTGCTGACTGATTCTGCAGAAGCGGAATCAGTTAGCACCAGCGTCTAGCTGTGGGTAACTTTTGTAGCTATGGTGGGATGGTAATTAGCGTTAGGACTTTGCGCTCCCCATGTTAAGTATAGGGAGCGCAAAGTACAGTAACCTCGCGCTGAAAAGCTCAATCTCCTGGATTTTTTTAACCTGTTACCGTTGGGATTGTAATATGAGGGTCCTGTGCTAGGATGTGATATGGGCAGCATGCAGTAACCTCATTTAACCTAGCACCAACGCTCACATGTGTGAGTGCTAGCGTTAAGGAGGTGATGGGGCCCTACATATATAGTGCACACACAGTACATGTACAAATACAGTACACACAGAATACATGCATGTATAGCAAAAGAACATTTAGCATAATATACACCCCCCCAGAATAATATACACAGCACTGACCCCCAGACTATTTTCCCCAGTTCACATGGATATTATTGATCCCAGCTCATATAGATATTATTGACCCCAGCTCATAAGGGTATATATTGCCCCAGTTCACATAGATATGCCCCCCAGCTCTCATGGATAGTGCCCCCAGGTCTCATGGATAATGCCCCCAGGTCTCATGGATAGTGCCCCCAGGTCTCATGGATAGTGCCCCCAGATAGTGCCCCCAGGTCTCATGGATAATGCCCCCAGGTCTCATGGATATGCCCCCAGGTCTCATGGATATGCCCCCAGGTCTCATGGATAATGCCCCTAGGTCTCATGGATAGTGCCCCCAGGTCTCATGGATAATGCCCCCAGGTCTCATGGATAGTGCCCCCAGGTATTGCATCCAGGTTTCATGGATAGTGCCCCCAGGTCTCATGGATAGCGCCCCCAGGTCTCATGGATAGTGCCCTCAGGTCTCATGGATAGTGTCCCCAGCTCACCTCTCAAGCTGCCGCACTTTGCCGGCGGCAGCGAGCTTCCTACTAGAACGGCTGCTGACAGGAAGTGCAGCCGCTCGCCTGGGATCGATGAAACAGCGTTCCGCGATCTCGCGAGATCGCGGAAGGCTGTTTCATCAATCCCAGACGAGCGGCTGCACTTCCTGTCAGCGGCCGTTCTAGTAGGAAGCTTGCGGCCGCCAGCAATCGTTCCGGGCTCGGGCGGGGCCACAGCTTCACAGCTGTGAAGGGGTGCAGCCATGGCTCGAGTCCTGCGGGAATGCTGTGAGAACGCAGGTTCCCGCAACCTGCGTTCCCGCAGCGTTACCGCAGGTCTCGAGCCATGGCTGTGTCCCTTCACAGCTGTGCCCGAGGCACGTGCCTCACTCGCCTTGCCCTTCCTCCGGCCCTGTGCCTAATGATTACTCGTTTTTAGGGGCTCCTCCATATATTCAGGGTTTGCGGATGTCTTTTTAGAGGTTGCTCTGCACCTAAACTACACAAATTGCAAACACCCCAATCTATGTGTGGGGACAAGATCAAATGACACACTGACCACAGTCACTTCTCTCAAATATCTAGGTATGTGGTTAGACCCAAATCTATCTTTTGGCCCCCACATCGAAGAACTCTCATCTAAACTCTACCCAAACTAGGTGCCCTGTACAGAAACAAATCCTGCCTGAGCCCCGCAGTAAGAAAGCAGATTGTGCAACAAATGCTTATGCCAGCCATTGAATACAGAGATATAGTGTATGCAGCTGCCCCTCAATCACAACTCCAGAAACTTACTACATTGTATAATAGGGATGAGCTGTTCAGTTCGGACGGTTCTGATTTCGACCCGAACTTAGCCTGTTCGATTAGATCGCGAACACCGAACATTTCCGGGTGTTCGCCGCATGTTCGACCACAATGCATCACAATGGACCACAATGCATTTTCCCACTGGCCTAAAGCTCGTAATTGGCTACAGCCTTGCACCTGACCACAGGTCTGGTGCAAGACAGGTTCAACAGTATGCCAATCACGGCTCAGAGTCCTGATTGGGCAAAGTTTGCCCAATCATGGGCTCACAGAGCTAAGTCCCGCAGCACACTATATAACGTTTCCACGCATAGCTACAGCACGCATTTTGAGAGGAGATTTCAGAGGAGATAGTTGTGTGTTGTTACTGCCGGTCTGCCACGCTACTGGGGGGGTCTGGGGGGTCTCATTTCTACCAAATAACAGGGAATTTAGGTGATGTGTGTCTTGTCACTGTGCCAGCAAGTTTTTTGGGGGTTTACAAATTTCTTTAAAACATTTGGAAATTGAGGTGATCTTCTGTGTCTTGTCACTGTGCCAGCAAGTCTTTTTGGGGGTTACAAATTTCTTTAAAACATTTGTGAATTGAGGTGATCTTCTGTGTCTTGTCACACAGCCAGCAAGTATTTTGGGGGTTAAAAATTTCTTTAAAACATTTAGGAATTGAGGTGATCTGTCTCTTGTCACACAGCCAGTACCACGCAGTATTTTGGGGCTCACTAATTTCTACAAAACATTTGTGAATTGAGGTGATCTGTGTCTTGTCACACAGCCAGTACCACGCAGTATTTTGGGGCTCACTAATTTCTACAAAACATTTGGGAATTGTTATAATCCGTGTCTTCTCACTGGCTGCCACCCATCAAGGGATCTCACTAATTTATAGGAGGTGTCTGAGATTTGTAATTTGTGTCTTGTCACTGGCTGCCAGCTATCAGGGTGTCTCACTGAGTTATACCAGAGTTCTTTAAATCTTTATACCAGAGTTGAATCAGAGTTCTGTATATATTAATCTATATATCACTCACCATGTCTGAAAGAACAAAAAGGACAGGCAGACGCTACCAGACACAGATAAGAGGACAAGCAGCCCCTGTGTTGGGAGGCTGTGCCTCTGGTCGTGGTGGACGTGGTACATCCTCTTCAGGGGCACGCTTGTCCTTTCTAACTGGTGCTGGCCGTCTTAAGCAGCAGCAACATACAGAGGACTTGGTGGATTGGCTAACCAGACCATCCTCATCCTCCGAGTCCTCTGCCAGCCAGGCTTCTAGTGCTTTACAGTCCACCTCAGCTGCCAAAGCATCTAATGCAGCCTCCATGTCCACAGCTACTCCTGCCGTAGCCTCGCTATCACACACGGAGGAGTCAGCTGAATTGTTTGACTACAATGAGAGTGACATGCTGCTTGAGGATGCGCAGCAAGTACAGTGCTGTGATTCAGTCTCTGAGGTTGAGGAAGGGAGTATAATCAACCTAGAGGAAGGGGGTGCCAGTGATGACACACAAATAACTGGCACTCATGTTGCCCCAGCAGCTGCAGAGTACTGCCAAGTTGGCTCCAGTGACGAGGAGATAGGGGGTGATGATGACAATGATGATGAGGTCACCTGGGTGCCTGATCAAACAGAGGAATTAAGTGAGGAAGAGGGGGAGGAGGAGGCACAGCAAACACGAGGCACAACATCCTCTGTGACCAACCATAGCACTAGCCAGTCTAAGGCATCACATGTCAGAGCTGCTCCGGTGCAGAGCGCTGTTGTCTCAAAGAACACATGCAGGAACTCTGTTGTCTGGGAGTTCTTTAAGAAATGTGCAGTAGAGCGCAGCGTTGCTATTTGTAATCTATGTCAGATGAGGCTTAAGCGTGGGAAAGATACCGGACACTTGGGTACCACGTGCTTGAGGCGACATATGAACAACTGCCACACATCCCGTTGGCGCAAAACGTTGCGTAGGTCCTCCTCCTCCTCATCTGTCTCTACCCCCACTGTATGTCCTGCCATGTCATTGCCTACAACCTCCACCTACAGGGATGATGCTACAGTAATGGATGTACCAGGTCCTTCCTCACCATGTGACATCTTCCCAGCAGCTGATGATTTACGCAGTCCGATTACGTTGCCGCAGCTGCTGCAGCGAAAGAAAAAATATAGTCCCAACCATCCCCAAGCACAGCGTCTAAATGCCAGCTTCGCAAAATTACTCGCATTGCAGCTGCTGCCTTTCCAGCTGGTGGACTCTGGTCCCTTCCGTGAATTTGCTGAATGTGCTGTACCACAGTGGCAGGTTCCAAAACACCATTACTTTTCACGCAAGGCCATTCCAGCACTATACCAGCACGTGGAAGACAATGTTATCCAGTCATTGGGAAAGGCAGTCAGCAACAAGGTGCATGTGACTTTAGACACGTGGTCCAGCAAGCATGGACAGGGTCGTTACATTTCCTTCACGGCACACTGGGTAACTCTGATTGCAGCTGGGAGGGATCCAAGACAGGGCTTTGTGCTGGAGCTTGTTCATCTACCACGCCTCCAGAAAGCTGCTTGTATGAGGTCTGTCTGCTCCACCACCACCACCTCTCCCTCTTCCTCCTCCTCCTTCTCTGTCTCTGGCGAAGTGGCAGTTAAACCGACGCCTGACAGGGTCTACGCAATGGCTCAAGCAAAAAGATGCCATACTGTGCTTGAGCTGGTTTGTTTAGGGGACAGGAGCCACAGGTGCAGAGATGGTTAACACCACGCCAGCTTCAGCTGGGAATGATCGTCTGCGATAACGGCAGCAACCTTCTCTCCGCCCTACGCAAGGGTAAATTGACGCATGTACCATGCCTAGCACACGTCCTAAATCTAGTGGTACAGCGTTTCCTAACCAAGTGCCCAGGGCTGCCAGAGCTTCTCATCCAGGCCAGAAAAGTCTGCAGCCACTTCAGACGGTCATTCCCAGCAAGCGTTCGCCTGGCAGAAATTCAAAGAGAATTCCACCTTCCCACAAACCGTCTGATCTGTGACATGCCCACCAGGTGGAACTCAACATTAGCAATGCTGCAGCGTCTGCACAAGCAGCAGAGGGCCATCAACGAGTACCTGTGTGAGTATGGCACAAGGACAGGTTCAGGTCAACTTGGTTTTTTTCCCCCCCGCAGTGGCTGATGATCAAGGATGCATGCACTGTACTGTCACCATTTGAGGAGGCAACAAGGATGGTGAGCAGGGACAGGGCATGCATCAGTGACACAATTTCTTTAGTGTTCCTGCTGGAGCACACTCTGCGGGGAATTATAGATGGAACGGCCGCCACTGTACCTTAGCGCGGTACAAATTCTTAAAATGTTGATTTGGTGTGGTGTATTAAAGAATTCGTTAGGTTGTATTTTTATAAGTTCCCCCTGTAATTCTCCCCATTGTTGACCTGTTCCCCGCCTGTCCACAGCCCCGGGAAGACGCCCGGTCTGTGAATGCCTCGAGCCGCCGCTAACTGTCTCTGCCAAGCCGCCCAAACTTGCCCGCCTTGCCCCGCAGCGTGGAAACCATGCAGAAGAGCGCTTCTTGGCCAGTAGGCTCCTAAAAATAGGTTCTTACGGGGGTGCAAATTTCAGAACGAAGTGCCCCGGAAAACCCGAACGCCGACCAGGGATCCCTCGCCAGGAGCGTGGCCGGCAAACAGTGACTCTTGCTCGGGTACAGCCGCCGGACTTTCCCCCTCCACAGCTCGGGCTCCGTTGATCCGATCAGGGCGCTTTTTGGACTGAACCAGCCCCCGGACCCGAGCTACCAGGCTGTACCCCCAGCGTGCCGCCGCTCCCAGGGGATCACCCCGAAATCCCTGGTAAAACCCCAAACTCGGGCTGAAAGCCACAGGACAAAGGAGCGCTCACACCACAGGGGGGGCCGGGCGCTGCCCAGACAGGGAGAGGTTCTGGGAGGGGGGGGGACAGACGAGCTGGCGCCGAGATCCGAGATAAGGGCTGCGCACAGCAGGGGTCCCCCAGGTTAACCAAGGCAGATTGGGCAAGGGCTCGAGGCAAAGGTAAAGATCACCGCAGGAGGACTGAGGGCGGGCCAGGGGAGAACAAGTGTTTCATTCCCCATAAATACCCCTGCATCCGCCATGTTAAATAAATTGGTACCTGTTTGAACCTTTACTCCTGCCTCGGCTAGTTATTGGGGATAACAGTGCTTGGGGAACCGTGACGCTTCAAGGATCGTGCAAAAGCGCTTAATCACCGCCGAATTCATATAGCCCGCTACCCCTGACTCTACACCTCCAGACAAGCTCGGCGCTGACGGCAGGGTAGCGGTGATCCGTTACATTGGCTGGCAGCGCTGGGATCAGCCACCGCGACACGCCGAGCGTCTGGAGTAGACATCATCCGGGGGGAGAATCTGAGACCAGCCCAGCAGGGGGAGATACAGCCGCTGGCTTGACTCCGGTCTCAGACACCCCTGGGTTCGAGAGGTGGACAGTACCAGCAACGGCGGTGACCCCGTATGGCACAGCACTACGAAGGGCTGAAGCGCACGGTCCTGAAAGAACTGTTAAAAGCCAGAGGCAAGGTGCCCGGAGGCAAGGCGAAAGCGGTTATCATCGGAGAACTGATGGAGGACGACCGCAACAGCGTGGCTCCCTCTGAGGGCTCCGAGACCTCGGAATGGAGGTGAGAGGTGCAGTGGCGGCTGGCCCTATACGTAACGGACCCCTCCGCCGACATCATCGGGAGGGTCCTGGCCGACACAGACAAGCTCCGCCAGGCAGAGATGCAGCAAAGGTCCGGGGGGTCGCTGTCCCCCCAAAGCAGTACCGGACCCCCCAAACAGAAAATACCTTTCGCGGCGTTCAAGCTCTTCCCAGAGGGGAGTGAAGACATCGACGGGTTCCTGCAGGATTTTGAGAGGCAATGTGTCCTGCAGGAGGTGGCGGTCCGAGACTGGGTACCCATCCTGGCGAGCAAATTGACCGGCAGGGCGGCTGAAGCCTATCGGGCGGTGGTGGACGAAGATTGTATGGTGTACGAGCGGGTCAAGGAACATCTGCTGGTCCGCTATGCACTCACCCCGGAGGTGTATCGAGTCCGATTTCGAGCCTTAAGAAGGGGCACTCAGGACTCTTATGCGGAGTGGGGACACAGGATGCAGCAGGCGCTCCGTAGCTGGATACAGGGGTGCCAAGCTACCTAACCGGACCAGATCGTCCAGCTGCTATTACTGGAGCAGTTCTACAACTACTCTCCTCCAGAGGTCCGGGACTGGGTACGAGACCGGTGCCTCCTCACCCTGTCTGAAGCCACCCGCCTTGCCGACGAGTACCAGGACGCCAGGCGAGTAGCCCCTCCGGTCATCCGAGCCCCACCTCCCCGCTTCCATCCAGCGCAACAGTTACACCCTGCTCCCCTCGTACGAGCACCCAGGCCACCGGCACCGCCCACCCCGGCTCCTCGGGTAGGACCCCGGTGCTATGGGTGTAACCAGATCGGACACATACGGGACCGTTGTCCCCTGAACACCCATCGTCCGGCACCGTCCTGGGCAGCGCACCCACCGAGCCGAGCTACGGCATACTGTTGCCATCAGGAACCGGAACCCACAGCCGCCCTCGAGGAAGACTGGGGCATCCTGCATGAGGCCGACCCAGTGCAAGCAGCCGCGCAGGACAACCGTCAACACCATCGCCAATAAGTCCGGGTGAATGGACAACTTGCCAGCGGTCTGCGAGACACCGGTGCAACCCTTACCCTGGCACAGCCCCATTGTATCCACTCGGCTGCTTCAACCGGGTATTCGGTGGCCGTCAGAGTCGCTGGCGGCCATGTGTATCGAATCCCTACGGCCCGCATCCATCTAGATTGGGGCAAGAATGCCCGGGACGTGGAGGTCGGGGTCATGAAGAATCTACCGTCCGAGGTCTTACTTGGCAACGACCTGGGACTGCTGACCTCCACCTTGAGGACCCTCATCCTGGCGGGGTATGCCTCGTTACCACCCGCAACCAAGCACGGAAGGCTCCACACACCGACTCCGAGGGGACCACGGTAAGCCAGACCGGACCAACACCCCCCCTTGGCCCTGACAACGCCCCGGCCTTTACGGGCCGTCCTGGACCGCCTTGGCACCGCCGGTCTGACCATAAAACCAGACAAGTGCCACGTCAGCATGTCCGAGGTCCAGTACCTGGGCCACCGGGTGGGCTGCGGAAGGCAGCGCCCAGAACCCGCCAAGGTTGAAGCTGTTGCCCAGTGGCCCACTCCCCGCACCAAGACCCAGGTGTTAGCCTTTCTAGGTACGGCAGGATACTACCGCCGCTTCGTCCCCAACTACAGCGCCATTGCCAAACCCCTGACTGACCTGACCCGCAAGAACCTTCCCCGACAGGTACTGTGGTCCCTTGAGTGTGAAGAAGCCTTCCAGCAGCTCAAGCGAGCCTTGGTGGAAGCCTGTCACGGTGGGTCAGGGGATGGGGCGCCTGGCAGCAGCTTCCTCGCTGCTCGCTGGCCAGGCGCCGAATGTAAACGCTTCCGGGTGCGCTCACGTGGGACGCCGAGGGGCGGGGCCTGGCGTTATGACGCGGACCCGCCGGGTTTAAAACCCAGTCTCTCCATTACACCGGTGCCCTGACGTGGTATTCACCTCCCGCAGAGCTCTTGTGTATATTTGGCTATAACCTGTGTATGACCCTTGGCATTGGCAAACGAATCCTCCTGTGTATGACCCTTGGCATTGGCAAACGAACCCTCCTGTGTATAACCCTTGGCATTGGCAAACGAACCCTCCTGTGTATGACCCTTGGCATTGGCAAACGAACCCTCCTGTGTATGACCCTTGGCATTGGCAAACGAACCCTCCTGTGTATAACCCTTGGCATTGGCAAACGAACCCTCCTGTGTATGACCCTTGGCATTGGCAAACGAACCCTTCTGTGTATAACCCCTGGTATTGGCATTTACTCTGCTCTAGGTTCTGCCCTTAACGTTGGTACCGAGGTCAGTCTATGTGGCACCCTAAGCACGCATCAGATTACCTCTATTATTACTAAAGTCCTAGGGAGGACTTGTGATCTGTTCTGTACCCCTGTCTGGTGTTTCCCTTTCTTTATCTGTTACCTGCTTAATTGTCTGTATAGCTTTGCCGACCATTCAAGGATCGGAAGAGTAGAAAGTGAGCTACATAAAGAGATCAAGATCTTGGTAGTCAAAAGGATTCGTGACAATACTCTATTCCATACCTCTGTATGGTGTTACCCCTTGTTTATCTATTGTCTGGTTAATTGTCTTTCTAGTTTTGCCGACCATTCAAGGATCGGAAGGGTAGAGAGCGGTCTGCGTAAAGGGACCACACTTTTGGTAATCAGAGGGATCCGTGACATTACGTCAGGGCCAATGGATCCCGCAGACCTCTCTAACCAGCTGGCACGTATCGCAGCCAGACAAGAGGAACAGGACCATAGGATGGACCAGATTTCTCTCGCTCTGCAAACCCTGTTAAATCGGTCCAATACAGGTACCACAAACCCTCCAGATCCAGTATTACCTAGGGTCAGTTCCGTCCCCCCTGAAGGACATAGGCTTAGTATGAAGGCACCCCTACGCTATGATGGTACACCAAGCCTATGTCGGGGTTTTTTGACTCAACTCGAGATCTTGTTTGAGAACAATCCAGGTTCTTGTATGTCTGATAAAGCCAAAGTAGGATATCTGATTAATCATTTAACAGAAAAAGCTTTATTGTGGGCTACGCCGTTGTGGGAAAATAAGAAACCCATCATCTATGACTATGAGGGTTTTACCTCTGAGTTAAGACGTACCTTTGATCCCTCTAGAGGGGCTACCAATGCGGGTCGGTCCTTGTTTCACATCAAACAAGGTAATAAGAGGGTCGCCGACTATGCCATAGAGTTTAAAACTTTGACTTCTGAGGTACTTTGGCCGAACGACGTTTTAACCTTAGCCTTTACCGAAGGCTTGAACGAGGCTTTTATGTTTGAGCTGGCTCCCTTAAAATTACCAGAAAGTCTGGACCAACTGATAGATTTCTGTATAGCCATGGACGATCAAATCAGGGAAAGGAGACACCCCAGAGATAGACCCAGAAGGGTCTTGCCTCCTTTACCCTCGTTACCCAGACACACCAGTACGTCAGGTGGTTCGGAGAATGTGAAAACAGATTTGCCAGTCGTTGAACCCATGCAAATAGGGAAGACAGGTATTTCAGAAGCAGAAAGAGCGCACAGAAGAGAAAAGGGGCTCTGCTTCTATTGTGCAGGGGCAGATCACTTCCGCCTTCAATGTCCTCAGAGACCCAGGGTTAGCAGGGCTGAACATAGCAAATTAGGATTCAGAACAGGAAACACCCAGGTTATCGGTTCTCTGCATGCCTCCTTTGTGGATAATGAAAAAAAGAAATCCAGGATTCTGTTACCGATCTCCCTAACCTGGGAGGGGGTTCACCTCAAGACTGAGGCGTTCTTAGACTCTGGGGCCTCAGGCAATTTTATGGATAAGAATTTTGCTGCCAAAAACCTCCTACCTCTGGTTCTCAAGGAAAGACCTCTAATGGTGGAGGCCATAGATGGTAAACCCCTGTCATGTCCACATATCACTCACGACACAGTCGATGTATGTATGAAAACAGGAGTTTTGCACCAGGAAACAATAAGATTTCAAATTATTGAATCACCCTCATGTCCTGTCGTTCTTGGGTTTCCATGGCTAACAGAGCACAACCCGGTTATTGATTGGGTCCAGAGAGACATAAAATATTGGGGTCCTAATTGTCAGTCTAGGTGCCTAGGCAGAGTCAATGTGATTGGTAGCCTCAATATTGCCACAGCCCCTCCTTTGTCCACAGAGGTTCCTGAATGTTACCTGGCATTAAAGGAGGTGTTCTCTAAAGCCAGGACTGAGGTCCTACCACCACATCGTCCATATGACTGTGCCATTGATTTACTCCCCGGTACGATGCCTCCTAGGGGTCACGTATACCCTTTATCACAAAGAGAGAACGACATTATGGAGGAATACATAAGGGAGAATCTGGAACGAGGATTCATTAGACGGTCCTCCTCTCCAGCAGGAGCAGGTTTCTTTTTTGTTTCCAAGAAAGAGGGAGATCTGCGACCTTGCATCGATTATAGGGGTTTGAATAGGATCACTATAAGAAATGCATATCCCATACCTCTCATAACAGAATTGTTCGACCGATTAAAAGGGGCCCGTGTCTATACGAAGCTTGATTTACGCGGAGCGTACAACCTGGTCAGGGTTAAAAAGGGAGACGAATGGAAAACGGCTTTTAACACACGTAGCGGGCATTATGAATACCTGGTGATGCCTTTTGGGTTGTGTAATGCGCCAGCCGTCTTTCAGGACCTTATAAACGACACTCTAAGGGAATTTCTGCAAGAATTCGTCATAGTATATCTGGATGATATCCTGATATACTCTCCTGATGTGGACACTCATCATGTCCACGTGAAACAAGTGTTGAAAAAACTATTGAAGGCTGGATTGTACTGTAAGCTAGAAAAATGTCTATTCGACATAGTAACTGTGCAATTCCTTGGTTATATAATAACTCCTGGGGGTTTTCAAATGGATCCTAAGAAGCTCTCAGCTATTCTTGACTGGCCTCTACCCCAAGGACTTAAAGCCATTCAGAGGTTTCTGGGGTTTACGAACTATTACCGAAGGTTCATTAAAGATTTTTCGGCCTTGGTGGCCCCCCTCACGGCTATGACAAAGAAAGGGGTGGGAAATCAGAAATGGACACCTCAAGCCACTCAAGCCTTTGAGGCACTAAAGCAAGCATTTACTACTGCCCCTGTTCTCCGACATCCAGATCCGGCTCTGCCTTTCCAAGTAGAAGTTGACGCCTCCGAACTAGGTCTTGGTGCAGTCTTGTCCAGGGAGGCTCCTGACAAACCCTTGCATCCATGCGGCTTCTATTCTCGGAAGTTGTCCCCGGCAGAGAAGAACTATGACATTGGAAATAGAGAATTGTTAGCAGTCATCGCGGCCTTGGCCGAATGGAGATACTTATTAGAGGGGTCTAAGGACCCCATCGTTATCATAACCGACCATAAGAATCTCACGTACATTGGAGATGCCAAACGTTTAAATTCCAGACAAGCGAGATGGTCATTGTTTCTTTCAAGTTTTAATTTCGTGCTTACCTGTAGACCTGGGTCCAGAAACATTAAAGCAGACGCATTGTCGAGACAGTATGAGTCTTATGAACATAATATCCAAGATCAGCATCCCATTGTACCCCAGGAAAGGATTATAGCCGCTACCACGATTAGTGTCTCGTCTCCTCTAATGAAAAGGTTGCAGACCGTCCAGGGTGCAGCTCCTGGGGGAAAACCTCCTGCGAGACTCTTTGTACCTGAGAACGAAAGAGAGGAAGTACTTAACATCTATCATGATAATAAAACTTCCGGGCATATGGGTATCACCAAGACTGTGTCTAGTATCAGTAAACTCCTCTGGTGGCCCACGTTGCGCCGAGATGTCAAAGATTACATTGCCGTGTGCGAAGTGTGCACAAGGCAGAAAAGTCCCAAAACAGCACCCATTGGCTTACTCCAGCCTTTGCCGATCCCCGAACGACCCTGGTCACATGTAGCCATGGATTTTATAGTAGAGTTACCTGAGTCAAGAGGGAATACAGTGATACTTACGATCATAGATCGATTTTCCAAGATGGGCCACTATGTTCCTCTTCGGAAACTACCTTCGGCAGCTGAACTGGTGCCCATATTCATTGCCAACGTGGTCCGCATACACGGTGTCCCCTGGAGATTGTCTCTGATAGGGGGACCCAATTCATCTCCGGATTCTGGAGAGGGTTTTGTAAGACGTAGGGATAGACCTCTCTTTCTCTTCGGCTTATCACCCCCAGACCAACGGAGCAGCAGAACGAGCAAACCAAAATATAGAGAAATATCTCAGGTGCTTTATCTCAGAACAACAAGATAACTGGTCAGACCTACTACCATGGGCAGAATATGCTTTGAACAGCGCAGTGAGTGAATCCACAGGACATTCTCCTTTCTTCGCTGTTTATGGTTTTGATCTCCCGTGCTCCCCACCACGTTTCCTGATACACGATTCCTGCTTTAGATGAGCAACTGGCATCATTGAAAGAGACTTGGGGGAGAGTGAGACGGGCACTGGAGGAGAGTAGTGCCATCCAGAAAACTAAGGCCGACAGACACAGGAGGCAGGCACCCGTGTATCAAGTTGGGGACAGGGTTTGGCTGTCTTCACGTAACATCAAGCTCTTAGTGCCTTCCATGAAGTTGGCTCCTAGGTATATCGGTCCCTATAAGATTCTACGGCGACTCAACCCTGTCTCCTATGCTTTGGCGTTACCCCCCCATTTTAAGATACACATGTATTCCATGTTAACCTTTTGAAGCCGTTGTTATGTAACCGGTACACCAAAGTCCATGCTCCACCGCCTCCTGTCTCTGTGGAGGGCGAGGAGGAGTTCGAAGTTAAGGCCATTCTGGGTGCCAGGATGTCTAGGGGGTCTTTGCAGTATTTGGTCGATTGGGTGGGTTACGGTCCGGAGGATCGTTCTTGGGTACCGGCTGCGGAAGTCCATGCTCCTAGGCTAGTGAAGGCCTTCTATTTGGCGCACCCCCGTGCCCCTGGGGGTCGTCCAGTGGCCGCCCCTGGAGGGGGGGGTTCTGTCACGGTGGGTCAGGGGATGGGGCGCCTGGCAGCAGCTTCCTCGCTGCTCGCTGGCCAGGCGCCGAATGTAAACGCTTCCGGGTGCGCTCACGTGGGACGCCGAGGGGCGGGGCCTGGCGTTATGACGCGGACCCGCCGGGTTTAAAACCCAGTCTCTCCATTACACCGGTGCCCTGACGTGGTATTCACCTCCCGCAGAGCTCTTGTGTATATTTGGCTATAACCTGTGTATGACCCTTGGCATTGGCAAACGAATCCTCCTGTATATGACCCTTGGCATTGGCAAATGAACCCTCCTGTGTATAACCCTTGGCATTGGCAAAACACCCTCCTGTGTATGACCCTTGGCATTGGCAAACGAACCCTCCTGTGTATGACCCTTGGCATTGGCAAACGAACCCTCCTGTGTATAACCCTTGGCATTGGCAAACGAACCCTCCTGTGTATGACCCTTGGCATTGGCAAACGAACCCTTCTGTGTATAACCCCTGGTATTGGCATTTACTCTGCTCTAGGTTCTGCCCTTAACGTTGGTACCGAGGTCAGTCTATGTGGCACCCTAAGCACGCATCAGATTACCTCTATTATTACTAAAGTCCTAGGGAGGACTTGTGATCTGTTCTGTACCCCTGTCTGGTGTTTCCCTTTCTTTATCTGTTACCTGCTTAATTGTCTGTATAGCTTTGCCGACCATTCAAGGATCGGAAGAGTAGAAAGTGAGCTACATAAAGAGATCAAGATCTTGGTAGTCAGAAGGATTCGTGACAATACTCTATTCCATACCTCTGTATGGTGTTACCCCTTGTTTATCTATTGTCTGGTTAATTGTCTTTCTAGTTTTGCCGACCATTCAAGGATCGGAAGGGTAGAGAGCGGTCTGCGTAAAGGGACCACACTTTTGGTAATCAGAGGGATCCGTGACAAAGCCCCCGTGTTGACTGCTCCTGATTCCACTAAACGTTTTGTTGTCCACACAGACGCATCTATGTTCGGATTGGGAGCAGTGCTGAGCCAGGTCGGTGAAGATGGGCACGACCACCCGGTTGCCTACATCAGCCGGAAACTTTTACCCAGGGAGGTGGCTTATGCGGCCATCGAGAAGGAGTGCCTTGCCCTGGTATGGGCACTGAAGAAATTGCAACCGTATTTGTATGGGCGCTCCTTCACGGTCCTCACGGACCACAACCCCCTAGTATGGCTGAACCGGGTGGCCGGGGACAACGGCAGGCTCTTGCGGTGGAGCCTGGCCCTCCAATTTTATCATCCAGTACCGGCCTGGGAAGCAAAGTGGCATTGCGGACGGACTATCCCGCCAGACTGAGCTTGAAACTTAGCGTAGGTGGGAGCCATGGACATCCCCAAGTGGACCCGAAGAGGGTCTCACCGGGTCTGCCATCTGGAAACTTGGGGGAGATGTGTGACGGAACGGCCGCCACTATACCGTAGCGTGGTACAAATTCTTAAAATGTTGATTTGGTGTGGTGTATTAAAGAATTCGTTAGGTTGTATTTTTATAAGTTCCCCCTGTAATTCTCCCCATTGTTGACCTGTTCCCCGCCTGTCCACAGCCCCGGGAAGACGCCCGGTCTATGAATGCCTCGAGCCGCCGCTAACTGTCTCTGCCAAGCGGCCCAAACTTGCCCGGGTTGCCCCGCAGTGTGGAAACCACGCAGAAGAGAGCTTCTTGGCCAGTAGGCTCCTAAAAATAGGTTCTTACGGGGGTGCGAATTTCAGAACGAAGCGCCCCGGGAAACCCGAACGCCGACCAGGGATCCCTCGCCGGGAGCACGGCTGGCAAACAGTGACTCTTGCTCGGGTACAGCCGCCGGACTTTCCCCCTCCACAGCTCGGGCTCCGTTGATCCGATCAGGGCGCTTTTTGGACTGAACCAGCCCCAGGACCCGAGCTACCAGGCTGTACCCCCAGCGTGCCGCCGCTCTCAGGGGATCACCCCAAAATTCCTGGTAAAACCCCAATCTCGGGCTGAAAGCCACAAGGAGCCGCCAGGACGAAGGAGCGCTCACACCACAGGGGGGGCCGGGCGCTGCCCGGACAGGGAGAGGTTCTGGGAGGGGGGGGGACAGACGAGCTGGCCCCGAGATAAGGGCTGCGCACAGCAGGGGAGACCCCAGGTTAACCAAGGCAGATTGGGCAAGGGCTCGAGGCAAAGGTAAAGATCAACGCAGGAGGACTGAGGGCTGGCCAGGGGACAACAATTATTTCATTCCCCATAAATACCCCTGTTTGAACCTTTACTCCTGCCTCGGCTAGTAATTGGGGAACCACGACGCTTCAAGGATTGTGCAAAAGCGCTTAATCACCGCCGAATTCATACAGCCCGCTACCCCTGACTCTACACCTCCAGACAAGCTCGGCGCTGACGGCGGATCTACCCGTTCAGGGTAGCGGTGATCCGTTACATGGCTCTAGAGGCAGAGCAGCGGGAGGAAGAGGAGGCCTTCCCTAGCTCTCAAGGCCCCAGTCTTTCCGCAGACCGCATTCCAGCGGGTCCTACTCAGATCAAACAGGAGGAGGATGAGGAGGAGGAGGCAGAATATTTAAGTAGTGGGGGCATTGAAGGTGGGGATTCCTCAAGGGAGGGTTTCGTGTGCCCAGAAACACAAGGCAGTGAGGAGGAAGTGCACGATACGGTCATCCTCATTGACCAGGAAGACTCGGAAGCTAATGCCGCCTCCAACCTACGCTGCATGGGCTCCCTAATGATGCAAAGCCTGCTAAAGGACCCCAAGATTCGTGCTATCAAGGAGAGGGATCATTACTGGTTGGCAACCGTTCTTGATCCACGATACAAGGGTAAAGTTGCAGAGCTCATCCTGCCCGCCCAGAGGGAGCACAGGATGAAAAAACTTGAGGATGCTCTAAAGCGACACTTGTGTAACACCTTTCCAGGCACTGGTAGATTACCAAGTGCTGACACACATGCTTCTGAGGCTGCGGATGATCAGAGGAATAGTGGTGAAGGCCAGGGCCACTTGACTGATGCATTTTTAAATCTTTTTAGTCCTTGACGCCCAGGGACGTCAAATGTAGGCACCCATTGCCAGCGTCTTCACCATATGGTGCAGGTCGGACTACCTAGGGGCATGGGCAGACCTGGATACCTTTCCAGCAGATGATCCACTGGCTTACTGGGTGTTGAGATTGGATCACTGGCCAGAACTTAGCCAATATGCTATGCAGCTACTAGGTTGCTCTTCATCTAGCATGCTTTCTGAAAGGACGTTCAGTGCTGCTGGAGGTTTTGTCACAGACAAAAGAGCGCGTCTGTCCACCGACTCTGTAGACCGGCTGATATTTATAAAAATGAATCAGTCCTGGATCAGCAGCTATCAATCCCCTGATGCTGATACCCCCACTGTATGTCCTGCCATGTCATTGCCTACAACCTCCACCGACAGGGATGATGCTACAGTAATGGATCTACCAGGTCCTTCCTCACAATGTGACATCATCCCAGTAGCTGAAGATTTACGCAGTCAGATTACGTTGCCGCAGCTGAAAAATAAAAATATAGTCCCAACCATCCCCAAGCACAGCGTCTAAATGCCAGCTTAGCAAAATTACTCACATTGCAGCTGCTGCCTTTCCAGCTGGTGGACTCTGGTCCCTTCCGTGAATTTGCTGAATGTGCTGTACCACAGTGGCAGGTTCCAAAACACCAATACTTTTCACACAAGGCCATTCCAGCACTATACCAGCACGTGGAAGACAATGTTATCCAGTCATTGGGAAAGGCAGTCAGCAGCATGTGACTTTAGACACGTGGTCCAGCAAGCATGGACAGGGTCGTTACATTTCCTTCACGGCACACTGGGTAACTCTGATTGCAGCTGGGAGGGATCCAAGACGGGGCTCTGTGCTGGAGCTTGTTCATCCACCACACCTCCAGAAAGCTGCTTGTATGAGGTCTGTCTGCTCCACCACCACCACCTCTTCCTCCTCCTCCTTCTCTGTCTCTGGCGAAGTGGCAGTTAAACCGACGCCTGACAGGGTCTACGCAATGGCTCAAGCAAAAAGATGCCATACTGTGCTTGAGCTGGTTTGTTTAGGGGACAGGAGCCACATCGGGCCAGAAATTCTGTCAGCTCTGCAGGGGCAGCTGCAGAGATGGTTAACACCACGCAAGCTTGAGCAGGGAATGATCGTCTGCGATAATGGCAGCAATCTTCTCTCTGCCCTACGCAAGGGTAAATTGACGCATGTACCATGCCTAGCACACGTCCTAAATCTGGTGGTACAGCGTTTCCTAACCAAGTACCCAGGGCTGCCAGAGCTTCTCATCCAGGCCAGAAAAGTCTCCAGCCACTTCAGACGGTCATTCCCAGCAAGCGTTCGCCTGGCAGAAATTCAAAGAGAATTCCACCTTCCCACAAACCGTCTGATCTGTGACATGCCCACCAGGTGGAACTCGACATTAGCAATGCTGCAGCGTCTGCACAAGCAGCAGAGGGCCATCAACGAGTACCTGTGTGAGTATGGCACAAGGACAGGTTCAGGTCAACTTGGTTTCCCCCCCCCCTCCGCAGTGGCTGATGATCAAGGATGCATGCACTGTATTCCATTTGAGGAGGCAACAAGGATGGTGAGCAGGGACAGTGCATGCATCAGTGACACAATTCCTTTAGTGTTCCTGCTGGAGCACACTCTGTGGGGAATTATAGATGTGGCTCTAGAGGCAGAGCAGCGGGAGGAAGAGGAGGCCTTCCCTAGCTCTCAAGGCCCCAGTCTTTCCGCAGACAGCATTCCAGCGGGTCCTACTCAGATCAGACAGGAGGAGGATGAGGAGGAGGAATATTTAAGTAGTGGGGGCATTGAAGGTGGGGATTCCTCAAGGGAGGGTTTCGTGTGCCCAGAAACACAAGGGCTAGTGCGTGGCTGGGAGGAGGAAGTGCACGATACGGTCATCCTCATTGACCAGGAAGACTCGGAAGCTAATGCCACCTCCAACCTATGCTGCATGGGCTCCCTAATGATGCAAAGCCTGCTAAAGGACCCCAAGATTCGTGCTATCAAGGAGAGGGATCATTACTGGTTGGCAACCGTTCTTGATCCACGATACAAGGGTAAAGTTGCAGAGCTCATCCTGCCCGCACAGAGGGAGCACAGGATGAAAAAACTTGAGGACGCTCTAAAGCAACACTTGTGTGACACCTTTCCAGGCACTGGTAGATTACCAAGTGCTGACACACGTGCTTCTGAGGCTGCGGATGATCAGAGGAATAGTGGTGAAGGCCAGGGCCACTTGACTGATGCATTTTTAAATCTTTTTAGTCCTTGACGCCCAGGGACGTCAAATGTAGGCACCCATTGCCAGCGTCTTCACCATATGGTGCAGGACTACCTAGGGGCAAGGGCAGACCTGGATACCTTTCCAGCAGATGATCCACTGGCTTACTGGGTGTTGAGATTGGATCACTGGCCAGAATTTAGCCAATATGCTATGCAGCTACTAGGTTGCCCTTCATCTAGCGTGCTTTCTGAAAGGACGTTCAGTGCTGCTGGAGGTTTTGTCACAGACAAAAGAGCGCGTCTGTCCACCGACTCTGTAGACCTTCTGATATTTATAAAAATGAATCAGTCCTGGATCAGCAGCTATCAATCCCCTGATGCTGAAGTAATGGAATAGATCGGGGATGTCCTCTTCTGCATTCACAAAACCTCCAGCACTGAACTCTTCCACAATACCACAAAAGGGTTACAGTGTGAAGGCACTTGCTGCCATGAAAGGCACAATATTTGGCTGCACTGACGCCGGTGCCGGATTTATATCATTTTAATTTTTTGAACCGCAGGGTCCAACCCTGCACTCTTCCACAATACCACAGAGGGGTTACTGTATTATGATGGCACTTGCAGTCCTGGCACCAAAAGCACAATATCTGGGTGCACTAACGCCTTGACCAGAATCCTATCTTTTCAATATAGGACCACATGGTCCACCCCTGCATTCTTCCACAATACTACAGAGGGGTTACTGTATGATGATACTTGGTGGCCTGGCACCAAAGGCACAATATCTGGGTGTACTGACGCCTTGACCAGAATCATATCTTTTCAATATAGGACCACATGGTCCACCCCTGCACTCTTCCACAGAGGGGTTACTGTATTATGATGGCACTTGCAGGCCTGGCACCAAAAGCACAATATCTGGGTGCACTGACGCCTTGACCAGAATCATATCTTTTCAATATAGGACCACATGGTCCACCCCTGCATTCTTCCAAAATACTACAGAGGGGTTACTGTATGATGATACTTGCTGGCCTGGCACCAAAGCCACAATATCTGGGTGCACTGATGCCTTGACCAGAATCATATCTTTTCAATATAGGACCACATGGTCCACCCCTGCATTCTTCCACAATACCACAGAGGGGTTACTGTATTATGATGGCACTTGCAGGCCTGGCACCAAAAGCACAATATCTTGGGTGCTCTGACGCCTTGACCAGAATCATATCTTTTCAATATAGGACCACATGGTCCACCCCTGCAGTCTTCCACAATACCACAGAGCAGTGACGTGCGGTGAGGTCAGTGGCTGGTGAGGCACTGGCTAGATTGTGCAACATGTCCGTATGATAACTTTATGTAAAATACAGTTTTTTTAATGTCTGTTTGTTAAATTTTTCTCACATTGGAGAAAGGGCGCTTAAGACAATGGCATAGAGGGCTGTTTGTGTGTGTGCATATATATAGCATTGTAAAGGTATAAAGAATGTAATGGAGTTATGATGAAATTAAATAGAGTCTGGGTGAAAGGTAAAAAAAAGTAACACTGTGATATAAATAACAATTATAATAATATCACTTATAGAGAAACAGATTTTATTGGTGAATTTTAATATCAAAACATTTCAATGTTTTGAGAAAAATGGCACAAAATGTTCAAGCAATTTCTGTGAAGACAGAGAAATGATAGAGACACATGCAGGGAAAATGCATAACCTAAACAGAATCTATAGAGAAAGGGTGAAAGAGGGAAAAGGGATAGAGTAAGATACAAAAGAATGAAGAATGGGGATTCAATAGACAGTGGAGCAGGAGAAGTGACAGGGGATGACAGAAGAATACAGAGAATATGAAGAAAGGACACAGACAAAATATACAGTTGTGTTCAAAATTATTCAACCCCCAATGCTGTAAAGGGTTTTAGGGAATTTAGTGTACATTTGTAATTGTATTCAGAATGAAATCCTACAAGGACTTTTTAAAGAACCATATGCAACTAAAATGACATCAATTGGTTTTGTAATACAGTAGTAAATGTTTCTTTTGTGAATTCTTCATTGACACAATTATTCAACCCCTTAAAGACTACCACTCTGAAGAACAGAGGTTCATTCAAGTGTTTTCAATCAGGTATTGAAAACACCTGTGGATGTCACGGAGCAGGAATAAAGCATAATAAGCACCAATTAGGCAGCTTTAAAATGACTGTGATACTCAGCTCCTTCTAGACATTTACTGGTGTGGTTACAAACATGGTGAAGTCAAGAGAATGGTCCAGGAAGACAAGAGAAGAGGTGATTACTTTTTGGCTATAAGAAGATTGCAAAGATGTTAAACATACCAAGAGAGACCATAGGAAGCATCATTCGCAAATTCAAGGCAAAGGGCACTGTTGAAACGCTACCTGGTCGTGGCAGAAAGAAGATGCTGACTTCGACTGCTGTGCGCTACCTAAAGCGTAGAGTGGAGAAAAGTCCCCGTGTGACTGCTGAGGAACTGAGAAAAGATTTGTCAGATGTGGGTACTGAAGTGTCAGCTCAGACAATACGGCGCACACTGCGTAATGAAGGCCTCCATGCCAGAACTCCCAGGCGCACCCCCTTGCTGTCTCCAAAGAATAAGAAGAGTCGACTGCAGTATGCCAAAAGTCATGTGGACAAACCACAGAAGTTTTCTGATAGTGTTCTGTGGACTGACTGGCTCAGCCTCACCTGCCACCCCTGACTGCACGTCCCTGCCACAGAGGGGTTACTGTATTATGATGGCACTTGCAGGCCTGGCACCAAAAGCACAATTTCTGGGTGCACTGACGCCTTGACCAGATAAAAAACTTTTCAATATAGGACCGCAAGGTTCACCCCTGCATTCTTCCACAATACTACAGAGGGGTTACTGTATGATGATACTTGCTGACCTGGCAGTCTTGCACCAAAGGCAGAATATCTGGGTGCACTGACGCCTTAACCAGATGCATATCTTTTTAATATAGGACCGCAAGGTTCACCCCTGCATTCTGCCACAATACCACAGAGGGGTTACTGTATGATAGTACTTGCAGGCCTGGCACCAAAAGCACAATATTTGGGTGCACTGCCACTGACGCCTGTATCAGATTCATATCCTCAGAGGGGTTACGGTGTGACGGCACTGTTGGGGAGTCGGACGCTAAAGGACCAATTTTGAAGCACCTATTGTTACTTTCATCCAAAGCCTGCATAAGTTTCACAATAACTTAGCCAAAAAAATCAGTAAACTTTTTCTGCGTGTACGAAAATTTCTCCTCTTTTCATACAGACTGCCGCCCCAAGCAGTTGTTTATGGATAGATTAAAGGAAAAGCATTTACCGTCATTTGAAACGTCATTTTTTTGTTTTTAAGTGTTTCTATACATCCTAGAAATCCGCCACTTCACGGGCACGTTATGGGGACGTCCTAGGCACGATATTTGAAGGAATTTTTAGTTTTTATTTTTAACCCTTATTTCATGGAAAACTCACTGTCCCTTTAAAAACGTTTTTTTTTTTACTTTTTGTCCTTGTTTCCTGTCCCCCAGGGCACTACCCGGACCCCCATACACCTTTTATGGCAAATATCTAGCCAGGGCCGGATTAAGGGTATCATGGGCCTGGTGCTGAGGATTTTGGTGGGCCTTTTTATAAATACTGAGGAAACAATCGGTCCGCACGGCTTTCTCTTTCAGAGAGTGAGGCGGTACACTGCAAATGTCACGCTATGCCAACGTCAGAGCGACTGGAAAACCTGACTGGTGACTCTGACATGGTGTGCTGTGACTCCTAGTGCGACTTGCAGTGCGCCAGGACACAAGCCTCCCGCTGGATTAGCGTGCATGGCCCATATGAATCAAGCACTTCAACTCAACTAGACAAGCGAGTAAGGATGGACATTAAATGAAGCCGCCATATATACATTTATTAAACAAATTGTATATAAATTTGTTAAAGGAATATGGTTGCTTCATTTAGTGATCCGGTCCATCCTTACTCGCTTCTCTAGTTGAGTTGTATTGTATTTCTAGTAGGGGTTCGGCCCCACTGTGGAAATGTCCAATATATAGCACATTGCTGCTTCTACTTTTGAATCATTGCTTTGTGTTGCAAGTCAATCAATGCCTGGAGGCAAACTGACAATACTTGGGGCGGCGGGTCTCCTAGACCAAATAGAGCAAGGGCTCCTCTATGATTGAAATCTGAAAGGATATTTACACTTTCAGGGTTATTCAGAGAGAGGTGAAAAGCAGGAGAATGACTGGAGAATGGAAAATTCTAGGTCAAAATAACGTTTTTGGAAAGTGAGATAAATGGGAGAATTTTTCTGGTTTGGCTATTTTGACCTAGAATTTTCAATTCTCCAGTCATTCTCTTGCTTTTCACCTCTCTTTGATTAACCCTGATAGTAATGATAGATTTTGAGTCTGCTGAAAAGAAGGATATATAATAGATTTGGGTCTATAATAAAACATGACTTCAAAACACATTTAAACATAATGAGCACAAAATGGTAAAAATTAGCTCATGGGGTGCTGACAGTGGCGTAGCGTGGGTTGTCAGCACCCGGGGCCAGCCAAGAATTGTGCGCCCCCCCCCCAACCTGTGGACACGTTATCGATATTGCCCCAGCTCTCACATGGATATTGCCCCAGCTCATGGATTTGCCCCCAGCTCATGGATTTGCCCCAGCTCACACATGGATTTGCCCCCCAGCTCACTCATGGATTTGCCCCAGCTCATGGATTTGCCCCAGCTCACTCATGGATTTGCCCCCAGCTCATGGATTTGCCCCCCAGCTCACTCATGGATTTGCCCCAGCTCATGGATTTGCCCCAGCTCACTCATGGATTTGCCCCCAGCTCATGGATTTGCCCCCAGCTCATGGATTTGCCCCAGCTCATGGATTTGCCCCCAGCTCATGGATTTGCCCCAGCTCACTCATGGATTTGCCCCCAGCTCATGGATCTGCCCCAGCTCACTCATGGATTTGCCACAGCTCACTCATGGATTTGCCCCAGCTCACTCATGGATTTGCCCCCAGCTCACTCATGGATTTGCCCCAGCTCACTCATGGATTTGCCCCCAGCTCATGGATTTGTCCCAGCTCACTCATGGATTTGCCCCCAGCTCATGGATTTGCCCCAGCTCACTCATGGATTTGCCCCCAGCTCATGGATTTTCCCCCCAGCTCATGGATTTGCCCCCCAGCTCATGGATACTGCCCCCAGCTCATGGATTTGCCCCCAGCTCATGGATTTGCCCCAGCTCTCACCTGGATTGTTGCCCCAGCTCCGGCAGGGGGTTGAGGGACCCAGATGCCGGGCAGCGCGGGAGCGCCTGCCCGGTCTTGAACAGTCCGTCCTGTGAAGTGGATGCGGCTGTGTGCGTGCGCAGCCGGTCACGCGGTCCGGCCAGTCAGGTGGTACAGAGACTCAGTACCACCTGATTAGCCGGACCACGTGACCGGCTGCGCACGCACAAAGCCGCATCCACTTCACAGGACGGACTGTTCAAGAACGGGCAGGCGCTCTCGCGCTGCCCGGCATCTGGGTCCCTCAACCCCCGGGCCAGTTTTAGGGGCGCGAATGCGCCCCTAACAAAACTGCGCCCGGGGACACGGCCCCCCCAGCCCCCCCCCACGCTACGCCACTGGGTGCTGAAATTGCTCAGAAGCAAAGGGGTTAAAAGATTCTCTACAGAGCCCCTTCTCTAGGGCAGGGCACTCATTCATAATAAAACTTCAGATTGCCCATGAATAGCTGGCTCCACCAAATTACCTTAATTGTGGCCCGCACACCCTGAATATATGGAGGAGCCCCTAAAAAGACACCCGCACACCCTGAATATATGGAGGAACCCCTGTAAATACACCCACACACCCTGAATATATGGAGGAACCCCTGTAAATACACCCACACACCCTGAATATATGGAGGAGCCCCTATAAAGACACCCACACACCCTGAATATATGGAGGAACCCCTGTAAATACACCCACACACCCTGAATATATGGAGGAGCCCCTAAAAAGACACCCTCACACCCTGAATATTATTTTAAAAGCCATACCAAGCAGCGAGAAAATGCAAATAATTACTCTTCTTCCTTTGGGTCCAGTCTACCTCCTTCACATAAATATAGAGAACACACAAGGCTGTAAGAGCACACAAAAACGCACACACTCAGCTCCACATAGCACATACACACTCCCCTATACACAGCACGCACACACTCAGCTATATACACAGCGCACACACACACATTCACTCAGCTATACCCAGCACGCACACACACTCACTCAGCTATACACAGCACGCACACACACTCACTCAGCTATACACAGCACGCACACACTCCACTATATACACAGCACGCACACACACTCAGCTATATACACAGCACGCACACTCACTCAGCTATATACACAGCACGCACACTCACTCAGCTATATACACAGGGCACTCACACTCAGCTATATACACAGCACGCACACTCAGCTATATACACAGGGCACACACTCAGCTATATACACAGGGCACAAACTCAGCAATATACACAGGGCAAACACTCAGCTATATACACAGCACGCACACACTCAGCTATATACACAGCACGCACACACACACTCAGCTATATACACAGCACGCACACACACATACTCAGCTATATACACAGCAAGCACGCACTCAGCTATATACAGAGCACGCACACACACACACACTCAGCTATATACACAGCACGCGCACACACACTCAGCTATATACACAGCACGCGCACACACACTCAGCTATATACACAGCACGCGCACACTCAGCTATATACACAGCATGCGCACACACACTCAGCTATATATACAGCACGTGCACACACACTCAGCTATATACACAGCACGCGCACACACTCAGCTATATACACAGCACGCACACACTCCGCTATATACAGAGCACAAATACACAAAATTAAAAAATGTTGCACACACACATACTGCAGACTATATAAATACACAATTTACACATACATAGCACACCACATTCATATATATATACCAAAGTGACACATTTATACACACTCCACAACACACACATATACATACATCACACAGGCACATGTATACACCCTACACACACAAAAATATTACCATCTGAGAGCAGCAGGAGAAATAAAAATGAAAATAAAGAAGCATTTACACATAATCCCAACCCAGGCTTTGCAGGTTAAGATGTGCTGCTATCTTTAAGCAGCCTGGGCAGGACGACTGTTATATGACATGGGATGGGGAAAACCGAGCTAAGAGCTAATGGGACATAATTGGTGAGTAGATAAGAGGGGGAGATACTTACATAGCACGCAGTGCATCCTTATCTGATCTCCCGGCCTGAGCAAACGCTTCACCTTCACACGCTGTGCAGGGAAAGGGGCAGCGCGTGGCTTCAAAGAGCAGCTCTGCCCAAAGGAAACGCTGCTATTTTAAGTGCCAGGTTCTGCTGCAGAGCTGATCAAAGCACGGGGCCTGGAGCTGCCGCTCCATCCGCCCCTACATTAATCCGGCCCTGTATCTAGCATATATGCCCTCTTGGAGGGCACTCTAAAAACTGAATTTTCAGCCCCATTGACTTGCATGGAGTTCGGGTTCGGACCCGAACATATGGGAAGTTCGGGTTCGGGCCCGAACCGAACTCGGGAGTGTTCGGCTCATCCCTATTGTATAACTCATTCTGCCACTTTGTGCTACCACCATTGTGACATGTTAAAAGAACTAAACTGGCCATCGCTGGAATCTAGACGCACTCTTCACCTTTCCAACCTGGTGTTTAAGAGCTTTTCTGGGAAGCTACCACCCTACCTGAATAGGCTGATTGCCCCAGCAGTTCCCTCATCCTATAACCTCAGATCCTGTACCGCAATACAAAAAGAAAGTGGCTCGATCCTCATTTTCCTACAGAGCACTGCAAATATAGAATAACCTCCCAGACGCCATCAAATTGTCCCCCAGTCTAAAGTCCCTTAAGAGTTCCCTATTAACATACCTTAATACGGAATGCACCTGTAAACATGTAACATAATGACTTTATTTCCTACATATTTATTTTTCTGTTAATCTGTATATTTGGTTTTGGGTTAATATCTTGCATTTTACTATTTTGTATTTCGGTAACCATTCAATGTTCTTGAACCCAGGACATACTTGAAAACGGGAGAAATCTTTCCTGGTAAGGCTAGGGTCAGACGAGCGTGATTTCTACGGACTGTACGTCCGTGCACACGGACGTACGTTAGTACGGAAGACGCAGTAGTGGCCAGACAGTCCGTTTATTTCACTGACGTATATTTTGACGGATGTAGGAGGGAAAATAAATTAAAAAGCAAAACCATTTTGTCTGTGAAAAATGCTGGACGTATAAATGCAGTCCGTCTGACCACGTTCCATCACTCACACACAAAGCTATGCGGACGCAGCGCACTTTGTGCGGCCGTTCTAGTGGTTGTACGTTCTTGCCTGCCTTGCGTCCATTTGCCGCGGCCGTGGTGCGTCCGTAGTTCAGTGCGGACGTACTTTGTGTAACAGGCTCCAATGGACTTTCTTTCATGCTATCACGGACGTACTTTTAGGCGCAATCACGGACGTGAACACTACGCTCGTCTGACCCCAGCCTAAAATCCTTCATAATTAAATAATAAGTAAATTTGATATATATTTGAAGGGGCGAGTGAGCTTACGTTGCAATGGCCATTGAAACAAACTAAAACCTCATAGTGTTTTGTTGTACATGGAAATACATAGAACCGAGCGCAGATGACACCTTTTTTCTCTTGTTACATTAACTGGGCTGTTAGGCTGGGGTCAGACCAGCGCACTTTTAACGTGCGTTCTGGCGCACTTAATTACAGCCGCACTAGCAGCAAATGACGGGCAATGACGGCCAATATACGAAGTACGGTCGCACGAAAGTCCGGCCGCGCAACGCAAGTGGAAAATGAACGCATTTTTTCGAGAACTCAGAACCGTCAGTACGTACAGAGTGCGCTGCGTCCGCTAGCGGTGTGTGTGTGTGATTTGGAGACGTCAGACCCTGCTCGTGTCCGGCCAACATAACGTCCAGACACCCAAAGTTTCCTGGTTTGGATCCGTAAAAAATCACGCACGACAATGCGCATCGTATGACCGTTTTCGCGAATTCCATGAAAAAATACGTCAATGCGTTCGGACGCACTTTTTTACGTTCGCGTGTAAAAATGCTTTCGTTTGACCCTAGCCTTACTCCTGGCTGTTGCAGCCGCTCCGGTGACTATGGGCACGACGCAATTTTTTCCTGTAAAAAGGTAGCCATGGAGACCAGTATAAGAAAGCAGAAGGAGGGCGTGGTTTGGAGCCCGCACGAGATGGCAGCCTAACCTTGGAGCTCCCGCTGACCCGCTGACATAAGCGCCCAGAACCGCATTATTTTTGGACATGGTCCGCAACAAAACAAGGGGAACGTCTGCCACACCACACAAGGAACCTGGAGGTACTCAGAAAGGCACCCTAGACACCTTTTTATCGACCCCGGCGCCTACCTCCCCGCTCCCGCCGATCCCCAAAATGGCGGCCGCATCCACTCAGGCAGGAAATGCCTCGGATGAGACACCTGCCTACAACGAGTGGAGGCGCTGATTTCATCGCTCCCTACCCGGGCAGACATTGACCGCCTGATCACGTCTGTTCAGGATACATTCAAGGCGGAATTGGCCGTTGTTCACACCGAGCTTGCAGAGGTCGGATCACGGGTCACCCGGGTGGAACGCCGCTTAGACAAAGTCTCTGCCTCGGGGGAAGCGGGGCAACTTCCAGGAGGGAGGGGGGAGAGAAAAGGGAAAAAAAAAAAATAGGGAAGGGGGATGAAAAGGGAAAAAAAAAAAATAGGGAAGGGGGATGAAAAGGGGGAAAGATAGAAAAAGAAAAAAAAGGGGGGAACAATAAGGGTTATAATATTTAATATGTGGGTAAAAGCTTCTTGATCCAAGGAGAAATCTGACTGCCATTCTGGGGTCAAGAAGGAATTTTTTCCCAGTATGTTGCATATTGGCGAGCGCTTCAGACTGGGTTTTTTGCCTTCTTTTGGATCAACAGCAGTAGGTTATGTGGGAGAGGCTGAACCCGATGGACGCATGTCTTTTTTCAGCCTATATAACTATGTAACTATGTAACTATGTAACACTAGCTTATCTGACCATTTAGCTGCATCTTCTTGTAGATTCTTGAAATATTATAATTACTTGATATACCCACTCAATATGTTTGACTCATTGAAATACCGTCCCTATTATAACTTACCATCTTTGCTACCTATATATGTCTGTAGCCCAACCACTGGAGGCCTGTTGCCCTGTACCCCCAAGTCACCCTGGATATGATACTGAAACTCCCCGATTCTGGACTATGTCTCTCAATATGTCTGACATTTGTTTTCCCTGTGACACATAATCCCTGAGTAGCTCTCCCCCTCCTTGCTGGTTTTTGTTGGGGGGAGGGGGGTTTTTTTTTTTTGTTTTTTTTATTGTTTTCTTACTGTTGTCTCGATTGCTCCCTATCAAAGTTGTCATCTCTTTTCGACTCCATTTCCCCTTGTTTTGAGTGCATATATATAGCCCTTTTTTTTTTTTCTCTCATTCCATGTGACTGGATTATATTGTCCATAGCTATGCGGTTAGTGGTGGTTTTACTTTTATGTTTTGGTTCACTGACTTTGGTCTTGTGCGAGGTACTCTTTCCTCTTCACCTCCCCACTGAGGACTGACACAAACTCTCTCCGAAGGACAGTTAGGTCTGCGACTTGTTGCAATCTACTGTTTTCTCTCCGGCCTTGTGTCTTACCTTTTTGTTCTGTCTTTTCTCCTCCTCCTCTTTTCCCCTTTTCCGTCACTTGAAACCTTCGATCTAAACGCTCTCTTATTTCCACCTTCCTCTCCCCCTTTTTTTTTTTTTTCTCCTCTCTCCTTGTACTACCTCCCTCCTCATTTAATACCTGTTGCTCAGCTCACAACTTCATACCCTAAAATGTATTCACAAACACCCTTAAAATTACTTTCTTACAATGTGCATGGCTTAAATACACCTGAAAAACGTCGTAAATTGATGGAAGAATTGCATACTTTACGAGCATCTGTTGCGTTTCTCCAGGAGACCCATTTCAGGGAGGGCGGTGCCCCTTCTCTTGGGGGTGCTAGATTCCCCATTGGTTACTTCAGCAACTACTCCTCTGGGAAAGCTAGAGGTGTGGCTATTTTATTCTCTAAACATGTCCCTTTTGTGCTTGAGACACTTCAAACTGACCCGGAAGGCCGTTACCTCTTTGTCAAGGGCACCATCGCGGATACAAAATATACATTCGCATCTATTTATCTTCCTAATAAGGCTCAACATAAGGCTCTTGCTACGATTCTACGTCATCTCTCGACCTTTGCCTCTGGCTGCCTGGTCCTGGCAGGGGACTTCAATGTCCCTCTCGACCCTCACTTGGATACTTCTTTTTTTTTTATAAATATGTTTTTATTGGAAAAAATAAGGCAATCCAAACCAGAATTACGGAGCAAAACATATAAAGATGCAATACATTCCAAATATATCTAATTTCCTAAAATTCACAGAAAAGGGGGGAAGGAGGAGGGAGGGGATTGCCCAGATCCCCAAGAAGTGTAATAAAGAGAAAGAAAAGAAAGAATAGCGATACAAATAGAAAAACGTGTGGAGGTCAAGTAAAATGCAAACAAAAGTAGGTTCGTTTCACTGTATGCGAAATCAAGAACGTTCACGTCAGGGACATAAAAAAAGAAAAAACCATTGAGACCTCCGTCTCATGTCCTTACTGAATGTCCCATGTGGTCTATCCAGGGGGCCCATGTGGTGTAATAGGCAGGGAGAGAATCTCTGGCCAGAGCCGTCAATTTATCCATAATTTGTACGTCTTGTATTAAGGAATGAATCCGGTGCGATGAGGGGACCTGAGGGCAATTCCATTCCAGGGCCAATAACCTGCGAGCCGCCAACGTGATTTTTGCCATGAGTTTGTGTTCTTGTCGTGAGAGATCCGGGTTGGGTCGAGAGAGCAAGAAGGCCCAGGGGTTCATAGGAATATGTCTTCCGAAAACTGTGGAAAGAAGAGTCTGGACAGCAGTCCAATACTGTTGTGTGTGAGGGCATGTCCACCATAGATGTATATAGGAGCCCCTTTCACCGCACCCCTTCCAACAGGTATCCGGGGTCGTGGGGGACATACGTGAGAGCTGTACAGGAGTTACATACCATCGGCAGATGGTCTTGACCAGTTGTTCCTGGTGGGTGGTACACACCGAGACAATTCTCATGGAGTCCCAAATATCCATCCATTCCTCCCTCTCCAGCTGTTCCCCCAAATCCTTCTCCCAGGCCTTAATATATGTTAGTTCTCTCCAGTCCAACAAAGAGGTTAAGGAACGGTATAGAGTCGAAATCAAACCTTTTGGATATGAGCTGGATTTGCATAATCGTTCGAACGGTGTAAGAGGTGATAAGGCCGCCGCTTTCACATGAGGTTGAGAAGCAAAAGCCTTCAGTTGCATATATGGTAGGAGACTAGCAAGAGAAGTTATGCCAGTCGCTGAGAGCTCTGCCTGGGCCACAAAAGAACCTCCTGGAAATAGTTGGTGGAACCGGGAGATATTAGAATCCATCCATCCTCTTCCTGCTTTCGCCGAATAGGCTGGTAAAAAGGCTTTGTTCCTTATGATAGGAGATAACGGAGAAGGAAAAGACGACAAGTCACATTTTGCGGCCAATTTATCCCAGAGTCTGATAGAATTCACAATAGCAGGGCAAGCGGTGCGTAAGAGAGTCCTGTGGGTCTTTGAGAGCCAAATCCAGAGGCTGGGGTCATCCGGAAACATAAGGGCACGTTCCAGGTCTACCCAACGGTGTCGTCCAGGCGGAGTGTGCCACCCAACAATTTGAGCCAGCTGGGCCGCATAATAATAAGATAGGAGGCAAGGAAGCCCCAGGCCCCCTGCATCTTTAGGTCGATAGAGAGTTGCTCTCGATATTCGGTGCCTCTTGCCCCTCCATATAAACTTATCAATCGCCCGCTGAAGGCGATGGAGATCCTCCGGAGAGATGGCTATCGGAAGTGCCTGAAAAAAGTATAGTAGCCGAGGCAAGACAGTCATCTTTACACAATATATTCTACCCATCCACGATATTGCATATTTGTCCCAATTTTCCAAATCCCTTTTAATCCGGGACAACAAAGGAGCATAATTCACATCATACATTAGCCCGGGATCAGTCGATAAATGAATGCCTAAATATTTAATCGAGGTTAGTGAAACTGCTACAGGGAAATAGGAGTGAAGGAAAGACATGTCTCCCTCCCCCATGTGAATCGGAATAGCCTCTGATTTGTCCATATTTATTTTATACCCCGATAATCTAGCAAAATCCGACAATATCCGTAACACGTTAGGGAGAGACGAGAGGGGTTGTGAGATAGATATTAAAACGTCATCCGCATAGGCTGATAGTTTATATTCATTTCCCTGAATCAGAATGCCCCGTATGGAAGAGTCAAGTCTAATGTGTTGCAAAAGAGGCTCCAGAAAAAGGGCAAACAAAGCCGGTGATAAGGGGCAGCCTTGGCGAGTACCGTTTCGAATGTTAAAAGGGATCCCATCCGTACCAGGGATCACTACCTGAGCGGATGGGGATGAGTATAAGGCTCGTACCGCCGCCACATATGCTGAAGGAAAACCCAGGTGTTCGAGAAGAGAAAACAGAAAGGGCCATTCTGCCCTATCAAATGCCTTCTCCGCATCTAAAGAGATAAACAGGGAAGGCACCCCGTGAGCAGAAGCATACCATATGAGATCTGCGGTCTTCCTGGTGTTTTCAAACGCCTGTCTATTTGGGATAAACCCTACCTGATCAGGATGGATTAAATTCCCCAACAGTTTGTCCAGACGTAAGGATAAAATTTTAGTGAACAGTTTTATGTCCGTATTTATCAAAGATATCGGGCGATAATTTTCCACTAGCTGAGGGTCCCGGCCGGGTTTGGGTAATAACACTATGGAAGCCATCAAAGACTCCGCGGGAGGTATACCCCCTGTCAGCATGTCATTAAACGCATGGAGTAGCCTAGGGATAAGCTCTGCCGCAAAAGACTTATAAAAATGATAGGTAAAACCATCCGGACCTGGGGCTTTATGAGGCTTCATGTATCCTAATGCTTTACCTATCTCCTCCTCAGTGATCGCATCAATCAGTGTCTCCATGCTGGACTCTGGCAACCGAGGTAAGGATGCCCCAGTCAAGTATGAGTCAATTTCCTGCATCAGTACCCTATTTGTATGGGTGTGGTCAGGGGAATGGTCATATAGGGCTGTATAATATTTAGTGAATGCATCTCTGATGGCTTGCGGGGTCTTATGTGAAGGGCCATCCCTATCCCGTATGACTGTGATTGGACTAAATTGAGAGCGGGGATTAATGAGCCGGGGCATTGGAGAATCCATTTTATTGGACCTGTCATAGTAGCGCTGTTTAGACCATAGCATGGCTCTTCCTGCGTCCTCCACAAACAGTGAATTTAAGTCTGACCTAACTTTAGACAAAGCGGTGAAAGTGTCAGAGCTAGGGGAAGATTTATGTTGAAGTTCATATTGCCTGAGTTGGGTTTGTAAAGAAGTAATGTCCGCCAATTTTAGTTTTTTATGGTACGCTGCCAAGCTTAAAAGTTTGCCCCTTACCACCGGCTTATACGCGGCCCAGAGAATCTGAGGGGAGATGTCAGGAGTATCATTCAGTTGAAAATATTCCGAGGTGGTTTCTCTGATCGTATCCGAAACCCCTGGTTTATTTAATAAAAACGGGTCAAGACGCCACCGTCTACCCGGAGAGGGGGCGAAAGGGGTCAGTTTCAAAGATACATCCGCATGGTCAGACCATGTAATTGAACCTATGTCAGAGGACACGACGGATGGTATACAGTCAGGGGAGGTCAGGAAACAGTCAATGCGGGAATATGAGTCATGAACCGGGGAATAGAAGGTATAGTCACGAGTCGAGGGGTGTTGGATTCTCCAAATATCTATAAGTCCCAAATCCTGCACAAAGCTGTGATACTGATTATCCTGGGAGGAAGGGGGTTGCGTCAGTCTATCTCCCCGGGGATCCGATCTGTCCACAGGGGGGCATAAGGTGGCGTTGAAATCTCCCCCCATAATAATCCTGCCCCTGGCATGGGAATTAATAAAATCCCTTGTGTCATCCCAAAATCTAGCGTCCGAGCAGTTAGGGCCATAAAGCGCTATAAGAGAGTACGGCTGAGAGGAGATGGTACCTCGAACTATCAAACACCTCCCCATCCCATCTGCATGTACCTCTTCAACGATCATCGGGCACGAATTACGTAAGAGAATAGCCACACCATTACGTTTAGGGGTAGAGCATGACACATATGTCCTAGAGTATGCCGGGTCTGAAAGGCGAAAAGCAGCTAGTTTAGGAATTCTGGTTTCCTGGAGAAAAGCAATTTCTACGGACTTCCGTCGGAGTTCCCTGAATAAAAGTCGTCTCTTACGCGGTGAATTAAGACCTTTTACATTTATTGAGTAGACATTAACCTTAGACATTAATCATACAGGAGAGGAATGCAAAGAGAAGATCCCCCATCCGTCCACCCCCCCCCCGGAGGGCAAGAAGGCCCGAGGGGTGACCGGAGGGGGGATCCCGAAAAACATGAGAAAAAGAGAGAATGGAAAAGGAAAGAAGAAGAGCGGGAAAATAAGATAAAGAGATCTCGTGGTGGGCAGTCACGAGGGAGAAGGGGGGAGGGGATACCAGCCGAACGGGGATACCGAAGGGTAGGTAGATATAGGGGGAGGAGAGGTAGAAGACCATTGGGGATAACCAACGATAGTCAGCCGGCGTCTGGGCGATACCAAAACCGGCTACCCCCCTCCGCCGCCAGCAATAAAAATACACCTATAGAAAAAAGGAGAAAATCTCTCCTACTTCCAGACCCAAAAGGGAATGGAGAGAGAAGCAAAACAAAAAGAAACATATCCATAACAGTAATAACCATAATAACATTGGGGAATAACCCCCCGCAAATAGAAGGATACGTTACATCAAAATTTTCCATACACTCGCCTGCCGCGAGGAAAAGCGGACCCATCCTAACAATGGGTGTGGTAGGTAACTAGAGACTGGCCGCCAGTACAAACCCTGGCAGTCAAAAAGAAAATGGTCAGTCTCCTGATGTCTCCCATTCTTGAGTGAGCCTCTGTAAAGGTTGTGGAGGGGCAAGGGCAGCAATCGAAGGAGGCACCTGTAAATTCAAAGATCTCAAAAGGTCCTTTGCTTGGTAAAGGAATGTGTAGGCCAAGGTACGATTTTCACGAAATATCAAAATCTTGAATGGGAACCCCCAAGCATATCGGATGTTGTTGGTACGTAAAATGGTCGTGATCTCTCTCCATTCTCTCCTTCGTGCAAGAGTGGAGCCAGCCAAGTCCTGAAAAAATGATAAGGGAGCGCCCTCGTATTCCACATCTTGATTCCGCGTAGCTTTGAGCACCGCATCCTTGGAAGTGTAATAATGAAAACGTGCCACCACGTCTCGTGGAGTGGACGAGTTATCACGACGCGGACCCAACGCTCTATGGACACGGTCCAATATGAGATGAGCATCCGGTATATCAGGGACCAGCCGTTTAATTATGCCATGAAAAATATCTGACAACTCAGAATTAGTAACCGTTTCTGGTAAGTCACGGAGACGTACATTATTCCTTCTAGACCGATTCGTAAGATCCTCCAAGGAGTCTTCTAAAAATTGAATACGTTGTTCCATAGCTTCAGAGCGTCCCGCCAGATCATTAGAGAATGTAATATGCCTCTTGGCCTGATCTTCCAGACTGGCAGTGCGTTCTCCGATCGCTTGAATTTCCAAGGATAGGGCCTTGGTGGATTTCTTGAGCTCATGGGTAATGAAAGCCCGCAGGCCCTGTATGTCTTCCCTGGTGGCCAGGGCAGGAGCCGCTGCGGGGGCCTCATGTTGTGTGAGCTGCGGTGAGTGGGACTGAGCGCCATCCCCATCCGCTCCCTCAGAGCCACCACGGGCGCCATCTTGGGCCTGCTCCTCCGCCCGGTGTTTGGCGGTGAAAATAGGCGCATCACGCTGTTTTTTTTTTTTAGGGGCCGCTATCATGGTGGGGGAAGATTCCTACCCCTTTTGAGTTGGCTTGGCAGGCGAGTGAGGTGCTTTTAGGAGAGGATCGGCGGCGGTAAGGACGGGAGCTCAGCGATCACACGTCTGCCATCTTCGTTGGTTCGGCTCCGCCCCCTCCACTTGGATACTTCTAAAGGATCGACTTCCATCCCATCAAGTGCGATACGGCATGTTCATCGATCCCTCTCGAAAATGCAATTAGTTGATTCCTGGCGGGCCCATGGTGGTTCAGCACGGGAATACACACACTACTCACATGCATCCTCGTCGTATTCCAGGTTGGATTACATTTTCCTTCAACAATTTGAAATTTCCTCTAAAGCTTGGATAGGTACGCGGACCTGGTCGGACCATGCTCCGGTTACACTGGAAATTACTTCTCCTTTGTTCCGCCCCAAAGAACGTCAGTGGAGACTGAATGTCTCTTTATTGACAGACCAGATGTTTTGTCAAGACACAGATACAGTGTTACACAATTACTTCCTGGAGAACAAGTCTACGGAGGTACCAATGCCAACGATTTGGGAGGCCCATAAGGCCGTTATACGGGGTACTTTTATCAGTAAAGCGTCGGCAAATAAAAAATTGCGCTCTCGCGAACTCTCTACATTGTTAACAGACATCAGATCATTAGAATTAGAACACTCTCACACTCCGACGGACCTTATATCGCAACAATTGGCTACGCTTCGACACCAACTTGAGCTCCTCCTGAACGACAAAATTAGGATGCTTGCGACTAAAACTAAATGTTTTTTCGCACTCCGAGAAAACCAACCGGGGAAACTCTTGGCCCGCATTTTGCGAAAACGAAGGGAGACAAATTATGTATCTAAGATCTGCCCCTCACGATCTCCCACTACCACTAATCCCCTCCACATACAAAAAGCTTTCCGGGATTACTTTAATTCGTTGTATAACTTACCCCCACCCCAAGATATGATAACGTATAACTCTAACTTGTCCTCTTATCTTACTGCAAATACCAGAATCCGCCTTACTTCCACGGAGGCATCGGCTCTCGGAGCCCCAATCACACTTGTTGAACTAAATGCGGTGCTAAAGTCCACTAAACCAGGTCGTAGCCCTGGTCCGGATGGACTCCCCATCGAATACTACAAGCAATTCCGGTCTTCCCTCTTACCTCATCTCTTGTCTACATTAACTTCATTAAGCGAGGGGGCCTCCTTTCACCCTAACACGACTGCTGCCACCATCACTGTTATTCCTAAACCGAACAAGGATCATACTCAATGCTCTAACTACAGGCCTATCTCCCTGTTAAATAGTGATATCAAACTCCTAGCTAGAGTGTTGGCAGACAGGTTATCCCTTCTGATGCCGCGACTCGTTCACGCGGATCAGGTAGGATTTATACCTGGCAGAGAAGCACGGGACGCAACAACACGGGTTCTCTCAGCTATCCGACTAGCACAGGTTCGTCAAACTCCTATGCTACTCCTATCCATGGATGCTGATAAAGCATTCGACAGAGTATCCTGGCGCTTTCTCTTCTCCACATTGGAACATCTGGGAGTAGGGGACGGATTTTTGAAATGGGTTACGGCCTTATACGATACACCGACGGCTAGGGTCAGGGTTAACGGGGCTCTCTCCGATTCATTTAATATCCGTAACGGTACGAGGCAGGGTTGCCCATTATCGCCCCTTCTTTTTGCCCTGTTTCTAGAGCCCTTGTTGACGTCTATTAGGGCCAACGCGAATATCTCAGGCATTGATGGACAACATCATACTCACAAACTGTCAGCTTACGCTGATGACCTCATGTTTATGGTCACGGAACCCTCGGTAACCATCCCGGAAATCTCTACTGAACTAACCCGATTTGGGTCCCTATCTGGATTTCATGTTAACGCGGACAAATCGGAAATCTTAAATATTACACTTACCAATCTACAATGCGTTCAGATTCGAGATCTCACACCATATCGATGGTGTGATGGGAAACTGAAATATCTGGGAGTCTGGCTAGCGAACACTCCCGACCGATTATATGCGGAAAATTTCGGAACTTTATTTGCTACTCTTTCAGACGATTTGCAGTTTTGGAAGACGAAAATGCTATCTTGGATAGGCCGCATTAATGTGCTCAAAATGAATGTCCTACCCCGCTTACTGTTTCTCTTCCAGTCTTCCAGGCTCTCCCTATCTTATTGCCTGCAACCTTTTTCCGCTCTTTAAGATCCCTGTTCACTCGCTTTATCTGGCCGACTAGGAGCTCTCGATTACAATATAGGACCCTAGCACTATCTAAACAATCTGGAGGTTTAGCACTACCTGATATGAAGTGGTATTATTACGCATCTCATTTAACACGCATAGTGGATTGGATGTCTTATGACTCCGGCCAACGTTGGCAAGACTTAGAAACTGCTCTCTCGGGTATCGCCTTATGGGCGGTCCCTTGGATTCGGAAGCCCCTACTCCGACATAGAGTAGTATCAGCCACCTCGGTTTCGGCCACCCTAGCAATATGGCACTCAATACGCAGTAAATTTGCCCTGTCTTCGGCTCCTTCACCACTTCTCCCACTAATCCATAACCCTGACTTTCCAGGCGAGATTAGCAAATCATTGCGGGAAAAATTCACCGATGAACCCCGCTTCCAAGTGCGTCACGTACTAAGGGACGGCCAATTTGTAGACATTACTCTAGAAACTTCGATACCCTGTTCATTCTTAGACGCATTTCATTATCATAGGTTACGATTGTACCTTCGTCGCTTACCCGGAAACTCGGGTCTGCTGCGCCCCCTGACCCCATTTGAGAAATTTTGTGTGATGGGTCTGCAATTGGATCATAGCATCTCAGCGTTGTATAAAATCATACAAAAAGCAGACGATTATATCCCCACATATATGGGTAGATGGGAACGAGAGCTGGACATGCCCATATCCACGGAACTATGGACTAAAACATTGCAACTGACCCATAAAGGAACTCGAATTTCGGCATTGGTGGAAAATTCCTTTAAAATTATATCTTTTTGGTATCGATCTCCCCTCCTCATGGCACGGATCTCAGACAATGGTGACCCGTCTTGTTGGCGGAATTGCTCGCAAACTGGTTCCTATTTACATATATGGTGGACCTGCCCACGGATCCGGATCTATTGGACGTTGATCTCTACCTTACTTACGAAACTTACAGATCATACTCCTCAATTTAACCCAGAGGTTTATCTCCTTTTACAGGTTGAAGGATCGATAAGTGGCCTGAAACGTTCTATATTGTTGAGAGTGCTGTTGTGTGCCAGGGCATTAGTTCCGCGACATTGGCGCTCACCCTCGCTGCCTTCAATCTCGGAACTGGTTACGAAAGTCCAGGAGCTACGGCTCGCTGAGGAGACCATGGTTTCTTCTGACAAAACCAGACAAGCTTTTCATGTCACATGGTATTATTGGGATACTACCCTGGCAACTGCGGACTTCTGTGCCTTCACTGGGGAGTGGGGTGCCGCTTTGGCGCTGTTGGATGGGTCTCCTGGAGCGCCATAAGCACTGCTCCTTCGTGCTCTCTATTGCCTTTACTTTCAAAATTCCTTGCCTGCACGGCCTAAGACAACCCCAACATTTTATGACTTAACTTCATATCCCCCCAATGTGAGTAGACCGTATATAGCCTATTACATCTTCATCCCACCCTTCCTCCTTTCCCCATCCCCCCTTTTTTTTTTTTTTTTTTTTTGTTTTGTGTTTGTTTTGTTTGTTATTTTTCTTCTCTCTCTCTCTCCTATACACTCTTAACATATCTAGTCCCCCCCTTTCTCTTTTTACACTGTCTTCAGTTTGTCACCCTTCTCTATCACTCGATTCTTTCCTATTCCTCTTTAAATTGTATTGAAACAGTTTTCTTACGCATTTCCTGATTATAGACAACTCACTGATATTGCTCACTGAATGAGACCTTTGAACGCACTCTTTCCAGGATAACTCCGACGCTAATGTTTAGAAGTACCTAACCTTATGCACACATCTGGAACAAGTATTTTTTTTTTTATGTAAAGATATCACAGGTCTCACTGATGTACTGAATTATACTTGAACAATGCTGAGATCACTTTGTTATAATTGTTTTTTGGATGTTCATTCTTTGAATAAAAATCTTTTGTTTCAAAAAAAAATAATAAAATAAGAAAGCAGAAGACAAATGCAGACAGACGTAGCAGGCCTGCTCCTGTGTATGTAGCAGGGGATAGAGTCTGGCTTTCCGTTCGTAATATAAAACTTCTGGTCCCATCTATGAAAATGGCTCCCAGGTTTATTGGTCCGTACAAGGTCTTGCGTAGAGTGAACCCCAAGTCTTATGCTCTGGCGTTGCCCCCCACATCTTCACATCCACAATGTGTTCCATGTCAGTCTTCTCAAGCCTCTCACGTGCAACAGGTATACCCGAGTTAATGTGCCTCCTCCATTTCGAACTCTAGGTGAGGAGGAATATGAGGTCCGCGCCATTTCTGAAGTCACGAATGGCTAGGGGCACTCTTCAGTATCTTTTTGACTGGGAGGGTTATGGCCCTGAGGATAGGGCCTGGTTGCCGGCAGGTGAGGTCCATGCGCCTCGTTTGGTGCGTCAGTTTCATTCTGCCCATTCCTCTGCGCCTGGGGGTCGTCTGGTGGCCGCCCATGGGAGGGGTGTTATGTGACGTCCAGGGTCCCGGGAGGCGCGCAGGGGGACCCTGGATGAACTGCTCCGCCGCTCTGCCGGGTGCCAGCAGCTCCGACGGCACCCGGCGTGTGTACGCTCGATCAGGGGGCGGGGCGCAGTGTAATGACACAGAGCCGCCAGCATTAAAAACAGAGCGTGCACACTGAAGCTTTGCCTTGCCGTGGAGTTGCATTCCAACATCGCTGTTTGTATATATTTCGTATCATATATCTGTTACTGACCCTGCTATTCTCTGAGGACCCGAAATGTTGCCGAATCTTTTGCCTGAATATCGACCATTCTCTCTGTCATCTCCCTGCCTGTACTGTTTGCCTACTGCTGGTATGTGCTATCAGACCTTGCCACATATACTATAGCGCAGTACTAGTCTTCTCGTTGCTGACCTGGTTTGCTTGTATGACTACTCTTGCTGTACCCCTGTCTGGTTATCGATGGCTGTTACTATTGGTGTGTGCTAATATCCTGCCGCATACTGTTGCGCAGTATATGTCATGCCCCAACCCTTGGAGCCTGCTGTGGCTAGTCTGGGAGACTGTTTGCACCTACTCAAGGGTTAACTTTTTGCTCTGGATACCTGAGTGATTGCTTAAAGCCTGGTCACGCCCTTTCCTCTACGATCTGGCATTGTTCAACTTGCATTGCTTCTGAGAGGATCCCCTTCCTGAGCTCCTGCACATCTCTGCAAGCCTGATCCGGTTGCTGCTGTTTATTTTCCTGGACTGTTCCTTCTAGTATCCAGTTTCTGAAGTAAACCACTGTGTTGGTTCCAGGTACCATTCTGCTACCAGAGACTGTGCTTATTACTCTATTGCTGTGCACTCCATTCTGCAGTACCTGGAGAGACCACTGGATTACTGTGTTGCACATTCACCATATCTGCTGTACCAGAGACCTGTGTGTTATTCAGCTGTACTTATTCATCGCTGTGTCCTGCATATTGCATTATCTGGATTTTCATATTGCCACAGATCACTTGTGCTTATTGGTTTACAACCTGCTGTTTCAAGCCCTGTGTGTTCATCTGCCACAGTTCCAATATATCCCTATTTACCTGCTTCATTGTATCCAGTGTCTTCATTAACCTGTTCAACCCCAGCGCCTGGGATTTATACTGAACTTTGGGTCCCACCTCGGCTCACGCCTGGTGCCACCCTGACAGTATATATTTCTCTAATATCGATCTCAGTCTGTTGCTGTTTTCCCTGGCCTTGGTGGCTGCTAGAGCTTAGGGTTAGCGGTCTTGACCATTCCAAGGATCGGAGGGCTAGAGGTCTGTTGCCAGGGATCCTACCAGATCTGTCCAGGGAATCATTACAGATTTATGGGAGGTTTAAGCAGAGTGAAAGAAAATAGGTATTAGATATGGTATTATATGAAATATAACAGTTTACTATTACATGAACACCACCTTGTAGACTTATTAGGTACCGATTTGTCAATAAAGTTGTGTTTAATGTTTCCTAACATTAGGACGTTCGGGAGAAAAGCTGTATTTGATGTGAGTAAAAATCGAAGTGCATTCGTGCCTTTTTGGTCAAACGTAGGGTTTGATTTAATTCTATCGCCTAATTTTTGGAAAAAATATTGGTTACTTGTGTCCCGGTATTTTGAAAATCTTGCCCCAAATTGATTATCATAAAATGTCCTTATTTAGAAAAAATATCTGGTGGGGAAAAAGCCTGAAAACCAGACTGTAAATACATTTGCACTGACGAGTTTTACATGTTTCACTGTCTTACTGTAGATCCCAGAAACACAAGTTTTACCGTAAATGCACGTTATGTAAATCCCAGACATATATGTTTTCACTGTAACAGTGGACGTATTAAAGCAGGGACTTTCAGGTTGTTAATATAACACTGGAATATTAAATTTAGGGATTAGTAGGTTACAAATATAACAATCATTTTAAAGTATGGACTCTACAGGTTATAACTGTAACATTGAAATATAAATTTACAGACTTGCGCATTACAACTATGACAACAAAAAAATATATTTACGCATTTGCACGTTATAATTAGGGATGAGCCGAACACCGCCCGAGTTCGGTTCGGGCCTGAACCCGAACTTCCCATATGTTTGGGTCTGAACCCGAATCCGAACTCGAACTGCATGCAATTCAATGGGGCTGAAAATTCGGTTTTTAGAGTGCCCTCCAAGAGTGCATATATGCTAGAAGTGGCGGATTTCTAGGATGTATAGAAACACTTAAAAACAAAAAAATTACGTTTCAAATGATGGTAAACAGTTTTCCTTTAATCTATCCATAAACAACTGCTTGGGGCGGCAGTATGAAAAGAGGAGACATTTTTGGACACACAGAAAAAGTTTACTGACTTTTTGGCGGTGAAAAGCAGGAGAATGGAAAATTCTAGACCAAATAGCCGATTTGGAAAGTGAGATAAATGGGAGAATTTTTCTGGTTCTGCTATTTTGACCTAGAATTTTCTCTTCAGTCATTCTCCTGAGTTTCACCTTTCTCTGAATAACCCTGTCAGGGTTATTCAGAGAGCGGTGAAGAGCAGAAGAATGACTGGAGAATGGAAAATTCTAGGTCAAAATAGCCAAACCAGAAAAATTCTCCCATTTAGGCTAGGGTCAGACTAGCGAATTTTTAACGTGAGTTTAGGCGTACTTAATCACGGCCGCACTAGCAGCAAATGACGGGGAATGACGGCCAATATACGAAGTACGGTCGCACGAAAGTCCGGCTGCGCAACGCAAGTGGAAAATGAACGCATTTTTTTGAGAACGCAGAACTGCTAGTACGGACGTACAGAGTGCGCTGCGTCCACTAGCGGCGTGTGTGCGTGATTTGGAGACGTCAGACCCTGCTCATGTCCGGCCAACATAACGTCCAGACACCCAAAGTTTCCTGGTTTGGATCCGTAAAAAATCACGCACAAAAATGCGCATCATATGACCGTTTTCGCGCATTCCGTGAAAAAATATGGCAATGCGTTCGGACGCACTTTTTGACGGTCGCTGTGAAAAATGCGTTAGTCTGACCCTAGCCTTATCTCACTTTCCAAATCGGCTATTTGGTCCAGACTGTTCTCTTTTCCTGCCATTCTCCTGGTTTTCACCTTTCTCTGAACAAGAGAAGAGGTGAAAGCCAGGAGAAGAGAACAATCTAGACCAAATAGCCGATTTGGAAAGTGAGATAAATGGGAGAATTTTTCTGGTTCGGCTATTTTGACCTAGAATTTTCTCTTCAGTCATTCTCCTGAGTTTCACCTTTCTCTGAATAACCCTGTCAGATACTACTATTTTGTTCTGTATGCTACCCGAGATAAGAGAAGGCAGCTGAATGAGTTAAAACGGGAGCTTAAAAGACTTCTGATCTACCCTGTGGTGATGTCCTTTGAATACCTCCCACACACACAATACAATGTGAGTCGGCTGCCTGACCCATAGTCTCTATGGCCAAAGCCAAATAGTGAGGAGCAAGTGATGTAAAGATACTGTGGGGCGGGTAGTTTACAAAACAAAAGATAACAAATTGGATGCACCCAGTGACACATGTAGAGTAAAATATTTTCTTAAGAAGATCATCAGTGCATGTTGACACCATCTCATGTCTGACCCCCTCGCATTGCATTAATGTACAAGCTGTGTTAAAGTGACACCAGCCATGGTTCAGGCGACATCCCAGACCACAAGGGAACAACACACTATATGATGCCAATTAGGACTAGATACTACTGGGCTCAGTCTGTAATGGCGAGTAGCTAAAGGGTGAAGTCAGTTTTAGCCATTGACCCTGAGTGGCATCCCTAGTACCGGTTGAATTAAAGTGAGCCGCTATATTATTATTTTTATTATTATACTTTATTTATATAGCACCAGCATATTACGCAGCACTGAACAATGGGCATGATGTAGACAGTGTATAAACAATAAAAAATGCAATTATTTACAACCTTTTTCAAATATTTAAAAAGAGCCATAATGCAGAAGTTGATACACTCTTTTTACATGTACATTTGGACACTGCAAGAATATCCCCTTAACAATCTAAAAAACTTGAATCAGTTTAAAATATCTTCCATTACAATCCTATTGTTCTACTAAAGGTTATAGCTACTAATTACTGGGCATTAATTATGCTTAAAAATGGAAGCACAATAAATCTTGTCTTAAGTCTGGCACACATCACCTTGATGCAATGTGCCTTAAATAATGTGACTCCGTTACACCCATACAGTACTCTGCATTTCTAATCAATTCAAAGAGTATATCTGCAAAAGCTTCATAACTATAATTAATGTATATTTAAATTGAATTAAACTGCAAAAATAGGAAAGGATTGTTGGTGCTATTCAGTGAGTGCTGAATTTCTGCCAGAATGCACAACTTAGCTGTAATTGCAGAGCTTTCATTGAAAAAAAATCACCTGCCATTGTTTGAGTTTTCCTCTTTGGATTGCCCAAGTTTATCATGGCTGCAACAACACTAACCAATGGTAATTAGTAGATAAGCCTATGTCAATACTCAAAAATAAGCACATGCTTTAAATCCGTTAATATTGCTGAAAACAATAACTACAATCGCCACTGTTGAAACCACAATAAACTTTGGCAATCCAGATATGGAGATTCAAACCACAGCCGGCAAAGTCTCAATCATGAAACATCACCTGCTCTTCTTTGATCTTCTCTACCTGGATAGCTTAACTTTGTTATTGTGGTTACAACTAGGGATGAGCCGAACACCCCCCGAGTTCGGTTCGAGCCCGAACACGAACTTCCCATATGTTCGGGTCCGAACCCGAACCCAATGCAAGTCAATGGGGCTGAAAATTCGGTTTTTAGAGTGCCATAAAAGGTGTATGGGGGTCCGGGTAGTGCCCTGGGGGACAGGAAACAAGGACAAAATGTTTTAAAAAAACGTTTTTAAAGGGACAGTGAGTTTTCCATGAAATAAGGGTTAAAAATAAAAACGAAAAATTCCTTCAAATATCGTGCATAGGAGGTCTCCATAACCTGCCTGTGAAGTGGCGGATTTCTAGGATGTATAGAAACACTTAAAAACAAAAAAATGGCGTTTCATATGACGGTAAATGCTTTTCCTTTTATCCATAAACAACTGCTTGGGGCGGCAGTCTGTATGAAAAGAGGAGACATTTTCGTACACGCAGAAAAAGTTTACTGATTTTTTTGGGCTAAATTATTGTGAAACTTATGCAGGCTTTGGATGAAAGTAACAATAGGTGCTTCAAAATTGGTCCTTTAGCGTCCCCAACAGTGCCGTCACACCGTAACCCCGCTGAGGATATGAATCTGATACAGGCGTCTGTGGTATTGTGGAAGAATGGAGGGGTGGACCTTGCGGTCCTATATTAAAAAGATATGCATCTGGTTAAGGCGTCAGTGCACCCAGATATTGTGCCTTTGGTGCAAGACTGCCAGCCCAGCAAGTATCATCATACAGTAACCCCTCTGTAGTATTGTGGAGGAATTCAGGGGTGGACCATGTGGTCCTACATTGAAAAGATATGATTCTGGTCAAGGCGCCAGTGTACCCAGATATTCTGCTTTTGGTGCAAGACTGCCAGGCCAGCAAGTATCATCATACAGTAACCCCTCTGTAGTATTGTGGAAGAATGCAGGGGTGAACCTTGCGGTCCTATATTGAATTTTTTTTTATCTGATAATGGGCGTCAGTGCACCCAGATATTGTGCCTTTGGTGCAGGGCCATCAAGTGCCATCATAATACAGTAACCCCACTGTGGTATTGTGGAAGAGTGCAGGGTTGGATCCTGCGGTTCAAAAAACTAAAATGATATAAATCTGGCACAGGCGTCAGTGCAGCCAAATATTGTGCCTTTCATGGCAGCAAGTGCCTTCACACCGTAACCTTTTTGTGGTATTGTGGAAGAGTTCAGTGCTGGAGGTTTTGTGAATGCAGAAGAGGACATCCCCGATCTATTCCATTACTTCAGCATCAGGGGATTGATAGCTGCTGATCCAGGACTGATTCATTTTTATAAATGTCAGCCGGTCTACAGAGTCGGTGGACAGATGCACTCTTTTGTCTGTGACAAAACCTCCAGCGGCACTGAACGTCCTTTCGGAAAGCACGCTAGATGAAGGGCAACCTAGTAGCTGCATAGCATATTGGCTAAGTTCTGGCCAGTGATCCAATCTCAACACCCAGTAAGCCAGTGGATCATCTGCTGGAAAGGTATCCAGGTCTGCCCTTGCCCCTAGGTAGTCCTGCACCATATGGTGAAGACGCTGGCAATGGGTGCCTACATTTGACATCCTTGGGCGTCGAGGACTAAAAAAATTTAAAAATGCAGTAGTCAAGCGGCCCTGGCCTTCACCAGTATTCCTCTGATCATCCGCAGCCTCAGAAGCACTTGTGTCAGCACTTGGTAATCTACCAGTGCCTGGAAAGGTGTTACACAAGTGTCGCTTTAGAGCCTCCTCAAGTTTTTTCATCCTGTGCTCCCTCTGTGCGGGCTCTGCAACTTTACCCTTGTATCGTGGATCAAGAAGGGTTGCCAACCAGTAATGATCCCTCTCCTTGATAGCACGAATCCTGAGGTCCTTTAGCAGGCTTTGCATCATTAGGGAGCCCATGCAGCGTAGGTTGGAGGTGGCATTAGCATCCGAGTCTTCCTGGTCAATGAGGATGACCGTATCGTGCACTTCCTCCTCCCAGCCACGCACTAGCCCTTGTGTTTCTGGGCACACGAAACCCTCCCTTGAGGAATCCCCACCTTCAATACCCCCACTACTTAAATATTCCTCCTCCTCATCCTCCTCCTGTCTGATCTGAGTAGGACCCGCTGGAATGCTGTCTGCGGAAAGACTGGGGCCTTGAGAGCTAGGGAAGGCCTCCCGCTGCTCTGCCTCTAGAGCCACATCTATAATTCCCCGCAGAGTGTGCTCCAGCAGGAACACTAAAGGAATTGTGTCACTGATGCATGCACTGTCCCTGCTCACCATCCTCGTTGCCTCCTCAAATGGAATACAGTGCATGCATCCTTGATCATCAGCCACTGCGGGGGGGGGGGGGGAAACCAAGTTGACCTGAACCTGTCCTTGTGCCATACTCACACAGGTACTCGTTGATGGCCCTCTGCTGCTTGTGCAGACGCTGCAGCATTGCTAATGTCGAGTTCCACCTGGTGGGCATGTCACAGATCAGACGGTTTGTGGGAAGGTGGAATTCTCTTTGAATTTCTGCCAGGCGAACGCTTGCTGGGAATGACCGCCTGAAGTGGCTGGAGACTTTTCTGGCCTGGATGAGAAGCTCTGGCAGCCCTGGGTACTTGGTTAGGAAACGCTGTACCACCAGATTTAGGACGTGTGCTAGGCATGGTACATGCGTCAATTTACCCTTGCGTAGGGCAGAGAGAAGATTGCTGCCATTATCGCAGACGATCATTCTCAGCTCAAGCTGGCGTGGTGTTAACCATCTCTGCAGCTGCCCCTGCAGAGCTGACAGAATTTCTGGCCCGATGTGGCTCCTGTCCCCTAAACAAACCAGCTCAAGCACAGTATGGCATCTTTTTGCTTGAGCCATTGCGTAGACCCTGTCAGGCGTCGGTTTAACTGCCACTTCGCCAGAGAAGGAGGAGGAGGAGGAGGAAGAGGTGGTGGTGGTGGTGGTGGTGGAGCAGACAGACCTCATACAAGCAGCTTTCTGGAGGTGTGGTGGATGAACAAGCTCCAGCACAGAGCCCAGTCTTGGATCCCTCCCAGCTGCAATCAGAGTTACCCAGTGTGCCGTGAAGGAAATGTAACGACCCTGTCCATGCTTGCTGGACCACGTGTCTAAAGTCACATGCTGCTGACTGCCGTTCCCAATGACTGGATAACATTGTCTTCCACGTGCTGGTATAGTGCTGGAATGGCCTTGTGTGAAAAGTATTGGTGTTTTGGAACCTGCCACTGTGGTACAGCACATTCAGCAAATTCACGGAAGGGACCAGAGTCCACCAGCTGGAAAGGCAGCAGCTGCAATGTGAATAATTTTGCTAAGCTGGCATTTAGACGCTGTGCTTGGGGATGGTTGGGACTATATTTTTTTCTATATTTTTATTTTTCAGCTGCGGCAACGTAATCTGACTGCGTAAATCTTCAGCTACTGGGATGATGTCACATTGTGAGGAAGGACCTGGTAGATCCATTACTGTAGCATCATCCCTGTCGGTGGAGGTTGTAGGCAATGACATGGCAGGACATACAGTGGGGGTAGAGACAGATGAGGAGGAGGAGGACCTACGCAAAGTTTTGCACCAACGGGATGTGTGGCACTTGTTCATATGTCGCCTCAAGCACGTGGTACCCAAGTGTCCGGTATCTTTCCTACGCTTAATAAGCCTCATCTGACATAGATTACAAATAGCAACGCTGCGCTCTACTGCACATTTCTTAAAGAACTCCCAGACAACAGAGTTCCTGCATGTGTGCTTTGAGACAACAGCGCTCTGCACCGGAGCAGCTCTGACATGTGATGCCTTGGACTGGCTAGTGCTACGGTTGGTCAAAGAGGATGTTGTGCCTCGTGTTTGCTGTGCCTCCTCCTCCCCCTCTTCCTCACTTAATTCCTCTGTTCGATCAGGCACCCAGGTGGAGTCAGTGACCTCATCATCATTGTCATCATAATCACCCCCTGTCTCCTCTTCACTGGAGCCAACTTGGCAGCATGCTTCAGCTGCTGGGGCAACATGAGCGCTAGTTATTTGTGTGTCATCACTGGCACCCCCTTCCTCTAGGTTAATTATACTCCCTTCCTCAACCTCAGAGATTGAATCAGAGCACTGTACTTGCTGCGCATCCTCAAGCAGCTTGTCACTCTCATTGTAGTCAAACAATTCAGCTGACTCCTCCGTGTGTGATAGCGAGGCTATGGCAGGAGTAGCTGTGGACACGGAGGCTGCATTAGATGCTTTGGCAGCTGAGGTGGACTGTAAAGCACTACAAGCCTGGCTGGCAGAGGACTCGGAGGATGAGGATGGCCTGGTTAGCCAATCCACCAAGTCCTCTGTATGTTGCTGCTGCTTAAGACGGCCAGCACCAGTTAGAAAGGACAAGCGTGCCCCTGCAGAGGATGCACCAAGTCCACCACGACCAGAGGCACAGCCTCCCGACACAGGGGCTGCTTGCCCTCTTATCTGTGTCTGGGAGCGTCTGCCTGTCCTTTTTGTTCTTTCAGACATGGTGAGTGATATATAGATTAATATATACAGTACTCTGATTCAACTCTGGTATAAAGATTTAAAGAACTCTGGTAGAACTCAGTGAGACACACTAATAGCTGGCAGCCAGTGACAAGACACAAATGTTTTGTAGAAATTAGTGAGCCCCAAAATACTGCGTGGTACTGGATGTATGACAAGACACAGATCACCTCAATTCACAAATGTTTTAAAGAAATTAGTGAGCCCCAAAAAAACTTGCTGGCTGTGTGACAAGACACAGAAGATCACCTCAATTCACAAATGTTTTAAAGAAAGTTGTAAACACCAAAAAAACTTGCTGGCACAGTGACAAGACACACATCGCTTAAATTCCCTGATATTTGGTAGAAATGAGACCCCCCCCCCCAGACCCCCCCCCCCCCAGTAGCGTGGCAGACCGGCAGTACCAAGACACAGCTATCTCCTGAAATCTCCTCTGAAGGGCAAAATTTTCCCAATCAGGACTCTGAGCCGTGATTGGCATAGTGTTGAACCTGTCTTGCACCAGACCTGTGGTCAGGTGCAAGGCTGTAGCCAATTACGAGCTTCAGGCTTGTGGTCCCTTGTGGTCCAACATGCGGCGAACACCCGGAAATGTTCGATGTTCGCGATCTAATCGAACAGGCTAAGTTCGGGTCGAACTCCGAACCAAACAGCTCATCCTTAGTTACAACAAAACTAAACAATTGTGGTTAGTGAATAATTCCAGTGTCATGAAGGTGATAATATGTATTTTTAAGTCGTGAATGGTTAATGTCATATTTTGTGTAAGTGCTTGGTTTGTTCAAATGTAACAGCATATTTTGCCTCCTGCAAGTGGCCAACTGACATCACAATGGTGCTTTTTTTAGACTGCACTCTTATTTTCTGGACACTTTTTAGATAAATTGTACTTTCTGAGTTTTTGAATGCAATGCTACATATGTTTTGTAAGACTAAACCTGCTCGTAAAGTGTTTTCTACATTTCTATAGATGTCTTTATAGCACTTTTGTGTAATGTTTTCTATTCCCAACAAACACTATTGCGATCAGGTGCTGTGATACTGATTTTTAATAGTACTTCGAAACATATGCCGATACATATCTAGGCCCATTATATGAAGTGCAAGTTACATTACTGATCAACTCACAGACTGTGCATTTGATGATCATTATTCAGTAGAAACCACAGACCGTGCATGTGATGAAAATTAATGACAGATAAAATATACAATTAAAAAACAGTTTTGCTTCATACTGAAAAACCAGTAGATCAGTAAAATAGGTTGAGCTCTTAAGATCTTAAGAAAATTATAAATGCCATTATTTCTGGAGTAAACATTTAAGGCCCTATGCACTAGTTAATGCTAAAATTGGGCCATTAATGGGTAATGGGGAAAACCTGCGCCTGCAGGTTTCCTTGTAGCGTCCCCATTTTAGCGTGAGATTCCTGGGCAGGTGCTAATTCAGCCACTTGCCCCAGAACCACACGCTACCTGCAGTCATTCTCGCAGTAACGCTTCTCTGCCGCTGTGTCCAAATGATTCCAAGGAGGGTTTCCCTGCAGGGTCATAAGCCCTGCGTGATCTTGCTCTCTTGCAAGATGGCGCAAAGTTGAGGAGTGATTGCTTTTGGAGACTGGACTATTTATCCCCATTCTCACTTTTCTCAGGAAACCGTGGATTGGGCCGCTGTTCTCGCCTCAGGAGGAGTGAGTATTGTATTTACTGGGGGGGTTAGCTGGTGCTAATTGATTCTGCAAGAGCGGAATCCGTTAGCACCAGCTTTTGGGTGCCAGTAAAAAAAAATCGATTAAGCCATTGGTGAAGTAATTAGAGCTAGGTCTTTGTAATACCTTACTTATCCTAACAATAATTACTGATTGCGTTCCCCATGTTACATATAATATGTGTGTAGCGCTGCTTTAAACTGTATTCTGGTGCATTGAACTATTGCTGCCACCAGAGGGAGACCTTGTGGAATATGCTGGACAGAGCGGACTCCATCTCCCATCACCCTTTGCGTGAGGACAGGAAGTGGGTGATACATTAGGAGGATAGACTGGGGAGCCTCGTGTTTGGCGCACGGAGAGTGAGCAGTGCATGAAAGGTGGAGGACGCACATTGGAGCTGTCAGGGATTGCAACCAGGCCAGAGTACAGACGCTGTCTTACTGGTGCTGGAGATCGGGACAGTAATCGTGTTGGCACCTACGCAGCGCTGAGAGGTCTGGAGGACAAGCTGGTACCGGCAGGACCCCGCGTTAGGAGGCTGCGCTGATCGCTTTGGGAGTGCAGGCGGCGGATCGTTTGTTCCAGTTGCAGAGATTTGGCAAGCAGGGAGCAGATTCAGTGGCACGGAGTCCACAGCGAAGAAGATCTTTTGGTCGAGGCATCGAGTGCTGGACAGTTTCATTCATCGGATGGGTGAGAGGCCTCCAGGCCACAGTTCCAAAACAAACGCACGCTGCAATATTGTTTAAATTCACAAGGCCCCAACGGTGACTAGTCGAAGATTGCTCTTTTCATTCACTGGCCAGTCGAACACAGTACCCGGGTACCCTAAACTTTGTACATATACATATTGAGCTATTTTGCGGGACTTACAGTTGTGTTCAAAATTATTCAACCCCCACTGAAATTGAGTGTTTTGGCCAGTTTGACATTGATTTTGATCAAAGAGGCACGTGTAGGTCAGACAAATATAACATAACATTTTTAATGAAATAACCACAAATGTCTTTTCTGTGCTCACATCATTATCAGTTTTATTCAACCCCCAAGTGACATTCAATCTTAGTACTTAGTACAACATCCTTTTACAGTTATAACAGCTTTTAAACTTGAAGCATAGCTTGACACAAGTGTCTCGCAGCGATCTACGGGTATCTTCGCCCATTCGTCATGGGCAAAAGCCTCCAGTTCAGTCACATTCTTAGGCCTGCGCACTGCAACTGCTTTCTTTAAGTCCCACCAGAGGTTCTCAATCGGATTTAAGTCAGGTGACTGCGATGGCCACTCCAAAATGTTCCAGCCTTTAATCTGCAACCATGCTCTAGTGGACTTGGAGGTATGCTTGGGATCATTGTCCTGTTGAAAGGTCCAACGTCTCCCAAGCCTCAGGTTTGTAACGGACTGCATCACATTGTCATCCAATATCTCCTGGTACTGAAGAGAATTCATGGTACCTTGCACACGCTGAAGCTTCCCTGTACCTGCAGAAGCAAAACAGCCCCAAAGCATGATTGACCCCCCCCCCCCGCCATGCTTCACAGTAGGCAAGGTGTTCTTTTCTTCATAGGCCTTGTTCTTCCTCCTCCAAACATAGCGTTGATCCATGGGCCCAAACAGTTCTAATTTTGTTTCAGTCCACAGAACACTATCCCAAAACTTCTGTTTGTCCACATGACTTTTGGCATACTGCAGTCGACTCTTCTTATTCTTTGGAGACAGCCTGGGAGTTCTGGCATGGAGGCCTTCATTACGCAGTGTGCACCATATTGTCTGAGCTGAAACTTCAGTACCCACATCTGACAAATCTTTTCTCAGTTCCTCAGCAGTCACACGGGGACTTTTCTCCACTCTACGCTTCAGGTATCGCACAGCAGTCGAAGTCCGCATCTTCTTTCTGCCACGACCAGGTAGCGTTTCAACAGTGCCCTTTGCCTTGAATTTGCGAATGATGCTTCCTATGGTCTCTCTTGGTATGTTTAACATCTTTGCAATCTTCTTATAGCCATTGCCCTTCCTGTGAAGAGTAATCACCTCTTCTCTTGTCTTCCTGGACCATTTTCTTGACTTCACCATGTTTGTAACCACACCAGTAAATGTCTAGAAGGAGCTGAGTATCACAGTCATTTTAAAGCTGCCTAATTGGTGCTTATTATGCTTTATTGCTGCTCCGTGACATCCACAGGTGTTTTCAATACCTGATTGAAAACACTTGAATGAACCTCTGTTCTTCAGAGTGGTAGTCTTTAAGGGGTTGAATAATTGTGTCAATGAAGAATTCACAAAAGAAACATTTACTACTATATTACAAAACCAATTGATGTCATTTTAGTTGCATATGGTTCTTTAAAAAGTCCTTGTAGGATTTCATTCTGAATACAATTACAAATGTACACTAAATTCCCTAAAATCATTTACAGCATTGGGGGTTGAATAATTTTGAACACAACTGTACACTTCAGAACTGAGAGGGTTAACCGTTCTTTTTCCGCTGCTTGTTTTACCCGCGTGACGCATCATGTAATTTCATTCAAAGCGCATTTATCTTTTAGTAAAGCATATAAAACTAGAAAATCCACAACAGTGCTGGTGTGTAATAATTCCTAGTGCGGTGAGACTATCCTGAGGTTATTCAGCAGCTCCTTCAGGGGTGAGCACTACATGTGACACTACAGTAAGCTCGTGCAAGCTAGACCTAATAAAAAGCAATGCATTTTTCACCAGTTTAGCATTAGGAAGGTATTATGGGTGGCATGACGTTAACACTTACTCACCTGAACGTTACAGTTAGCGTTCAGTAGTGCATAGGGCCCATACAATTTTATTTTCACACAAATGCCCCACCTGATACTGAATTATATCATTTCTGTTCAAAGTTAATTAAAAACCCCTTCTCCTTTGAAAGGATTACTGTGTGCCAGCTTGACCTCACAGATGTTTCACTACTACTTCTTCTATGATTATGGAACATTTACTTGAAAAAAAATCAGTTTTGATAGGCAAGGCATTATTAATATAGAACATAAACAGGTATATTAATGGGTAGGTGAGTTATTTTAAGTTAATTTTCATTTGTGATTTGTAGATGGTGTTAATAAATACTGCAGTGATAACAAATTTAAATATAATGAATCGCCTTAGAAATAAAAAAAATAATTTATTTTATATTGGTGACACTGACTTACAGTAAGAGAGGATGGTCTCCATCATTATGTTCTCTAATCTCTCAGGGGATACAGTGGCATTGTTCCGTATGTATATTTGTTATTCTGTCTCTCCCATTGGAATTTATTGGCGCTTTTATAAATATATGAGTAACAGAATTTCTGTTACAGGTGTCTGTCTCAATGTCCAGGGCGTTGCTGCATCTCTCATGCAGGGATGATGCATGGGCCACCCTTTCTGGGTGATAGCAGTCTGATTTTCATACGGAGCAGTCATTCCTGTAATGGCACAATCGAGCTAAAACTTTGTAAGACCTGAGCGGGCCCCACCGTAGAGCAGGCCACTAGGTCATTGGACGTCCTCAGGACCCTCCTTTTTTTTTTCATTATATGCCTATGGGTACCGGCACACGAGCGCACCGAGTGCTTGCGTGTGCCCGCACTTCCCTGCGTCTGTGCCGTTTTGACAGGGAAGGCCAACCACCGGACGTGAAAAAGCCCTCCCTGTCAAAAAGCTAGACGGATGCTGATGGGGATACAAAGCGCAATCCTCCATGTGCTCACGGACGTTCCTTCCTCTCTTTACAAACGCTTGTGTGCCGGTAGCCTTAATGTCTTATTTCATTATTTGATGCATTGCGCCAATTCTTTTCTGTCATTCCAGTAGACCAGGAATTCCCCATCCCTTCTCAGAGGCTGATTAGAGTTCTGTCTTTGAATAATATATATATAGTTCATTGATAAACTGGGTGCGTGACATTACTGTGCATTAATTAACAAAGTGTAATTGTCCGTCTCTGATTTGAAAAACAAGATAATTGTTGACCTCTTGCCTTTAAAGTCTTCAGTCAATTTGCTAAAGAAAAAATTAGCACGAGTCGCTAAAACATAGCACCTGACGACCTACTAACAGATCAGCTTGTCTGTGGGAGTCTGTGTACAAGGTCATTTAGCGCACCCTAGGGAAACGGTAAGACCTGGGCTGAGACACAGCACTAATGCGGTTGTGTGCAGCATTGTTTCTCAACCTTTTATGGAGAAGTACCCCAGCAGGTCTAAAAAATAATCCTAAATACCCCTGACTCGAAAGTAATTTCTATTGATTGGGTGTGATGGTTTCTGTGTCTGTAATGTCAGTATGTGTTTGTAATGCTTTCTGTGTGTATAATATCAGTATTTTTGTTTGTGATGGCTTCTGTGTTGCAATATCAGTATATGCGTATGTGTGTGTAATGTCAGTATATGCTTTTATGATGCTTTGGGTTTGTGTAATGTCAGTATGTGTGTTTGTGATTTCTTTGTGTATAATGTCAGTATATGTGATTTTTTTTTTTTTTTGTTGGTGTGTGTGCAGGCTGCAATAACAGATACACAAACACACACATACATTGTTAAACACATAATCAATCCCTAATTAACACTCTGACACACATAATCCCAAACTAACACACTTGCAGACACAAACAATCCCAAATTAACACATTGGCAGGCACACACTGCCAAAGTAGTACAATGTCACAAACACACAGACACACATAATGCCATATTTGCAGACACGCACATACATTATCTCAAATTAACACACTGCCAGACACACACATAATCCCAAACACACACACACAATCTTAAGTATCCCTGTCTCAAGAAAGTACTTTCTATTGATATAAATCCCTAAGAAAACGTGTATGCACTTATATAAAACTGAGTCCCATATTGAAGAATAAGCTTGAATAAAGAATCATTTTTATTTAATAATTATGATTAGGGATGCACCAATACGATACTAGTATCGGTATCGGTGCCGATACGGCACCTGCAAAAGTACTTGGTTTGCCGGCCGGTCGGTTTCTTTGGGGCAGTGTTCGGTGCGTTGCCAGGCTCCTCTGGCGTCTTCTTCCTTCGCGCAGCCGCCGGCAAAGAGTTGTAGCCCGGCCGCTCATTGTACCATCTTCTGTTTTGGAGATATAGGTATCCCCCCCCCTTTTTTTTCCCCCCCCCCCCCACGTGGGATTTTTGGAAAATGTTAAAACACATGTTTCTTTATTTTCAAGAAGATTGGAATTACCAAACTTCACACCTGTAACATCTTTGGTTTTTGAAATATAGATATACTGATAAAAGTATTCAACCCCCTTTTTGCCCCCTCCCACTGGATTTTTGGAAAATGGTAAAATACATGTTTTTTGTTTCTCAAGACGAATCTAAATAAAAATTTTCATGTCTGTAACATCTAGGGTTGCACCGATACCGATACTAGTATCGGTATCGGGGCCAATACTGGGTACTACAGGAGTACTTGGTACTTCTGTAGTACCCCCCGATATTTTTCCTGATGCCGGCATTGAGCCGGCTTGCCGGCATCCGAGGGGCTGCGGCGGCTGTCCGAATGCTCTATCGGCATTCGGACAGCCGCCCCTGGAGCTCTCCGCGACGATACTTACCTTCCTGAGCGACGCCGGGAATGTCTCCGCTTGTGCGCTCGTTGGAAGGACCCCAGCCGCGACCACGTGGGACCATCTGATCGCGGCTGGGGGCCTTCCAACAAGCGCACGCGCGGAAACTTTCCCGGCGTCGCTCAGGAAGGAAAGTATAAACACAGTGAGCAGCTGCAGGGCCTGTCTGAATGCTGATAGAGCATTCGGACAGGCCCTGCAGCTGCTCTCCGCGATGATACTTACCTTCCTGGGCGACGCTGGGAAAGTTTCCTCGTGTGCGCTCGTTAGAAGGACCCCAGCCGCGATCACATGGTCCCACATGGTCGCGGCTGGGGTCCTTCCAACGAGCACACGTGCGGATACATTCCCGGCGTTGCTCAGGAAGGTAAGTATCGTAGCGGAGAGCTCCAGGTGAGCTGGGGGCAATATCCATGTGTGAGCTGGGGGCAATATCCATGTGTGAGCTGGGGGCAATATCCATGTGTGAGCTGGGGGCAATATCCATGTGTGAGCTGGGGGCAATATCCATGTGTGAGCTGGGGGCAATATCCATGTGTGAGCTGGGGGCAATATCCATGTGTGAGCTGGGGGCAAATCCATGAGCTGGGGCAGTATGAATATATATATATATCGGGGGGGATACACATGTGAGCTGGGGGCATTTTTATATGGTCTGTTCTTGTTGGAAAGCGTCACATGACATTAAAGAAAAGTATCGGTACTCGTACTCGGTCTTAAAGTGGTATCGGTGCATCCCTAGTAACATCTTCTGTTTTTGAGATATAGGTATCCTGTTGAAAAGTATTCACCCACCCCCCTTTTTTCACCCCCTCCCAAATGGGATTTTTAGAAAATGGTAAAATACATGTTTAATTTTTCAAGATTGTAAGTACCAAATTTCACAACTGTACATCTTTTGGTTTTTGAAATATATGTATACTGATAAAAGTATTCAACCCTCCCCTTTTTGCCCCAATCCCACTGTAATTTTGGAAAATGGTAAAATATGTGTTTTTGTTTCTCAAAACGAATCCAAATACCAATTTTCACATTTGTATCATATTCTGTTTTTGAGATACAAGTATCCTGTTTAAAAGTATTCACACATCCCCTTTTTTTTTTCACCCTCCCACTTGGATTTTTGGAAAATGGTAAAAACACGTTTCTTTTCTAGCAGAATGTAATTACAAAACTTTACACCTGTAACATCTTTGGTATTTGAAATGTAGATATACTGATAAAAGTAGTCACACCCCTTTCCCCCGTCTCCCCTTAACTGGATTTTCAGAAAATGGTAAAAAACATGTTTTGTTTTTTGCTCGAAGATTGTAAATACCAAATTTCACAACTGTAACATCTTTGGGTTTTGAAATATAGGTATACTGATAAAAGTATTCAACCCCCTATTTTTGACTCCCCCCCCCCCCCCACCCCCCCACACTGGATTTTTGGAAAATAGTAAAATACTTGTTTTTTATTTCCCAAGACGAATCTAATACCAATTTTCACGTCTGTAACATCTTCTGTTTTTGAGATATAAGTATCCTGTTTAAAAGTATTCAACTCCCCCTTTTTTTCACCCCCCACTTGGGATTTTTGGAAAATTGTAAAACACGTGTTTTTTTTTTTATTTTTCAAGTAGGTTGTAAATACCAAATTTCACACCTGTAACATCTTTGGTTTTTGAAATATAGGTATACTGATAAACGTATTCAACCCACCTTTTTGCCCCCCCACTGGATTTTCAGACAATGGTAAAATATGTGGGGGGTTTTTCAAGAACAAACTTTCAGGCTTGTAACATCTTCTGTTTATGAGATATAGGTATCCTGTTTAAAATATTCAACCCCCTTTTTCACCCCCTTAGGGGCGGAGTTTCCAAAAATCCTTCCTTAGTGGGTGCCTATGTCATAAATACAGTGCACCTTCAAAATTTCCGTTCTTAGGATAAACTGTTTCAGCTGGGCGTTGATGAGTCAGTCAGTCAGGACTTTTGCGTTTATGATAAAAGTATTCAACCCCCCTTTTTGCCTCCCTCCCCAAGGAATTTTCAGAAAATGTTAAAATAGGTGTTTTATTATTTTTCAAAATTAATCTAAATACCAATTTTCAGGCCTGTAACATTTTCTGTTTTGGAGTTATACTTATCCTGTTTAAAATATTAAAAAAATTCAACCCCCTTTTTTAAGCCCCCCACTTGGATTTTGGAAAAATGGTAAAATACATGTTTTATTTTTCAAGACCCCCTTTTTCACCCCCTTAGGGGCGGAGTTTCCAAAAATCCTTCCTTAGTGGGTGCCCACATCATAAAAAAGGTGCACTTTCAAATTTTCACGTTCCTAGGTTAAACGGTTTCAGCTGGGCGTTGATGAGTCAGTCAGTCACGACTTTCACGTTTATATAGATGATAGATAGATAGATAGATTTTTGTTTTTGTTTGTTCATCTATACAGATCTCTTTATTTGAAATTAAATAGATACAATTTGACTTGGTATGTGAGAACATAGACCATTCTATTTACCTTCTAGTGAAGGAAGCTTTAGAAACTTAGAAAAATGGCGGCAGATAAGAACCTTTCGGCCCATCTAGTCTGCCCAATTACATGGATACTTTACCTGGATTTATCGTTTGTTTAGGATAGCCTTATGCCTATCCCATGCTTGCTTAAATTCAATTACTGTTTTGGCCTCTACCACTTCAACTGGAAGACTGTTCCATGTATCCACCACCCTCTCAGTAAAATAATGCTTCCTGATGTTACTTTTAAACCTTTGCCCCTCTAATCTAAGACTATGTCCTCTTGTTTTGCTACTTTGTTTCCTTTTAAATATACTCCCTTCCTCTACCTTGTGGATTCCCTTTACGTATTTAAATGTTTCTATCATATCTCCTGTCTCGTCTTTTTTCCAAGCTGTACATGTTAAGATCATTAAGCCTTTCCTGGTAACTTTTCTCCTTCAAGCCGTACACCATTTTAGTAGCCCTTCTCTGAACTCTCTCTAAGATGTCTATATCCTTCTGGAGATACGGTCTCCAGTACTCCAAGTGAGGTCTCACCAGTGCTCTGTACAGTGGCATGAGCACTTCCCGTTTCCTACTGCTAATACCTCTCCCTACACAACCAAGCATTCTGCTAGCATTTCCTGCTGCTCTATTACATTGACTACTTACCCTTAGATCCTCTGAAATAATAACCCCTAAATCCCTTTCCTCAGATGTTGAGGTTAGGACTGTATCAAATATTCTATATTCAGCCCTTGGGTTTTTACGTCCCAGGTGCATTATCTTGCACTTATCCACATTAAAACTCAATTGCCACAGCTCCGACCATTTTTTTAGTTTACCTAAATCATTTGTCATTTGGCTGATCCCTCCAGGAACGTCAACCCTGTTGCAAATCTTTGTCATCAGCAAAAAGACATACTTTTCCATTAATACCTTCTGCAATATCACTAATAAAAATATTAAATAGAATGGGTCCAAGTACTGACCCCCTGGTAACAAGACCTTGCGCCGAATAAACTCCATTTACCACAACCCTCTGTTGCCTGTCACTCAGCCACTGCCTAATCCATTCAACAATATTGGAATCCAAGCTCAAAGATTGCAATTTATTGATAAGCCTTCTATGCGGAACAGTATCAAAAGCCTTACTGAAATCTAAAATAAGCAATGTCTACTGCACCACCTGTGTCTATTATTTTTGTAACCCAAACAAAAAAATCAATAAGATTAGTTTGGCATGATCTCCCTGAGGTAAACCCATGTTGTTTCTGATCCTGTAATCTATGTGTTTTTAGATGTTCAACAATCCTTTCCTTTAACATGGTTTCCATTAATTTCCCCACTACTGACGTAAGACTAACTGGCCTATAGTTCCCAGATTCCTCCCTACTACCCTTAGTTAATTAAATTTATTTTGACTTTTTTAAATAAACCAAAAACATTGATTTATATCCACTGAATGGCTTGAGCAATTCTAGACACAAAAAAACATGAAAGACATACAACCAAAGAGAATCAAAGTCACCGCTCTCTTCAATTCGGTTCGATTTGGCGACCCTGCAGTGTATTCAGCAAGCACCACAGGGTCCCAAAATTGCAGGGAAAAGTCACCGCAAACCCGCCGACAACTCACCGCAAAACCCGGCGAATGCATGCTGAAAACCTGCAAAAACATCTGGATTAACCCCGCCAAAAACAACTGAAAAACCCGAGCAGGAGCCGATAACACGCAGCGCAGCCACCGGAAAAAGCCGACACCGCAGACGAATGGAGTGAATAAATCAATAAAACAGTTCGCTTGAATGTTTGAAAAGTGAAATGCTGTTTGCAAAGAAACTACTGAGCGAAAATGTCTGAAATTTACATAAGGGCCAATGAGTGATAATAAAAAGGCCTGTTACAGAAAAAATAGGTAAAGTTAAAAAAAATCCCAAAAAATGCTTAAACTATCCTAAAAAATCTAGAAGACTCTTTATTGCAGAATATTATAATCAACGGTTTATTAGCTATTGAATTAAAATGGTTTTTTTTTTAACATTGAAGCCTATGGGATTAGCCTGAATAAATCTGCTGCATGAAACCATCGAATGGCAGGGCATTTTGGAAACTTTTCACTGCTGGGTTTTGCTCTCTGAATAGCCGAAGCATTGCTTCTCTATGGGGATTCACTGCCCTCGAACAGGCACTGAACAGGCACCGTATGTGCAGGCAATTTGTCAGGATTTGGCGAATTGCCTGCTCTCTGGAATGGGCAAGAAAGGTAACCAAAGGCTGATTTTCAGCGTTGGCAGCCATTCGGATCTCTTTGTATCAGATTACGCTATCAGGGTTATTCAATCAATCACTTTCAACTTGGCCCCTCACGGGTTAAACGCACAGAATGAGAGTGATTATTGGCACATCAGTATTGCTGTAACTCCATTTCCATCAGGTAGGTCTCAGGAGTCATTAGGTGCTGGAAAGATCCACCATCAGAACTGGCTCCTTTACTAATATCCTGGTGTAGAGTGGGGTCAGCAGATCTGAATCATCAGTGCCAATGCAAGTGGTGAATTTACGGGGAAAAGTTCCAAGCCAGTAAAAGGATGCAATGGACTGACTTTCAATAAAAAGGAACTTTATTATTAAAAAGCAACAGGGTTAAAATAGAACATTTGACGCGTTTTGTGGTTTAACTTTATAACCACTTCCTCAGGAATCTCTGTCTACTGTCTTTTACTCTCCTTATGTAGCCCCAATTTGCAGTCTTTCAGTCTCAATTACACTAATTGGCATTTCTCATTCACCCACATAAGCGGTAGCTCGAATCCTTTTAACTTTTGGTTTCATTGCCCAATATGCATTCATTTCTTCGTGCACCCGCGTGTGTTCCGGCCACCATCTTGGGAAATCCTTTTGCCCGGCGATTCCCTTGCAGCACTGTTCACACTCAGCTCTTCACTCGTGTGCCGGAACAATGAACTCCATAATTTTGTCAATTCATATGCCATAGCACAAAATAGAGCTCTTCTTAACTTATACTGAGAAAGAAAAAGACATCAGTTTCCCTCACATACATAATTCTGATTACCTTAAATACAATTTGCAATGTCAATCTCTAAATTTAAACCCCCGGTCTGCCAGGTTTTCATTTTATAAATCCAGCTGCTTTCCTTTTTGGCCAAAATCCTAATATAATCCCCTCCCCTCCAATTTGGGGGTACCATCTCAATTCCCATCCACAAATTTTCTTCTTGTAGAGGACATTTCCTACAATGATTAGGGACTCTGTAGTCGATCTTTTTCTTTGTATTATTCATATGTTTGAGTATACGAACTTTCAGTTCCCTTTTTGTTCTGCCCACGTATTGAGCCCCGCATTCACCCATAGGAAGATCACTTACTCCTACAATTAATAAAATCATTAATTGGAAAAACCTCTCCTGTTTTTATTACATGTAAAAGATGTCACTTTCCTATTTTTTAAATGTTTAAAAGCCTTACAGTTACTACATTTATAAAAACCTGGATTTTGTTTAAAAGAAAAGAAGAATCAGGTAGTTGGTCTTTCTGCTTTTTGGGTAAAAGGGTTGATGCTAAAATATTCTTAAAATTAAAAGCCCTCTTAAAAATCACCAAAGGACTTCATCCATTTTAAAAATGTGCCAATGCTTTTTAAAAACTTTTTTTTAATTGCGTTGGCATTCGGATTAAACTGAGTGCAGAAATAAAAGGCGAATTTATCCCGCTCCAATTTATCTGATTTTTCTTTCTCCTGAATTAATTCTCCCCTATCTTTCTCCAATATTTCCTTCAAATCCTGCTGAAATTTATTCTTGTCATAACATTTACTTATATATTTCTTCCTCATAACCATAGCTTGATCAATCCGTGCAATTTCTTTTTAATCTAGTTAATTGTCCTTTAGGTACATTCGCTAACCAGCTTCTAGCATGTAAACTGGAAAAATCAATTGCAGAGCTACAATCAGTTTTTTTAAAAAAGGTTTTTGTTTCCAATTTATCATCTTTAATATAAATAGTGTCTAAAAAATGAATTGTCTGTTTATGTACATTAGATGTGAATTTAAATTAAACAAATTTACATTTAACGAAAGAATAAAATCATTCAAAGACTGCAAACTCCCTTTCCAAACTCTTAAAATGTCATCTATAAATCTCTTCCATAGGATGAGGCTCGCCCAAGCTCCAGCGAAGACCTAATTTGATCCTTTTCCGATTGAGGCATATACAAATTAGCATAGCTTGGGGCAAACCTCGTCCCCATAATTGTCCCACAGGTCTGTAGATAAAACTTGGACTCAAACCTAAAAAATTATGTTGTAAAATATACCTGATCAACTGGAAAAGAACCCTCCTCCAGAAGATATATTTTTATTAGGGATGCACCGATACCAGTATCGGTGCCGATACTACCGTTTTGATGAGTACTCATACTCGTCAAAAATCGCCCGATACTTTTACTGATACTTCTGCTCCAGCGGGACAGCAATCGCAGCCTCCGGCGGTTCAATCGCAGCCTCCGGCGGTTCAATCGCAGCCTCCGGCGGTTCAATCGCAGCCTCCGGCGGTTCAATCGCAGCCTCCGGCGGTTCAATCGCAGCCTCCGGCGGTTCAATCGCAGCCTCCGGCGGTTCAATCGCAGCCTCCGGTAGTTCAATCGCAGCCTCCGGCGGTTCAATCGCGGCATCCGGCGCTTGAAACTGCTTGAAACTGCTTGAATCGCGGCATCCGGGCTTGAAACTGCTTGAATCGCGGCATCCGTGGCTTGAAACTGCTTGAATCGCGGCATCCGTGGCTTGAAACTGCTTGAATCGCGGCATCCGTGGCTTGAAACTGCTTGAATCGCGGCATCCGTGGCTTGAAACTGCTTGAATCGCGGCATCCGTGGCTTGAAACTGCTTGAATCGCGGCATCCGTGGCTTGAAACTGCTTGAATCGCGGCATCCGTGGCTTCAAACTCGGCCTCCGGCGCTCACTCTGTGCGTGTTCGTCACACGCGTCAGCGCATCACCGCAGCGAGAGACTGACAGATCACGTGGGACTGGCTGCTAGTCATAAAAGGAGTGGCACGTCTCACTAGAAGCAGGTGCATATGTTCTGGCTGTCTCTTTTCCCCCAAACGAAAAAAAATTATTTATTTTGCCCAGCAACTGTTTTTGTTAGTTTGCAGAGGGAAGGGACAGACATACTATAAACTTTGGAGGTCTGATGCAGCGGTTTGGACTCAGAGGCCTGTCCCGACACTCCGATTAAATAAGTTGCTGGGCAAAATAAATTATCAGTGTCTGGACAGGCCTCCGAACCGCTGCATCAGACCTCCAAAGTTTATTGTTTATCTGTCCCTTCCCCCAACGAAGGGAAATAAATTTATAGGGGGAAAAACAGTGCTGGGACAGCAGGACTCTGAAGTTTATATTCAGTCTGTCTGTCCCCTCTCTCCCCCCACCCCCTAAACAAAAGAAAATAAATTGATAGGGGGAAAAACTGAGTGCTGGGGCAGTTATTATAAACAGTGTTTATATCAAATTAATATTCATTCATCTTTGACCATGCTGTGAATACAGCATGAATAAACAAAATTAATTTTTTTCACCTTTGCTGAATAGTTTATAGAATAGTGATTATTATTAATCACTATTCAGCAATGGAAAATAATTCATTATTTCGTATGGCTTTAGAAAAAATGTGTCCTGTCCCTTTAAGAAAAAGTATCGGTACTCGTACTCTGTCTTAAAAAAGTGGTATCGGTGCATCCCTAATTTTTATTGCTTTTATTCCCTTTACAATGGGGAATAGAAGTATATAACGCAGTAACATCAATTGTCGCTAGGCAAAAATCATCCTGCCATGTCATTTTGTCCAATTCCCTAATAATGAGGCCTGTGTCATTAATGTAGGATGGAATTCTTTTAACCATGGGCTGTAAAAATGTATCTATATAATGTGATAGATTACTCATTAGAGATTCAATCCCACTTATTATGGGCCTCCCTGGAGGATTGTACAGATCCTTACGAATCTTCCCTAAGTAGTATCTCAAGTTCCTTAAAAATATCTTTTTGTGGGATCTCTATCGGTTTATATATATCAGCATCCCCTGGTATTTTGGGAGTATTTTCATTTCAGTACATATTTTCTGTTACCTTTAGGTTTTGCCCCTTGCCCCCTATCGAATTGTCTAGAGGTATATTTATGGTTCTCATTATTATTATTATTATTATTATTATTATTACCTCTCTGTTGACTTGGAACTTTTTCCAGTAAATTTACCACTCCCTCGCATTGGTGATGATGATTCAGATCTGCTGAAACCACTTTACTACACCAGGAGATTAGTAAAGGAGTCAGTCCTGACGGTGGATCTTTCCAGCGCCTAATGAATGTGAATTATTGTATCAGATTATGCTATCTTTCATGTTTTTTGTGTCTAGAATTGCTCAAGCCTTTATTCAGTGTCTTTTTATCAAACGCCAAGAGGAGACGTTTTGTGAGCAATAAGATACAAAGGCGAAAATGCGCATTTGCGTGAGGGGTAAAACCCTTTGCGCTGAACGTCGTATTACAACGTTCGTGCAAAACAATGCGCGTTAACGTTTAACGCGGATGGACTTGTGCGAGCGTGAGGAACTGTGCGCGTCCTATACTTAACATTGTGAGCGCAAATGCGTTAGTGCGCTGCTGCGCAAATGGTATTACAATCTTCGCAACATTTAATGTTCCACATTTGCGCTCATAATTTTAACGTCCTTGAAAAGGTGGTGGTAACTGCAAATTGTAGCAAACTGACAGTACCAATCTGCGCGGATTCACAACGGAGAACGTCGATGTGCACATCCTGCCCACAATCCACAATCCAGAAGTTTCCTGTGCTGCCTGCAGTGAACATGGAGCTGCTGCTGCAGAGTGTAAAAACATGGATGTTCCCACCCTGATCGCCGAAGTACACCAGCACCCAGCACTGTGGGACAAGGCCCTTTATAAGGACAAGGTTGATGGACTGATGTGGTGAAGGTCCTGTACCCAGCGTATGACACCTGTACTAAAGCGGATCAGGACTTGTATAGTGAGTATACGATACTTTTTTGATTCATAATCAAATGCATAATAAATGTAAAATTAATGGATATGGCCAACAAAATGATTGTCGTCACGTGACATAATGCACCCCAGCTCCCAGGGCACCTGACCTGCTTCGCTTGTAAAATCATTAGCTAGAGCATCACGCAACCTGTTGCTGTGTCTTACAGGCATTAGGGGTAATTCAAAGACAATTGAAAAGTCACCGCACGTTCATTGACTTTTCATTCTCCTCAATACGGCGACCCTGCGGTGTATTCAGCAAGCACCACAGGGCAATCGTAGTGCAGGGAGAAAACGCCGCAAACCCCACAAACACCCACCGCAAAACCTAGCGAATGCACACCGAAACCCTCCAAAAACATCTGGACTAACCCCGCCGAACACGCCGGAAAAACACGAGCAGGAGCCAATCACAGTGCAGAGCAGACGCCGGAAAAACTCGACACCACAGACGAATGGAGTGGAAAAAAACAAATAACACCACGCTTGACTGTTTGAAAAGTGAAACGCTGTCTGCAGACAAACTACTGTGCGAAAATGTCTGAAATTTACATAAAAAAAATACAAAGAATGATAATAAAAAGGGCTGTCACAGGAAAAAGAACAAAAGTTTAAAAAGGAAAAAAGAATCGGTTTTTATTTTATAAAAAACAATTAAAAAGAAAAATGCTGAACAGATCCTAAAAAATCTATAAATAGACTTTTTACTGCAGAATATGATAATGAACGGTTTATTAGATATTGAATTAAAACGTGAATATTTTTAACATTGAAGCCTATGGGATTCACCTGAATAAACCTGCCGAATTAAACCACCGAATGGCAGGGCATTTCGGGAACCTTTCACTGCTGGTTTTTGTTCTCTGAATAGCCAAAGCATTGCTTCTCTATGGGGATTTCACTGCCCTCGAACAGGCACCGTATGTGCAGGCAATTCACCAACATTTGGCGAACTGCCTGCTCTCTGAATAGCCGAATGGCCAAGAAAGGTAACCAAACGCTGATTTTCAGCGTTCGGTTCCATTTCGGCAGCCATTCGAATCTCTTTGAATAACCCTGATAGTTGGCATCTGCCAACGCCAGTAGGCCTTGTCGGGTATATTACACAGAAAAGGGGAAATTTTAAATGGATGCTTGTAGCCATTTTGTGTTAAAGACAGTTTTTCTTCAAAATTTCTCTAGGTTTAGAAATGAACGAGATTTTTTTTTTAGAGTTCATTCCTGGGTAAAGTCTTTTATATTTTTTTAAGAAGTGCCAGACACAAAGGAATCTAGAATGTTTGTATGTGATAAGACTAGGTTTAAGTGCTAAGACGTGTCATAATTAAATTTATTGGTCTGTCTTAAGTTTCTAAAACAAAAGATATTTTGTCTTTTGGGTATAGGAATAAGAGTTAATATTCTCTAATATAAATATAGATTTATATTCACAAAATATATGTTTATAATCGAGGTATATTTTATTATATTCACAGTAGGAAATATATATTCCAATAAATATTGTAGAAAGTATATAATTGGTAAATAATAAAATTTACTAAAGAATAGATTCTGTGAGTTAACCAGAAAAGAATTCAGCTGAAAGGACTGATCAAAAGGGAGTAGGGATATAAATCAAAGATGACAGATGGAGACATTGTGTCTAGCTGGGAGAAGAGAAGGTCTTTAAGTCTGAACTTTTGACCCGAGATAAGAAAATTAAAAAGAAATGGGTGAAATTTTTAATAAGTGCAATACTGCCCTCTAGAGGATAGTAAATATTATAATTCATATTACCAAAAATATTGTGTGACGTCAAATTGGCTATAATAAGTGACAATGTTGGTTACAAGTCAGTCGGAGATTCCAGCAGACAGACTCACACCGCAATGCATTCAGACTCACCCTGCCATGCATTACACATGACACTCTGAAGTCGGAGATTCCAGCATTCAGACTCACACTGCAATGCATTAGACCTGACACTCAGAGTCCAAGATTCCAACACTCAGACTCACACCATGATGCAGGCAGATCCCAAGACATGAGGCAATCAAGATTCTCACTAAATTTCTGACTCTCACCAAATCTCTAACTCACATGCATTGATTATCTGATATCGATAATTTTCACATTCCAAAAATTACTACATCAGGAATTCCAAGGCAGACTTATCAACATCCAAATTGGACAGGTAATGTATGAAATAAGGAATTAATGTAAATATATATTTGTAGAGATTCTTGCAACGTAGACTGAGACTTCTCGAATACGGTTAAATCCAAATTCTAAGTACTTTCTATTCTGCAGATAGAAATATGAAGAAGTGGATATAAGGATTTATTCCTAAAAGAAATGTTGTAAGATTGATACCAATATATGTTGAATTTGGAAATTACTGTGATTAAAATTAATAAGCAGGGAATTATATAACTACAAAATAAAAAGCAAAAGATTAGAAGTTTAATTCTCGATTAGGGGAGGATTCACTAAATAAGTTTTTATTACTTATCATTAAATTAGCTCATCTTTTGTTGATCCATGTAGCATAGAGATATAGATCTATAAGAGCTGGCTGGTTAAACATTGTTTGCTTGGAAATGCATGTTGTATTAAGCAGAAATGTTTATTAACCATTTGTGTATTAGTTACTAACTGATAAGGTAAATGATATTAATCATATATGCAGTTACTAACCGGAGATACATATATTGTGAAGCTAGTTTTTATATGCTGATGGATTGTGGTTTATAAAATTTTGTTTATGATATGAGATTTGAAACTTTTGTATACGTAATATATATATATATATTTTTATCCGATTATTGATTATTGTATTTTTTAAAGCAAAACACAGAAATTATCCTGAATTCTTTTAATTGTCTAAGAAATATAAACGATTGATATTTGTGTCTCGTATAAGTTTCTTATGAAATAATAATCCCTGATATATTGGAGGCAACTGCCGAGGTAGGTCCAATATAGACATATTGGAGACTTGGCTGATAAATCCAATATATATAAACGTGTTGTATTCACGTGCAGAGATTATATCCGACAGCCTATAGAAAAGAAATGTTTGTCATTTTGGTACAGTGACCCACTTTGCAGTGTCTTTACTATATGGATGTGTTTGCCATCCAATGCTTCCAGGCAGTTGGTTAAGTGAGCCCTGTCCCGAAATCCAGCGGAAATTTGTGCACATGCCTCTTCTATGGGTGTTGTTAAACATTGCTCTTTCATTGTGTCCCATATTGACTGCCACACCTTGCGTACAATCTCGCCATCTGTAGATCGACCAATGCGGAAATTGTAATGCAGATCCTGCAAACTGCATCCACTGGCAAGACACCTAGAAACAACTAAATAGAAGTGTGCTATGTTCACATTCTCCCAACCTAACCTATGACATTCTTCATTTATCATGTTTTTCAGGAACTGAAGTCATTTTTCAAGTGGTGCACGGTCCGGGACAACCACCACCGGACCGTGAAGAAGCAGGAGGCAGATGGCAATGGGCTGGTCCAGGGGATAAGAAAACCCGGCCCTATAAATTTGCAAAGGAATTGGCCTTTCTCAGACTAACCCAGGAACCGGCAGCGATAACCAGCAGTGCTGCTGGGGTGGATGTTGGTGAGGGTGGGTCTGTGGCTGCTGAGGAGAGCCAGGACGACACAGCCAGCCAGGTGTCAGGAGGCAAGCGTGCAGCAGGCACACAGTACAAGCTTGGCATGGAGCACCACCACCTGCCATGGGCATGAGCCACGACATGGCCTTCACATATTCACTGCAGCCCATGCTGGACCGTCGGACGGAGGACCAGAAGATGCAGTACAGGCGGTACTGCCTCTTTAAGCTGCAAAAGATTTTTTTTCGCCAGAACCCACAGCAGCCTCCTCAACAGCCCATGGCCCCACATGATGTGCCAGACCCCCACCATGCAGATAATCCCCATGAGGAGGATTAGCAAAACATTTCTGGAAAATCTGCAAAAACTCCAGTCTGAAGCGCTTGCCAATATACTGGGAGAAAATTCCTTCTTGACCCCAGATTGGTGTCAGATTTCTCCTTGGATCAAGAAGCTTAATATGATGACCTTTAATATTCTGTGTCTGCAGGAAGTCATCCAGTTGATTTTTTTTAAAGTCTGTACAGACTCTGACCCCAACCTCAACCGACCTCAACAGGCAGAGAATTCCAGCTTTATTGTTCTCTCCGTAAAATAACCCTTCATATGCTTTAGGCTGAATTTCCTTTTGTCCAGTAGTTGATTTTTACTTTGTTGTTATTTTAATGTTTGTTATTATTATGTGGAACAGTGCATACAACTGCACTATATCTGTGGATTAAAAAAGTTTATTTTCCTTACATTGTTGTTGGTGTCATAAATTATTGAGTACGTGTGCTGGCATGTGATGCCTGAAGGTGTGTGTGGGTATGCATTTGCAAATGGGCTTTTGGGCGTATCACTGCGGACGGCGACAGTAGGGGCTCTGCACATGAAGCACATATCTGCTGACTGGCAGCGAGGTCGACAATGCTGGTGTTTGAGAGTACTTACCGCAACGTGATGACCAGCATCTCCGCGGGTGGTATGGCAACCCTGCAGTCACATTTTGGAGACCCTGCGGTGTATTCAGCAAGCACCACAGGGCAGTCATAGTGCAGGTAAAAGACGCCGCAAACCCGACGCACACTGACCAAAACATCTGGATTAACCCCGCCAAAGACGCCGGAGAAACCCAAGCAGCCGCCGAACACAGTGCAGAGAAAACACTGTAAAAAGCAGACACCGCAGACAAATGCAGTGGGAAGAAAAATTACGCTCCAGTGTCTGAAATCTATAGAGATGTGTGCACGGGTAAAAAGATCTTCATGTTATTTTTGCAGTTTATATTTATTTTTTCGTTTCAGGTCGTTTCGGTGCTTAGGGTCATTTTTGATGTGTGGATCATTTCTGTGATTCTGTTCATTTTCTATTGATATTGAATCTCGAATTGATATCAAAAACATTTTACAGGTGTATAAAACTCCTACAAGAATTACAATTAAAGAGACTCTTTACTGCTGAATATTATAAGCAACAGTTTAATATATATTGAATTAAAACGGGAATATTTTTAACATTGAAGCCTATGGGGTAAAACATTTCCCACACCTTGCTACTAAAACATTTCCAAATGATTTGCCACTGTAGAGGTGCTGCCCGTCAGTGTGCGGGTTCATATGCTGCATTGAAACCTATGGGTTAAAAAGCCTTGTTCATTTCCAAAAGCTTACGACACCTAACGCTTCACCCAAAAAAGTGCTTGAAATATGTAACAAGAATAAACAAGTAAAGGAACTGTCATTCTATTGGTAGTAAATCTACTTACCGTTCTTAAATAAGCAATAAAAACAATATAATTCATTAAACAAATGATTTTTATTGAGACACATGTACAGTTGTAGTACTTGAGGTTTGTCAATGAGACACCAAAAACAGCATGATGTAAGGATCATTTTGACATATATATATTCCACTGGGTATAGACACCATCGGTCACAAACCTAAAATAAGACAGTCGCCTGTGAGCGGATAGATTTAACGCATCACGTTAACATCAAGGAACCCTTTTGTCAATCCAGGTGGCCACACAAGTCAAGAAGTATCATCACTTTGAAGATATGAACATGTTACGATCCCTAATGATACATTAGTGGACATTTAGAAAATATGATTTCGTGCACAATCATTCCTGACTTTGCAAGAAATGTCCTGTGAGATATAAATTTATTTTTTAAAGAACGAACACCTCAAATCATTTTTTTCAAAGGTACGTTGTCGGTCACCAATATGCATTGGAAAAAACCTGTAGACGTGATGCAAGAATTGAGAATTATCAAGTGGGAGCAGCAGACCCCCCATCATGTGCATGATTTGGGCCAGAGACATTTGTCATGTACATCATCTGTGTCTCGCACAAATCAACATGCATGATCCTGGTGCTTGGTTTTGAAGGATGTGGTAATGATAAGAATACATGTGACACTCGTTAAAATCTAGCATCACAACATAGAGGATGCATGCGCACCATACAACATGTATGATGTGTGTATCATGTCTGAAGGAAAAGGAATCCTCAGACCACCATCTGCTGACCTATAAGAAGGACCCTATAAGTAGTTAAATAACACCCCATGAATTATAATATTAATAGATAAATTAAGGTTTAAAATATAAGAAATAGTTTTTAAGATAATCCTATAATACTGCTGATTATCAATTTAAGTTTTACTTCTCCAAGATGTTTGCAAATGTCTTTTGCAAACATCAGCATCCTTGTCATATCTAATGTCTTTAGATGCTGATGTTTGCAAATGTTTTTAGAATGACAATGATGCTGATGTTTGCAAGTTTCTTTGAAGTGATAAAAAAGTGCTGATGTCTGAAGAAATGCTGATATCTCAAGAAATCACATGCCGAGGCCACGGGACGGTCCAGAAATGTGTCACCAGACCTGTATTGAAACTGGCCAATGAACTATGTTATGTTTTGAAATGTTAACCAATGAAATAGACAACACCTTGACACAGGTATAAATATGTGTCAAAGAACCGTTGGAAGGCAGAGAGAGATGCCAGACAAAAAAACACACGAGGCATGTATTTTAAACGGATTTCTCTCTCCCTGCGCAGAAGGAGAGTTAACTCAAGGTGTGCCTAAGACAGGGTCTTAGGGGTTAAGGACGGACAATTGGAGACCATTATTCTCTTCAATCTGGAGGCACTGCCGACATGAACGGTCACCCCTCGTCCTGGTGAGTATATTGTCTTGTCTGGACGAGGGCAATGACAACGTTTCTCGAACTAAACTTAGTTGTCCATGTCCTATAGTATTAAAAGGAAACGTTGCCACGGGCCGTTTATTTAAAGGAGTAGGTCAGGGACCACACTCAATAGACGGGACATTATATGTCCAATTGATCACACCTTGCGTTAACCCTCATAAAATGTATAGAGTATAAGAATATTAGAGTGTTAAGATTCACTGTTGAATGATCTGTAAGGTAAGACAGACGTCCCTCAGTTGTGATAATAGAGTAAATTATATAAGCTCTTTCTTTCTTGTCCTATTCTTAAGGCAGAATTGGTCATGGCTGCCTGAAATCCGTTAACCCGTAGACGCCCGGGTCAGTGACTTTCTCATGTTTTGGGAAGACGCACGGAATTTTTTTTTCGTGGCAGTCGAGCACTATGAGAAAAACTATCCCTTTATATTTCTTTCCTCTTGATACTAATATATTGTAATAGATTATTTGTTTTCTGATATTGAAACTTGTACTAGAAACAATGGGTACACAGAGCAGTAAGATAAAAGAATACCCCCTTCCTTTGGTGGGAGAAACATGCAAGGAATATGTAGCAAGGGTAGGAGGAACAGATTACTATCTTGTTAACCCTTGGGTGAATAATATGGCAGATTGGACAGAGGCAGTTGGGAGCTGTGCCCCATTTCCCAGACAAGGAGATAACAGTCCATTTCATATGGACATGGTCAAGGGCTTATGTCTTGGTGACACCGAGGCATGGCCCCACTATGCAGGAGACCCTCAATGGGATCTAATCTTCCATGCCTAGTTCTCGGGGACTTCAACATTCCCATTGACGATCCTTCCGCCCCTGCTGCCTCCAAACTTCTTTCACTCACGTCCTCCCTTGGACTCACACAATCCTCCCTCCTCCCTACCCACCGCGATGGTCACGCTATTGACCTTGTCTTTTCCAACCTCTGCTCCATTTCTGAGTTCAACTGTCGCCCTTTCCCCATCTCTGACCACCACCTTCTCTCTTTCAACCTATCTGGACTTCCTAAACACCCTGCTCCCCACCCCGCACTCACACTCGCAGAAATCTACAGGCTGTGGACCCCCATCAATTCTCCAACCTACTTCACCACCTCCCTCATACCTCATCCTTCACCTGCCCTGATGCTGCCACTAATCACTACAACACTACGCTTATCTCTGCTCTAGACACTCTTGCTCCTCTTCGACTCTGTAAGGCCCCACGCCGCCAGCTTCAGCCCTGGCACACCCTCCAGACTCGCTACCTGCAAAGATGCTCCCGCACCGCAGAGCGTGCCTGGAGGAAATCCCGCTCTGAAGCTGATTTTGTTCACTTCAAGTTTATTCTCCGGTCATACACCTCTGCCCTCCACTTGGCCAAACAATCCTTCTTCTCATCTCTTATATCTACGCTGTCCTCCAACCCTAAACAGCTCTGGTCCACCTTCAACACCCTCCTCTACCCACCTGCACCTCCCCCTCAGCTGCCTTCAGCGCTCAAGACCTGGCAGACTACTTCCTCAGTAAAACTTTAACTATCAGAAGCAACATCCCAACACAAGATAGTTATCTGCCACCTCCACTCCACAGGTCCCATCTGCCACCCTCTGCCGCTTCCTCCCAACCACTGAGGAGGAAGTCCATTCCTTATTGTCCTCCTCACATCTCACCACGTGCCCGCTCGACCCCATTCCCTCACATCTAATTCCTCCCCTCCTCCTCCCTCACCCCTGCTCTCACACACATCTTCAACCTATCTCTCTCCACTGGCTCCTTTCCATCCGCCTTCAAACACGCGCTAGTTACCCCTTTACTAAAGAAACCATCCCTAGATCCCAACTCTCCATCCAACTACCGTCCTGTATCCCTGCTTCCCTTTACCTCTAAGCTCTTAGAAAAACTAGTCTTCAACCGCCTCTCCATCTTCCTGTCCTCCAATTCCCTACTTCACCCCCTGCAATCTGGCTTCCGTCCCCTACACTCAACTGAAACTGCCCTCACCAAAGTCACCAACGACCTCCTAACTGCTAAAAAACACGGCCACTATTCTATTCTCATCCTGCTTGACCTCTCGGCTGCTTTTGACACTGTTGACCACCCCCTCCTTCTACTGACCCTCAACTCTCTGGGTCTCGGTGACACTGCACTTGCTTGGATTGACTCCTATTTATCCAACAGGTCCTTCTGTGTGTCCTTTGCTGGTAACTCCTCCTCCTCATTGCCTCTATCTGTTGGTGTACCTCAAGGCTCTGTCCTTGGTCCTCTGCTCTTTTCCATCTACACCTCCTCCCTGGGCAAAATCATCAACAGCTTTGGCTTTAATTACCACCTCTACGCTGATGACACTCAGATCTACCTCTCTACCCCTGATCTCTCTCCCCCTGTCCTTTCCAAAGTCAGTGACTGTTTATCTGGCATCTCCTCCTGGATGGCCTCCCACCACCTAAAGATCAACATGTCAAAGACTGAGCTCCTACTTATTCCTCCCTCTAATGCCGCCCCACCTCCTGACTTCTCGATCACGGTGGAGGGTATCACCATCTCCCCATCAAACCAAGTTCGCTGTCTTGGAGTTACACTTGACTCTGCTCTTTCCTTCATCCCCACATCAAGTCTCTTTCCTCCTCCTGCCGATACCAACTGCGTAATATTTACAGAATTCGGCCATTTCTTACTGCTGTCGCCACAAAACAACTTATACACGCCCTGGTAATCTCCCGACTCGACTATTGCAATAATCTCTTATCTGGCCTCCCTCTGTCCCACCTCTCCCCCCTACAATCCATCCTGAACGCCTCCGCCAGGCTAATTCACCTCACCCGCCGCTCTGTCTCTGCCGCTCCCCTCTGCGAGTCCCTTCACTGGCTCCCCATCCACTGCAGAATTAAGTTCAAAATCCTTATCCTTACCTACAAAAGCCTCACTAACTCAGCTCCCCACTACCTGTCCTCACTAATCACCAAATACACCCCAGCCCGCTCCCTAAGGTCAAACAGTGACCTGCGCCTAGCTTCTCCCCGCATCACCTCTTCCCATGATAGACTGCAGGATTTCTCACGCGCAGCCCCCACTCTCTGGAACGCTCTCCCTCGTACTGTCAGACTTTCCCCTAACTTCTCTTCCTTCAAACGCTCCCTTAAAACATTCCTATTTAGGGAAGCCTACCACCCAACTCACTGACGCAACCATCAATCACTCTCACCTTACAGTCCTCTCCTCCTGTTTCCAACCCCAACCCTCCCAGATTGTGAGTTCCTACGGGAATAGGGCCCTCATCTCCTCCTGTACTGTTTGTCAAATGTTGTTCAATGTATTGTAACCCTGTCTATACTGTGCTTATTGTACAGCGCTGCGGAATATGCTGGCGCTTTATAAATAAAGAATAATAATAATAATATGAAATATATGCGTTTGGGAGGAGAGCCGTGGTTAATATCCGCAGGATACTGGTTTAATAGTTTCTTGCATTGTTTGTTGACTCTAAGTCCAGATGGTCTAAATAGCGAAAGATTACATCAAATAGAATTAAGCATATTACGGAGAAAACAGGAAGTCCCACGAGCGGACTGGGGCCCTCGTCCCCTCCCTCTTACAAATACTCAATGTATCCTTCACTTGCTGGTTTCCAAGACACCGAAATACTCGGTGCTGTTGCAGCAATCGAATGTACATCGTTAGCCCCTAGTAAACCACAAATAGAAGATACTAGGGACATAAAAATGATAGACGAGATAACAAAAGTCCGATCCCTAAGATCAATACACGCACACAAACAGGAACAGAGATAAAACCTCCTGACTTTTACACATTTTGCGCTGAGAAACAAAATCACTTTCCGTTTATGACAGTAGGAGATAAATTGCTCAAAAAGGCTATAGAAATAGAAGATATTAATAGAATTCTTAAACATTGTCCTAAACCCCGAGAAGCCCCACTAGGAGCATTAAACTACCTCAAAAAGGCATGTAACGGACGCAACTTTACCCAGGAAGACATGAGACTGATTGTTGATGGTATTATAGAGAAAAATTCTTCTTGGGATTGGGATGAGATCCCATCGATCTCAGTCCCTGCCAAAGAACAATCAGCCGAGGGCTATCCATTAAATACAAGAGAAGGAATTACAAGAATGTGGGATGAGCTAGAAAACCAATTTAAACGGGCGTTTAAAGCAAGATCATCCCTTCCTATAGCCGTAGCCTGTAAACAAAAAGCCGGGGAGGGAGTGATCGAATTCTGGCGCAGATTCCTAATCTGTTGGACAGAAGAAGCAGGGTTACCAAAAGAACGCGGCCATAGCCTTCTTATTTCTACATTTATGAACAATTTAGACTCAGCCCTGGTGCTAACCGTCCGCCAGGCGGTATCTAGCTGGCCCTCAGATTCCCTCCATGAGTTTGAAGCACATCTACACGAGAAAGAGGCAGCAGGGTGTTTTGAAATAAGAAAAAAGCCGACCCATAACCTGCAGAGGCAAGGACAGAATAGAATACATAATGCTAATAACAAAAATCAGACAACTCATAACAACTACACACCAAACGGCCAGACTTATACCTCAGAAAGGGAATCAACATGTTATAGGTGCGGCAGGAAAGGCCACTGGGCCCGGAACTGCCGTGCTTCTGATGAAGATGCGCAAAAATACCAGAAATTATACAGAGAATCTAAAAGACAGGAATTTTCCACCCAGCAAACAGTAAGCGATGATGCGCCCAGGTTCCCCATCAACTGGGACAGGGAAAATAAATGAAGGGGCCCGGGGGGTGATACCCTGACTTTCCCCCAATTAACAGGGGGGTGGCAAGATGATCCAATGTTGACATTACACATAGAGGGCAAACCTATTAGTTTTCTTATTGACACGGGTGCAACCACAAGTACGATAGAAAGCAAATATTACTCTGGACCACTTGCTAAGTCAGAACCTTCCATGGGTATTAATGGGGTATCCACAAACACATTCTCCACCCGCCCTCTAGCGCTCACCACTCCTGATGGTAAAACACTTTTATATCATGTTCACAGTAATAGAGGACTGTCCTATCAGTCTTCTGGGGAGGGATCTCCTGGGAAAACCTAGAAGTCAACATATATTCAAGAACAAGGGGTCTTATAATAGATTCTCCATCAATTTCTTTGTTTATAGGCAAACAACACCATTTTTTTATGACTATAGACACATTGCCCACTGAACTCCAAGAGTTGGATCGATTTATGGTCCAATGGGCCCTATGACACAGGACTCATTAGTTGCACACCCTACAAAGCCATGTTACACGAGAATTGTCAACCGGTCTACCAGAAGCAATACCCATTGTCCAAAGAAAAGGAGGACGGACTACGTCCTATGATTGACCCGTTTCTACAGGATGGCATCCTGGAACCTGTAGTCTCCCCCTTCAGTACCCCAATTAACCCTGTCCGCAAACCAGATGGTACAGTACGGTTTGTACAAGATCTACGTGCCATTAACTCCCATGTCATCCCCATTGCACCAATAGTCCCGGACATTACAACATTACTCTCATCCATTCCAGCGACACATACACATTTTTCTGTAATTGACCTGAAGAATGCATTTTTTAGCATCCCTGTACATCCGGAAACGGCATTGCTGTTCGCATTCACATTTGAAGGCACCCAATTTACATGGAAAAGGTTACCTCAGGGGTACGTTGACGCCCCGGTGGTCTACAGTATTGTACTGCAGGCCACTCTGAAATCCTGGTACCCCAGCCATGGTTCTGTCCTGCTGCAATACGTGGATGATCTCCTCGTATGCAGTCCATCAGAGGAGGCCTGCCGGGAGGATGGTAAATCACTTCTTCAATGGTTACAGGAATGTGGGCACAAGGTTACCCTTAACAAAATGCAGTGGTGTCAAACGCAAGTTGAATATTTAGGGTTTGTTCTCAGACAGGGGGAACGGAGCATCAGTCAGAAGAGAGTCCAGTCTGTCACGGGCCTGGTCAACCCGAAAACTAAGAAGGACATGCTGTCATTCTTAGGCATGATAAACTATTGCAGACAGTGGATCCCTGACTGCTCCTACTACGATAACATTCTGAGACAAGCCACCCTGTTGGGTCAATCCAATATGATAACATGGTCTAATGAAATGTTAAATGCTTTTAAGGTTCTCAGGAATGCAATGATGACAAGCCCCGCGCTAGGCCTCCCTGATTATGTACTTTCATTTCATCTGTTTGCAAGGGACAATTGTAAAACCATGGCCGCGGTACTGACGCAAGAACATGGGGGCCGGTTGCGCCCCATAGCATTTTTTTCAAAGATTCTGCCAGTAACGGTACAAGGGATGCCGGCCTGTTTGCGTGCCCTGGCAGCATGTGCAATGGCCGTTAGTATGGCAAGCCAATACACATTAGGGTACGAAACTCACCTACACACAACCCATGATGTTTTATCTTTACTTAAGGGCATACATACACAGCACATGTCATCACAGCGCTTTAGTGGATATGAAGTCACACTGCTAAGCAACCCTGCACTGCACATAGAATACAGTTCAAGTGTCTCTGGTCCAGCACCAATCCTAAACGCTTTACTGGGTCTTAAGAATCCCTCAGATACCATCCCACTCGAACATGACTGTGCTCTCTCCATTGAGTCTGAAACTGCACCCCACCCTGATCTTATGTCAACACCTGTTCCGGACGCAGATGTCGTCTTTGTTGACGGCTCCTGTACCCGCCCCAATGACAACACTTATCATGCAGGCTATGCAGTGGTTCAACTCCCTGACACTGTTCTAGAGTCAGGGCCTGTACCCTACCAGTCTGCCCAGGCAGCAGAACTGATTGCATTAACATGAGCATGCAGGCTCTATGCGGGTAGACCTGTCACGATATACACTGACTCCAAATATGCTTATGGTGTGGTCCATGACCATGGGACGATATGGGAAAAGAGGGGATTTGTGGCCGCAGATGGCAAGATTTCCCATTCGACCCTGGTCACGGACCTCCTAGCAAGCATTCTTATGCCCTCTCAGATAGCGGTGTTACATTGTAGAGCACACACCAGAGCCTCAGATCCTATTGCAAAAGGGAATCATCTGGCTGACCAAGCAGCTAAACTAGTAATGCCGGTTTTGCGACCTCCCACAATGGATGGGGACCAATTATTCTGTACCTTACAAAAATATGCAACCACAGAAGAGCTAAAAGATTGGTGCTACCCCATTTTACAAAAAAATTCAAATACTGGCCTAATTACCAAAGATGGGAAACCCTGTATTCCCCAGAGTAGCGCCTCTCTTTTCCTTGATCATTTTCATGGGGTAGGCCACAATAGTATCGCTACAACCATCACCTTACTCAGTCAGCATTTTTACATCCAGAATTTGTGCAGCTTGGTACGAGATTATGTCTCAAGATGTATTATATGCCTTAGGAATTACCCAAACCATCCACACAAGGTAGACCATCAACATCTAGACTACCCTACCACCCCCTTCACGCACCTACAAATAGATTTCACACACATTCCTCGGACAGAAGGTAAAAGGCAAGAATATGCTCTAGTCATCGTGGATATGTTTTCACGATGGCCTGAGGTATTTCCCACAAAGGCAGAAGATGCAAAAACTGTAGTGCGTATACTGACACGGGAGATAATCCCACGATGGGGAGTCCCGCTGCAGCTCAATTCCGATAAAGGCACAGCATTCACCTCACGTGTAAGTAAGAGTCTAGTTCGAGCTTTGCAGGTGGAATGGAAATACCACATTCCTTGGCACCCGCAAAGTTCCGGGTTGGTCGAAAGAATGAACCGTTCGGTGAAGGACCGCCTTAGGAAAGCAACAGGGGGCACCTTTAAGAATTGGAAATTGGTACTCCCCATCATTCTGGCTGAAATCAGAATGGCGGTTAATAGGAACACAGGCTACTCCCCCCTTCAAGATACTTATGGGCAGACCCTTTCCATTACCATGGTCTACAGGTAGGCTAACAATGGAGACAGGGGACTTAGGCAGCTGATCTCAACCCTCGAGACAACCAGAGACGAAGTTATATTTAAGTCTCCCTTTCTTTCAGACAAACCTACCCACCCATTTAATCCAGGAGACAAGGTGCTGGTAAAGCGGCTACAGAAAGGAAAAAGACCAGAGGATTTCGCCTATGGACCAGAGACCACGGTGGTAGCCGTAACCTGCACAGCTATACTGACAGAGGACAGCCCAGTCTGGATTCACGCCTCTCGAGTCAAGCGGATTCAACAAGGGACCCTCTCGAGTCAAGCGGATTCAACAAAGGACTCAACAAGGGGTACTAACGGGGGCAGCTAATAGCCTTGGCCTCCATCAGGAAGAGGACCCGGACCAAGAGACACTCACGAGGGCAGAAAGCCCTGGCTTCCAACAAGGAGAAGATGACAACCAAGGATCCTTTTCGAAGAGTATGGAGACGCATGAGGGGGAAGAAAAAGACTGAAATAATATGTTTACCCCCCCCTTCGGAACATATGCCACAACCCCTATTGTCCACACCCCCTACCAGAAAGAACCCCAACCCAAACCATCACTGTCTGGCCACTGTTGTTTTTTTATTGTCCACCATTACTGGAGTATCTGCTTCCCCAGATGTAGGCATGACTATGGATAACGGGGTCACGACTTTCTGGTTCAATTCCTCCAGCACAACTGTAGCCACTTATGGTTTTGATTATTGCACCATAGGCTCATTCTGTAACAAAGGATCAGGTGACTGCAGTATGATACTGTACAAGGCAACTGTATATATATGTGTAACCGATGAGTACTGGGGACATAATTGTGATTATTGGGGCGCAGTGGGGTGGGACACGGGCAATATGGGATATGGTACCTCTGATGCCGTAGTTAACAGATGGGGATATAAACCAGATAGCGCCGCACGACGACGCAGTTCCGAGGGACAAAGCCTATTAAGGCTGGGGTCAGACGAGCGTGATTTCTACGGACTGTACGTCCGTGCAGTACGGACATCGTCAGTACGGATGACGCAGTAGTGGTCACACAGTCCGTTTTTTCACTGAAGTTATTTTTTGACGGATGTAGGAGGGGAAAATAAATTACAATGAAAAAACATTCTGTCCGTCAAAAATGCTGGACGTATAAATGCAGTCCGTCTGACCATGCTCCATCACTCACACACAAAGCTATGCAGACGTTGTGGACGTGGCGCACTCCGCACGTCCGTTCTAGCAGTATTACGTTCTTGCCTAACCTGCGTCCGTTTGCCGCGGCCGTTGTGCGTCCGCAGTTCAGTGCGGACGTACTTCATGTGTCTGGCTCCAATGGGCTTTCTTTCATGCTATCACGGACGTACTTTTAGGCGCAATCACGGACGTGAACACTACGCTCGTCTGACCCCAGCCTAAATCGTATGACTTTGATTGGGAGAGGTGGGTGGCGGTGCTCAATCAGACAGTACAATTGACGCTAACTATACAACACCCTTCCCAGGCCGACACGGGTGTCTATGTAATGGGAATATACGCAACTGCCACAACCAAATTCCCTCGATACAAGTTCAAACTCCAAGATATGGCCATTTATAAGAAGGAAGAGAACCCATTCCTACCCAGGAAATATGGAGAGGTAGTGAGACCTCCTCCTCTCCTACCTAACACCAAATCAATAGCCAATCCCACCTATGAAGACAGCATAGTAATGGAAACAGGATTTTCAGATGTAAATGTTTGGCTAGAATGGGTAAAATTTAGTGCCCTAAACAATAACCGTACAAATTGTTATGTGTGTGGTGCTGCTAGGCCACATCTAGGCACCGTACCTTTTAATATTCCGCAAGATGAAGAAGAATGTTTTCTTAGTTTATATACTAACACCACTGATAGCCAGAGTTTATGTGAATATTGGAAGAATAGCTACCCCATACTAACACGCCTCCCACAACCAGGAGAAGGGATACATGTTTACCCAGGGAACTATACCTGCTATAGGTCAGTAGAAAAAGGTAGGAACCTCACCTTCTTCCCCGAGGGTTATTGTGCCAATTATAGCAATATCAACAGTATTAAGTTACAGAATCAAGTTTTTCTGATTGGGGATCTCTACTGGATATGTGGAGACCTCAAGATTAGGGCGCGTCTGCCCCTTCAATGGTCAGGTGAATGTGCCCTAGCTAAGGCCATAATGGGATTTCATATTGTTTCGGATCCTGAGGAAATTCCAAATATTAGCTCACGTTGCAGGAAAAGGGAAGTCCCAAGCCCACAAGGTAGTCTTGATCCGCATGTCTATATTGATGCTATAGGGGTACCAAGAGGGGTCCCTGATGAATTTAAAGCAAGGGATCAGGTAAAGGCAGGGTTTGAGTCATTCCTAGCACCTCTTGTTACTATTAATAAGAATGTAGATTTAATTAACTATTTATATTATAACCAGCAGAGATTTGTTAATTATACTCGCGAAGCTTTACAGGGCCTCGCTGACCAACTACAATCCACATCCATTATGACGTTCCAGAACCGGATGGCTCTGGACATGATATTGGCTGAAAAAGGAGGTGTATGCAAAATGATAGAGGGGACAGGTACATGCTGTACCTACATCCCTGATAATGTAGGCCCAAATGGAAAGGTGACCCGCGCCATAAAAAAACTAACTGAGCTCTCCGAAGAAATGAAACGTAACTCTGGTATAGATAACCCTTGGGATCAATACTTCGGGTGGTTTAAAGGGTGGAGGCAGGCCCTGATACAACTAGGCATTATACTATTGTTAATTGTTCTTTGTATTGCAGTAATAGTCTATTGCCTCATGCCCTGTCTGAAACGAATGATGGCCAAGGGTAGCCCCACCACCATGATGTACAGTACACCTCTACCGCCCACTCCAAATGATTATGCAGAATATGTCCAACTCCGCCGAATAGCTAATAGGAAGTAAAATATACTGTAGGTTAGGAAGATAAATAGGCACTGGGAGACTGCCATGTGTTACCCGTTCCGTGGCAGGTACAGCCCCCCTGGTTCTATATTGATCCACATGGGTATTGAGGGTCTCGCTCCCCAACCCATACTAATTTACAGTAGATAGATGAAACAAAGAAAGAATCAAATAGTATGATCATACTATGATTCTAAGAGGGGATTGAAGGAAAAGGAATCCTCAGACCACCATCTGCTGACCTATAAGAAGGACCCTATAAGTAGTTAAATAACACCCCATGAATTATAATATTAATAGATAAAACTATTTCTTATATTTTAAACCTTAATTTAAGATAAATTGATAATCAGCAGTATTATAGGATTAAGTTTTACTTCTCAAGATGTTTGCAAATGTCTTTAGAAATGACAAGGATGCTGATGTTTGCAAATGTCTTTAGATGCTGATGTTTGCAAATGTTTTTAGAATGACAATGATGCTGATGTTTTCAAGTTTCTTTGAAGTGATAAAAAAAAGTGCTGATGTCTGAAGAAATGCTGATATCTCAAGAAATCACATGCCGAGGCCACGGGACGGTCCAGAAATGTGTCACCAGACCTGTATTGAAACTGGCCAATGAACTATGTTATGTTTTGAAATGTTAACCAATGAAATAAAGAGACAACACCTTGACACAGGTATAAATATGTGTCAAAGAACCGTTGGAAGGCAGAGAGAGATGCCAGACTAAAATACATGCCTCGTGTGTTTTTTTAACGGATTTCTCTCTCCCTGCGCAGAAGGAGAGTTAACTCAAGGTGTGCCTAAGACAGGGTCTTAGGGGTTAAGGACGGACAATTGGAGACCATTATTCTCTTCAATGTCATAGCACCATATACAGTACATCAGAGTGTGATGTGGCATATTGCAGTATGGCACATAATACATAACCTTGTTATCTTAACCCTGGTCACATGACCTGTTGTACAGTTGAGACACAATCATTAGCAAGCATTGAGGACACAGGTGTCAAAAGGTAGGAGCTGCAAGGTGAAACTCAGGTGCAATATCCGAAATCAGGATATGTATCAATAAGAAGCCTCAGCGGAATTGTAAGACATGGTTTAAGCTGCATACATAGCTTTGTATAGAGAGCTGCATAAATGAAATACGCCATCAACTGGGCACACAAAATAACGTAAACCTAGACAACTCAAAGAAAAAAAAAAATTACCTAAACAATTAAAAGACAAAACGAAAACATATCACTTCCTCCTACGCCTCTTACCACCACGCACTGGCTGGCCCTGGAGGTTGCAGCTGAGGCACTGGGCTGGATGGCTGGTCGTCGGGTACTCCGTCTGGGGGCTGGTGCTGGAGGCTCTTCCTGGGGTGCTGGAGGCTCTTCCTGGGGTGCTGGTGGCGGCGGTCTGGAGAGCTGCAGCTCCAACATAGCCTTCAATAAGTTGCCCACTCGGTTGAGGCCTGTGGACAAATCCCCCATCTGTCGCCACATCTGAATCATGCCTCTCTGCCTCTGGAGGCGACCGGCCCGCATCTCAAGCTCCAGGCCATGGATCCTCTCCCCCAGGAGCATATTTGCCTGCTCCCCACCCTCCTGTCTCTGGTGCAGGTGGTTGACATGTAGTAGGGATGAGCCGAACACCCCCGTGCTCGGTTCGCATTCGAACTCGGACAATTTTGAACGCGAACACGAACCAAACTCAATGCAAGTCAATGGGACTCAAAAGTTCGATTTTTAGAGTGGCCTCCAAGAAGGCATATATGCAAGATATTTGCCATAAAAGGTGTATGGGGGTCTGGGTAGTGCCCTGGGGGACATGAAGCAAGGAAAAAAAGTTTTAAAGGATTTTTTTACAAATAAAACCCAAAAATTCCTTCAAATATCGTGCCTAGGAGGTCCCCATAACCTGCCCGTGAAGTGGCAGATTTGTAGGATGTATAGAAACATTTAAAACAAAAAATGACATTTCAAATGACGGTAAACGGTTTTCCTTTAATCTATTCATAAACAACTGCTTGGGGCGGCAGTCTGTATTAAAAAAGGAGACATTTTAGGACGCAGAACAAGTTTAGTGATTTTTTTGGCTAACTTATGGTGAAACTTATGCAGGCTTTGGATGAAAGTAACAATAGGTGCTTTAAAATTGGGCCTTTAGTGTCGGCAACAGTGCCGTCACACCGTAACCCCTTTGTGGTATTGTGGAAGAGTGCAGGGTTGGACCCTGCGGTCAAATCTTAAAATTATATGAATCTGGTATAGGCGTCAGTGGCAGTGCACCCAAATATTGTGCCTTTGGTGGCAGCAAGTGCCTTCACACTGTAACCCTTTTGTGGTATTGTGGAAGAGTGCTTGGTTGGACCCTGCGGTCCAAAAAATTAAAATGATATAAATCTGGTAATATAGGCGACCGTGTCAGTGCAGCCAAATATTGTGCCTTTGGTGGCAGCAAGTGCCTTCACACCGTAAGTAACCCCTCTGTGGTATTGTGGAAGAGTGCAGGGTTGGACCCTGCGGTCCAATATTAAAATTATATGAATCTGGTACAGGCGTCAGTGCTCCCAAATATTTTGCCTTTCGTGGCAGCAAGTGCCTTCACACCGTAACCCCTCTGAGGTATTGTGGAAGAGTGCAGTGGTGGAGGTTTTGGTAATGTAGAAGAGATCCCCGGTCTATTCAGTTACATCAGCAGCTATAACAAAACCGGGTCAGCAATGTACCGAGTCGGCACTTGTACTGCGCTACTGTATGTGGTGAGAATCGGCGCACACCAGTAGCAACAGGAAGCAAACAGAACAGGCAGGGAATACACAGAGAGAATAGTCAAATGGCAGGCAAAGTTGGCAACAGATCAGGTACTCAGAACAAGCAGGGTCAGTAACAAGTATACAAACTGATTCGGTAAACTAGCGATGTGGGAATAACGGCTGAGACACACTGAGCATTTAGCGACGCACAGCGTAGCGAAGAGAAGCAAACATTTTGCAGGCTTGACTTCACTCCGCTCTGCCTCGCAGTGTGTCTACACTGCATTACGTTTGCTTCTCACCGCATTGGACAGGAATCCACTAACTAAATTAAAATGTACACACAAAACCGTTTCATCTTCACAAAGCACATGTTATATAGGCAAAAAAAAGTTTCTACTCAATAAAATACATCAAAAATTACTGTTAATTTAATAGGAATAGTATAAAAATATTTTAAAAAAAGGTAACCCCTGATCATATATATTATAGGGACACAGAGCGCTGTGTATAGAGTAGGGATGCATTGATACCACACAGAGACATATACTTATATATCAACACGCAGACCTATACAGTATATACGTATATATCAACACGCAGATATATATATACACCCAACCACAGACCTCAGACCATATAACCTCAGCTGGGTTAGCCCCCCTCATCAAAAATTTTGAACAAAACTCATGCAGTTGGTTAGAGCTTTGTTAGATCAGGTTAGATCAATAGTTGTTTGCGTTAGATCACACATAGAAAAAGAGATATTAACAATTATTGTAAGGGGGGGCTAACACGTCATCAGCCCCCCCCTTATCAAAAAATGAACCAAACACTTAGCTATTTTGGATAGATCAGGTAAGTGGTTTTAACGTTAGATCACCCATAATTACTGAGTTATTAAGTAATTAATAAGGACTGGTTAGCCCCCCCTTATTAAATTTTCTGGTCAGAAACCATTCAGGCTTATAAATATTTGTTAGATCAGGTAAGATCAAGTGGTTTTAACGTTAGATCACACATAATTACAAAGATATTTAACAAAATACAGAGATTGTGTGTATTACATAAGGGGAGTAACCCTCCTCCATTTTTTTAAAAAAATAACTGCTTTTTTTAATTTTTATTATTAATGCAGCATTATTGTTCACATTTCAATTATAATGTGAACAATGATGTTGCCCTAGCGATTTTTTTTTTGGGAGGGGTTTTAGCTAAAATCACATAATTTTGCAGAAAAATCAAAGTAATGGGTTCCCAATTCAAATTTTTTTAACAGGCCTACCCCTAAGAATTAAAAAACACTAAGGCTCAGATGATAAAATGTGAGAAAAAAAAACACTTAACACACTGTAGATGATTGTAAATTCAAATTTTATTGAATTTTTGTTATAATGTTACAGCCATCTGGCCGGAAACTTGTGGGTGATGGTTCGACGAAGGAAGCAGACGGAGGCCTTTGTTTCAAAAGAAAATGGCGTTTTATTCAGCTGCAGCCGGACTCAAGCTGCAGTTCAAATCTGCGTATAGAAGCTTGAGTGACCAGAATAGCAAACTCAGCTGCTTTTATACATTGTTCTAAAAATACAGGTCCCTTCCCAACATACCCAGATTGTTACGTGACAGTTACCATATGTCTGAATTAGGACCTACTTTTACACATGATGTCATCTTTCCTCTTCATTCTCATTTTGGACGTACAGCTGTCTCTATAATTCTTCAATTTGTCAACACTTCCTTCTTTGGCTTTGCTGACAAATCACATTCTTTAAGTAAGCAGACTGAAAATAGGGTCTCGAGCACTCAAGGACAGCAAGTTTATTTTAAAACACAAAATGGATGAACATCGAAATGGCAGATCACTAGATTAGTATAGTTCTAAGTTAAATCCCAAGAATTCATATCTCAATAATATTCAGGCAGGACATGACGTATACATATAATAATGATATATTATGAATCTGACGAGTCTGCCGGAAAGAATGATATATAATATGTCTGGGTTGTATAATAAAACGTGACTTCAAATCTCGTTCAAACATGATGAGCGAAACTAGTAAAAATTAGCTCAGCACACAGGTGAAATGGCTCAGCAGCGAAAGGGTTAAGCCATAAACAAAAACTTACTACATAGATACAAACCTGAACTTTAAACCTTTGACTGAGGTCAGACAGAGAGGGGGGAGGGGGTAGCCACCCTTATGTAAAACCTAATATCCATGTTTGATATGAAATCTTTGTAATTATGTGTGATCCACTTGATCAAACCGGATCTAACAGATCTATAAGCCTGAGTGTTTCTTTTTCCCGAAAATTTAATGTAGGGGGTGGGGCACTAACCCCCCCCCCCTTATGTAATACACAAAATCTCTGTATTTTATGTTCAATATCTTTGTATTTTTTTTTGTGAAAGGATTTTACCAGGAAGGATACATTGAGATTTCTCTCGGTACATACTCGCCACCCAGGACATACTTGAAAACGTTAGGTGTCTTGCCAAGGACACTTACTGGAGAGGTTGCTCGCTGGGATCGAACCCATGACTCCACAGGCTCTCTCCATGCAGAGCGGTGCCATTACCTCTACTCGTATTTATGTGTGATCTAATGTTAAGACCACTTGATCTTACCTGATCTAACATATCTATAAGCCTGAATGGTTTCTGACCAGAAAATTCAATGAGGGGGGCTAACCTGTCTTTATTAATTACTTAATAACTCAGTAAATATGGGTGATCTAACTTTAAAACCACTTGATCTTACGTAATCTTATGTAAAGTGTTTGGTTCATTTTTTGATAAGGGGGGCTGAAGACGGGTTAGCCCCCCCCTTACAATAATTGTTAATATCTCTTCTTCTATGTGTGATCTAATGCAAACAACTATTGATCTAACCTGATCTAACTAAGCTCTAACCAACTGCATGAGTTTTGTTCAAAAATTTTGATAAGGGGGGCTAACCCACGCTGAGGTGACCATATATACACATACGCACATGGGGGGGTGGCATGTGCACAATCTCAACTAAATGCGCCCCCCCCCCCATTTGGCTGATCCCTCCAGAAGAAATGTTGAACCCGACAGAGCAGAGAATATATATATTATTCTCTGCTCTCTCGGGTTCAACATTTCTTCTGGAGGGATCAGCCAAATGGGGGGGGGGCAATTAGTTGCCAAAATGTGTGTGTAATACAAGTCTGGATATATATATTTATAAGAATATAGATATATATCTTATATATATATATATCATACCTGCCCTTACCTTCCCCTATAAATTTGCTAAAAATATACACACAAAAGAAACAAACCACTGCCTGAGACCCCGCGCAGCCTACATGCCACCCTCCTCTACCTGTATAATTAAATACATTCAGCCAGGTAGAGAAAGAAAAAAAAAGGTTTTATTTTATGTTCCCGGGGACATTTAAAAATGTCCTCGGATTTTATTTTTTTTAGAAATGTGTCACCTTACTTACCTGGTGGTCAGTGGGGGCTCCCTGGATCCTGGTTGTGGGGAGGGGTCTGCCGTGGCCGCAGGTGCAGTGGCTCCCTCCCTGCACTGCCTGTCTCTGCCACATGCACCCGGGCGGCTAGCTCACACAGTCGCAGCTCTGTCATCCGGCGGCCGCATGCTCCTCAAGGGGATACTTGGGAGGCCCCGGCAGGCTGCCCACTACAGTGCCTGATTAGAGGGGCGTGTCTGCCTGATGTTTTAGTAACAAGAATGTTTTATCCCATAGGCTTCAATGTTAAAAATATTCCCGTTTTAATTCAATATCTAATAAGCCGTTGCTTATAATATTCTGCAGTAAAGAGTCTCTTTATTTCTAGATTTTTTAGTATTCTTTAAGCATTTTTTATACTTTTTTCCAAAAATATTTTCGAACTTTTGGCGAACGTTCCTAAAAGTTTGAAGTTTGCAAACTGTCTAACAGCCGATGTTCGATGCGAACTCTGAACAGATCGAACCGAACAGCTCATCCCTATTCATGAAATGGATTTATATGTAGGGATGAGCTGTTCGGGTTCGGACGGTTCGGAGTTCGGCCCGAACTTTTGCAGTTCGAAAGTTTGCGAACTTCGAACTTTTTGGGTGTGTTCGTTCGAGTTCGAAAAAAAAAAGAAATTTTGAAAAAAGTATAGAAAATGCTTAAAAAATACTAAAAAATCTAGAAATAAAGATATTCTTTACTGCAGAATATTATAAGCAACGGTTTATTAGATATTGAATTAAAAACTAATGTATAGAAACATAGAAACATAGAAAAATGTCGGCAGATAAGAACCTTTCGGCCCATCTAGTCTGCCCAATTACATGGATACTTTACCTGGATTTATCTTTTGTTTAGGATAGCCTTATGCCTATCCCATGCTTGCTTAAATTCAATTACTGTTTTGGCCTCTACCACTTCTACTGGAAGACTGTTCCATGTATCCACCACCCGCTCAGTAAAATAATGCTTCCTGATGTTACTTTTAAACCTTTGCCCCTCTAATCTAACACTATGTCCTCTTGTTTTGCTTTTTTGTTTCCTTTTAAATATACTCCCTTCCTCTACCTTGTGGATTCCCTTTACGTATTTAAATGTTTCTATCATATCTCCTCTGTCTCGTCTTTTTTCCAAGCTGTACATGTTAAGATCATTAAGCCTTTCTTGGTAACTTTTCTCCTTCAAGCCGTACACCATTTTAGTAGCCCTTCTCTGAACTCTCTCCAAGATGTCTATATCCTTCTGGAGATACGGTCTCCAGTACTGCACACAGTACTCCAAGTGAGGTCTCACCAGTGCTCTGTACAGTGGCATGAGCACTTCCCTTTTCCTACTGCTAATACCTCTCCCTACACAACCAAGCATTCTGCTAGCATTTCCTGCTGCTCTATTACATTGACTACTTACCCTTAGATCCTCTGAAATAATAACCCCTAAATCCCTTTCCTCAGATGTTGAGGTTAGAACTGTATCAAATATTCTATATTCAGCCCTTGGGTTTTTACGTCCCAGGTGCATTATCTTGCACTTATCCACATTAAAACTCAATTGCCACAACTCTGACCATTTTTTTAGCTTACCTAAATCATTTGTCATTTGGCTGATCCCTCCAGGAACGTCAACCCTGTTGCAAATCTTTGTGTCATCAGCAAAAAGACATACTTTTCCATTAATACCTTCTGCAATATCACTAATAAAAATATTAAAGAGAATGGGTCCAAGTACTGACCCCTGAGGTACCCCACTGGTAACAAGACCTTGCGCCGAATAAACTCCATTTACCACAACCCTCTGTTGTCTGTCACTCAGCCACTGCCTAATCCATTCAACAATATTGGAATCCAAGCTCAAAGATTGCAATTTATTGATAAGCCTTCTATGCGGAACAGTATCAAAAGCCTTACTGAAATCTAAATAAGCAATGTCTACTGCACCACCTGTGTCTATTATTTTTGTTACCCAATCAAAAAAATCAATAAGATTAGTTTGGCATGATCTCCCTGAGGTAAACCCATGTTGTTTCTGATCTTGTAATCTATGTGTTTTTAGATGTTCAACAATCCTTTCCTTTAACATGGTTTCCATTAATTTCCCTACTACTGACGTAAGACTAACTGGCCTATAGTGGAAAGATTGTCAACTCTAAATAACCTCTGTTCACAAACGGGCATAACACCAGGTTTTTTTAGTCTGGTAATCAATTTGATACATTGCACACTATACTGAGGTACTGAGGGGGTGGGGTGGTGTCTGCTTTTGATTGAGATTTGAGAATTAATTTCCCTCCTAAAACTTCCTAATATGCTGCATTTAACTGGTGTTTGAAAAAAATTCAAAATAACATCTAAAGCAATGTTATTTTTCACCTCGGGATTAAACATTCACAGGGTTATTCCGAGAGCGGTGAAGAGCAGGAGAATAACTGGAGAAGTGAAAATTCTAGGTCAAAATAGCCAAACCAGAAAAATTCTCCCATTTAACTCACTTTCCAAATTGGCTATTTGGTCTAGATTGTTCTCCTCTCTTGCCAGTTCTCCTGGCTTTCACCTCTCTCTCAGGGTTGTTCAGAGAAAGGTGAAAACCAGGAGAATGGCAGGAAAAGAAAACAATCTGGACCAAATAGCCGATTTGGAAAGTGAGATACGGCTAGGGTCAGACTAACGCATTTTTCGCAGCGACCGTCAAAAAGTGCATTGCTGTATTTTTTCACAGAATGTGCGAAAACGGTCATACGCATTTTTGTGCGTGATATTTTACGGATCCAAACCAGGAAACTTTGGGTGTCTGGACTATATGTTGGCCGGACATGAGCAGGGTCTGACGTCTCCAAATCATGCACACACGCCGCTAGTGGATGCAGCGCACTCTGTACGTCTGTACTAGCGGTTCTGCGTTCTCGAAAAAATGCGTTCATTTTCCACTTGCATTGCGCAGCCGGACTTTCGTGCGACCGTACTTCGTATATTGGCTGTCATTGCCCATCATTTGCTGCTAGTGCGGCCGTGATTAAGTGCGCCTAAACGCACGTTAAAAATTCGCTAGTCTTCCATTCTCCAGTCATTCTCCTGCTCTTCACCACTCTCTGAATAACCCTGACAGGGTTATTAAGAGAAAGGTGACACTCAGGAGAATGACTGAAGAGAAAATTCTAGGTCAAAATAGCCAAACCAGAAAAATTCTCCCATTTATCTCACTTTCCAAATCGGCTATTTTTTCTAGAATTTTCCATTCTCCAGTCATTCTCCTGCTTTTCACCGCCAAAAAATTAGTAAACTTTTTCTGCGTGTCCGAAAATGTCTCCTCTTTTCATACAGACTGCCGCCCCAAGCAGTTGTTTATGGATAGATTAAAGGAAAAGCATTTACCGTCATTTGAAATGTAATTTTTTGGTTTTTACATATTTCTATACATCCTACAAATCCGCCACTTCACGGGCAGGTTATGGGGACCTCCTAGGCACGATATTTGAAGGAATTTTTCGTTTTTATTTTTAACCCTTATTTCATGGAAAACTCACTGTCCCTTTAAAAATGTTTTTTTTTAACCTTTTGTCCTTGTTTCCTGTCCCCCAGGGCACTACCCGTAATATCTAGCATATATGCCCTCTTGGAGGGCACTCTAAAAACCGAATTTTCAGCCCCATTGACTTGTATTGAGTTCGGGTTCGGGTTCGGATACGAACATTTGGAAAGTTCGTGTTCGGCTCCGAACCGAACTCAGGGAGTGTTCGGCTCATCCCTATTTATAGGTAATACTTAGATAGATAATTCATTGAGTGAAAAAAGGAGGGAGCAGATAGGGACTGCAAGGCCAATTGGGGGTAGATCTTGTTTGCGTTTAGATCTAGGAAGTGACTAACCTGCATGAAGACCTTCTGAGCCAAGGTCACAATTACTGAGGCCAGGGACCCATTCTGGAAAGCCGGATTGTGAAGGATAAATTGGTAAGGAGAAACATAGAAAATGACGGCAGATAAGAACCTTTCGGCCCATCTAGTCTGCCCAATTACATGGATACTTTACCTGGATTTATCTTTTGTTTAGGATAGCCTTATGCCTATCCCATGCCTGCTTAAATTCAATTACTGTTTTGGCCTCTACCACTTCTACTGGAAGGCTGTTCCATGTATCCACCACCCTCTCAGTAAAATAATGCTTCCTGATATTACTTTTAAACCTCTGCCACCTTTTTCCTGTTTCCTTTTAAATTTTAAATTCCTCTACCTTGTGGATTCCCTTTACGTATTTAAATGTTTGTATCATATCTCCTTTGTCTCGTCTTTTTTCCAAGCTATACATGTTAAGATCATTAAGTCTTTCCTGGTAACTTTTCTCCTTCAAGCCGTACTCCATTTTAGTAGCCCTTCTCTGAACTCTCTCTAAGATGTCTATATCCTTCTGGAGATACGGTCTCCAGTACTGCACACAGTACTCCAAGTGAGGTCTCACCAGTGCTCTGTACAGTGGCATGAGCACTAGGGATGAGCCGAACACCTCCGAGTTCAGTTCGCATTCGAACTCAAAACTTTTCAGAAGTTAGAATTCGAACTCGAACTCAATACATGTCAATGGGACTCAAAATTAGATTTTTAGAGTGCCCTCCAAGAGGGCATATATGCTAGATATTTGCCATAAAAGGTGTATGGGGGTCTGGGTAGTGCCCTGGGGGACAGGAAACAAGGACAAAAAGTTTAAAAAAAAACGTTTTTAAAGGGACAGTGAGTTTTCCATGAAATAAGGGTTAAAAATAAAAAAGAAAAACTCCTTCAAATATCGTGCCTAGGAGGTCCCCATAACCTGCCCGTGAAGTGGCGGATTTCTAAGACGTATAGAAACATTTAAAAACAATGTCCGGGTCCGGGTAGTGCCCTGGGGGACAGGAACCAAGGACAGAAAGTTTAAAAAAAAAGACGTTTTTAACAGCTTCACTGCTGACGACGTGTGGGCTCAGTTACTCCCACTGTATGCTGAGGAGGACGTGTCTCACACGTCATCAGCTTTGCGGGACCCCTGGCAGAGATACTCACCTCTCTGTCCGGGGTCCCGCGACGTTCTGACTTCAGCGTCCTCAGACGCTGAAGTCAAGCTCCTCCCGACGTAAATGACATCATCGCGCATGCATTTCCAGGCGACTGCCGGGAGATCGCCTGGAATGGAGGGGGATCCGTTCAGATCCCTCTCCCTCCCGATCGGGAGGTCCCACAAAAAAAAGCCAGGCACCGCTTAAAAGGAGAGAATCTCCCCTTTTAAGCGGTGCCTGGCTTTAACCCCTTAGGCACTGGGTGGCACTTCGGCACCTTGCGGCACCGAAGTGCGGCCTAGCTCTGGTGGGGCTCCACCCCGGGTCCCCCCTCACTGCCTGACGTCCTCACACATAGCGTGATGACGTCAGATAGCCGGGGAACCCCTAGCTGCCCGGAATCCCCTGGTGGAGATAGGGGGTTCATTTGAGGGTTCACAGAGATGCTGTGAGGTTGTGTATAGAGATGCTGTGAGGTTGTGTATAGAGATGCTGATGGGGTTGTGTATAGAGATACTGTGAGGCTGTGTATAGAGATGCTGATGGGGTTGTGTATAGAGATGCTGTGAGGTTGTGTATAGAGATGCTGTGTATAGAGATGCTGATGTGGTTGTGTATAGAGATGCTGTTTGTGTATAGAGATGCTGATGGGGTTGTGTATAGAGATGCTGTGTATAGAGATGCTGATGGGGTTGTGTATAGAGATGCTGTGTGGCTGTGTATAGAGATGCTGATGGGGTTGTGTATAGAGATGCTGTGAGGTTGTGTATAGAGATGCTGTGTATAGAGATGCTGATGGGGTTGTGTATAGAGATGCTGTGAGGTTGTGTATAGAGATGCTGATGGGGTTGTGTATAGAGATGCTGTTTGTGTATAGAGATGCTGATGGGGTTGTGTATAGAGATGCTGTGTATAGAGATGCTGATGGGATTGTGTTTAGAGATGCTGTATGGCTGTGTATAGAAATGCTGTGTATAGAGATGCTGATGGGGCTGTGTATAGAGATGCTGTGAGGTTGCGTATAGAGATGCTGTGAGGCTGTGTATAGAGATGCTCATGGGGCTGTGTATAGAGATGCTGATGGGGTTGTGTATAGAGATGCTGTGAGGCTGTGTATAGAAATGCTGTGTATAGAGATGCTGATGGGGCTGTGTATAGAGATGCTGTGAGGTTGCGTATAGAGATGCTGTGAGGCTGTGTATAGAGATGCTGATGGGGCTGTGTATAGAGATGCTGATGGGGTTGTGTATAGAGATGCTGTGAGGCTGTGTATAGAGATGCTGTGTATAGAGATGCTGATGGGGCTGTGTATAGAGATGCCTTGCGGCGCCGAAGTGCGGCCTAGCTCCGGTGGGGGCCGCCATCTTGGGCTAGGGTCAGACTGAGGCAGTGCTAACGCGCGTGCAGCCGCACTTAATCACGGCCGTGCTAGCAGCAGATGACGGGCAATGACGGCCAATATACGAAGTACGGTCGCACAAAAGTCCGGCTGCGCAACGCAAGTGGAAAATGAACGCATTTTTTCGAGAACGTTAAACCACTAGTACTGACGTACAGAGTGCGCTGCGTCCGCTAGCGGCGTGTGTGAGTGATTGGGAGACGTCAGACGCTGCTAATGTCCGGCCAACATAACGTCCAGACACAAAAAGTGTTTTATTGATGATCCGTACAAAATCACGGATGAAACTGCGCATAGTATGACCGCTATCGCGTATTCCGTGAAAAAATACATCCATTCTTCGAACGCACATTTTCACGGACAACGTGAAAAATGCGTTAGTCTGACCCTAGCCTTGGATGGCGGCTCCACCCCGGGCCCCCCCTTACTGCCTGACGTCCTCACGCATAGTGTGAGGACGTCAGATAGCCGGGAAACTCCTAGCTGCCCGGAATCCCCTGTGGAGATAGGGGGTTCATTTGAACCCCGATTTCTCCAGGCAGCTAGGGGGTCATGGAGGGTGTCAATCAAAAGGCCTGAGCATAGCCTTTAGAATGATACCCAACATGTCCAGATATAAAGTAAAAAAAACAAAAAAAACCTGTATTTTTTTTGTGTGTTATGTTTTATTAATGCAGCAATATTGTTGACATTTCAATTATAATGTGAACAATGATGCTGCACTAATGATTTTTTTCTATGGGGTGCGTTTGCTATAAATCACGTAATTCCTCCTACAAAATGTAACAAGTCCCCATTTCTAATTTTTGTACAAGCGCACCCCATAGAAAACATAACCGCAAACGCTCATGTGCTAAATTGTGAAAAAAAATACACTTTACACACTGCAGATGATTAAAAATTCTATTTTTATTGCATTTTGTGTCATACTATACAGGCAGGACATGACGTATACATATAAAAATTACATATTATGAATCTGCGGAGTCTGCCGGAAAGAACGATATCTAATATGTCTGGGTCATTTAATAAAATGTGGCTTCAAATCGTGTTTTAACATGATGAGCGATAAAAATTAGCTGAGCACACTGCAGTGAAATGCAGCATATCAGAGGAAGATTTAGTAGAGAAATTAACACTTCTCAGAAGCACAGGTGTTGCTTGATACATCTGGAGACACACCACACCCTCATTCTACATACAATGTATCAAATTGATTAGATCAGACTAAAAACACCTGTTGTTTACGCCGTTTGGGCACAGGTCATTTAGAGGTGAGAATCTTTGCACGTACACATTAGTTTTTAATTCAATATCTAATAAACCGTTGCTTATAATATTCTGCAGTAAAGAGTCTCTTTATTTCTAGATTTTTTAGTATTTTTTAAGCATTTTTTATACTTTTTTTAAAAAAAAAACTTTCTGTGAACTCGAACCGAACACGCTAAAAAGTTCGAAGTTCGCGAACTTGCGAACACCCAAAGTTCGAATCGAACTCCGAACTGATCGAACCGAACAGCTCATCCCTAATGAGCACTTCCCTTTTCCTACTGCTAATACCTCTCCCTACACATAAAGCATTCTGCTAGCATTTCCTGCTGCTCTATTACAATGACTACTTACCCTTAGATCTTCTGCAATAATAACCCCTAAATCCCTTTCCTCAGATGTTGAGGTTAGGACTGTATCAAATATTCTATATTCAGCCCTTGGGTTTTTACACCCCAGGTGCATTATCTTGCACTTATCCACATTAAAACTCAATTGCCACATTTCCGACCATTTTTTTAGTTTACCTCAGTGGCGGAAGTACCAGGGTTGCAGCGGTCGCAGTTGCGACTGGGCCCTGGCATTCCGCCACTGGAGGGGGGCCCGGCGCCGCCCACCAGATTCCGGCAATCAGCGCCGGAATCTGGGAGCCGCGCGCTGGCCGTCCCTCTCCCTGCGAGCGGCCACTGACATGCAGCTTGGCCGCTCACGTGGGATAGGAACCACCTGACCAGCGCACGAGATCCTCTCGCGAGACCTCTGCGCTGATCAGGTGGTTTCCGGCGAGCGGCCAAGACGCATGTTTCCAGCGGCCGCTCGCCAAGGAGAAGAACAACGCCGGCGGAGCCTGTCCTGGGGCCAGCAGAGGTAAGAGCTGGGGGACCCAAATACCCATGAGAGCTGGGGGCCCTTATACCCATGAGCTGGGGGGCCCTTATACCCATGAGCTGGGGGGCATACCCATGTGAGAGCTGGGGGGCATACCCATGTGAGAGCTGGGGGTGCATATCCATGAGCTGGGGGGCATATCCATGAGCTGGGGGCATACCCATGTGAGAGCTGGGGGGGATATCCATGAGCTGGGGGGCATACCCATGAGCTGGGGGCATATCCATGTGAGAGCTGGGGGGCATATCCATGAGCTGGGGGGGCATATCCATGTGAGAGCTGTGGGGCATATCCATGTGAGAGCTGGGGGGCATATCCATGAGCTGGGGGGCATATCCATGTTAGAGCTGGGGGGCATATCCATGTGAGAGCTGGGGGGCATATCCATGAGCTGGGGGGCATATCCATGTGTGAGCTGGGGGGCATAACCATGTGTGAGCTGGGGGGCATAACCATGTGTGAGCTGGGGGGCAAATCCATAATCTGGGGGGCAATATCCATGTGTGAGCTGGGGCATATCCATGAGCTGGGGCAAATCCATGTGTGAGCTGGGGCAAATCCATGTGTGAGCTGGGGCAATATCCATGTGTGAGCTGGGGCAAATCCATGAGCTGGGGCAGTATGAATATATATATATATCGGGGGGATATACATGTGAGCTGGGGGCATTTTTATATGGTCTGTTCTTATTGGAAAGCGTCACATGACATTAAAGAAAAGTATCGGTACTCGGTATCAGTGAGTACTTTTAAAAAGTATCGGTACTCGTACTTGGTCTTAAAGTGGTATCGGTGCATCCCTAGGCAATACTATCTTTGTTTTATTTTGCAGTGAAAAATAAGTAAAAATACATAGATTTTTTTGGGGGGGGCCTTCGTGGATTCTTGCACCGGGGCCCTCAGGTTTCTAGCTACGCCACTGGTTTACCTAAATCATTTGTCATTTGGCTGATCCCTCCAGGACTGTCAACCCTATTGCAAATCTTTGTGTCATCAGCAAAAAGACATACTTTACCATTAATACCTTCTGCAATATCACTAATAAAAATATTAAAGAGAATGGGTCCAAGTACTGACCCCTGAGGTACCCCACTGGTAACAAGTCCTTGCGCCGAAAAACTCCATTTACCACAACCCTCTGTTGCCTGTCACTCAGCCACTCAGCCACTGCCTAATCCATTCAACAATATTGGAATCCAAGCTCAAAGATTGCAATTTATTGATGAGCCTTCTATGCGGAACAGTATCAAAAGCCTTACTGAAATCTAAATAAGCAGGCGGGCGTGGCCTGACTTGCCGATGGAGATGGCTGTGTGAAGCACGAGCTCCTCCGCAGATTCCCCCACCAGAACGTTTTTGGCATCCAGCAGACCCCAGAATGGGTAAATTAACCCCTTAAGGACCGCTGACGTACCCTGTACGTCCTGTCCACGGGTCTCCCTTAGACCCACGGACGTACAGGGTACGTCAGCGGCGCCTAACCCCCCTCCCACCCGATACTTACCTCCCTCGCTGGATCCCTTGGCGATCTGGCAGGGAGGAAGCCTGTCCATGTGATTTACATGGGCAGGCGAGGTTGATGACATCGCCACGCTGCGTGGTGACGTCATCAGCAGGCGCCCCCATGTAAATCAATGGAGGGGGCTCCTTCGGAGCCCTCTATCTCCCCAATCATTGAAGCTAGGGAGATGCTTTTTGCACCGCTGGAAAGGGGAGAGTATCCCCTTTTCAGCGGTGTATAGCATTAACGATTTCTAATTGGTGCCAAAACGCGATTCGAACCTGGAGGGGGGCTGACATCTTGAAGGTCAGCCAAGCCTCCAGGTCCCCCCCACCCACTGACAACCTCACCATATGTGAGGATGTCAGTGGGCCAGTTAACCATCTAGCTGCCATGTAGAGATAAGGGGATCCTAAGGATCCCCCTATCTCCCGATCCATGGCAGCTAGATGGTCATATTTGAGATCATTTGAAAGGCCTGATCATGGCCTTTCCGATGATACCAAGCAAGACCAGGTTTGGTTTTTTTTTTTAAAGAAAATAATAAAAAAATTAAATAAAATAATATATATATTTTTTTTAAAGTTTTTTTTGTATGGGGGTGGTTTAATTAAATAGGACCTAGGCTGTCATCTCAAAATAATTAGCACAAAATGGTCAGAATGACCGCAGCGCACATAGGTGAACTGGCTCAGCAGTGAAGGGGTTAAAAAGCAAAAACATGTAAAAATTGGGTATTTTTAGTCTCGGGACAAAAATACATCCCCGGTTGGTCCGGGCCTTAATTCACAGGGGGACTGAATGAGCGCTACCCCGGACGCAATGCAGAGCCAAATAATGACCCAAAAGCCGCCTCCCCATATAGGGCCGGAGGCCCACCCAGAAGTGCTTGCCCAGGCTGAGCAGAGCTCCTAACTCGAGCCTAACTTCTCTGCGGCCTACCCCTTCTTTTTTGTCTGACACCAATCAGGGACCTGCGAATAACGGGAATCTATCCACAATTAACTGGCAATCCATCCTGAGCAACCTCTCTACTAAGGCTGACTTGCGAATTGCTAATGAAAATTTGAACACCGCCATTATGTCAGAACTGCATCACATTCGCACAGATATTCAAAGCTTAGCTGCAAAGGTTACTCACTTGGAAGGGGATTGTAACACTCTCTGCTTGCAAGCTGGTTCTACTGCACGTGCTGTACAAACTCACACTTCTCAGATGCAAAGCATGGCACTCCACCTCACGGACCTGGATAATAGGGGCAGACGCCAAAACCTCCGGCTCAGGGGTCTGCCAGAAACTGAGGACTCGCCCTCAGCCCTGAAACAAGTGTTGCTGCATATCTTTAATGCCCTCCTTGACAGACCACCTCAATCCAAAATTGACTTTGTTATGGCACACAGGGCTTTGCGACCGAAGGGACCCCCCGGCGGCCCCCCACGGGATGTTATCTGCTGCCTGTCTCGCTTCGACCTAAAGGAAGAAATACTGCGCCATGCTAGAGTTACTACGGAATTTTTGTTTGAAGGTGTGAACCTGCAGTTATTCCCAGACCTTGCTCCGGCTACTTTGGCATACAGGCGGGCTTTTAAGCCACTAACTAGTGTCCTGCTAACGCAGCAAATACGTTATCAATGGCAAATGCCGACGGGACTCTCAGTGACGACTCCTGCGGGCCAATTTTTGGTACAAGAGGCTGGGAATCTTCCAGAACTGGCTCGTTTACTGCAACTTCCACCAATCTCACTGACATGGCCGGATCCTCTGGCACTGTATAATGGTGGTCTTGGAAGACCACGGCCGTCTTCTCAACATTCCCGCCTTGACCATCAACAATCTGCCCGAGGACCAGGGCCGCAGATGTGAGTCTCCATGCTCAAGCTTAAAGTGTGAACAGGCTGGAAGCAACCCATGACCTGCGTTTCCAAAGCTGGATCTTCAACACGCAAAGATGTTTGGTCTTTGTCTTTTTTCTTATCGTGCCTTTTTACTGTACACTCCAGCCAGCGCCTAAATTTGGCCCGGAAGGACACCTACCCTAAGGCTTGCGGTCCCAGTATTCCTGACCTTCTAACTGATATAGCACCGTGGCACCTGTCGCTATTACTCACTTGTGTAAAGGTTTGACTCTGCTATACTTATTATTTTTCTCTTCTCTTTACAACAGGGGGGGAGCGGATTCTGGAATGGGATTATATCCGAGCTGTCTCGACCGTGGACTTTCTATCTCCCTTCCCCCCCCCCCGAAGATGGGTCCCAGGCTCAAAGACCGCTCGATACTCCTTCTCTCGGACAAGATGGGTCCTGCTGTTTGAAATATTCTTTTTTCTCTTATATTTTTCTCACACAACGTTCAATGTATTATTGTATTGATATTCAGGGTTTCTTGGGGGGTCTGCGGAGGCCCTGATGCACAAATAGATTTTAGTACCCGCGAACGCTAGGTCGCGTTTTCCCCACCGAGGTTGGTTGACACGTGAGGTGGACAGGATACTCGGACCACTGGTTGGTCTGTTGGATTCTTCCTGCCCCCCGTCAACCCCGCCTCTCCGAGTGTACATAGTTACTACCTACTACCCTTTCCCTTAGATTTCCAGTTCCCTTCCTTACACCTTCCTGTGGGAGTGGGGGTTAGCCTAGATAGTTCCAACATACTCCCTGGATAATGGCCGTACATCAGGAACCTCTTACGTTAATGTCCATAAATGCCAGAGGCCTAAACATACCTGAGAAGCGTTCAGGAGCTCTGAGCGATTTCCAGAAAGCACGCGCCTCAGTAGTGTTTATCCAAGAATCACACTTTAGAGAAGGGGCGGCCCCGAGACTCACGAATTCCTGGTTCCCAGTAGGCTTTTTTAGTAACAATGCGGTGGCCAAATCTAAGGGCGTGGCGATTTTATTTCATAAATCTGTCCCCTTTGTCCAACAAGCAACTCTACCTGATAAAGATGGCCGTTATGTAATGGTAAAGGGAGAGATAGCGGGACGCAAATATACTTTTGTAAACTTTTACGCACCAAACAAAGGACAACATAGATTCATGAACAAATTGCTTCCTCTCATCACTGAGTTCTCTGAGGGCTGTCTGGTTCTAGGGGGCGACTTAAATATTCCACTGGATCCCCACCTTGACACGTCCTCGGGACGCTCAACTGTCCCCCCACATGTCACTCGCTCTATCTCCAAATTACTACATACGCACAGATTAGTAGACTGTTGGAGGGCAATGCATACGGAGGACAAAGACTACACATATTTTTCCCACCCTGCGCAGATCTATTCCCGACTGGATTATTTCTTTCTATCGCACTATTATTTACCTGATTTACAATCAGTCCGGATTGGATCTATGACATGGTCTGATCATGCCCCAGTCTCGATGCGTCTTCTTTCCCCTCTTCATCGTCCTACTGTCCCAGCCTGGCGACTTAATGATTTCCTCCTGACTGATCCCCCGACTTCAAACGACTGTGAGCAGACCCTAGCCCTATATTTTCAGGACAATGAAACGCCGGATGTGTCTCCATTGTCCATCTGGGAAGCACATAAATGTGTCATACGTGGTTTTATATTCGTAAGGCGTCAGAGCAAAAGAAACACAGGGAGGCAGCTACAATTGATCTCTTAGCTCGCATTCACAATCTGGAGACTTTACATAAGGAATCCCTTGACCCTGCTCAGTTAACTGACTTGACAGCCCTACGTCGGGAACTGGCCACTCTTCTCAACTCCACGTATCACCGTCACTGTTTCGGGTTCCAAAACATTTTTCTTTGCCCATGGAGACAAAAGTGGGAGACTGCTGGCTCGTATGCTACGCGCTCGCCAATCGGCTACTCATATCGCCAAAATCAGAGACATCCACGGTAAAACACAACACCTACCGAACCGCATTCTCCCTGCAATTTGTTCCTACTTCGCAGCCCTATATGACCTGCCTACTCCGGCGACGGACGCGGGACGCAAACTTCATACGCAAAAGATTCATGCCTATCTATCCCAACACTTCACGCGACGCTTGACATCTGATACTGCCCGACTGTTAGACGCACCTTTAACTATAGAAGAATTGAGTGACGCGGTAAAATCTTCTAAAACAGGCAAGTGCCCGGGTCCAGAAGGCCTTCCCCTACAATATTATAAACGATTTGCGAAAATTCTTTACCCTAGATTCCTGGTGGCTTTTAATGCCATCCTGGAAGGCTACGCAATTCCATCTCAAACTCAGGCGGCTAACATATCTTTGATTCCTAAGGAAGGTAAAGATGCTGAGCGGTGCGAAAGCTATCGCCCCATCTCTCTATTAAATTGCGATCTCAAACTGTATGTGAAGATTCTGGCCAAGCGACTTACACCTTATGTCCCGGGTTTGATACATCAAGACCAGGTGGGATTTGTAGCAGGGCGGGAGGCATGGGATAATACAATATGGGCACTGACAATCATGCATAGGGCAGCGAGGCGACGAGAAGGCCTTCTCCTCCTCTCTACGGACGCGGAGAAGGCCTTTGACAGAGTAAACTGGGAATTCTTGTTTGCGACTCTTTCACAGGTTGGACTAGGTCCTAATCTATGCACGTGGATCCGAGCTTTATAGTCGGATCCGACGGCACGGATTTGTGTGAACGGGATCTATACGGAATCCTTCAAGATAAGGAATGGAACTAGACAGGGATGCCCGCTTTCCCCATTGTTATTTGTATTGGCATTGGAACCCTTCCTGTCTTCTGTCAGGGCTAGCCCGGATATCAGGGGGATCTGGACTGGTCGGACGGAACACAGGGTAGCTGCCTTCGCAGATGATCTCCTTTTCTTTGTGACTCAACCAGAAACGACCCTGCCCAATCTATTGAAAGCTTTTGAAGTATACGGTAGCTTCTTCAACTTGAAAATAAATTTTGCTAAATCCTTCCTGTTAAACGTGTCTATGCCACGGTCGACGGCTCATATGGTCAAACTTCTCGATCCAATGGGCTGAGGACAGGATAAAGTACCTGGGAATCTGGTTGACCTCTGACCATACTCAAATGTTCAGAGACAACTTTCTGCCCCTGCTTGCGACTATCACTACGGATCTGAAGGCCTGGAATTATCCGCACATTTCCTGGCTGGGGCGCGTCCAGGCAATCAAAATGAATGTACTCCCGCGTATTCTTTACCTCTTTCAGACAATTCCCATTGACCTCCCAAGACACTTTTTCCGGTACCTACAGGCACACATCTCGAATTATATATGGAGGGGGTTTGCTAATATCCAGTCTTCTGGGATGACTCCCGTTAACAAGGATTGGTTAAATAAATCTGTTAACGGTTTTGCTATTACACCACTGAGCTCTTTTAATAACGTAGGGTGGATCCCATCAGGCCCCATTGACTTATTTGTCTTTACTTTAGACAGCTGCTGTAGAACCTCCTCCTCTGTAAACTCATATGTAAATGTCTCTTTAGTGTTTCCTCCTAACTGAGGTCCCTGTCCTTCCTTTTCTTCTGCAAAGACTGAACAAAAATATTCATTGAGGCAGTTAGTCTCCAGGTTAGTCCTAAAGATTTTTGGGCTCTATACCATGGATATCTGCCAGTGGCCAGTAAACCGTTAACCTCTCTCTTTCTTCTTGCTCATTCCCCTCTCCTTTCAAGCATGCCACTGTCACACCCATTCTCAAGAAACCCTCCTTTGACCCACATTCTCCTGAAAACTACCGTCTAGTTTCACTACTTCCACTAGCATCAAAATTGCTAGAAAGACTAGTCTACGATCGCTTAACCCTTTTCCTATCCTGTAACTCCTTGCTTGACCCACTGCAATCTGGCTTTCGTGCTCAACATTCAACAGAAACGGCTCTCACAAAGGTTACTAATGACCTCCTCTCTGCTAAATGCAATGGCCACTACTCCATACTGATCCTACTTGACCTCTCAGCTGCCTTCGATACAGTCATCCATCCCCTCCTCATAGAGACCCTTTTCTCTCTTGGTCTCTGTGATACCACCCTCTCCTGGCTAAAATCGTACCTCTCCAACAGATCCTTCTCAGTATCCCTTGCTGGCAATTCCTCCTCTTCAATGGCTCTGTCAGTCGGTCTACCTCAAGGCTCAGTCCTAGGTCCTCTGCTCTTCTCCATCTATACCTCTTCACTGGGTAAACTCATCACCAGCTATGGCTTAAAGTATCACCTATACGCTGATGACACTCAGATCTACCTCTCCACTCCCGATCTCTCCCCCTCCGTTCTCTCTCAGGTCAGTGATTGTTTGTCTGGTATCTCTGCCTGGATGGCCGCTCACTACCTGAAGATCAACATGTCCAAGACCGAGCTCCTTCTTATTCCCCCCTCTAACTCTACTCCAATTTCTGACTTCTCCATAATTGTTGACGGTATCACTATCCTTCCTTCTGCACAAGTCCGTTGCCTCGGAGTGACACTTGACTCCAGTCTTTCCTTCAGCCCCTACATCCAATCACTCTCATCATCTTGCCGCAATCACCTCCGTAACATTGCCAAATTTCGTCCATTTCTGACTGCTAACACCACCAAACAACTTATCCACTCGCTTGTTATCTCCCGACTGGACTACTGCAACAACCTCCTGACTGGCTTTCCTATCTCCCGCCTCTCCCCCCTGCAGTCCATCCTAAACACATCAGCCCGGCTTATCCATCTCACCCGTCGCTCTGTCTCTGCCGCTGCTCTCTTTGAATCCCTGCACTGGCTCCCCATCCACAGCAGAATCAAATTCAAACTACTCACCCTCACCTACAAAACCCTCACTAACACTGCCCCTCACTACCTGTCCTCACTAATCACCAAATACACTCCAGCCCATCCCCTATGATCCAACAATGACCTGTGCCTGGCATCCTCCATCATTCACATGCCAGATAGCAGGACTTTTCTCGTGCGGCGCCGACCCTATGGAACGCGCTTCCTCGCAATATCAGACTGTCCCCAAATCTGACTTCATTTAAACACTCCCCTAAAGACCCTTCTATTTAGGGAAGCCTACCACCCGACTCCGTAACAAGACATCCGACCGATCCAAAAACAGTCCTCACCTCTCCCTGCATTAGCTCATCACTGCAGTCCCCCCTCCTGTTTCTAATCCCATCACCATCTAGATTGTAAATTCCCACGGGAATAGGGTCCTCATATCTTCAGGTATCTGCTGGCAGGAATACTGACCTGTCTCCTGTATCTATTGTAGAATTGTCCGGTCTTTACCCATTACACCTTGTACAGCGCTGCAGAATGTGTTGGCGCTTAATAAATAATAATAATAGGTGGGTGGGGATCAAATTAGACTCCAGGTTTCAGGGGGCTGAGAGGGACAATGAGTGAATAAGTGCTTGATCCATGACAGGGTCGTTTAAAGTAGAGTTGTTGTGTAGCCAGTCAGCAACATATCGGCACACTGCAGCCACATTATAAAACAAAATATCTGGGACATTCACCCAAACCTTGGTTGTACGGCAGACAGAGTTTGCGTAGTGCCACTCCCATTGTTTTACCCTCCCAGATGAAATGGGTGAAATGTTTCTGGAGTGTGGATACACCCTCTCTATTGAGGAGAAATGGATGTGAATAGATTAGATATAGCAGTTTTGGGAAGACCACCATTTTCAATAAGTTAATTTTCCAAATATATGATAGAAGGAGGGGTTGCCATCTTGAAACAAGATTTTTCACCTGAGCCAAAATGGGATACATTCAAGGCGTACAATTTTGAGAGGACAGTAGAGTGGTTAACACCCATGTATTTAAATTGGTCCTCTCTGCACCATGTAAAGAGAAATGGAGACAACCAAATAGAGATGAATTAGAAAACTGTGGTGAGGTTTCTGAATGGAATGAGCTATAGGAGGAGAATGGGGGAAAGGGAGTATGCAAGTGAGCCATCCCCCTGGCAACGGAAAGGGAAGGTTGCTAGACAAAGGGAAGAATAGCCATAGAATAGCGACCATCCTTCCTTAAATTGGGACATAGGACCTAATCAAATTGTCTGAACCATAGTTTTTACAATACTTATATGAAGGGACCTGTAAAACGAAACATAAGAGGCCCCAATAGTGAAACAAACCTAACCAATAACAATACAACAGGAAGAAACAAGAAAACCTGAGTGGACGATGTTGTACGGTCATGCTGCCCCTTCTGCAGGGGTTGTGCATAGGGGTACTCATTGAGGAGCAGCCAGGTAGAGAAGGGCTTGCCTGCATAGTCACAATCACGCAAAGGAACGTGGATCAAAGAAAGGCCGTTAGAAGTGATCTAGAGAACAAGGGCTATTGCAGCATGTGTAGCATATCAAAAGACCATTTTCACACCTTTTTGAAGCAAGATTTTATGACCCGAGTGGAGGAACGAAATCCTTTGTTTTATGTCTCTCCAAGCACTCTAGAGAAATCCAGCTGCAAAGTGCAGCCCTAAACCTCTTACATGCAGCTTGCCTGGTGTTTGTTCAGGCTAGAAGCAGCTGACTATGGAAGGCACTCTGCGGCCATCCAAAGTCCATCCAGAACATAGAGCAGCATGATCGAAACAGTGAATTGGCAGCTCGAGACATCGAATCGAGGAGCGATTCAGAAGCCGGGCCGAGTGTGGGTCTGGAGAGCCGGACAGGTAGACAGAGGGGTCTGTCACAATAGTAACAGGATTTTGTCACTGCCTGGATGTGGGGAGAGAATGCTAGGTCAGAATCTAAAGTGACACCAAGGCAGCGAGCTTGAGGTATCGAGCTAATGAGCATTTACTTGTAGAGAGAGAGGTGTTAGTGAGTTTTTCTTGGAGACAGGAACAACGTGAATTCTGCAGACAGGCCCTGGCATTTCTCCCCTGCCCTATGAATTGTTCATTAATTAATTGTAGTAAGTATATTTGGGCTACAGGGGTACTCTTTGTCAAGCGTCATTGACCAAATAATTGAAGGTATCCCACAATCATTGTTGTTCATTATGTCATGTGTGTCCTTTTGTATTTAATAAAATATTTTTCTGTATTTGTAAACCTAACCTAGCTCACTACGTTGGATTTTTGTCCAAGTGAGTCCCTTCATTCCTTGTTTCTTAGTTCCAATATAGAGCATTAATCCTTCTGGTTTAGGTCTTTTCTCCAATCCCTCCTGGTTTATACCGAATCTAGGTGGGATAATATCCTATGTTTTGCAGAGAATTTCAGTTTTGGGAAGATTGAGTTTAAGGAAGCGGGAAGACATCCAATTCAAGACAGCAGAGAGACATTCAGTGACTCGATCCAGGAAAGAAGGAGAGAGATCAGGGGAGGAGAGCTACAGTATATTTGAGTGTCATCAGCGTATAGGTGGTACTGGACTCCAAAAGAGCTGATCAGTTTGCCCAGAGAGGCAGTGCAGATTGAAAAAAGAAGAGGGCCCAGTACTGAACCTTGGGGCACTCCAGCAGAGACAGGCTGCCGTGAGGAGCTACTTCCAAAAAATGCAACACTAAACGATCGTTGGAGTAGGTAGTAAGAGAACCATGAAGGAACAGTACCCTTATAATCTGCCTCTGAACCAAATGGACCAACCAACGTTCATTACTTCATATTCAGTATATTGCTAACTTGTTATATCTGGTTAATGTTGAGGTCATCAAGAGCTGTTGTACTGACCCAAAACTGGCAAATAGAGACTGATTGCTTCTCTGATTCCAAGAAGTGTAGCTTAATATAGACAATGGCTATTATACAGACATTCCTTGAATATGATCAAACCGTAATGAGCACGTTTTGTAAAACTGGTTATACAGTTTTGCATGACTCAACTGCAAAGGCTCCCAGCCACATTAAATTATACTTTCAGTCACAGATTTGATATGACATAGTGTAAGGTATGTCAAAATCAGGTGCCCCATTAAAATAAACCAGGTACCTCATAAACATACACTAATAACTATTACATATCCAGTTTCAGCAATCAAAGATTTGAAGCTCTGATAAAGTAAACTGGCATTTCTATTAAATCACCAGTAAATGGCAGCAGACTAAAAAACCTGAATGATGAGCACGTGTTTATCTAAGATGCTTCCTCAGCAGGGGGAACCAAAGAGCAGAGCTTTTTTCTCTGGTAGGAACCAAATATCCAATACAATCCTACCAGAACTGAAGTCATGCTCTGTGTCATTGCAGAAAACGTTTACATAAAAACCCTTCTAGTTTCACCCAGCCCGCTCCCTTCGCACATTGGAGTTATTGACTATACTTTCAGCATATGTGCAACAAAATTGATGCCCAATGTGGGGCTTGGGTGAAGAAGACGCAAAGGGGGTCACGGAAATGGGAAAAAAAACAGTCAGGCAAAGTTCAGAGGAGATTCGGATATTAACCCTTGCTGCACAGTAAGCGAATACAGATGGATCTAGAGAGGTTGCAGGATGAAATCAGCGGACACCTGATCCACTTCTCAGTGTGTGATCTCATGGAGACTTGCCAATTCATCAAAGCCCCCAACACCAGCATGGTGAAAGGAAAAACCCAACGCCATTATGTGCGGATTGTTAATGAGGTAATAGATGAAATGGTCGAAGCTGAAAGTGAGGAGGCGGTGACACAATTTCTGCAAGCAACAAAAAGTTTCATTATCGAGCTAGAGACCCAAGTCTCAGTGAGAAATCTGGAAGACCCAAGTCTCAGTGAGAAAGACCCCCAACCAGAACAACAATTAGCTGACTTAAAATGACAATATCACACTACGTAGGAGAAGCTCCAGGAAACGTCCAGAATGATCGAGGAACAGATAAAAGAGCTCAGTACTAAAAGTAAAGACTCGAGTGACAGTCAGCCAAAATTAGAGCCAGTTCTGCTTTCTCAGAGACTACACCATAGTAACTTGCTAGAGGTGACCAGTAGGAAAAACTTCAAGATCACAGGCCAGATTGGAGAAAAAGAGCAGACGGACATGCTGTTTTACACCAATCTAAAACACCAAATCGACCTGGGACTACAGAAAAGATATCCTGAGACTGAGATCGTAGAAGCTTTGGTAAAAGCCATTTGCCCTGGCCTAAGCTTAAGAGGTATGCTGGAGATGAAAAATGGACTGACTCTAGTGTAACTGAGACGAATCTTGAAAAGTCACTATAAAGAGAATACCTCCGAACTGTACCAGCAACTCCTCAACATCAATCAGAAGAGTAATGAAACTCCTCAAAATTTCCTTTTCAGAGCGATTGAATTAAAAGATCGTTTGCTATTTGTCTCCCAAGGAGAAGTCTCGGATGAACATTTCGGGACTGAGCTGATACAGAAGAAATTTCTAAGATCAGTGGGTACTGGACTGAGGAATGACCACATCAAATTCCAATTAAAGCAGTATCTAGATGATCCTTTCATTCCCGATGAGGTGCTCCTAGAGAAAATGAATGAAGCCACTAATATGGAGATGGAAAGGGAAGAGAAGCAAAATAAATCCCAGTCCAACAGTTCAATGAAAGGGAAAGAATGTTAGTCCAACGCCTTACAGTGTCCTCAAGAACCAAGTGTCCTGACAACGACTGCCGTCACAACACCTCAGTCCCCATCACAGGCAAGTAGCCCAATGAGTCAACAACTTTCTCCGGGTGAATTGAGGTAGTTTTTCAACTAAAGCGGGAAGTAACAGCACCAAACAGATAGCAGTGCCACTTGTAGTATCAGCAGATGAGAAAGTAGCTGAGACGCCAATCATTAGGTATAATGTTATAGAAGAACTCTTCAAGGAGACAGCTGTCCAGGGAAAAAGAACCATTCCAGGATTTGTGGACATACTAGGAGCCGCCTTGGAAATGCCAACCCCAAAGCAGAAGTCCTGGTGAGTCAACTACAAGCCAGCCTGAGAGAAACTGGGGGTACTGCAGTACTGGTACCATGAGCCAAAGAATTCCGGCAAACACTGTAACGTATCTCAGATGTAGGGCCCATGCGAAACCGGCTTTGCAAGAGCTGATGGTCTTGTTTACACCTGATGAAACTCATTCTTTGCCAGAAGGACTATATCTCGGAGAGATGTTAGTGTCACTCAAAAAGGGACAATTTTCCAAGCTATCCATCCCTGTCTGGAACAATACCATGCGAGACATTATTTTACCAAACTAGACTAGGATTGGGTGCCTCGAGCCCATCAAGACAGCATACCCAGCTCTGGTGAAACTGAAAGAATCAGTGAGTGTGGCCACTCATTCAGTAACTCACAGACCACAGTCATCCAGATCAGGGCCGGAAGTTCGAGTGGCTAATCTGAACACGAGTCAGCCATTGGCAAGCTATGCTCATCGAGAACACTGGGATCCAACAGTACCTATCGACCACCTACTGGAGGAAGATCAGCAAATAGTCAAGAAAATGCTAAGGGAGGAATGCCACGCCTTCGCTAAAGATGATTCTGATGTTGGATGCATCCCTTCTCTACAATTGCAACTCCGCCTCAAAGAAAATACACCGGTTAGAAGAGCTTACATGTCTGTACCAAAGCCACTACACCAGGTGGTGAAAGAATATCTGCAAGATCTGCTGAACCGCGGATGGGTTGCAGAGTCAAAATCATCATCCTTTTCACCCACTGTGTGCGTGAGAAAGAAAGATGGTAGTTTAAGACTGTGTTGCGACTACAGAGAGTTGAACCAGAAATCCATCCCTGACCGCCATCCCATCCCGAGGATTCAAGACATACTGGACAGCCTCGGAGGAAGCTCATGGTTTTCAGTGCTAGACCAAGGGAAAGCCTATCATCAAGGATTTGTAGAAGAATCCAGTAGACCACTGACGGCCTTTATCACACCTTGGCGTCTATGAGTGGATCCGAATACCCTTTGGCCTTAGCTCTGCACCAGCTGAATTTCAATGCAGCATGGAAACCTGTTGTCACGGACCGCGTTGGTATCGCGGGCCGCGCTGGATCTAGGGGGCGCCTGGCAGCGACTTCCTCGCTGCTCGCTGGCCAGGCGCCGAGTGATAACGCAGCCGGCTGCGCTCACGTGGGGCGCCAGGGGGCGGGGACTGGCGTGATGACGCGGACCCGCCGAGTTTAAAACCCAGTTTCACTATTCACCGGTGCCCTGACGTGGTAGTTACTTCCCGCAGAGCTCTTGTATATTTTGCAATTACTACTATTCTGTGTATGACCCTTGGCATTGGCAAACGAACCATTCTGTGTGTGACCCCTGGCATTGGCAAACGAACCACTCTGTGTATGACCCTTGGCATTGGCAAACGAACCATTCTGTGTGTGACCCCTGGCATTGGCAAACGAACCACTCTGTGTATGACCCTTGGCATTGGCAAACGAACCACTCTGTGTATGACCCCTGGCATTGGCAAACGAACCACTCTGTGTATGACCCTTGGCATTGGCAAACGAACCATTCTGTGTGTGACCCCTGGCATTGGCATTAACTCTTCTAATTCTGGTATTGAGGTCAGTCTGTGTGGCACCCTAAGCACACATCAGACTACCTCTTGTCTGGTTAGGATCTTGGGAAGAGCTAATTATTCTAAGGTCTTGTGTATCGTTCTAGTGTCATTCTTTGTGGTTACACTATCCTGTCGTATTCTGTGTCTGTCTAGTCGTGCCGACCAACCTAAGGATCGGAAGGGTAGAGAGTGTCCTGCGTATAGGGACCACTAGTCAGATAGCAGAGGGATCCGTGACATTACGTCAGGGCCAATGGATCCCGCAGACCTCTCTAATCAGTTGACACGTATTGCAGCCAGACAAGAAGAGCAGGACCATAGGATGGACCAGATTGCTCTTGCCCTGCAAACCCTGTTAAACCGATCCAGTTCTGGAACTGCAAGCCCTCCAGACCCAGTAGTGCCTAGGATCAGTCCGGCCTCTCCCGAGGGATGTAGGCTCAGTATGAAAGCACCCGTACGCTATGATGGAACACCAAACTTATGCCGGGGCTTTCTGACCCAACTGGAAATTTTGTTCGAGAACAACCCCGGATCATGTATGTCAGATAAAGCTAAGGTGGGCTATCTAATTAGTCATTTAACGGAGAAGGCTTTATTGTGGGCTACTCCCTTGTGGGAGAACAAGAAACCCATCATATACGATTATGAGGGTTTTACCTCAGAGCTTAAACGCACCTTTGACCCCTCTAGAAGGGCTACTAATGCGGGGAGGTCATTATTTCACATTAAACAAGGTAATAGGAGGGTCTCTGAATACGCAATAGAATTTAAAACCTTGACTTCAGAGGTTCTCTGGCCGAACGATGTCCTAACCTTGGCCTTTACTGAAGGTCTGAACGACGCGTTTATGTTCGAGTTGGCTCCTCTAAAATTGCCAGAGACTCTTGATCACTTGATCGACTTCTGTATTGCTATGGATGATCAAATTAGGGAAAGGAGACATCCCAGGGATAGACCTAGAAGGCTCTTGCCTCCTTTACCCTTATCGTCCAGAACTACCGTTGCTTCCGGTAACCAGGAAAACGTTAAAACAGATCTACCTGTTGTTGAGCCTATGCAGATAGGAAAGACTGGTATATCGGAGGCAGAGAGAGCCCACAGAAGGGAGAAGGGACTCTGCTTCTATTGCGCCGGGGCAGACCACTTCCGCCTTCAATGTCCTCAGAGACCTAGGGGGAGCAGGGGTGAGAGTGGCAGATCAAGCCAAAGACCAGCCAATACCCAGGTTATAGGGTCTCTTTATGCCTCTTTCGTAAACACGAAAAAAAAAAAGTCCAGGATCCTGGTACCAATATCATTGACCTGGGACAAGGTTCACATTAAGACTGAGGCCTTCTTGGATTCTGGGGCCTCAGGCAATTTTATGGATAAACAGTTTGCTGCTAAATGTCTCATACCTCTGGTCCTCAAGGACAGACCTCTTATGGTGGAGGCTATAGATGGAAACCCTCTATCCTGCCCCCATATCACCCACGACACTGTTTCTGTATGCATGAAAACAGGAGTATTGCACCATGAAAACATATGTTTCCAAATCATTGAGTCCCCTTCTTGTCCTGTCGTGCTTGGGTTTCCGTGGTTGGCAGAACACAACCCGGTTATTGATTGGGTCCAAAGAGACATAAAATACTGGAGTCCTCGTTGTCAATCGCACTGTCTGGGGAGGGTCAACGTAATCGCTAGCCTCAACGTTGCCACAGCCCCTCCTTTGTCTACAGAGGTTCCTGAACAATATTTGGGATTTAAAGAGGTCTTCTCTAAGTCCAGGACTGAGGTCCTACCGCCGCACCGCCCGTACGACTGTGCTATAAATTTACTCCCTGGTACTATGCCTCCTAGGGGACATGTATACCCCTTGTCCCAAAAAGAAAATGACGTTATGGAGGAGTATATAAGGGAGAACCTGGAGCGAGGTTTCATCAGACGGTCCTCTTCCCCAGCAGGGGCAGGTTTCTTTTTTGTATCGAAAAAAGAGGGAGACCTGCGGCCTTGTATAGATTATAGAGGTTTGAACAGGATAACCATAAGGAACGCCTATCCCATACCACTTATCACAGAACTGTTCGATCGCCTAAAGGGGGCCAATATTTATACCAAACTTGATTTACGCGGGGCTTACAACCTCGTAAGGGTTAAAGAGGGACATGAATGGAAAACGGCTTTTAATACAAGAAGTGGGCATTATGAGTACCTGGTGATGCCTTTTGGCTTATGCAATGCGCCGGCTGTTTTTCAAGACCTCATAAATGATACCTTACGAGAATTCCTGCAAGTATTTGTCATAGTATATCTGGATGACATCCTGATATACTCGCCTGATATCGTAACCCATCATGTCCACGTGAAAAAAGTACTGAAAAAATTGTTGGAGGCTGGATTGTATTGTAAATTAGAGAAATGTTTATTTGACATAAGGACAGTACATTTCCTTGGCTACATAATAACACCTGAGGGGTTCCAGATGGATCCTAAGAAACTTACAGCAATCCTAGACTGGCCTCTACCCCAAGGACTTAAAGCCATCCAGAGGTTTCTAGGATTCACTAATTATTATAGGAGATTCATTAAAGATTTTTCGGTTTTGGTATCTCCCCTCACGGCCATGACTAGGAAAGGGGTGGGGAATCAGAAATGGACACCCCAAGCCAGTCAAGCCTTTGAAGCACTCAAACAAGCGTTTACTACGGCCCCGGTACTCAGACATCCGGATCCGACTCTGCCATTCCAAGTGGAAGTTGACGCCTCCGAAATAGGTCTTGGTGCAGTCTTGTCCCAGAGGGAAGCACCCGACAAACCCTTGCATCCATGCGGCTTCTATTCCCGAAAACTCTCCCCGGCAGAGAGGAACTATGACATAGGAAACAGAGAGTTGTTAGCAGTCATATCAGCCTTGGCAGAATGGAGATACCTACTGGAAGGGTCTAGTGACCCCATCCTTATCATAACCGATCATAAAAATCTCACATACATTGGAGATGCTAAACGGTTAAATTCCCGACAAGCGAGATGGTCGTTGTTTCTTTCAAGCTTTAATTACGTACTGACCTATAGACCCGGGTCCAGAAACGTTAAAGCAGATGCTTTATCTAGACAGCATGAGTCCTACGAATTTAACATCCAAGATCAGCATCCCATTGTACCCCAAGAAAGGATTATAGCCTCTACCACGATTAATGTCTCGTCTCCTTTGTTGAAAAGGTTGCAAACCGTGCAGGGCACGGCCCCTGAAGGGAAACCTCCCGCGAAACTCTTTGTACCTGAATGTGAAAGAGAAGAAATATTAAACCTTTATCATGATAATAAAACGTCCGGGCATATGGGAATCACCAAAACGGTGTCCAGCATCAATAAAATCTTTTGGTGGCCCACGTTGCGCCGAGATGTTAAAGATTACATAGCCGTGTGCGAGGTTTGCACAAGACATAAAGATCCCAAAACAGCACCCATTGGTTTGCTCCAACCTCTGCCTATCCCAGAACGACCATGGTCGCACTTAGCTATGGACTTCATAGTGGAGTTACCCGATTCTAGAGGGAACACAGTTATACTTACGATCATCGATCGGTTCTCCAAGATGGGTCACTATGTTCCTCTTCGTAAACTACCGTCGGCAGCCGAACTGGTGCCCATATTCATTAACCACGTGGTCCGCATACATGGTATTCCTCTTGGGATTGTCTCCGATAGGGGCACCCAATTTGTCTCCAGATTTTGGAAAGGGTTTTGTAAGAATGTGGGGATAGACTTGTCTTTCTCTTCGGCCTATCACCCCCAGACCAACGGAGCAGCAGAACGTGCAAATCAAAATGTAGAAAAGTATCTCAGGTGCTTTATCTCAGAACAGCAAGATAACTGGTCAGACCTGCTACCATGGGCTGAGTATGCTTTGAACAGCGCGGTGAGCGAATCCACAGGACATTCCCCTTTCTTCACCGTGTATGGTTTCGATCCTCCTATGTTACCGACTACGTTTTCGGATACCACGATACCTGCTTTGGATGAACATTTGGCGTCCTTGAAGGACACTTGGGGGAAAGTCAAGGAGGCACTCAAGAAAAGTAGTGCCATCCAGAAAACCAAGGCTGACAGACACAGGAGGCAGGCACCCGTGTATCAGGTTGGGGACAGGGTATGGCTTTCCTCGCGCAATATCAAGCTCCTAGTGCCTTCCATGAAGTTGGCACCTAGATTCATAGGCCCCTACAAGGTTTTGCGACGACTCAACCCCGTCTCCTATGCGTTGGCATTGCCTCCCCATATCCGGATACACAACGTGTTCCACGTGAGCCTCTTAAAACCTCTCTTGTGTAATCGGTACACCAGGGCCCGTATCCCACCTCCTCCTATCTCAGTGGAGGGTGAGGAGGAGTTTGAAGTCCGGCCATTTTGGATGCCAGGGTATCAGGGGCACTTTGCAGTATTTGGTCGACTGGGTGGGCTACGGGCCGGAGGATCGTTCTTGGCTCCCGGCTGCTGAGGTCCATGCGCCTCGGTTGGTGAAGGCCTTCTACGTGGCCCATCCTCGTGCTCCTGGGGGTCGTCCAGTGGCCGCCCGTGGAGGGGGGGTTCTGTCACGGACCGCGTTGGTATCGCGGGCCGCGCTGGATCTAGGGGGCGCCTGGCAGCGACTTCCTCGCTGCTCGCTGGCCAGGCGCCGAGTGATAACGCAGCCGGCTGCGCTCACGTGGGGCGCCAGGGGGCGGGGACTGGCGTGATGACGCGGACCCGCCGAGTTTAAAACCCAGTTTCACTATTCACCGGTGCCCTGACGTGGTAGTTACTTCCCGCAGAGCTCTTGTATATTTTGCAATTACTACTATTCTGTGTATGACCCTTGGCATTGGCAAACGAACCATTCTGTGTGTGACCCCTGGCATTGGCAAACGAACCACTCTGTGTATGACCCTTGGCATTGGCAAACGAACCATTCTGTGTGTGACCCTGGCATTGGCAAACGAACCACTCTGTGTATGACCCTTGGCATTGGCAAACGAACCATTCTGTGTATGACCCCTGGCATTGGCAAACGAACCACTCTGTGTATGACCCTTGGCATTGGCAAACGAACCATTCTGTGTGTGACCCCTGGCATTGGCATTAACTCTTCTAATTCTGGTATTGAGGTCAGTCTGTGTGGCACCCTAAGCACACATCAGACTACCTCTTGTCTGGTTAGGATCTTGGGAAGAGCTAATTATTCTAAGGTCTTGTGTATCGTTCTAGTGTCATTCTTTGTGGTTACACTATCCTGTCGTATTCTGTGTCTGTCTAGTCGTGCCGACCAACCTAAGGATCGGAAGGGTAGAGAGTGTCCTGCGTATAGGGACCACTAGTCAGATAGCAGAGGGATCCGTGACACCTGTCTAAGGAACGAGATCTGTCTGCCGTACCTAGATGACAACCTGGTTCACAGCAGATCATTTCAAGAACATGTGGAACATATCCGGTTGGTACTGCAACGGTATCAGAAACATGGAGCAAAGTTAACAGCTAGAAGTGTGAACTCTTCCGAAACAAAGTCAGATTCTTGGGCAAGATTGTGTCCAAAGATGGCCATTCCATGGATCCAGCAGGCACTGCGCCTGTGCTGGCCTTGAAGAACAACCAGCCAAAGACTGTTGCGGAACTCAGGAAACTATTAGGATTAATTTCTTACTATCGCTCTTATGTCCAAGATTTTTCCAGCTTTGCAAAACCCCTATATGAATTACTATCAGCGGATACAACACCTACCACAACGTCAACACCAGCTAGCCAGCCCAAAAAGAAAAAGAAGCAATCAAAACTAAGAGGTCAACTACTGTCATGCCTTACCCCCACGGCACGGCCGAGGTGTCACGACAGCCGTCGGCGTCTTCCTTGCAGGGGGACGTCGGGCATTGGGAGCTCCCTTGCCACGGGTTGTGGTGACTTTTCGGTCCAGCACTGGGGTCCCCCGCTGCCTCCCGCTCCCTTCCATCGGTTCCTCGCATGGCAGTCATCGCTCGCGCGTGGGGCGCGGTCCTCCTTCCGGGTCCCGCTATGGACTCGCGGGTCTCGGCGGGGGGCGGCGTCTCCCGGCTCGCCTGCGGAGCGTGGCCCCTGCGAGTTCTGGATGGAGCCTGGGGTGACCCAGTGGGTAGGAGGGGCAGGGGAGGGGCCTCTTCCCACAAATGGGCGGAGCCCATTACCTGCGCACCATAAAGGTTCAGAACAGCAAAGGAAAGACGCTCAGTCGTCAGCTCCCTAAGCTACCCAAGTTCCTTGTATTATTTACCACTGAAACCCTTGTTGAACGAACCCTTGCTTCCACCTGACCAAGTCTCCAGCCTAACCCCTTTTGTACCGCGCTAGATTCTGACTGACCTCCCGGCTACCGACTCCTGGCTTCCCCTCTCGTTAACGAATGAACTCCGCCTGAACCGACACAATTCTTCTCCAGGTTACGTCTCTTGCATCCTCCCTTGTCTAACATATCTGCATACTGGACTCCAAACAAACCTACGATACCAAAGCATGACAACTACCTTCCCATCAGTCTATAGTCTGGACTGACGACCACCACCAGGTAGTGCTGAACTGGCTAATTGAGGTGTTAACACATCCTCCAGTTATGAGTTATCCTGACTACAGCAAATCTTTTGTTCTGCATTGTGATGCCTCGCAAGAAGGATTAGGAGCCGTGTTGTACCAAGAGCAGGAAGAAAAGCTAAAAGTAATTGCTTACGGGTATAGGACTCTCACACCTGCTGAGAAGAACTATCACATGCATTCAGGAAAATTAGAGTTTCTAGCAATGAAGTGGGCCATATGTGATAGGTTCCGGGACTACCTATACTACTGTTCATCCTTTGTAGTATATACAGACAATAATCAACTAACTTATGTTCCCCACTACAGCTAAGTTGAACGCAACAGGCCATCGATGAGTTGTAGAACTAGCTGATTTTAATTTCACTATCAAGTATTGTCCAGGAACGAGAAATGCCGATGCGGATGTACTCTCTCGCATGCCATTAAGTCCGAAACAATACAAGCAACAATGTTCGTATGAAGTGGACCCCAAAGTCATCAGTTGCTTAACCCAAGCACTTCAAGTACGACAGAAAGAAGAAACGCCTTGGTTGTGTCCAATAACCATCGCCAATGCAACGTCAATAAGAGATGGTACCCAAAAGAAGGTAGCTCAAATACCAAAAGGGACCATAAGGACAGCACAAAAAGAAGACTTTGTGATAGGTTCCCGTCCAAACAGGAACAACAAGGAGGACCGCTTGATCTCATCATACTAATGAAGCAATGGACCAAGTTATACCTCGACGAAGATGGATTTTTTTAAAAAAAATTATATTTAAGATTTTTATTTCACAAGAAAACAAGGTCACATATCAACCAGCGGGCTTAGCCAAGCAGGGCCAGATAACATAGTCACATACGAAACATATCATATAAGGGACGGGGGTGTCGTAAAGAGGCAGCAAAAATAATAAAAGTCAGGAGGGTTAGGGGGAGAGAAAAAAATCTCTATATATAAAATCGTTTTCTCCGTCGCGCGCAGCCAACAGAAGCCGGATGTGCCGCTTCGAAAAGAAAACTCCCAATCCTTCCCTCACACTGACAACCAGCGCGCGAGAGTTATTATGTGAGCGGAGAGCAGAGCATCCACGCCCTGAGCAAAGCCTGTGGATTGATTTACAGGGGGCTAATACAGGGGATCTCTCCCAGGGACACCACGTGGAGCGGGGGGGGGAGGGTAATCATGTGTGCAGGCAGCCAGATCTGGAGAGGATAAAAGCAGACAGATGAATAGTACCTGGAGCTGCTTCCACTCGCCCTGCGGCCGGGGGACAGTCAATAAACAGAGTGACGCGTTCAATTTCCGCTCAGGGTAACCGAGACTCTCAGATCAGGACAGCGATGTGTTAATGAGGATCAGGGAACTCGCTCAGCTTTATCCTGTATCACTGCCCGATGCCCCTCACTGCTGGGCGGGCAACTCTACCTCCATTAATCAGCAGACAGTGGCTGCGACCTCACACTTATTCTCCTCTGCTTTCCCAGTTTCCCAAATGAATCTGGCAGTTGGTGACAATCCCTGTAACAATCATATGATTCTTCTTATGATTTCAGGCAGTTGATGGTGAAGGCGTTGGTTTCGTATTAAACCCGGAGTTTGAGTGATTCAAGTAGTTGATGAAAGCTGATATTACACCCATGTCCCGTGTGATTCTGGAAGTTGTGACAGCCCACTTTCTTATCTTAAATTAAAGACATGTACACTTAATCCCACCAAATCTGCTAGACACTGATACTCTAATTTAAAGTCTGTGTCTGTGTTCGTGTGGGTGCGTGTGTGTGTGTGGGTGGGTATGTCTGTGCGTGTGTGTGTGTGTGTATTTACATTTCATTCACAGACATGCTGGCTATGATATGTAATATTTTTAAAGTTTTAGGCTAATGTCAGGCGAACGCAGTCTGAGCGCACAGTGTGTGCATAACGGACGGACGTTCTGACGGAAGATACTGTAGACACCACACGGTCTGTTTTTTATGACGGACGTAGAAAAAAAGGGAAACATGGGAAACAAAATTCATATGAAAAAGGATATGAAAAGCCATTTTGTGCGTCAAGGTGCAGGACGTCGCAAATGCGCTTCGTCTGACATCTCATCACACACACAGAATGCTACGCAGACGTGGCGCACTCTACGTGTCTGTCTAAGCGGTTTTACGTTCTAATCTAAATTACGTCCGTTTGCCAGGTGTGTTGTGCGTGCGCAGTTCGGTGCGAAGTACTTTGCAGGGGGTGTGGAAATTTTTTCAAAATCTACTTGTCCAACGGACTAAGTAGTAGTCCAATCTACTTGTCCCTCAGGACGATCAACTTGCCCTGATAATTTCAACAAAATAGTGTGTAGCACTGGGTTTAATTCCCTGTCGTGGCAGTACCTATTTTTGGCCACCGGAGGGAGACAAGTGCGATAAGAGACATTGAACATTGGGACTACATTTCCCGGCATGCTTTGGGAGCGGACACAGGAAGTGGGTGGGACACAGACACTTACATCCTGAGCCTCGTGGAGAGAGCTGGCAGAGCGCGCCAGGGAGTGAGAGGAGCAAGACGCAGAGCAGCAGAACGAGACAGTGACTAGACCCGAGCGCAGCTGGGGCCTGACAGAGCTAAAGACCAGTTTACCAGAGGAAGACCCGGTGATTCACAGGAATACCCACGCTGATACCAAGTGAGCGAGAGGACCCCGAGTTAGGAGCACCGCAGATCGATCGGACAGGGAGGGCAGGTGGTGAGCTGGACATCTTGCAGCAGCTACAGAAAGGCAGGACAGCGGATCCGGTAGCCCAGAGAATCCCAGCCAAGATCGAGCGGAGAGACGTCCTGGGTCGAGCGGAGCACCAAGTATCTGGCAGATGGGTGAGAGGCCTTCCAGGCCGGTTGTGAATAAAGAAAGCACGCTGCTGTTGTTTCCAAAACCCACAGGGCCCCAACTTGACTACTCGAAGATACCTCATAAGCAATTCACTGGCCAGTTGAATATTGTACCCGGGTACCATAACACACACACACTTACATTCTGGGACATAACCTGTGCGGGACTCACTCCCCAAACACAAAAGGGGGTTAAAGATTTATTTTCCTTTTTATTTCTTTTCCGCTGCGCGTTTTCTCGAATTACGAAGCATTGCATTTCTTTTCTGCTGCGCGTCTCTCGAATTACGAAGCATCGTATGTCTTTTCCGCTGCGCGTTCCTCGAACTACGAAGCATCGTATTTCTTTTCCGCTGCGCGTTTCCCACATTACGAAGTACTGTAAATATATATACAAACACCGTGTTATTCATTATATGCCATTTATTCTAGTAAACTATATAATTTATAAAATCCACAACGGTGCTGGAGTATATTTATTCCCTAGTGCGGGGAGACTGACCCGAGGTTCAATTTCAGCGGCTCCTCCGGGAGTGAGCGCTACACGTGGGGGCTCGTTTCCGGGATCCAGTCTCTGGAAAAACCGCATCTAAAGGGTTAAATATGGATCCAGACACTGCTGCCGAATGGTGTGAGGAGCACAGTAGTCAGTTAGAATTGTGTATAGTCATGGATATTCCCGCAGACACTTGGGTCGAAGATCAGATTCGCCAGGCCGTGGCCGCGCTGACACCAGATCATCGGGGATTAATCCTGGACATTAAAGAGAACCCAGATACCTCTCACACGTATGTTCTTTTTGAGTGGAGAAAGGGTGTTCCAGTTTGTTTTCAGGGCGCGAGCGTGAAGCTGACCGATGAGGTGGAAGTCCAACTGATTCAGCCAAGTGTGCCACGTGGCGAATCCGCAAGTGTTCCCGCGTCCAGTCCGTTGGCCATGATCGGGCCTGAATTTATAGTGGCTATTGGAGATTTGCTGGCTAAGTGTCAGAGAACAAGCCCTCCGCACTCTAACTTCGGTTATCGACGGTTGAGAAATTTTACAGGAAACGTACCAACTCCGGCAGGAGAAGAAACCTTCGAAGAATGGGTGGAACAGGCGATGCAGGCTCTGGATGAGTGGGACGTCCCTGAAGCCCAGAAAAAGCAAAGGATCACCGAGAGCTTAAAGGGACCTGCGTCAGAAGCTGTAAGAAACCTAAAATTGAGTAAGAAAGACTGCACTGCTTTAGATTATTTAAATGTTCTGGAGGAAGTTTTTGGGCGAACGGAAAAGGCTGCAGAGCTCGTATATCAGTATGAACACACCTACCAGCGGAAAGGTGAGAGAATGACTGAATATATGAGGCACCTAGATAAGATTCTGCACCAGATACTCCTCAAGAAAGGGGCCGAACCGGCTGAAGTGGATAAGATTCGAATAAAACAGATCCTGAGGGGCTCTCAACCTCTAGATCCAGTGATGCTGCAGCTGAGAAGCAGAGCAGGTAATCAAGAACTGAAGTACCTGGAACTGATCCGAGCTGTCAGAGAGGAGGAGGCTTTACTGGAAGAAAAATCCTTCAGGCGAGGGGAAAGAGCTTATGCGCAACCTGTGAGGCATAACGACTGTTTGCAGCCTCAAAGCGACTCGTTGGATACCTACGGATCCGACGAGGACAAACAAGAGCATCTGATCGCTTTTAAATCCACAGAGGAGGCTGTCAAAGAATTAAACCTCTCTGCACAAGGCGAGTTGCGAAAAACTGTTAAGGAGGTACAAGAAGCTCAAGCTGAACTGCAACAGGCGTACGCGGAACTGTGCCGAGTATTGTTGAAGGTGACAGAGACACAGACAGAGATGCAGAAGTTCCTTACAGACATGCAGACAACCGGAGTTGCTGTGGCGTCTAGCCAAGGTCCTTCAACCGAATCACAGCGGGTGAATGCGCCTCCGTCTTCAAAGAAGAGATGTTTCAGTTGTGGAGAAATGGGCCATTTCCGCGCACAATGCAAAAGCCAAAAGCCTGAAGGAAATAGAGGAGTTGTTGAAAGCCTTGGAAGGACTGTTATCTACCTCACCGGCGGGAAACGCCAGAGGGCACAAGTGAAGGAGCAACCTAGGTGCCCGAAGGTTGAAACCCGCTCCAAAAATCCAGCCAGGACTAAGAGGGCAAGAGGGCCCAAAGTCTGGCCAACTGCCGATCCTGCCAGGACTGAAAGAGTCACTCCCTTAGCATCCGGACCTACGTCATGGGGAAGCAATGCACACCCAAAACCTACACGGGCCAAGAAGAAGGCCAGGGTACAGCAAACTGGGTCTAAGTGTCCTGGTGCCACCACCAAGTTTCCTGACCAGCTGATAGGTCCTTCTCCTATTGTGCCAATCCAAGTGGAGGGAGTCTACACAAAAGCCCTGTTGGATTCAGGGGCTCAAGTGACATTGATCTACCGAGACTTCTACGAGAAACACTTGAAGCACCTTCCTCTACAGAAATTGAAGGACCTGGAAATTTGGGGTATTGGAACTGAGAAACTCCCTTATGACGGGTATCTACAGGTGAAGTTGGAGATCGGATTCGAAGTCATCGGACAGTCCGGAGGTTGTGATGCATTGGCCATTGTGTGTCCTCGGCCTTCAGGGGCAAACAGGAGTTCCATGATAGTGGGGACGAATACTGATTTGGTGCGACGTCTCCTGACACCTATCGTATTGGAAGAAGGTTCTACTCAAGGAGTACACCCAATGTTACGTCCAGTCTATCAGAGGATGGTCGAAGAACAGAAGGCACTTGCCGAAGTGGGGCGCCTATGGAGATTAGAAGGAACAGAGAAGGTTCTGCAAGCAGGAGAAGTAGCGAGCTTCCGGGCTTCAGTCAAGTTGAACGGATCGCAACCAGGTCCCTATGTGGTACTGGAAACCGATTTTAATCATGGGTGTAAAGCCGGTGTCGAAGTAATTTCTGAATTAATCTCCACTAAAGCTTTGAAAAGAACACGAGGAAGAGTCTCAGTCAGCGTGTGCAATGTGTCTGATTCTCCAGTAGTCCTTAAAGTACGAATGCCTATCGGGCAAGTAGCGTCTGCTACGCCTCGCTCTCCTACCGATTTAGGAGGGGGAGTGGATAAAGAGATTCCAGATGAAAGATTCTACCCCAAGGACGCTCCCATTTCACCTGAATGGAAGAAACGTCTTCAGTCTCAAGTTCTACAGTGGAGAGAATTGTTCTCGAAAGATGAGTTCGACGTAGGCCTAGCTAAAAGTACTGAGCACCGCATTCGACTACAAGAAGACAAGCCGTTTTGTGAAAGGTCAAGACGAGTTCCGCTGGGAGACTTGGATGATCTGCGAGAACAGCTGAATGAACTGCAAAGAACCAAGGAGATCCAAGAGTCCAGGAGTCCATACGCATCTCCAATAGTGATGGTCCGGAAGCAGAATGGTTCTGTCCGCCTATGCATAGACTATCGCAAGCTGAATCGGAGAACCATCCCAGACCAATATGCTACTCCTCGGATAGAAGATGCCTTACAGTGTTTGTCTGGAGCAAAATGGTTTAGTGTACTAGACCTGCGAAGTGGTATCACCAGATACCAATGCATCCTGAAGACAAAGAGAAGACTGCGTTCATCTGTCCACTGGGGTTCTTTGAATTCAACAGAATGCCTCAAGGCCTTACGGGGGCTCCAGCCACGTTCCAACGGTTAATGGAGAAGACAGTCGGGGACATGAATCTGATCGAAGTATTAGTATACCTGGATGACATAATTGTGTTCGGGAAGACTCTGGAAGAACATGAGCAACGTTTGGAGAAGGTCTTGAAGAGGCTCCATGAAGAGGGATTGAAACTGTCTCTGGAGAAATTTCAATTCTGCCTACCGTCTGTTACATATTTGGGACATGTGGTCTCAGCAGAAGGTGTTTCAACAGATCCTCGGACGTTGGAGGCCGTAGCTTCTTGGCCTAGACCCCGAAACGTCACTGAACTTAGATCTTTCTTGGGGTTCTGTTCCTATTATCGAAGATTTGTGGGAGGATTCGCAAAAATAGCTCAACCACTGAACAAACTCCTACAGAAGGAAAGCACAGAAGAAGGCTGCAAGGTCTCTGACCGAAACCCGTCAGCTCCAGGACCAAGGAAAGCTCGAGAGTCCATACAGGGAGAATGGACTAGTCAATGTGAAGGTGTTTCTTGAAGCTGAAGGAGAGTCTAACTCGAGCTCCTGTCTTGGCCTACGTGGACCCTCACAAGCCGTATGAGTTACATGTGGATGCCAGCAGAGAAGGTCTAGGAGGAGTCCTGTATCAAGAATATGGTGGATTGCTGAGGCCTGTAGCGTACGTGAGCCGGAACCTTACGCCTTCAGAGAAGAACTACCCTACCCACAAGTTGGAGTTTCTAGCCTTAAAGTGGGCAGTGGTAGACAAGCTAAAGGACTATCTGTATGGAGCCGAGTTTGTGATAAAGACGGATAACAATCCTCTTACCTACATCCTTACTGCGAAACTGGACGCAATGGGACACCGGTGGTTGGCCGCTCTGTCAGGGTTTCGGTTCAGCCTGAAGTATCGCCCCTGGGGTGAATAATCGAGATGCTGATGCTCTATCGAGAAGACCCTACACTACAGAATGGACTCAGTTAACTCCAGACGGGGTACAAGCTTTGTGTCAAGGAGCAGAGCGCCGGGTCAAGGGAGGGATTGAAGCGGAGGCCATAGGAGTCATGGCTGCGGCTGTTCCGGAGTTCTACTGCAACCCTACGCAGTTGAGGGATGAAAGTCTACCTCCTACCTTTTCAAAACAGGACCTGAAAGCTGATCAGGCCAGAGACCCGTTAATTGCGTTAACCATAAAGGCCCTAACTGCGAACCAGCGTGAAATTCTGCTGACCAATTCCCCAGATGGAGCCAGATTGGTCTACAAAGAGTGGGAACGGTTGAAGATGTTGGATGGGGTGGTCTATCGTAGGGGCCCCTCAACCAATGCTGAAGAGATTCAACAGTTATTCCTTCCCACTAAACATAGGGAGAGTGTGCTGCGATCGCTACATGATGAGCATGGACATTTGGGCGCTGAAAGGACTTTTAAGCTGGTGCAAGACAGGTTCTATTGGCCTTGCATGAGAGCTGAAGTGGAAAGTTATTGCCATTCATGTCTGAGGTGTATTCAGAGGAAGACCCTACCGACCCGAACCGCTCCATTGAGCCATCTGCAGAGTCAGGGACCCATGGATTTGGTGTGCATTGACTTCCTGTGCTTAGAGCCGGATGCTAGTGGGCAAGGGAATATTTTAGTAGTGACTGATCACTTCACACATTACGCCCAAGCTTTTTCCACGAGGGACCAATGCGCTCCGACAGTAGCAAAGGTTCTGATGGAGAAGTTCTTTGTTCACTACGGCCTACCAAGGAGAATACACTCTGATCAGGGTAGAGACTTTGAAAGCCGACTTGTTGGGCAATTGTTGGAACTGTTGGGAATCCAAAAGACCCAAACTACACCATATCACCCTCAAGGTGATGCTCAGCCTGAAAGGTTTAATCGCACGCTGCTCAATATGCTGGGGACATTGTCAAACACAGAGAAGCAGAGTTGGAGTCGTCACATAGCTACTCTGGTGCATGCATATAACAGTACGGAGAGTGATGCCACTGGATACTCACCGTACCGTCTTATGTTCGGAAGAGAAGCTCGACTGCCGGTTGATTTGGCGTTTGGGTTATCTCTAGACCAGACGTCGGTAGCTTCCCGTAGAAATTACGTGGATAGACTTCGAAAGAATCTGGCCTCTGCGTTTGAACAGGCCCGTTTGACCTCAGGAAACAGGGAGCAAAGGAACAAAAGGAACTATGACTTGAAAGTTCGGATACAGGATCTACAACCCGGTGATAGGGTTTTGTTGAAGAACTTGGGTGCTGCTGCGAGGCAAAAGTTGGCGGATAGATGGAGTTCTCAAGTCTACATTGTCTACAAGCAACTGCCGGGTCTGCCGGTGTATCAAATCCGGCCGGATGGAAAGGCTGGGCCTCTTAAGAACTGTCACCGGAATCATTTGTTACCTTTGAGAGAGGCTGTGAGGATACCAGTTGGGGACGAACTTTCTCTGCCAAATCCGCCTGCTCCACGTTTGCCTCCCGTTACTCGGTCTCAGCAGACCCGGGTTGTCGAAGAGAGCAAAAGGGACAGTGAGGAAGAGAGTTTTTGTCTGGACTGGATGCGCTCACCGGAGCCTGAAGAGGTTATCGCGGTTCCTGAACGGTGGGAAAGTAATTTGAGGCCTGAAGCTCCTGAATTTCAGTTAGAAGTTCCTGAGACTATTGCAATCCCTGTAGTTCCTGAAGTCGAATCTTATGACTACAGTTCTATGCCTTCACTGGAAGGATCATACTCCGAAGAGATGGCTGCTCCAGTGGTAGAAAGAAGAACAGAACCAGCGCCTATAGTGCTTCCACCTGAAGAGGAACTGATTGAGCCAGAACCAAAACGCTCTGTTTGACTGCCCCAGCGACTCACCTACAACTCACCAGGACATAGCACTGAAGAGGCCGTCACCACAGTGCGAAGGTTGCCCGAAGTGTCTGCTATGTTAGCTGAGGTAGCCCAAAGCATGAGTCAACTTGAGGAAGTGTATCTAACCCACTGTATGCTTGCTGCTGAGCCTGTATATGTTGCCTAAACTGTGTTGAAATGTAATGCAACTGTTGTACCTCCTTGGAGAGACCCAAGAGTTCTAGGAGGGGGAGAGTGTAGCGCTGGGTTTAATTCCCTGTCGTGGCAGTACCTATTTTTGGCCACCGGAGGGAGACAAGCGCGATAAGAGACATTGAACATTGGGACTACATTTCCCGGCATGCTTTGGGAGCGGACACAGGAAGTGGGTGAGACACAGACACTTACATCCTGAGCCTCGTGGAGAGAGCTGGCAGAACGCGCCAGGGAGTGAGAGGAGCAAGACGCAGAGCAGCAGAACGAGACAGTGACTAGGCCGGAGCGCAGCTGGGGCCTGACAGAGCTAAAGACTGGGTTATTCAGCTTTACCAGAGGAATACCCGGTGATTCACAGGAATACCCACGCTGATACCAAGTGAGCGAGAGGACCCCGAGTTAGGAGCACCGCAGATCGATCGGACAGCGAGAGCAGGCGGTGAGCTGGACATCTTGCAGCAGCTACAGAAAGGCAAGACAGCGGATCCGGTAGCCCAGAGAATCCCAGCCAAGATCGAGCGGAGAGACGTCCTGGGTCGAGCGGAGCACCAAGTATCTGGCAGATGTGTGAGAGGCCTTCCAGGCCGGTTGTGAGTAAAGAAAGCATGCTGCTGTTTGTTTCCAAAACCCACAGGGCCCCAACTTAACTACTCGAAGATACCTCATAAGCAATTCACTGGCCAGTTGAATATTGTACCCGGGTACCATAACACACACACACTTACATTCTGGGACATAACCTGTGCGGGACTCACTCCCCAAACACAAAAAGGGGTTAAAGATTTATTTTCCTTTTTATTTCTTTTCCGCTGCGCGTTTCTCGAATTACGAAGCATTGCATTTCTTTTCCGCTGCGCGTCTCTCGAATTACGAAGCATCGTATTTCTTTTCCGCTGCGCGTTTCCCGCATTACGAAGTACTGTAAATATATATACAAACACCATGTTATTCATTATATGCCATTTATTCTAGTAAACTATATAATTTATAAAATCCACAACGGTGCTGGAGTATATTTATTCCCTAGTGCGGGAAGACTGACCCGAGGTTCAATTTCAGCGGCTCCTCCGGGAGTGAGCGCTACAAGTGTTTAAATAGAGGTCTTTATTCATAACAGCCTATAGAAGCAGCGTCAGATACATGTGATGAATAAAGACGTCATCGTGACTGGGGTGCTTCAACGCGCGGAAGCGCGGAACCTTTCCTGGCGCCGCTCAGGAAGGTAAGTATGCCGCGGAGAGCTCCAGGGGCGACTGTCCGAATGCCGATAGAGCATTCAAACAGCCGCCCAAGCCCCTCAGATGCCGGCAAGCCGGCTCAATGCTGGCTTCCGGTATCGGGGGTGTCCCTGGAATTAGTCCGCAGTCCGGACTACATTTAAAAAAAAACTACTCGCCCGGCGCCTGGATCTTCATGTCCCGGGCATCGGGTGATACAATTCCCACACCCCTGACTTTGCGTGTGGGTCTCTATTGATCATGATTCTATGTTACGGCGGACGTTAAACTGTGCGGCAACACGGACGTGATCACTGCGTTCATCTGACACCGGTCTTATATCTCCTGCGAGGGTGTAAGTTGTTTTTTGTCATAAGAACAGGAGGATAGGGCCTGCCAGGATGGGGTACATTTTACATATATATCTCTATATATAAATGTGTTTCTAACGCGGCTGCGCGCGCACCCATCACAGCTGCTTACTCAGCCCTCCCACCGCGGATGGGACAGCAATGGACACATTACAAACGCATTTATACATAGAGATACTCTCGGATATGACATTGAAAAGCAAATATGTGAACACAGATTCTGGGCTGGCAGCAACAACAACAATAGACTGCCCTCCGGGCAGGCTTAACACCTAGTAATAAATAAAATAAAGATCACTTATAGAGGGGGGAAAGGGAAGAACACTCCAACAGTCACACAGTAGCAATACCAGGGAGGCATTTGTGTCCATGGGAAAGCAGTAGGCGGGGGGACCAGGGCAGGCTTTAATGTAAAAAAAAAAAAGTTGGAGGTGGGGGTCTGCACAGGAAAGCGGCATTCCCGACTCACTCCATGACCCCCACGGGCCGGGTGAGCTGGGGCAATAGGAGTCGGGCAGAGCCATGGTATCCACTCCAATGGCTCGCCCAGCTCAACCCAATGAGCCACACAAAAAAAAAGTGGGGGGAAGCCATAGGCCCAGTACGAAAGCCAAAGTTTGCCAAACGGTGTCCAAAACGGGGGGACATACCTTTAAGGATGAAGGGAGTCAGCTAATTAGGCACAATAAAAATAAAATGAAAGCAGAAAGTCAGCAGAATTCTCATAGCAGAGGGGGCGTTATTGGGAGAGGAACAACAGCATCAAAGTCATCGAACAAATGGGAAAAAATAAGGGAGGGTTAAATTCACAGACATCAGTGAGGGGGTGTCATCGGGGGGGGGGCATCAGCTTCAAATCCTCCAAAAGTCCCCAGAGAAACAGTGACATGTCGAGCCAGATAGCCTCAGCCAGTGTCCCAGAGTGGGGAAGTAAACATGGCCCCCAGTGAGTCTAAAATTAGGCTCGGTGGTGACGGGACAATCCAGGAAAGCCGTCACAACAGGAGTAGCACTTCAGTCAGACGCTGGTTCAGGCAGCATATCCACATCGCTGGTAGCGGCAGATCGATCTCCAACCCTCCGGGAGGCCGGGATCATCTCGCGGCTGCTATATCGCCCCGGCACTACCAAAGGGAGTCGAGAACCGAAGGGCCCCGCCGGCCCGCCGCAGTCGATGATCCGGACAACCATCCCCTCGACAGGTAAGACCGCCGGAGAGTCAGGGCGCACATCCAATGGCTGCTGGGGCGAAATAGGAGCTACTTCCCCCGTAACTTTCCAGCAGCTCACCACATCTGTTCCACAGGACCGCACTTCCACCAGCTCAGTTGTAGGGCCAATGTCAGCCGCTGTAGCCAAGGTCTCAGGACAGCCCCAGCCAGCCTTTCGTTGTGCCTGGATCCACGCTTCCCGAGAGGCTCCCAGCAGCTCCTTCAGCATGCCCCTTGTAAGTGGCCAACAGTCAGCGTCATCCATCAATGAGGGAAGAGGCAGGCACACGGAAGGCAGCACGGCCCGAGGAGACAGCGCAGGCCTCAAAATGGCCACCAGGAGAGGCCGTGTCACTAGGCCTGAAGCCCGAATCCAGCCCCGTCAAAAATCCGATGACCCGCCAACCACCTCTGCATAGGTTATCGCTACCAGGGAGTATCAGCCACAAATATGGGGCACAAAGCAGACAGAGGGACGCCAGTAGCAATGAAAATAAAAAGGTCAGCGAGGGAGCTCAGCGATGTGTGTCCTCTCTCGTCTGCAGTCAGCCACACCCCCCAAGATGGAATCTTGAGACGGAAAACATCCTCAGGTTCTCAACTAGTGTTACCCAAGTTGTATCATCAATTGGTGTTGATTAGGGAAAGATTATTTTGGCCACACATGCAGAGGGACGTAGAGCAAAGACAAACGCCCTAATAAGCCAACTAGAGCTCCATTGAACAATATTGTCACCACTTATCGTTTTGAGATGGTCTCCATCAACTTCCTCCATCTCGAGGCATGTACAGGAGGTTATGAGTACATACTAGTGGTAATAGACCATTTCACCAGGTTTGCTCAGGCCTACGCCACCAAAAACAAGTCTGCAAAGACTATCGCCGACAAGATATTCAGTGACTTTGTCTTAAAGTTTGGATTCCCTACCAGAATCCACCATGACATGGGAAAAGAATTTGAAAACAAATTATTCTTGGCATTAGGAAAACACTGCCACATCCAGAACTCTCACACTACTCCATATCATCCAGAAGATAATGGACAATATGAAAGATTCAATCGTACGCTGTTGTCCATGCTTCGGACCCTGTCGCCAGATACCAAGAAAGACTGGAACAACTCACTTGCCCAGGTAGTTCACGCATACAATTGCACCAAAAGTGAAGCTACAGGGTTTTCTCCATTTTTTTCTACTGTTCAGGAGGTCTCCAAGATTGCCAATAGATAGAGGTAACGGAACATTACAAGAATCACTCTGAGTATGTGAAAACGTGGACAGATAGGATAACTGAAGCCTATCAGGTAGGGATGTGCACCGATTTTTTTTTCGATTCGATTCGATTCGATTTTTCGATTTTTCAAACTTTTCGATTCGGCTCGTTTCGACTGCGTTCTGTTTCGATTCGGTTCGGTTCGATTCGGTTTTCGGGTACATGTATTTTTCGGAATTTCGACCATTTTTCGTATTTTCGGGTAACTTCACTAGGTTTATGTATCGACTTTTCGTTATTTCGGAAAATTTCCGTTTTTCGGAATTGTACATGGCTTTCGGCATATCGCCAATTTTTCGTTTTTCGGAACTTTTCGTATTTCTGAACTTTTCGTTTTTTCGGAATTGTACATGTTTCGGCATATCGCCAATTTTTCGTTTTTCGGAACGTCTGTTCTCGTTTCAAAGCTGTCTAACTCTATTCGTTTTGATGAAAACTACTATGGTTTACTTTTTTAATACTACTTTATATATTTTTTATAATACATTTTTGGTTTGTTTTTCGGATCCAATAATTCATTCTGTCGATACGATAATTCTGGCGATTCTATCGTGTTTTTTTAATTAACCCTTTCGCTGCTGAGGCTTTTCCCGCCTCTGTGCTGAGCTCATTTTTAGCGGTTTTGCTCATCATGTTTAAACGCGTTTTGAAGCTTATTTTATTATATGACCCAGACATATTATATATCGTTCTTTCCGTCAGACTCAGCAGATTCATAATATGTCATTATTATATGTATACGTCATGACCTGTCTGTATATTCTAACAAAAAATGCAATAAAATATGAATTTTCAATAATTTACAATGTGTAAAGTGTTTTTTTTTCACATTTTAACATGCGAGCAATTGCGGTTATATTTTGTATGGGGTGCGCTTGTTAAAAAAATTAGAGATGGGGTCTCGTTACATTTTTTTTTGGGGAAAATTACGCGATTTTTAACAAACGCACCGCATACAAAAATCGTTAGTGCAGCATCATTGTTCACATTATAAATGAAATGGGAACAATATTGCTGCATTAACAAACCAAAAAAAAGAAAAAAAAAATTGTTTATTATTTTTTTATAAATGTTTTTAAATATTTTTTTAATTTTTTTACAAACGTTTTTCACATTCGTGTTTGGTATCGTTGGAACAGCCATGCTCTGGCTGATCCAACAATACCAAACTTTAACCCCTAGCTGCCATGGATCGGGAGATAGGGGGTTCATTTTGGAACCCCCTATCTCCACCATTGGTGGCAGCTTGGGGTTAACTCCAGGACTGGCGTCATCGTGCTATGCACGATGACGCCAGTCCTCAGGGGGAGTTACCGGAAGCTTGGCCGACATCCGACATCCTCATGGATATGCCCCAGCTCCTCATGGATATTGCCCCAGCTCCTCGTGGACATGCCCCAGCTCCTCATGGATATTGCCCCAGCTCCTCGTGGACATGCCCCAGCTCCTCGTGGACATGCCCCAGCTCCTCGTGGACATGCCCCAGCTCCTCGTGGACATGCCCCAGCTGACACATGGATTTGCCCCAGCTCCTCGTGGATATGCCCCAGTTCACACATGGATTTGCCCCAGCTCCTCGTGGATATGCCCCAGCTCACACATGGATTTGCCCCAGCTCCTCGTGGATATGCCCCAGCTCCTCGTGGATATGCCCCAGCACATGGAATGCCCCAGCTCCTCATGGATATGCCCCAGCACATGGAATGCCCCAGCTCCTCATGGATATGCCCCAGCTCCTCATGGATTTGCCCCAGCACATGGAATGCCCCAGCACCTCATGAAAATGGCCCCAGCTCACCTCCGCTGCCTTTTTCGCTCCCTCAGAGCGTCCGGCGGCGCAGAGCTTGGGCGCTCGCCAGGGGGAGCCACGTGACCAGCTGCGATTGGCTGGTGACGTGTTTCCTCCAGGCGAGCGTCGAAGCTGCATGCTTCGGACGCTCGCAGGGAGTGAAAAACGCGGCGGAGGGTGAGACACCCGCCCTTAGGGTGACGGTGTCACCCTAAAGGCGGGTGTCACCTGGTGCGGGCCGCACCCCCGCCCCCATGTTACGACGCCACTGGTATATACATTTAACGGCCGCACGCCCACGGACTTACTCTATCCAAACAAAGTTCAGAATGATGTGAAACATTGGGACTTTTTGGATAGATTTCGATTTTCGACTATCCAGAAGTTAAAAAAATAAAAAAGGTCGAAATCTAATGCAAAAGTCCCGATGTGATATTAATAGGCTTGTGCACTGATTTTTTTTTCGGTTCGATTAGATTTGTTCTGATGTTTAAAATTTTTGATTCGGCTCGTTTCAACCGATTTCTGTTTCGATTCGGTTTGGTTTGGCTCGTTTATCGTGTAAATTTTTTTTTGAATATCGACCATTTTTCGTATTTTCGGGTCAGTTTGCTGTTTTTTTGTATCAACTTTTCGTGATTTCGGAATTTTTCATTTTTTTCGGAACGTCTGTTCTCCTCGTTTCAAAGCTGTCTAACTCTATTCGTTTTGACGCGTAAACTACTATGGTTTACTTTTTTATACTTTATATATTTTTTTATAATAAATTTTTGGTTTGTTTTTCGGATCCGATAATTCATTCTGTCGATACGATAATTCTGGCGATTCTATCGTGTTTTTTTTTTATTAAATAAAGATCCTTTTTTTCTTATGAATATACATTTCACAACTTTATTTATTTAATCACATTAAAAAAATGGTATGAAAGCCAAGGAACAAAAAAAAAAGAACAAAACTATTTAAAAAACGCTAAACTGACCCGAATGGTCTGACTTTAAAAATAAAAACCAGAACAAAAAGTTTTTAAAACGGAAAAAGTAGTTGATCAAAATGATCTGAAATTAAAAAAAAAATAAAATGATTTAAAGGTTTCAGACAAAAAAAAAATTAACCCTTTCGCTGCTGAGGCATTTCACGGCTTCCCTTCACGCCTGTGTGCGGCACTGCGGTCTGCTGCTGAGCTAATTTTTAACAGTTTCGCTCCTCTTGTTTAAACGCGTTTTGAAGCCTTATTTTATAATATGACCCCGACATGTTATATATCGTTCTTTCCGGCAGACTCGGCAGATGATTCATAATATATCATTATCATATGTATGCGTCATGTCCTGTCTGTATATTATAAAAAAAAATGCAATAAAATTAGAATTTTCAATGTTTGTTTTACAAGGTGTAAAGTGTTTTTTTCACATTTTATCATGCGAGTGTTTGCGGTTATATTTTATGAGTTGCGTTTGTTAAAAAAAAATTGAAAAGGGGACTTGTTATATTTTTTTGGGTGAAAATTACACAGTCACATTCATGGCCACAAATATGTTGACAAATTTATGACAAAGGGTCCATAGAAATGTCAATAAATTTATGTACATATAATTTTAACAGTGTGGACTGGAAACCAAGCAATACATAATTAACTTATTAACGTAAAGCAACGCACACAACAGGAAAATATATAAAAAAATAGAAAATTTATTTACATGGGGAAGGATGGCAAACTGCCCAACGGGGGCACAAACAACACAAACAAACATACAAACAAACATCTTCCAGTCTAAGCCAGGCGATAATAATTACTGGCATTTGAGGAGATGTTGGAGCTGGTCCGCATCTTCGATAACAAGGAATATGACTGCAGTAAGGGCCCTTACGCAGGAAGAGTAATTTGAGAAAGGATCGGAACAGAGAAGTTACGCGCACCACCATCCTAGAGTGTTTGGGAAGGACGGTACGAAGGACCAGATCAGAAAACGCTGGTCCGACCCAAAGCAGGCGAGCAGGAGCAGCTGAGGCACTTGTCGCTCTTCTTACTGCCGCTCAAGCATGTCCGCGGTGGTCACTAGCTGCTCACGGAGGACCTGCAGCAGTTCCTGGACGTTGTCCAGTGTCCGGACTGCCAGGCGAAGCTGCTGACCAATTGCCTCCGAGTCCCGAGGTCTGGCTTCTCCTTCTATATATCCAATAAATGAAAGAAGGAAAATACAGTAAGTAAAGCAGGTTTCTATTTTTGACTGAAAGTCTTGAAAAAATATAACAGTAGTATATACCAGTGCTGGCAGCTTCCTGAGGCTCCTCCTCCTCCTCCGACTGATCCCCCACGACCACCGTCTGCATATCCAGGGCTATATGTAAGAAATTAAAGAAATAAAAAATACAGTAAACAACAAAACTGATTTATTTTTGAACAAAAGTCGATGCAAAATACAACAGTAAAAAAAAACAAACCTGGACTGGCGGCCTCTGGCTCCCTCTCTTCCTCTTCCTCCTCCTCCTCCTCTTCCTCCTCCTCTTCCTCCTCCTGCTCCTCTTGTGCTATACATAAAAAAATTTAATTAAAATACAGTAAACAAAAAATGTTTCTGTTTTTGACCAAAAGTCGTTGCAAAATAAAACAGTATATACCAGCGCTGGTGGACGCCTGTGGTTCCTCCTCCTCCTCCGGGGCACTGGTGCCCGCCGGGGCAGATTCGGCGGCCTTCTTCCTGTCTTCTGCCAAATTCAAAAAATAACACGTAAATAATGCAGACTGGAAAAAATGGTATATCTATACACTATATTGCCGAAAGTATTGCGACACCCCCTCCACTACCCCACTACCAGAGGCCTGTTCAGTACCTCAGCAGCTGCTGAATTGCTGCAGCAGTGTCGTTGAACCCTTTGGATGCGAATTTTGAATCCAAAATGGCCGATGATTTCTTAATGAAAAATTCAGATTGTTTTTCGGATCACTCGGACAAAATATAATAAAGAGAAGCAGTCAGCACAATTCCGTTTTGTACGCACACACCACAAATGATCGTTTTTAATGAATAAACGTTATGTTTACTTCTGAAACAATAATATATAATTTGAACTGTAATATATGTCTATGTACAGGGGGAAATAATAAATAAATATTTTGTGCTTTGGTGAACAGAAACCGCAAAATTAACATTGCTGTACGGAATTATTACTTGCTTCGAGGCGGCGGCCATCTTGCTGTACGGCATTGTTACTGCTTCATGGCGGCGGCCATCTTTAAAACGTCACACTCAGCATCTCCTCGGGTCGCTGCAAGTGCTAGGTTAGCATGCTGAGCGATTGAACGGCGTTCAATGGCAAGTTGCTAACTTAGCACTTGCAGCGGCTGAGGTATTGAACAGGCCTCAGCTTGACCCCCCCCCACTACTCCCATCTCATACATATATTGCACACAGACATATATTACCGTTCATTTATATATTTTTTTCAGAAGTAAACATTACGTTTTTATTCAATAAAAACTATTATTTGTGTTGTGTGCATACAAAACGCATTGTGCGACTGCTTTTAGTTATTTTATAGATGCCTCAGCCTCCGTTTCACTTTCAGTTTCTGCTAATAATAAAACTGGATATTGCAGAAACAACAGAAATCCACCATTTTGTTTTGAAATTTGCATCTAAAGCATTCAGTGTCACTGCTGCAGCAGCTGCATTGAACGCAGCTCTGTTATGCACTTTCAGAAGAACTACATGTCCCATCCTTGTTGTGCTACACTACCACTTAGCAGAGACGCAGAGATTTTTGTTGATGCGCAGGTGGGAGCCAATATTGGGCAAGCTGCGGGTCATCTCGTATGCATCACTCAATCACAACAACCCCCCCCCCCCAGCACACTACAGACTATACACACAGTGCCAAAAGAAATCCAGCATTATAACTTCATCTACATACATCAAATGTCACAATTTTCACGAATACGTAAAATCACAAAAAGGAAGAGCTATGGCAAAAATGCTTGTATGGCGAGTCGTGAAAACGCAAAGCTATACACAATCACATTGCATGAAAAAAGGACTAGATAAATCAACGTATTTCTGTGCACATTAGCACATGCAAGCACATTATTATTATTATACAGGATTTATATAGCGCCAACAGTTTGCGCAGCGCTTTACAATATAACGTGACACTTACGTTTCGCTATGACGCGGCGGAGGTGCCTCAGCTGCTTCTGTTCCCGCACCTTCAAATCGGACCAGCGTTTCCTCAGCTGATCCTTCGAGCGTTCCTTCCCAAAATTCACCAAAATTGTGGTGCGTAGCTTCTCCAAGATCCGATCCTTTCTCGCGTTACTCTTCCTGCGGTACGGGCCCCTACTACAATCATAATCCTTGCCATCAAAGATGCGGACAAGCTCCAACATCTCCTCAAATGACATATTTGTGGCTCGCTTCACTTTCCTGGGTACTGGTACTTCTGGTGATGACGAGGTAGTATTAATGTGTGCAGCGGCCATTTTGTTGAATAATAACAACAACAATATTTTGTTCAAAAGTTGTCAATAAAAAGTGCTCAATAAAGTTACGATATTCGCGCGCGCGCATGCGCGACCCGCGGTCGAATTAAAATACGAAAATTCTTATCGGATCATGGAAAAATTAAACTTTACAGAATCAGCGATATAACAGATAATAGTTAAATAATACGATGTCCAGACTTACCGAAATGGAACCGAAATCCCGAATGGAACTGAAATCATGAATAGACTATATAGAGGGAAAGTAAATTTCGATTTGACACATTTCAAAGTCCATTCGAAAATTCCGAAAATTTTTCGATTTGGCTCGGAAAACTTTTCGGATTTCGGAACAATTTTTCGTTTTTTGGAAAGTCTGTTCTCGTTTCAATTCAAAGCAATAGATTTCGATTTGACACATTTCAAGTTCATTCGAAATTCCGAAAAAATTTTGTTTCGACTCGGAAAACCTTTTCGATTCGGACATTTTCGGATCTAAATATTTTCGGAATTTCCATCGAATCGAAAGACCCGAATCGGGAAATTTCGTGAAAATTCCGAAATTCCGAAACCCGAAACGCACATCCCTACTATCAGGTAGCTTCAAAGGTAGCTACCCAAGCTGCACAAAGAGGTAAAGAGTATTATGACAGAAAAACTCATGGAGTGGAACTCTCAACTGGCAGCAGAGTCCTTGTAAGAAACCTTACTGAAAGAGGAGGACCAGGAAAACAGATCGTTGTGGGAAGACTCTGTACATGTTGTCCTTAGGAAAAAGTGTGAAGATAGCCCAGTCTATGAGGTAAAGCCAGAAACTGGGAAAGGACGAAATAATCCTGCACCGCAATTTGCTATTGCCTTGCGATTACGGTACTTACCCATTGACCAAGGTCGAAAGATCTCGGACAGACCCAGTACCCGTAGACGAGACCAAGTTTCAAAGACTCCTAAACCAGCGATGCAGACGTCTGAGGGAATATCAGAAGATGAATAGGATCTTGAACAAGAACAATGGAGATCGTTCATCCCTGTAACCCAGAGAGATCCCATAAGGGAAGACATACAGGGTTATTCAAAGAGAATTGAAAAGTCACCACACGTTCGGTGACTTTTCGTTCTCTTCAATTCGGGCCGATTCGGCAATCCTGCAGTGTATTCAACAAGCACCACGGGGCCGTCGAAGCGCAGGGAAAAGCTGCCGCAAACCCGACGAAAAGTCACCGCAAAAACCCAGCGAATGCTCACCGAAACCCGCAAAAACATCTGGATTAACCCGCTGAAGACGACGGAAAAACCCGAGCAGGAGCCGATCACTCGTCTGCGGTGTCGGCTTTTTCCGGAGGCTGCGTGTGAAGTGAATAAATTAGCAAAACAGTTTGCATGAATGTTTGAAAAGTGAAAGGCTGTTTGCAAAGAAACTACTGAGCGAAAATGTCTGAAATTTACATATGATGTCCAGGGAATGATAAAAAAAGGGCCGTTACAGGAAAAATAAGTAAATTGAAAAAAAAAAATCTGACTTTAGAAAAAAAAAAGAAAAATGCTTAAAATATCCCAAAAAAATCGATAAATAAAGAGACTCGTTACTGCAAAATTTTATAATGAATTGTTTATTAGATAGGGGCCGAGAATCCAGATCAGACATCTACGCATGGGGGTGAAGGGAGGGCATGCGTTCCAAGGAAGGGATCCCAGTCCGAACGACGACTCAGGCTTTAAAAATGGCCGTCAGGGTAGGCCGCACATGTAGGCCCGAAACCCCCAATCTGGCTCCGTCGTCAGCCAGAGGACCTGCAACTCCTCACAGCACCCGGGCGCCGAAGCCAGAGGACATCAGCCACCCAGCAAGGGGACACAAAGCAGATGGAGGGACGTCCAAAACACACAAAGTAAAAGGTCAGCTAGGGATCTCAGAAATGTGTTTCCTCTCCTATCTGCTGTCAGCTCCGCCCCCTCACTGAAATGCTAGATGTTATGTTCTGTGGTTAACAAAAGGACATTTCTTGCACTCTTACTGCCGACATTCCAGGTTAAATATTTTCAAGTGATGAAACTCAGTAGAAACTAAAGTAACTCCATCAACTCTTGTCTGCAATAATTTATACAACCTTGTGTTAAAGAGGTTTACTAATTGGTTGGCTATAGGCAACAACATGTCACCAGACTCCATAGCACTGTGGACCTGGTGGGAAGCTGTGACATAACTGGGAGTAGATATCGCAAGGAGGATGGTTCCTCAAGTAATTGTATTACTACTTAACCTTGGCTCCCTATAGTTGTTGTGAGATAAGTAAGAGAACGGTTCTTATATTATAAGTCTGTGTATGTCTGGGACAACATAAAATTTTGTGGGGGAGAGTATAAAGTATGTCAAAATCAGGTGCCCCATTAAAATAAACCAGGTACCCCATAAATATACAATAATAACTATTACATTTCCAGTTTCAGCAATCAAAGAGTTAAAGCTCTCTTAAAGTAAACTAATGGCATTTCTATTAAACCACCAGTAGATGGCAGCAGAGTGAAAAGCCTGAATGATGATGCTTTCTGAGTAGGGGGAACCAAAGAGCAGAGCTTTTGTTTCTGGTAGGAACCAAATATCCAAGTACAATCATACCAGAACTGAATCATGCTCTGTGTCATTGCAGAAAATGTTTAAATAAAAACACTTCTAGTTTCACCCAGCCAGCTCCCTTCGCACATTGGAATTATTGACCATACCTTCAGCATATGTGCAACAATAACCTTAGCATACAGATGGCATAGCCAGCATGAAAACATATTTGATATAACAAACTACCCCTTTCATAAAACACTGAGGGACAAATTATATACTTGACGCTAACTTGACGCATATTTCTACGGTGGGTGCCCGCTCAGGTCTCACAAGGTTTTAGCTTGCTTGTGCCATTACAGGGATGAATGCTCCATATGCAAATCAGCCTTCTCTCACCCAAAAAGGGTGGCCAGTACTCAGTAGCGTGGGGGGGCTGGAGGCGGTGGCCCCGGGCACACTTTTTTACCGCACGCTATGCGTGAGGACGTCAGGCAGTGAGGGGGGACCCGGGGGTGGAGCCACCATCCAAGATGGCGCCCCCACCGGAGCTAGGCTGCACTTCGGCGCTGCAAGTCATCTCTATACTCAGCCCCATCAGCATCTCTATATGAAGGAGGAATGGGCTGGTGAAAAATAGTTTGTATTAAAAGATTATGTGACCTTAACTGATACAACTTAAAGTTCACAAAGGGTTAATCTGAGCCGTGTGCAAAACTCATGTGCTGAGTGTCACACTCAGCACATGAGCTTTGCACACGGCTCAGAAGAACTTGCGAACGGCCAAAGTTTGAATCGAACTCCGAACTGATCAAACCGAACAGCTCATCCCTACCCTTAACCAATATTATAAATGGAAAGAATAAAAAATTGTGCAATTGCATCAATGTCACCAGATGTTCAGTAGACACGTCAGCAAGGCATATAAAGCAATATGGGAGCAGTTTAGGCAATTGAAATATATATACACTATATTCAATATTCACTATATATGAAATATTCCAGTTATTAGTATCCCCAGACTGTATTTGTGGTCAAAAAGAGTCAGGAGCTGAGTCTTGTTTTCTAGTGTGCAAAAATGCAAAGAAGGGAATGGAGGGTGTTGTCCAGGAGAAGTTCCAATGGTGCAATGAATGCATTGTGAGGAATCTAGGTAGTATCTGTAAGCCTGAGCAAAATTCCTGCAGGTCTCTGTAGTTGCTGTAGTTGTGTAGCCTCTTGTGCGCTAACAAGGGCAGAGGGAGCACATCTAGGACCCGATTTCAGGCCTGAGCTTCCGATTTGGTGCTTAATGCGGGTTTAAATCCAGCTTGCAAAGCTGAAAAAGAGTGCAGACTAGCGCCTCACTCTGGTGCCTGCATATTTTATAAAGGATTTTACCAGGAAGGATACATTGAGATTTCTCTCGGTTTCAAGTATGTCCTGATCGTGGTAGAAGTCTCATCATGGTACCCACATTCATCTCTGTTGAGATACATAGCAACCCTAAACCCAAAAATGCAGCTCCATAAGCTTTGAATGGCAGGGTCCAACCCTGCACTCTTCCACAATACCACAAAAGGGTTACGGTGTGAAGGCACTTGCTGCCATGAAAGGCACAATATTTGGCTGCACTGACGCCTTTACCAGATTCATATCTTTTTAATATAGGACCGCATGGTCCACCCCTGCACTCTTCCACAATACTACAGAGGGGTTACTGTATGAATGCACTTGCTGGCCTGGCACCAAAAGCACAATATCTGGGTGTACTGACGCCTTTGCCTAGGGCGCAGCGCCGGGCCCGAAAAAAATATTGTGTGTGTGTCCCGCCGTCCAACGCGGGAGCGGCCGGGGGGGTGCTGCAATCTACTCGCAGGCAGCGGGCCGTGCGAGTGCGACTGACATGCGTGAGTCGCTATGCGCGATGATGCCAGTCGATAGGGGGATATCCCGGAAGCTTGGCCGACATCCAAGATGTCGGTCAGCTCCGGGAGGGGACCGCGATATGGCGCATGTTAGCGCCATATCGCGATCCAGCCCCCTAGGGGTTAAAGACAGCCGCCGCTTGGAAGGGCAGGCTGTGCCCTTCCAAGCGGTACCTGTCTTCAGCCGATGGCCCACACGGATGGGGAGGGGGAGAGGTCCGAAGGGGGTCCCCCCTCCCCTTCAGGCACCTTCCCCGCAATGGCAGGGGGGTGCCTGAAATAGACGTCATCGCACATGCGCGATGACATCTATCGTGCCCGCTGGGGTCCCGGAGGCTCGGCTGACATCGATGATGTCAGCCCGTACCGGGGGGCCGCCGCGATCGGCCGCAATCCCGGCCGATCGCCGCTGCAAAGGGAGGACGCACTCATCGCGTCCTCTGCAGCGAAGTAGCCATGCGGCAGGACGCGCTGAGCGCGTCCACCGCATGGAAAGGGTTAATTCTGATTGGCTGAATCGTGTGAAAAAAAACAGTCCACACACTGATTTCTGCGCACAACGTTGCTGCGCGCGTCCGTTTTTCATGCGTTATTGCTCGACGAATGAAAAAATGCGTGAGGATTGTAATTCCAGCCTTGATTTTACACGCGTTAACGTTTAACACTTGGCGCACAAATTCACGCGTTGCGCAAGCGTTTTAACGCAAAGATTGTAATAAGGCCCTACCAGTCTACTAAATGCTGCCCCAACCCACAAGTGGGTGGAGTAGAGGTAACATCACCGCTCTATAACTGTGGAGACTATGGAGACACAAGTTCGAATCCCAGCCAGAGCACTTCTCCAGTAAGTGTCCTTGGGATAGACAGCTAACTGTACATACTTGACACCCAGGACATACTTGAAAATTAGAGAAATCTCAATGTATCCTTCCTGGTAAACTATTTTCTCAACAAAAAAAAGTATATTGATTCTCAGTTTCAAATACTTTTTGGTACAAGTTGTATTTATTTTGTTTTAGTGTACCCAGCTACTCTTCATCTTCAAATTACAGTCCTTTCCATCTCCACCAAATGAGTGCCTGAGAGAAAACTTTTGCTTCTCCGTGTTTTCCGGATTTGAAAGCAAATGTAAATTAGAGATGTGCACCGATTTATTTATTTTTTCGGTTCGCTTCGTTCGGATTTTGTAACTTTTCATTTCAGACGATTTTCTTTTCGGCTCGTTTCTCGTATTGACTTCTTTTCTGTGATTTCGGCCATTTTCGTGTTATCGGATCGGCTCATTTTTCGTATCGACTTTTTTTTCGTGATATCGGAAATTTTCGTGTTTTTCAGAACGTCTGTTCTCCTCGTTTCAAAGTGTCTATTCCTTTTGACTTAAACTAATGGTTTTTTGGATCCGATATTTCTGTCGATACGGTAATTCTGTCGATTTTATAGTTTTTTTATTAAATAAAGATCCTTTTTGTCTTATGAATATGCATTGCACAACTTTATTTAATCATATTAAAATGGTATGAAAGGAACAAAAATGAACAAAACGATTTAAAAAACGCAAAACTGACCCAAATGGTCTGACTTTAAAAATAAAAACCAGAATAAAAGGTTTTAAAACAGAAAGAACAGCTGAACAAAATTATCAGAAACGAAAGAAAAAAAAAATGATTTAAAACGAAAATAAATAAATAAAATTAATGCAGCATATGAATACACACACTGCGGGGAACAAGCGCCATACTGCGGGGAACAAGCGCCTCTCTGCGCGGTATAATTAATGCAGCATATGAATACGCACACTGCTGGGAAGCGCCTCTATGTGATATTGTTACCGGAATCCACTTGGTTCACTCGGGAGTAAAGTCGGACCGGCACGGGCAATGACTGCTTAGACACGAGTCTCTTCAGGAAAGGCAAACTTTATTGTGACGTCACAACAGATGCTCAAACAGGATTCAATCGCAAAGAATGAGCCCCGATCTCATTCCAACAAGGGGTTTTATACCCCGAATACATAATTAGGTACATCCCAATTAGTCCACCCTGCTGTGACACTATCCCACCCCACGTGGGTCCGTACCTCCCTTAATCGAATACAAAGACATTCCACACATTGGTCATAAATTGGCAGACTTCATGTTATTCTGACAGAAGAGGATTTACCACTTTCTCTGGTTTCTGCCTATGCCCACCTCCCTAAGACTTGTTTATTGTAGATTCTAGATAAGGCCTCGTCTGGTTTCACACTTCTCTTTGTTCAGGCTCTGTCTCCGCTGACCTTGATGTAACTATTCTCTATCCTGTCACTTGTGTGCCAGCTACGGCCCAGATCCTCGTTAGTTTAATTGCCTTACTGTTAGTTTAAAACATTCCTACGATTCTATGCAAGCTACATTCTAATTTCAGCTAATATCTACTATTTAGATTCAAGTGAACCAATGTTCTGTGCAAGATGGCCGCCTGGCTCAAGATGGCGGTCATCTACTTGCCTGAGTCCCTTACAATATAATTAATGCAGCATATGAATCCACACACTGCGGGAAGCGTCTCTCTGCGGTATAATTAATGTATACGTCTCTGTTATATGTATATGTATCCTGTCTGTATACTATAACTTAAAATGCAATAAAATTAAAATTTTCAATAATTTACAAGAAGTGTTTTTTTTTTCTTTCACATATTAAAATGCGAGCGTTTACGGTTATATTTTCTATGAGTTGCGCTTGTTAAAAAATTTAGAGATGGGGGACTTGTTATACATTTTTTTGGGTGAAAATTACACGATTTTTAACAAACGCAACCCATACAAAAATCGTTAGTGCAGCATCATTGTTCACATTATAATTGAATGGGAACAATATTGCTGCATTAGCAAAACAAAAAAAACAAAAAAAAGCCATTTTTTTAAAAATTTATTTATTTTTTAATATTTTTTTATTTAATTTTTTATATTTTTTCTCAACTTTTAACATGGTCATTAGGGCTGTGCAATTAATTGCAATCGCAATCGAATCGCGATTTCCGACCCTGCGATTTCTAAATCGCATAAGGCTGCGATTTTCGGCTGTTAACTTCCGGCGGCAGCATGGTGCTTTGAGCGCTCGCAGGGGGAACCACGTGATGAGCTGCGTTCTCGCAACTCGTCACATGGTTCCCCCAGGTGAGCGCCCAAGCTCCATGTGCCGCCGGAAGTTAACAGGGAGCCGAACACGCGGCGCGGTGCACAGAACACAGCGGCGCACAGAGGTGAGCTGCGGTGCAGTATCCACGTGCTGGGGCAGTATCCATGTGCTGGGGCAGTATCCATGAGCTTGGGCAGTATCCATGTGCTGGGGCAATATCCATGTACTGGGGCAATATCCATGTGCTGGGGCAGTATCCATGTACTGGGGCAATATCCATGAGCTGGGGCAGTATCCATGAGCTTGGGCAGTATCCATGTGCTGGGGCAATATCCATGTACTGGGGCAATATCCATGTGCTGGGGCAGTATCCATGTACTGGGGCAATATCCATGAGCTTGGGCAGTATCCATGTGCTGGGGCAGTATCCATGTACTGGGGCAGTATCCATGAGCTTGGGCAGTATCCATGTGCTGGGTCAATATCCATGAGCTGGGACAGTATCCATGTGCTGGGGCAGTATCCATGTACTGGGGCAGTATCCATGAGCTTGGGCAGTATCCATGTGCTGGGGCAGTATTTCCATGTGCTGGGGGCTGGCAGTATATCCATGTGCTGGGGCAGTATATCCATGTGCTGGGGCAGTATATCCATGTGCTGGGGCAGTATATCCATGTGCTGGGGCAGTATTTCCATGTGCTGGGGCAGTATATCCATGTGCTGGGGCAGTATTTCCATGTGCTGGGGCAGTATTTCCATGTGCTGGGGCAGTATCCATGTGCTGAATACTGAATACATTTAGAATGTATGTAGCATGTTTGAAAAAGCAAAAACAATTGGCTAAATCGCAAATAAAATCGCAATCGCAATATTCATTCAAGAAATCGCAATATGATTATTTTGTCAATATTGCACAGCCCTAATGGTCATGTTTGGTATGGTTGGAAAGGCCATGCTCTGGCCGATCCAACGATACCAAACAGTAACCCCTAGCTGCCACGGAACGGGAGATAGGGGGTTCATTGGAACCCCCGATCTCCACCATTGGTGGCAACTAGGGGGTTAACTCCAGAACTTACTCTATCCGACGTCCCGATGTGAAACATCGGGACATTGGATAGATTTTGAGTATTTTTTTTTTCACTTTCGGATAGTCGAAATCTATCCTAAGTCCCGATGTTTCACATCGGAACTTTGGATAGAGGAAGTCCGTGCGGCCGTTAAACATCTATACTTTATGATTTTCTAACGATCAGGACACTGGATAGCACTATTGCTGATCGTTAGAAAATCTGACTGCCTATATGTTTAACGGACGGACGAAAGACTTACTCTATCGGATAGAGTAAATCTGCCATTAAAAATACAAGCATTCTGATTTTCCAACGAGCAGCACCCTGGATAGCACCACCATTGGATTCTGGCCAATTGCTGCACCCCCCTCCCCCGGTTTTGTTAATGCAGCAATATTGTTCCCATTTCAATTATAATGTGAACAATGATGCTGCACTAAGGATTTTTGTATGGGGTGCGTTTGTTAAAAATTGTGTAATTTTCCCCCAAAAAAATGTAACAAGTCCCCCATTACAAATTTTTTTAACAAGCGCAACTCATATAAAATATAACAGCAAACGTTCGCATGTTAAAATGTGAAAAAAAAACACTTTACACAGACAGGACATAATGTATACATATAATAATGTTGATAAAGCCGACATTCAGTATCAGCGAAAAACGCGTCCCAACTAAGATCTGACAAATGTAATTGTGTTTCCCTTGATGGGAACATTTTTAGCAGTTGTTTGTTTATAATCTCGGGTGTGCACACTTGTCTGGTTATTATGGAATTGGTGGTTCCACCCTTTTGCCTTAACAACTGGTAACCCATTTGGTCCTTCAGCAGGTCTTGTCTGCAATACTACATTGACTTTAATTAGCATGTAACTTTGGAAATACATTGTTACTGCATTTATCTGAGTAGGAGTAATTTGTCAATAACGGCTCCAGTGTTACTCTTCCTTTAAGGTATTTGATGGTGCATTAGTTAAATGGTTCTAATGGCATGCTGAGCGGTGCATTAACCACTGAGGTGGTGCTTCTGCCCTAAATGGTATTTTAAGTGGAATAATAACCACCGAGGTGGTGCTTCTGCCTTAAAAGGTACTGTATTGCAAACAAAAACCACCATTCTTTTCCTATACTGTATTGGGTTTCAAATGCTAGTTCATTGATTTATCTTATTTTCAAACAAGATCGGTGACTAAGATCATTATGTGTACAAATATCATTAGATGAACAATTTATCTATCTTAATTGATGAGTGCTCAAAGCCACTTAGTGGTTTATATGTGAGAGTGGATGAATTTCAATTAGCTGGTTTATGAAATGCTCATTATAGTTAAGTGATCACTATTACCAACTGAGTGGGTTCAACTAATCTAAGCGACTACTGATTTCATTGTTTGATACAATTGTAGCTAGATCCCTTGAGCACAATCATTGTCTGTCAACATTATTCACCATTTATTGGTAGCATTTTTTATTGAATTTATCATCTACTTCGTTTTTTTTGTCAAGAGAGTCACCTAGAGCCATACTAGGGTTTCAAATGGCTAGTTCATCGGTTTATTTTATATACAATCAAGATCGGTGACTACGAACATCATTAGATGAACAATGAATCTATCTTTGTTGATGAGTGCTCAAAGCTACTTAGTGGTCTTTAGGTGAGAGCGGATGAACTCCAAATAGCTGGTTTATGAAATGCTCATTATAGCTAATTGATCACAATTGCCAACTGAGTGGGTTTAACCCCTTAAGGACGGGAGTAATTTTACAACTTCGGCGCTGTTTCGAAGTAGAAGTTTGCTGAGCTCATTTTGACCGTTTTTAAACGCGGTTTTAAGTCCTGTATTATTATCCCACCCAGACAAATTATATATCGTTCTTTCTGGCAGACTCGGCAGATTAATAATATATCATTATTATATGTATATGTCATGCCCTGCCAAAATGCTATAACAAAAAATGTAAAAACAATTTAAAAAATGTGTATTTTCAATAAAATTTCAATCATCCACAGTGTGTAAAGTGTTTTTTTTTTTAATTTATTATCCGAGCCTTTGCGGTCATATGCTATGGGGTAGATTTGTTAAAAAAATTAGAACGGGGAACCCATTTTTTTTTGGGGAAAAATTGCTTGATTTTAGCTAAACCCCCCCCCAAAAAAAAATCATTAGTGAAGCATCATTGTTCACATTATAATTGAAATGTGAGCAATAGTGCTGCATTAAAAAAAAAACACTTTTTTATTTTTTAATTAATTAATTTTTTTATTATTTTTACTTTTACATTTCTTTTAACTTTTATTTTACTTTTAACATGGTCATGTTAGACCATGTCATAGACATGACCCCCTAGCTGCCACCGATCAGGAGATAAAGGGGTTCAAAGAGCCTCCCTATCTCCTCTGTGGGGTTTCCCTAGGAAATCCCTTTGCAGCTAGGGGGTTCCCCAGTTAACTGACATCATCGCGCATGGCGCGATGAGTCAGTTGACGTGGGGGGGACCCAGAGGTGGGGGCTGCCATCAAAGATGGCGGCCCCCACCGGAAAAAAGGCCACGGTCTTGCTAAGGGGTTAACCCCTTACTAAGGGGTTAACCCCCTACATTGCTGGAAAGGTCAGGCTGTGACCCTTCCAGCGATGCTGGCCACAGCCACCTGGTCCCCAGCGATATGGAGATAGAGGGATCCAAAGGATCCCCCCCTCCCCTTCAGGCATTTCCCCTGCGCCAGCGGGGGGGGACGCCTGAAACTGACGTCATCGCGCCACCGGCGCGATGACGTCAGTGCGCCGGAGGAGGGATTCACGCTGATCTGACTCTGCGGGAGTCAGAGCAGCGTGGGAGCGACCGGAGGAGGTGAGTATTGCCGGAGGGGGGGCTGTAAACGCCGAGGACGTACAATTACGTCCTGCGGCGTTAAAGCCCGCCTAATGCAGGACGTAATTGTACGTCCTGCGGCGTTAAGGGGTTAACTAATCTAAGCGACAAACTGATTTCATTGTTTGACACAATTGTAGCTAGATCTCTTGAGCATAATCATTGTCTGTAAACGATATTCACCATTTATCGGCAACATTTTTTATTGAATTGTTGCATTAATAGACTATCATCTACTTCGGTTTTTATGTCAAGAGAGTCATCTAGAGCTTTTTTGCTCAATCACTTTGACGACCATTAATACAAAGTGTTATTTTGACCACAATGATCTGCTGTTGGAGCTCTGGCTTGTCCAGGTGGCATTACTAATATTTTATATATATACAAGGTGGAAAGCCTGCCCAGAGGGCAGTCTATTGTGGATATACTGCCCCAGCTCATGGATATATGCCCCAGCTCATGGATATACTGCCCCAGCACGTGGATATACTGCCCCAGCACGTGGATATACTGCCCCAGCTCGTGGATATACTGCCCCAGCACGTGGATATACTGCCCCAGCACGTGGATATACTGCCCCAGCTCATGGATATACTGCCCCAGCTCATGGATATACTGCCCCCAGCTCGTGGATATATTGCCCCAGCTCCTGGATATTGCCCCAGCTCCTGGATATTGCCCCAGCTCCTGGATATACTGCCCCAGCTCATGGATATACTGCCCCAGCTCATGGATATACTGCCCCCCAAGCTCTCATGGATATGGCCCAGCTCAGACCCCAGACCAGACATGGGGCGGCTGTTCGAATGCTCTATCGGCATTCGGACAGCTGCCCCTGGAGCTCCGGCATACTTACCTGCTGAGCGGCGAAGGGAAAGTTTCCCCGCTTCCGCTCGTTGAAGGACCCAAGCCGCGGTCACGTGGGACTCCCACGTGACCGCAGCTTGGGTCCTTCAAAGAGCGGAAGCGAAGGAACTTTCCCTTCGCCGCTCAGGGGTTGGATGCGCGCGGCAGCCGGGTAGAGGCTGCGAGCGCAGCCTCTACCCGGCTACTGCGTGTGCATCTTGTAACCGCCGCGGAGAGCGCACAGTCGGCTCGTGCCGCGGCGGTTGCATGCGCGTGCAGCCAACAGCCGCTGGTTGCGCGCGCATGCGCAGAGGAGGCTTGGCGACGGACATGCCAAGCCTTACTCTTTTATAGTATAGGATATATTTTTTTGGCCGCTTTAGCTCAAGGTACAAGATCCCACTCCTCATCACTGCAATAGTCTCATAGTGTCCACCGATACAATTTATTGGTTCAATATAATTATATTTTTTATCGGTTTTGTCTTGCAAAGTTTATATCAAAAGTTTTTTAGTGATTCCAATTTTTGGGTTATGCCCTTTTTTCTGCCGAATTTTCGGCCATCAGATTAGTCCTATTCTTCTTGTGTGTGTTTGTTTATAGGACATAATAAGGATATATTATGAATCTGCCGGAAAGAACGATATATAATATGTCTGGGTTATATAATAAAATAAGGCTTCAAAACGCGTTTAAACATGATGAGCGAAACCGGTAAAAATGAGCTTAGCACACAGGCGTGAAATGCCTCAGCAGCGAAAGGGTTAATAATTTTATTTATTTTTTCGTTTTAAATAATTTTATTTGTTCTGTTTTTTTTTTTAATTTCAGATAATTTTGATCAACTTATTTTCCATTTTAAAACCTTTTGTTCTGGTTTTTATTTTTAAAGTCAGACCATTTGGGTCGGTTTTGCGTTTTTAAATCGTTTTGTTCATTTTTGTTCCTTTCATACCATTTTAATATGATTAACTAAAGTTGTGCAATGCATAGTCATAAGAAAAAAAAGGATCTTTATTTAATAAAATAAAATGATAGAATTGGCAGAATTACCGTAACGACAGAATTATCGAATCATTGGAAACAATACGGAATTACAGAATCAGCAATGGAACCGAAAAATATGATGTCCGAAATGGAACCAAAATCACGAATGGAACGAAAATAAATTGCGACTTTACACATTTCACGTCCATACGAAAATTACGAAATTGTTTCGTTTCGGATTGGAAATCGTTTTGTTTCGGCCGTTTTCAGATCCGATTCGGAAAATCGCCCGAATCTGAGGCACCGAATTGGCCCGATTCGTCAAAAAAAACAAATCCATCCGAAACAAAACGCACATCCCTAATGTAAATCTAGCCATGCCTCCTTCTTCATCACAAGGGGATGACTGAGGATTTTTAGTCTTCTTCCCTCTCAATAATTTTGCAAAAAAGTTCTGGCAACTTGGCAGTAGTTCAATAGTTCTCAGATGTAACTCTGCACCTCCTGGACTACTTTGGGATTACATACCAGCCTACCTCAGCAGGTCCCATTTCCTTACCAGATCATGGTCCTATTACAGTATGCGTCTTCACCTCTCTATACCAAACAAAGGAGATTTGCATGTTACCTAGTTAATATTCCTTCATAGTTAATATTTTATTTGCTTTCTAATTGGAGTAAATATATAGACAGTAATCTTTTTCACATGCATAACCCTATTACTGTGGGATTTCTATAGGAGACTTCTAGGTAGGTAGAAGCGCGGATATGGTGCAGAATCATATGCTGCGGGGGGGGGCGGAGCTAACAGCCGAGGAGAGAGGACGTGTGCAGCCGGGCTCCGTTGAAGATTTTGTTTGTTTACCTGTAATCCCGACTGCCATCGACCTCATAGACGACCCCAAACCTGTATAAGGTCTGTTTGTGCACCCCTGAAGCGGTCTCACCGAGCAGCAGTGGTTTAAAAGGATCCAACCGATCACTTGCAACACTTGCGGCCTACTCCGGTCGGCCATCTTGCAACCGCGGAGTTTATTATTTCACTCGCCTGCCGCTTGCTGCCCTACTCGAACTTAGCACCCGGTGCGCCCGTTATTTGTGGGGACCCAGGTGCTTGGGAGATCCCGAGGAGTGAGACAGATTGGGGACCGCTTTGTGCGGCTACCTTTGTTAGTAGTATACTCCACTGTACTTTTATTCGGACTAAACAGTCAGTATACTGCTACTTTAATGGGGAGGAAGACCGGGAAGAAACCTCTGCTACCGGATGGTACCCAGCAGCGGGACATCCGTGATGCACTAGGTGAGGCCCGACGAAAGCGGCAGGGCGAACCCCACACATATTTGTCTCCCACAGCGAGTTCTGCGGAAGAGGAGGAACCGTTTTGGTCTGAGACCTCGGTGGCTGCCCGGCATTCTCCAGGATTGCTGGGGGTAAAGAATCGACCGGGGTCGACCGCCGGAGATCCAAAGCCGTCAGTGGCACGACGGCTGGAGACGCCATCTGACCACTTGGATTCTGTGGACTCCCTTCCTGCAGCCCCTGGGAGGCGGATGTGTATGGACCGCATGTCCTTCACGAGGGAGGATGTTCGGAGCTTATTGAGGGAAGCAATGGATGAGATGAAGGCGGTGTGGAGGGCGGATTTCGCGGCCATGTCTGCAGACCTGACGCAGGTTAGAGACCGTTTGACGGCTGCGGAGGCTTTAGTTGACGAGGTCGAAGTGATCCAGACACTACTTACGCCGCAGGTGGAATCGTTACAGTCGCAGGTCGCGCTGCTTATGGGAGCGGTAGAAGCAGCTGAAATCCGACATCGACAGAAGAATATTCGTATCCGGGGGATCCCGGAGACGCTTGCTGATGCCGACCTTTTGCCATTTATTAACAAAGCTACTTCTGCGATGCTCGAGTCCGCAACCAGTCCTGTTTTTCAGAAAGCCATCCGGCTTCGAAAGGCGGCCACGGCCCCGGTGGACGAGATGTGCTGGCAGTGGCGGGGTCGGTGGCTGATAAGCGCCAATTGATGTCGCTCCCTGTGGCCCGAGCACCAATTGTTGTTGAGAATGTATCCTTATCTTTATTTAATGATCTCCCATTTGTGACATTGATTGCTCGATGTCAATTCCGAGAGATCTCAGCGTTTTTGAGGAGCTGTGGGGTGAAATACAGGTGGGGGGTGGCGGGATCTCTGTACATATATCACGATAATATGACACACCTGGTGACTTCGCCTGAGGCGGCGTGGTCCCAGCTACGTTCAATGGGTCTGTTTCCAACCCCAGAGATAAATAGTTCTGGACTGAACGGTCCCCCCGCTTCTACGAAGGATCCGGGTTAAGTATGGACCTGAAATCAGGCAGTGATATACCTGGACACTCTGGTCTATATTGCCTCTTAACGACCTTTTTCGGATTGTGTTTCCCCCATTAGTACTATTAATTTTCTTGGACTATTTCTGACTTTACATATTTCCACGCCATGCCTTTTGATTTCCTGCAAAAAAAATAAATTTTTTTTTTCTCAGTTTCATTCAGATGACTTTTTAAGTATACGCGATACATTTCGCCGATTTCGTTTTTTCCGTTTATTGATGTTTTTATTCTCCTTCCCCCTTTTATATTATTTGGTATGATATGTGCTTGATCTGCTGAGGATGGTGTACCCACCCTTCCCCCCCCTTTTTTTTTTTTTTTTTTGGCATTTTTTCAGGTTGCCGGAGGCGTGCCACCATGGCTTTGAGTCATGTTTGGCCCTCGGGCTCCTGGGCCTCGTGACATTGCTCCTCCATGGCCTCCCTCGGGAGTGTGCCAGGAGAGTCACGGTTATGGTCTTTGCCATTCTCCTCCTACCCCCTATTCGACCCCTTCCCCCCCTTTTTTTTTTTTCTCTGCCCTGTGGGTCACCATCTTCTCAGCAGCGATATATATACAGCACCATTCTCTCCCCATTTATTTTTCTCTTCTTATCCCCTCCCCTCTTTTCCTTACGAGAAATTTCTGTCAAAATATGACTATATTGTTAACTCTATGTTACATAAGTGATTTCTTATGGCCCTGCGAGGTCACTTTCGTTGGTTACTTTGATTTTATTTCTGTTCGCCAAATAAGGCCGCCTTTTCTTATTTTTTGTTGTTTACCCTCGATGAGACCCCCCTCTTAGGGGATGTTTGCTAAAATGTGATTTTCCTCAGATGACTTCTTTGTTTTATACTGATGTGTTTCTTTGATGACATTACATGGCTCTGCGAGGCCATTCCATGCTTTGTTTGTGTTTACCCTCGATGAGACCCCCCTCTTAGGGGATGTTTGCTAAAATGTGATTTTCCTCAGATGACCTCATTGTTTTATACTGATGTGTTTCTCTGATGACATTTCATGGCCCTGCGAGGCCATTCCATGCTTTGTATGTTGTTAAGCTGACTCTTTTTCAAAATAAAAACTTTGAAAATAAAAAAAATAAAAAGAAGCGCGGATATGCAGCACTTTGTACGTGAGCACCAGTATTTTGAATTGGATTCTAAAGGAAACAGGGAGCCAGTGTAGAGATTGACAAAGGGACGAGGTGAGAGAGGTGCATGAGATGAGGTGGATGTGCCTAGCACAGCCATTCGTAGCAGACTGCAGAGGGAGAATCTGGGACCTCTTAAGGCCAGAGAGTGGGAGGTTACATTAGTCAAGGCGGGAGATAATAAGAGCTTGGAGGATGACCATTTTAGCCGAGTCCTGATTAAGACTGTGACAGGCGCGTGCAATGTTTTATAGGTAGAAGTAGCAAGATTTGGTTAGTGACTGAATGTGAGGAGTGAAGGAGAGATTAGAGTCTAAGAGGACCCCGCGGCAATGAGCCTGAGAGGTAGAAGTAAAAGTTGCACCATTCACCTGAAGGGAAATGGGTGCAGGAATGTTGGTTTTAGAGGGAGGGAAGATGAGAAGTTCAATTTTGAAAAGGTTGAGCTTTAGGAAACGGGAGGACATCCAGTACGAGACAGCCGTCAGGCAGGCTGTAACACGGTCCAACACAGGAGCAGAGAGATCGGGGGAGGAAAGATATGGGTGTCATCAGCATAGAGGTGATATTGGAGTCCATAGGAAGAAAAGAGGTTGCCCAGAGAGGCAGTATAGATCGAGAAGAGTAGGGGACCTGGGACCGAGGGCCTTGAGGTACCCCATTCTGAAAGATGAACTGGGGTGAAGAGGCAACAGCGAAGGAGACACTGAAGTAGCGAAGAGAGAGATAGGAAGAGAACCAAGAGAGATCAGTGCCACTGAGGCCAAGTTGACGCAGCGTGAGGACCAGGAGCGGGTGGTCAACAGTGTCAAATGCAGCAGAAAGGTCAAGAAAAATAAGCAGGGAGATGTGACCTTTGGTTTTAGAAGCAACTAAATCATTAGTTACCTTAGTCAGAGCATTCTCAGTGGAGTGCTGTGAGCAAAAGCCAGATTGGTGGGGATCAAGTAGAGAGATAGCAGCAAGAAAACCGATGAGTTAGTTATAAACCAGGCATACTAAGATTTTGGAGGCAAAGAGGAGCAGAGAGATGGTATGGTAGTTCAAAAGGGAGGTGGGATCAAGAGATGGCGTCTGTAGAATGGGGGTGATCAGGGCATGTTTGAATGCAGAGGGGAAGATGTCCAGAGGAGAGGAAGAGGTTGAAAATATGAGTCAAAGCAGGGACAAAGACTGGTACAGGGCAGGCCCAAGCCACTGTGCTGCCTGGAGCGATGGATGAAATGCTGCCCCCCCCAAAAAAACATGACATGTATGAGCGTATCACAGTGCTCTTCAGCAAAAAAACTCAAAGTAATGTACAGTGTGTATGAGTGTATCACAGAGCTGCACAGCAATAAAACTCACAGTAATGTACAGTGTGTAAGAGTGTATCACAGAGCTCCACGGCAATAAAACTCACAGTAATGTGCAGTGTGTATGAGTGTATCAGAGCTGCACAGCAATGAAACTCACAGTAATGTACAGTGCGTATGAGTGTATCACAGCAATAAAACTCACAGTAATGTGCGGTGTGTATGAGTGTATTACAGCTGCACATCAATAAAACTCACAGTAATGTGCAGTGTGTATGAGTGTATCACAGAGCTGCACAGCAATAAAACTCACAGTAATGTGCAGTGTGTATGAGTGTATCACAGAGCTGCACATCAATAAAACTCACAGTAATGTGCAGTGTGTATGAGTGTATCACAGAGCTGCACAGCAATAAAACTCACAGTAATGTGCAGTGTGTATGAGTGTATCACAGAACTGCACAGCAATAAAACTCACAGTAATGAGGCAATCTGAGGTCAGAATCCAGGAGATTAATATAAATGCAGATACTGGGTAACAGGCTCAAGGGACTGGAAGCACAGAATGTATGCGCACCCTTCCTCTGGAGTGAGAGGTTTATATAACCGGGGGCAGCACTGGACGCAACTCTAAATGGTAGTCCGTGACGGACTGATCCTGCATGTCCACACACTGTACATAACACATGTAGCGCTCACTCCCGGAGGAGCCGCTGAAATTGAACCACGGGTCAGTCTCCCCGCACTAGGGAATAAATATACTCCGGCACCGTTGTGGATTTTATAAATTATATAGTTTACTAGAATGAATGGCATATAATAGATAATACGGTGTTCGTAGATATATTTACAGTATTTCGTATTTCGGGAAACGCGCAGCGGAAAAAGAAATATGAGGCTTCGTATTTCGGGAAAACGCGCATCGGAACAGAAAATATAATGCTTCGAAATTCGAGAGACGCGCAGCGGAAACAGAAAAATACAATGCTTCGTAATTCGAGAAACGCGTATCGGAAAAAAGAAATAAGAAACGAATCTTTAATCCCTTTCGGAGATTAGGAAGTGAGTCCCGCAGAGGTTAAATCCCGGAATGTAAATGTGTGTGTGTATTGTGGTACCCGGGTACTATTCAACTGGCCAGTGAATTGCTTAAAAGGTGTCTTCGACTAGTCAAGTTGGGGCCCTGTGGGTTTTAGAAACAACAGCAGCATGCTTTCGTTAATCACAAACGGCCTTGGAGGCCTCTCACCCATCCGCCAGATTCTTAAGGCTCCGCTGACCCAGGACGTCTCTCCGTTCGATTTTATTTTGGGGTGCCGGCTACTGGATCCATTGTCTGGCTCTCTCTGCTTCGGCCGTGACTTGTCCAGCTTACCGCCTGCTCTCCCAATCCGATCGACCTGCGGTATGCCTAACTCGGGGTCCTCGGCTTCCTTAATAGCAGCTTGGGTAAGATGGTGGATCGCTGGGTCTCCCTCTTGTAAGGCTGAACAACCCGATCTGGGACTCTGATAGGCCGCACCTGCGCTCCGGCCTAGTCACTCTTGCGTTCTGCAGCACTGCGTCTTGTCTCACTCACTCCCTGGCGCGCTCTGCCAGCTATCTCCACGAGGCTCAGGATGTAACGCTGTCCGTCCCACCCACTTCCTGTGTCCGCCCGCAAAGCATGCCGGGAAATGTAGTCCCAATGCAAAGTTCAGTGTCTCTCATCACGCTTGTCTCCCTCCGGTGGCCAAAAATAGGTACTGCCACGACAAGGATTTAAACACAGCGCTACACACATAAACCCAGGGCTGGATTGGGACAGAAAATAGGCCCGGGCATATAGATACATGGCAGCCATCTCGCGAGATCGAGGCTGGAACCCCAGGCGAGTGGCAGATATTCATGCTGGCGGCCGCACGTAGGAGGCAAAAGCACGCAGCCGCCGGCAGGATCTAATCGGGGGAGCGCTGCCGCTGCATTTGGTGTCACCCTAAGGGCGGGTGTCACCTGGTGCGGGCCGCACCCCCACCTAGCGACGCTAGTGACACATACCACTTACTCTGATGCACACACACACACACAGTATGTACTCGACAAACACAGGGTTGGTTTGTAATTTTTTTTTAAATAATTTAATAAATGTTGGAGAAAGTGCCTGGAAGCTGAACAACTTTTCTTAAACATCTTTTTTTTTTATGCCACACTTTGTAAAAATCCCTGTTACTCTGCATAATACACTTTAAAAATTCTCAAACAAAAAATAAATACAGAAATGGACTTCCTTCCTAAAAAGGTGGCCTGTCTGCTAAACAAATCTGCAGCTTGACAGTGTCAATATCTCCTCCTGCCAATTCCCATTTGCTGGTGGAACTAATGTTTCATGCAAGGGGTTAATGGAGAGGAAGCAAGGAATAAACCAATAGTACAAATAACCTCTTGTCTGATGAGAAGCAGAACCCAGGCAGGTTGGAGATGCAGGATGCTGCCAGCCTGGAGCTGGACCCCGAAAGTAAAACTCCCCAGTTTACTGTGTCCTCCCTAGTCCATGTTACAGCAGCACTCACAGCCCCTTCCTGTGCTGGCAGATGCCGTGATGCAGCCAGTTGGAGTGCTGAGTGCTGCCCCCCTCCCCATGAAGTCAGGGTGAGTGTGCACCCTGTGCATGTCATAATCTCCTGTGGCAAAGGAGCAATCTGTCCCAGGGCCAGGCACTTCTTGATGCATGAAGTCTGGATCTTAACTCTGCTGCATCGCATCCTCAGAGCAGGGAAAGCCTCAGGGGTCAGGGGGATCGCTTTATCTCAGGGGCTGACAGGCTGTATTTACTCACTACATTTTACTGAGAGCGGACAGCCTTACTGGAGAACGGCAGATGAGCTGCGCTGGAGACATCAACTGCTAACTACACTGCAAAGCATTCACCAAGAACACTGCAAATCCACTGGCCCCTCGAAGTGAATGATGGCCCCTGCTGCTGCCAGTGGATTTGCAGTGTTCTTGGTGATAGATTTGCTGTGTAGTTAGCAGTTGATGTCTCCAGCGCAGCTCATCTGCCGTTCTCCCGGTAAGGCTGTCCGCTCTCAGTAAATGTAGTGAGTGTGACCCTATAGTATTCAGGTGCTCCCAATGGACAGGCAGTCACATACCTGTGGTGGCTGGTCCCTGGCCCGGCAGGAGGAGAGACGCTCACGTGCTGCTGCAGTCTGAGGCTCTCTGCCCACACGGGTCTTAAGCCCGCGGTTCCATGTGTGTGGGCATGGTCAGACATCGTAATTCACTGTACCTATGCGCTGGCCTCCAAAGTAGATACTGCCACCGGCACTGATAAAAAAAGTAGTGCATCGGTGACGGCATCGCAGAAATTTGGCGCTCTTGAATTTTTGCCGCCCGGAGCAGACGCTCCACACTGCTCCATCGTTGGGCTGGCTCTGGACTGGTATGACAGATCAAATAAGATAAAAAGGGATGGGGTCCAGCAGAAAGCTGGTCGTGCAGAAGGACATGAGAACTTCTGAAACATCCTCCTACAAGACTGGAGAAAAAGAAGACATAGTAGAAGAAGGGGCAGGGAGTGACGGAGTGAATGAAATAGCGTGGTTAATGGAAGAGGGCAGTGAAGAGATTTCTAGTATCATCTAGTCTCTAGTCTAATTTATTGGTTTGGTATGTGTAGAATGTGTAACTATACTTTGCTGCATATTTTGTTTTTGGCCAGTGTATTTGGTTTCGGACAGGTTGACAGAATTTGACATTAACACTAGCTTTTAGGAGTTTCTAAAATTATGCGCGCAAAGGCTGTGCGTTAAAAACGGCGCATAGATTGTAATACCATCCGCGTACAAGAGCTCAAACGCATTTGCGCTCATAATGTTAAGTATAGGACGCGCAAAGTACAGTAAGCACACGCAGGTTAACCCGCGGTAGACGTATACGCGTGTTTATTGCGCTGAAATTGTAATACGACGTGACGTGAAGAAACGGAGCAGGACTCCAAACAGCCTGGTATTTAATTATTTATTCATGGGAGAATCACCAGCCCACAGCCAGTGACGTTTTGGCCATGACAGCCTTAATCATACAACGTTCTGCGCTAAGGGTTTTGCCCCTCGCGTTAATGCATTTTGCGCACACGCTGACGTTTGCAAGAAGATTGTAAAAGGGCCCAAAGATGGGTAAAACCTTGTTGGGCCAGTGTGTGAAAAATGGGAGCTGGGGAGGCGTTTTGAAAGTGAGGGTTGTGGAGGATGGGGGACCACAGGGACGTCTGCCAGGTCAACTGGAGGCGCTTGCGAATCTTAACCCAAGCCAATTTCGTAGTGGACAATAATGGATTAGAGCGTAGGATGGGAGGAATGTTGGGTGCGTGTTGATGAAGGAATGCTGACAGGGAAGATGAGGGGAGTAATGCTTGTTCTACCTGTAGGGGTGCAAAGTGTGAAGTGTCATTCAACCAATTGGAAACATAGCGATATAGTGCTGCTAAGTTATAATCAAGTATATTTGGGAAATTAATTCCTCCTCTAGATAAAGATTGCTGGAGATTAGTAAGTGCTATGCGTTTACGTTTACCTTGTCATATAAATGCTGCATACATCTTGTGCAGCATACGGAAGTCCGTGTGCTTTAGCAGTAGGGGTAAAACCTGCAAAGGGATAGAGCAATTTGGAGAATAGAGTCATTTTGATTAGGGAGGCCCTTCCTAAATAGGACAGAGGAAGAGAACTCCAGGTATCTAGAAACAATTTAGTTTGGGTCAGATAGGGGTCTATGTTGAGTCGATATAGTTGAGAGAGATCAGCCGTAGGATGATCCCCAGATATTTAATGGAGGGTGGGGGAGCCCAGGAGAAGGGAAACTGTCTGAGCCAAGGGCCTTGAGGCTTGGATCCTAAAGGCAGGGCGACCGACTTGGTGTAATTAATTTGGAAACGGGAGGCTACATGGAATGAATCTAATAAAGTAAGCAACGGTGAAATAGCTGATGCAGGGTCCGAGAGGAATAATAACAAATCGTCTGCGAAGCCACCACTTTTAGCGTCACCGAGGGGATAAACGGATACCGTTGATTGCCCGGCATGTCTCTATAATGAGTATGAGGGGTTCCAAGGCGAGATTAAATATTAACGGAGATAGGGGACAGCCCTGTCTGGTTCCACGCCCCAAGACAAAAGGGGTAGAATTTAATCCGTGTGCTGTGATCACTCTGTAGAGGGGTTGAGATAGAGAGCATGAAAGAGGGTCAAAAACACTTTCCCAAAGTGGTGAAACTTGATAAATCGGACTAGGTAAGCCCAGGAGATTCTGTCAAACACCTTATCCGCATCGCAACGCAACAGGAGATTAGAGGAGTGTGGTGTGAGGGTAAAGAACCATATCGCCGCTATGGCCTTACGAATGTTTATGGTGGAGTGTCAGCCATTAAGGAAGCCACAAGGCTGTAAGCGGGAGGCCATGATAGTGGATAGAAGTTTTAAGTCTGTGTTCAATAATGCAATAGGTCAATAGGAGGTGACCAAGGCAGGGTCCTTCCCGGGATTGGGGATAACCACCACCCGTGCTTCATTAGAAGTCGGAGGAGGGTCCTCCCCTTGTAAAATATTATTGTAAAGCGAGACCAGGTGTGGGACCACCGAACCAGAGAGGAGCTTTTAGTATTCCAACCCAAACCCTTCAGGTCCCGGAGTCTTCACATTTTTGAGTGAAGCTATCGCGTTTCGCACCTCGGTGTGTGTGTGATGGGTGCTGATAGCTCGTCACGTTCTGTCTGGGACATTTTCGGAATTTGTGCCCTATGGAAATGGTTTAATTGAGCGGGACAATCATCAGGGCCAGCCTTGTAAAAGTCTGCGAAATATGCCCAGAAATAGTCAACGATAGCAGTAGGGTCGGTAATAAGGTGCCGTTGATAGTCCTGAGTTGAGAGATAAAAGGTCGAGTCTGCGTTTGGGAGCGGACGAGATTGGCAAGAAGGCGACCGTATTTATTGCCAAAGTGATACAAACGGTGTTTCTGGTGTTGCCATGAGCGATGTGCGCAGTCGGTGGCTAGGGTATCGTATCTGGACTTGTCTATTTGTAAGGCTACGGGGGGTTGGGTTCGACAAGTAATTTATGTAGCTCTTGAGTAAATCCGAATGAGCCCTAGTAAGATGCTGAGAGTCCTCTTTCGGGCATCTGTCCCCTGAGCACCGCTTTTCATGCAGACCAAAATAGATCAACATCATCTATATGTTCTATGTTATCGTCAGTACAGTTATTACAGGCTAGTTCGACATGTGACGTGAATACTACAGACCGGACGCCATGAGGTGAGTGGGAAATCGCCAGTTTCGGGTGTAGGGCCACTAGGGTTCCTAGTGCCATTTCTAGTGTGACCGGTGCATGATCAGTAAGCGCTATCGGGCCAATTGTAGTGCGCAATGCTCGGGGAGAGAGTGAGTCCGAAATCAAAAACGGGTCTAAATGAGAAAATGATTTATGTGGGTCAGAATAAAAAGGGAAAATCCCTGCCTGTTGGGTTGTGCGTGCGCAAAATGTCTACCAAGGTATAATGAGTTAGGAGAAAGGAAGGACCTGAGGGTTGTAAGCGCCCTCTAGGTACCGTAAGACTAGAGGCCCGATCAAGTACAGAATCCGTAATGTCATTGAAATCCCCTCTCACGATTCTGCGGGAGGAGGTATGTTGGTGGAGTAATGGGAGTAGTGTGTTATAGAATGCTAAATTTGGTCCATTAGGGGCATAGATATTAAGTAACTGAAATGATTCATGTCCAATATTAAGATTAAGGAGAGTGTACCTGCCATCCGGGTCATTGATTGCCACCATGTCTGAGTAAGGGAGTCATTTGTGTAGGAGAATCGCAGTGCCTCTGGACTTTTGAGTGTGAACAGAGGTAACCCACCCATGGGTCCCGTAGCGCATATTCCAGGGTAGTCCAGTGTGTTTCCTGAAGGAAAACTATATCGGGATCCAACGTTTTCAGACTACACGGAAAAAATAAACCCTGGGATCGGGTGTCTATGGAACCCAGAAAAATAGTAAGTATATCAGCTGCTGCTGGAATGATGTAATCCCATATGTACATTCTGATCCACAGGGAAGCAAGCTTCCAAAGGAGCAAAAAACAAGATCAACCAGCGCTGCTTAGCAAAGGTGCACTAGTGCCACCTCATTTTTTGAGTAAGAGAACACACGGACAGACGTTTCAGGGATACAACCCTTTCCTCAGTGCATAGTGCCCCAATACAAACAAAACAGACTATCCCTTTATATACAAAACATATACATAAGGTAGGCGGTACAGAAATTCTGTGCACACAAGGGAGTAAATAAAAACTAAAGCACTCGTTTACATATTCCTACCGTTTGTTGATAACACACAACTTTTGTCGATCCATGCTGCAGAAAGGTACGCCAGCCGGCGTTACCATGACAATGGACCCAAGGCGCATGCGCAGAATAGGAGCCACCCCATAGGTACAGGGAGATCCCAACCGCGCTTGCGCCGGGTCCAGAAAAAGACACATGCAGGAATGGACCAATCAGCCTACAGCAATTCATCTAGTGGTGCCTGTACTCGGCGAAAAACATTCGTTTACGTGGTTTAACCATTTAAGATGATCCTCACACTTCCATAGTGCCTGGAAAGACTGGAAAACACCCAGTCGAATCTGAAAGGAATGATATAAATCAACCACTTTGCCTAAACACTTAATGATAACCCCCATAGTGACATAATTTAATGAATTATAAAGTAACAAAACCATGAGAATAAAAATTATTGTCACACCTGTAAAAACAAAAAGACAGCGATTTTCCCAAAATGAGACAGATCAACCGAATGGCAAAGAACATATAAATACAAAAATGATTAATAATGTGGCACAGTCACAGAGAGGGATATGGCATAGGGAGGACAGATACAGGGTTATTCAAAGAGATCCGAATGGGTGGAGAAAGATAACCGAACGCTGAAAATCAGCGTTCGGTTACCTTTCTTGGCCATTCGGCTATCCCGAGAGCAGTCAATACGCCAAATCCTGGTGAATTGCCTGCACATTCTGTGCCTGTTCGAGGGCAGGGAAATCCCCATAAAAAAGCAATGCTTCGGCTATTCAGAGAACACAAACCAGCAGTGAAAGGTTCCCGAATTGCCCTGCCATTCGGTGGTTTCATTCGACAGGTTTATTCAGGAGAATCCCATAGCCTTCAATGTTAAAAATGTTCACATTTTAATTCAATATCTAATAAACCATTCATTATAAAATTCTGCAGTAAAGAGTCTCTTTATTTATAGATTTTTTTTAAATTTTAAGCATTTTTCTGGATTTTTTTAAGTTTACTTATTTTTTCTATAACAGCCTTTTTATTATCATTCCTTGGACCTCATATGTAAATTACAGACATTTTCGCTCAGTAGTTTCTTTGCAAACAGCGTTTCACTTTTCAAACATTCATGCAATCTGTTTTACTAATTTATTCACTTCACTCATCTGCGGTGTCGGGTTTTTTCGGCAGCTTCGCTGCGTGTGATCAGCTCCTGCACGGGTTTTTCCGGCATCTTCGGCGGGTTAATCCCGATGTTTTTGCGGGTTTCGGTGTGCATTCGCCGGGTTTTTGCGGTGACTTTTCGTCGGGTTTGCGGCAGCTTTTCCCTGCGCTTTGACGGCCCTGTGGTGCTTGCTGAATAAACCGCAGGGTCGCCGAAATGGGATTGCCAAATCGGCCCGAATTGAAGAGAACGAAAAGTCACCGAACATGCGGTGACTTTTTCGATTCTCTTTGAATAACCCTGATAGTGTAGAACAACTCACCTAAACTGCAGATGCCTCTATGAATGAAACAGTGTCACTCAAGCTTCTCGTTGAGACCATGTGGGGACACTGTGTCCAGCAGGTCCCTTTGTAACAGCCTATCCCGATCGCCTCCTCGTGACAAGGGAGGAATCTTATCCAATATTTGATAACGTAATTGTGAGACATTATGTCTCAGCTCTCGAAAATGTGTAGCAACAGGAAGCTCAGATGTAGGATTACGTATGGAGGTTTTGTGTTCTGAGATACGGTCCTTGAGGGGTCTTGTGGTCTTACCAACATAACCTAGCCCACATGGACACTTCAACAGGTAGACCACAAAGTCAGACTGACAAGTAAAAAAACCTTTAAGTTTAATACCTTCACCAGTACGAGGATGGGTGCATGTGTCGCCTTTGATAATGCCATTACAATGATTACATTGTAAGCATGCATATGTACCATGAACTGGAGTTGAAAGAAAGGTTTGTTTTACCCTAGAGAAAGAATCTGCTCTGACCACCTGGTCATGTATATTCCTATTCCTTTGCATTGCGAACACAGGAGGACTAGAAAATAGGTGGCCCACATCTTTGTCACTCTGCAAGATACACCAATTCAGTCTAATAATCTTTTAAATATCTTTAGAAAGAGGTGAATATGTACTCACAAATGGAACCCTCTCCATTTTCCGTTTCCATTTTTGCGCTCATTATTTTAACGTCTTTTAAAAGCTGGTGTTAATGACAAATCTGAACGTCCTGGCCGAAACCAAATACACCAGCCTGAAAAAAAAAATACAGCAAAGTATAGTTACACATTCTACACATACCCAAACAATAAAATTGAGAAGTTGGGCGTGTTTTTTTTATTGCTGCAGCATATATACTCAGATTGATTTTGACAGGCGCAAAAACTGAACGGGAGACAATTGTGGTTCTTAATTCCGATTGACTGAATCATGTTAAAAAACAGTTGGCACGCCGATTTCTGCACGCAATGTTAAAGCGCACACGTTTTTGCGCGTCTTTTTTACGCGCGTTATTTTTTGAGGGATGAAAAAATGTGCACGGATTGTAATAACACTGATATTTTTCGTGCATTAACATTTAACGCTTCGCGCAAAAAAAATGCGCAATGAATTTAATAGAGCCCATACACTTTCAAAATCATTTTCCATAGTGAATGTAATATTCTGGTTCCATTTCAGATACTGCACCGCCTTCTTACGTTTGATCGGTGAGTTTTAGGCCCTCAACATTCCATGACACTATTTTGAATGAATTACGGGTGGAAAATCAGGGTTCCATGGAAGGTGGGAGAGGACTAGGAGCGTCGTGCCTCATGGGGGATGCCAAAATCGAGTTTGGAAAGATACTGTACAGAAAATAACCAGAAAAGGGGTAAGGGGCCGTCCCAGCAGAGGATCCCACACCTTAAACACAATGAAAGACGTTGTTAACTGTCGGTGGAACTGCACGAGACTGATCCAAAACATTTTGAAAATAAACAACCTAGAAGAAACATAAGAGCGTCTGCCCCAGAAATTGAGTTAGCCGTGGTCGAACAGGAGAAACAGGAGAAAAAAAGAAAAACATAATACCAAACCAGCACGAGGTCCCACAGGATCGAAGTAGAGCTAGTCAAATATCTGCTTCCCAGAACGACGGGACCAACTGTAAAACGTGGAAAAAAAAAACAACAAGGAAGTAGAAGAAACTGTGAGAAAGTACGGGAACGCCTCAACGTCGATGCCAGTCCAGTTGTGGATCCATTACAGCGATCACGGGGGTGGCATCGAGCGATGACGTTGCGGGAGTCCAGAGTCATCCCTCAAAATTGTCGAGGCATCGGTCGGTGTATCGTAGAAGGTGACCTAGTCGTGAAGGTGAACTCGGAGGCGTGCTGGGTATTGAAGCGTGAATCTTATGTTGGCCGCTGCCAACTTCATACAAATAGGAGCGAATGCCTGGCGGCGGGCAGCTAGGGACGCAGAGAAATCTTGGGAACGGCATAGAGTAGTTCCTTGGTAGTCCAAAGTGCCAGCCTTTCTGTACACGTGCAGAATGTGGATTTTGTCCGTGAAGTTGAGCAATTTGAATATGACTGCGAGGGCGATTCAACGATAGGGAGAGATCAGGCCCCAGTCTATGTACCTGCTCAACTGTCAGTGCCGTATCGTTGGAAAGGCCCAAAGCCATGGGGAGCCAAGAGGTGATGAAATGTTGAAGTTGCGGGCCTTTCACGGTTTCTGGGAGACCCACAATGCGTAAATTATTTCTGTGGCTCCTATTCTCCAAGTCATCAATCATGTATAGTAGGGTTAAGAGAAGCGACTCGTTAGATTCCACAGTCATCTGAAGTGGGGCAAGTTCATCCTCCAAAGTAGATACTCTTTCCTCCACCTCCATTAATCGTTGTGCCTGGGACGTGAGTTGGGAGAGTGCCAGGTCAATGGTCGCCGACAGGAGGCCCAGCTTTTGTCTAGCAAAGGTGAAAGCATGGCAGTAAATTTGGCCATCTGGGTGGTATTAGTAGACGGAGGCGAAGTAGCCAGGTGGGGGCTGCATGGAGCACTTCCCGGATCAGAAATCGACCAAGTCGGGGATCTGTTTCCGTTCCTTGAGATCTGATCGCATGGCGTTTAGAGGTTTTGATGATGCAACAAATTTGTCCATAGTGAATGGCGTACAGGAACGATGGGCCCATCATGGAAGTCAGGGAACAATAACGTGCGAAACAGAAAAATTAGGCTTGCAGGGATGGTGGAACTGACTAGGGTCACCGAAAAGCAAACAAAAAAAGGAAAGAAAGGAAAAAAAAGGGGGGATATTTGTGTGAAAAATTTGGCGTCAGATGAACAGTCGGGTGAACTTGAAAGATTTATAGTAGAAAGATAGTGTGCCCCCTAGGGACCATCAAAAAATTGTATTATAGAAAAATTAAGGTTGTTTGGGTCCACAAAACCCAGAAAAAAGGTGACCCAGAAAAAAATAACGTGCGGGAGTAGTGGGCCCCATAGGGACCACCAAAATATTGCAGAAGAAGGTCACAGCTTTACTTAAAAAAATTATTGTTCGGGCATAGTGGGCATTACTAGGACCACTGAAAAATTTCTGGTGCAAGGTCGTAATTAGGGATGAGCCGAACACCCCCATGTTCGGTTCGCATTCGAACTCGAACAATTTTGAAAGTTCGAGTTCGAACTCAAACACGAACCAAACTCAATGCAAGTCAATGGGACTCAAAAGTTCGGTTTTTAGAATGACCTGCAAGAGGGCATATATGCAAGATATTTGCCATAAAAGGTGTATGGGGGTCCGGGTAGTGCCCTGGGGGACAGAAAACAAGGACAAAAAGTTTTAAATAAAACGTTTTTAAAGGGACAGTGAGTTTTCCATGAAATAAGGGTTAAAAATAAAAACAAAAAATTCCTTCAAATATCGTGCCTAGGAGGTCCCCATAACCTGCCCATGAAGTGGCGGATTTGTAGGATGTATAGAAACATTTAAAAGCAAAAAAATGGCGTTTCAAATTACGGTAAACGCTTTTCCTTTAATCTATTCATAAACAACTGCTTGGGGTGGCAGTCTGTATTAAAAAAGGAGATATTTTAGGACACGCAGAACAAGTTTAGTGATTTTTTGGCTAACTTATGGTGAAACTTCTGCAGGCTTTGGATGAAAGTAACAATAGGTGCTTTAAAATTGGGCCTTTAGTGTCGGCAACTGTAACCCCTCTGTGGTATTGTGGAAGAGTGCAGGGTTGGACCCTGCGGTCAAATATTAAAATGATATAAATCTGGTAATATAGGCGTCAGTACAGTGCAGCCAAATATTGTGCCTTTCATGGCAGCAAGTGCCTTCACACCGTAACCCTTTTGTGGTATTGTGGAAGAGTGCAGGGTTGGACCCTGAGGTCAAATATTAAAATTATATAAATTTGGTAATATAGGCGTCAGTGGCAGTTGTGACGTTTTTGTGTCTTTCACAAACAAAACAGCTTTATTCACCCTTTCAGGGCAGTCAAAAAGGCAACATAATAAGTACACGCTTTGGTTCAGCGAAATTAAAGCAAAGTCCTGATCTTCAGCACAAATAAACAGAGAAATAATAGTGGCTCACCAACGCTTTAAACAGTCCCAAACCTAGGGAATCCTTTCCCCAGTATGTAGAAGCCTCTCCAGCAAGGCACAGCACGTCTCCTGCTTTTGGAACACAAACACACAGCTTCCACTGATTACTTTCCTTTTTCCTAAAAACTCCCACAATCCTATCTGGGAGTTGCTGGCTTTAAAACTCTTCCTGGACAGGAAGATTAACCCTGTGGTTGCACTTAAAGGGTCCACAACCCAAATAGGGGTGAAACATATTGTCCATCCAGGACCCAGCCCTGCCGACCTCTACATATCCCCCCCTCTGTCTCAACGCGGAGGTGTTTGAGGCAACAGTAGACAGCCCACAATGCATCCGGGACAAGGCATCAGCATTTTGGTGCTGTTTCCCAGGCCTGTGTTCCACCACAAAGTTAAACTCCTGGAGAGACAGGAACCACCTGGTAACCCTGGCATTAGCGTGGCGGTGCTGCCTCATCCAGGTCAATGGGGCATGGTCAGACACTAAACGGAACTTCCTGCCCAACAGGAAGTATCTCAAAGAATCCAAGGCCCACTTTATGGCCAAGCCCTCTCTTTCCACCACAGCATAGTTTTTCTCCGCTGCCGTCAGTTTCCTACTAAGAAAAACCACGGGGTGCTCTTCCCCATTGACTTCTTGGGATAGCACAGCCCCAAACCCTCACTTGAGGCATCCGTCTGTACAATGAACTCCCTCATGAAATCAGGGACTACCAGCACTGGGTGCTGACACAACGCATTTTTAAGCTTCTCGAAGGCATCTTCAGCATTGGCATTCCATTGAATCATCACTGACTTCCTACCTTTCGTCAGGTCAGTCAGTGGTGCAGCAATAGAGGCAAAATTGGGGACAAACCGCCGGTAATACCCCACTATACCCAGAAAAGCACGAACCTGCTTTTTCGTGAGGGGGCGTGGCCAGTTCTGGATAGCCTCTACTTTGTTAAATTGTGGCTTTACCAGACCCCTGCCTACGACATATCCCAGGTACTTAGCTTCCTCCATCCCTACCGCACTTTTCTCAGGGTTAACAGTAAAGCCCGCTTTTCTCAAACCGTCCAAAACCGTCTGAACCCGGGGAAGATGGGACTCCCAATCTGGACTGAAGATGACAATGTCATCCAGGTAGACCGAGGTATATCTCAGGTAGGGGCGGAGCACCCTATCCATCGCTCGTTGGAAGGTGGCCGGGGCTGAGTGTAACCCAAAAGGCATCCGCTTATAATGAAAATGACCCTCTGGAGTGGAAAAAGCAGTCTTTTCCCTGGCTTCCTTAGTCAGGGGTATCTGCCAGTATCCCTTAGTAGGGTCCAGGGTGGTGATATAACGGACCGGACCCAATTTCTCTATTAATTCATCCACCGTTTGGCATGGGATACGCGTCAAATTTTGACAACTCGTTAAGTTTCCTGAAATCATTGCAGAATCGCAGAGTGCCGTTGGGCTTCGGTACCAACACAATGGGGCTCGACCATTCACTCTGTGACTCCTCAATGACATCAAGCTGAAGCATTTTTTTAACCTCTTCAGAAACAGCCTTTCTATGGGCTTCTGGGATGCGGTACAGCTTTACCCGAACCTTTACATGGGGTTCCGTCACAATATCATGTTTAATCCCGGTCGCATGTCCCGGTAGTCCTGAAAACATGCCTTTGTTTCTTTGCAGAAACTCCTTAACTTCTTGGGTTTGGGGTTTGGACAGGGTGGCAGCAATGTGTACTGCGGCAACACCATCAGACTCTATACCCACCCCAACCATGGCGGACACCTCTCGGTCTCTCCAGGGTTTTAACAAATTTATGTGGTAGATCTGGTATGGTTTTCTTTTCCCAGGCTGATACACTCGGTAGTTTACTTCCCCTACTTTTTCAACCACCTCATATGGTCCCTGCCACTTGGCTAGGAACCGACTTTCCACCGCGGGTATAAGTACTGCTACCCGGTCCCCAACCTGAAATTGCCGCAGCTTGGCCGACCGGTTGTACACCCTTTTCTGGGCCTCCTGAGCCTTCTGCAAATGTTCCTGTACCAAAGGCATCACTTTAGAAATTCTCTCTCTCATCTGAGAGATATGTTCAATGAGCGATTTGTGTGGAGAGGACTCACTTTCCCATGTCTCCTTAACCAAATCTAGCAATCCCCGGGGTCTGCGGCCATACACCAACTCAAAAGGTGAGAACCCCGTGGAGGCCTGAGGAACCTCTCGAATAGCAAACAGCAGTGCGGGAAGCAAATGATCCCAGTCTCTTCCATCTCTCTGCACAACCCTTTTAAGCATCATTTTCAGAGTCTTGTTGAATCTTTCTACTAGACCATCTGTCTGAGGGTGATAAACAGATGTTCGCAACTGCTTGATTTGGAACAACTTGCACACATCTGCCCGGGACATAAATGGCATCACTTTAGAAATTCTCTCCTGGTCCGTCAAAATTTCCCTTGGCAGGCCAGTTCTCGAAAACATAAAAAACAACTCCCGCGCAATGGCCTTTGATCTGCGTCTGTGTGGCTACCTGCTGTGCTGCAAGTTGTGCAGCCAGCAAATGGGTGCTTTCTTGTTGGGCAGCAACAGCCTGTGCCAGGGCTTGTTGCAGCTGAGCCATCGCCTCTTCATGGCGAGTCTGGGCCTGCACATTGACAAAGACCATCTGCTTAACCAGCTCCTCCATAGCTGTGGACTTCAGTGCAGCCTTAGCCCAGGACATGCAATCAGAACACTGTCCTTTAAAAATGTCAGTTTTTTTTTTCTCCTTCTCACAAAAATTCCTCTTGCTTGGCGTGTGAGGGGTAGCAGATTGCCCGCATTCGAAACACCAGTTGTGATGTTTGGGGGCCAACAGAGCACGTGCACAATGTCTTTCACAAACAAAACAGCTTTATTCACCCTTTCAGGGCAGTCAAAAAGGCAACATAATAAGTACACGCTTTGGTTCAGCGAAATTAAAGCAAAGTCCTGATCTTCAGCACAAATAAACAGAGAAATAATAGTGGCTCACCAACGCTTTAAACAGTCCCAAACCTAGGGAATCCTTTCCCCAGTATGTAGAAGCCTCTCCAGCAAGGCACAGCACGTCTCCTGCTTTTGGAACACAAACACACAGCTTCCACTGATTACTTTCCGTTTTCCTAAAAACTCCCACAATCCTATCTGGGAGTTGCTGGCTTTAAAACTCTTCCTGGACAGGAAGATTAACCCTGTGGTTGCACTTAAAGGGTCCACAACCCAAATAGGGGTGAAACATATTGTCCATCCAGGACCCAGCCCTGCCAACCTCTACACAGTGCACCCAAATAATGTGCCTTTCATGGCAGCAAGTGCCTTCACAACGTAACCCTTTTGTGGTATTGTGAAAGAGTGCAGGGTTGGACCCTGCGGTTCAAAAATTTAAAATGATATAAATCTGGTAATATAGGCGTCAGTGCAGCCAAATATTGTGCCTCTCATGGCAGCAAGTGCCTTCACACCGTAACACTTTTGTGGTATTGTGAAAGAGTGCAGTGTTGGACCCTGCCATTCAAAAAATTAAAATGATATAAATCTGGCACAGGCGTCAGTGCAGCCAAATATTGTGCCTTTCATGGCAGCAAGTGCCTTCACACCGTAACCCCTTTGTGGTATTGTGGAAGAGTTCAGTGGTGGAGGTTTTGTGAATGCAGAAGACATCCCCGATCTATTCCGTTACGTCAGCATCAGGGGATTGATAGCTGCTGATCCAGGACTGATTAATTTTTGTAAATGTCAGCCGGTCTACAGAGTCGGTGGACAGACACACTCTTTTGTCTGTGACAAAACCTCCAGTGGCACTGAACGTCGTTTCAGAAAGTACGCTGGATGAAGGGCAACCTAGTAGCTTATATGGCATATTGGCTAAATTCTGGCCAGTGATCCAATCTCAACACCCAGTAAGTCAGTGGATCATCTTCTGGAAAGGTATCCAGGTCTGCCCTTGCCCCTAGGTAGTCCTGCACCATACGGTGAAGACGCTGGCAATGGGTGCCTACATTTGACGTCCTTGGGCGACGTGGTCTAAAAAAATTTAAAAAGGCATCAGCCAAGCGGCCCCGGCCTTCACCACTAATCCTCTGATCATCCGCAGCCTCAGAAGCATGTGTCATCCCTTGGTAACCTATCAGTGCCTGAAAAGGTGTTACACAAGTGTCGCTTTAGAGCGTACTCAAGTTTTTTCATCCTGTGCTCCCTCTGTGCGGGCAGAATGAGCTCTGCAACTTTACCCTTGTATCGTGGATCAAGAAGGCTTGCCAACCAGTAATAATCCCTATCCTTGATAGCACGAATCCTGGGGTCCTTTACCAGGCTTTTCAGGATAAAGGAGCCCATGCAGCGTAGGTTGGAGGTCTTCCTGGTCAATGAGGAGGATGACCCCATCGTGCACTTCTTCCTCCCAGCCACGTACTAGTCCTTGTGTTTCTGGGCACATAAAACCCTCACTTGAGGAATCCCCACCTTCAATGCCCCCACTACTTAAATATTCCTCCTCCTCCTCCACCTGTCTGATCTGAGGAGGACCCGCTGGAATGCTGTCTGCGGAAAGACTGGGGCCGTCAGAGCTAGGGAAGGCCTCCTCTTCCTCCCGCTGCTCTTCCTCTAGAGCCACATCTATAATTCCCGCAGAGTGTGCTCCAGCAGGAACACTAAAGGAATTGTGTCACTGATGCATGCACTGTCCCTGCTCACCATCCTCGTTGCCTCCTCAAATGGTGACAGTACAGTGCATGCATCCTTGATCATCAGCCACTGCGGGGGGGAAAAACAAGTTGACCTGAACCTGTCCTTGTGCCATACTCACACAGGTACTCGTTGATGGCCCTCTGCTGCTTGTGCAGACGCTGCAGCATTGCTAATGTCGAGTTCCACCTGGTGGGAATGTCACATATCAGACGGTTTGTGGGAAGGTGGAATTCTCTTTGAATTTCTGCCAGGCGAACACTTGCTGGGAATGACCATCTGAAGTGGCTGCAGACTTTTCTGGCCTGGCTGAGAAGCTCTGCCAGCCCTGGGTACCTGGTTAGGAAACGCTGTACCACCATATTTAGGACGTGTGCTAGGCATGGTACATGCGTCAACTTACCCAGGCGTAGGGCGGAGAGAAGGTTGCTGCCATTATCACAGACGACCATTCCCAGCTGAAGCTGGCATGGTGTTAACCATCTCTGCACCTGCCCCTGCAGAGCTGACATAATTTCTGGCCCGGTGTGGCTCCTATCCCCGAAACAAACCAGCTCAAGCACAGTATGGCATCTTTTTGCTTCAGCCATTGCGTAGCCCCTGTCATGCGTCGGTTTAACTGCCACTTCACCAGAGACAGAGAAGGAGGAGGAAGAGGGAGAGGTGTTGGTGGAGCAGACAGACCTCATACAAGCAGCTTTCTGGAGGCGTGGTGGATGAACAAGCTCCAGCACAGAGCCCCGTCTTGGATCCCTCCCAGCTGCAATCAGAGTTACCCAGTGTGCCGTGAAGGAAATGTAACGGCCCTGTCCATGCTTGCTGGACCACGTGTCTAAAGTCACATGCACCTTGCTGCTGACTGCCTTTCCCAATGACTTGATAACATTGTCTTCCACATGCTGGTATAGTGCTGGAATGATCTTCCGTGAAAAGTAATGGCGTTTTGGAACCTGCCACTGTGGTACAGCACATTCAGCAAATTCACAGAAGGAAAGGCAGCAGCTGTAATGTGAGTAATTTTGCGAAGCTGGCATTTAGACACTGTGCTTGGGGATGGTTGGGACTATATTTTTCTTACGCTGCAGCAGCTGGGGCAACGTAATCTGACTGCGTAAATCTTCAGCTGATGGAATGCTGTCACATTGTGAGGAAGGACCTGGCACATCCATTACTGTAGCATCCTGTCACGGTTCCCGGATCCCACCACGCAGTACTTAACCCCCAACACTCCACAAAACCCAGAAGCTACCAACAGTGTAGCTGTGAATGATCCCTATCTGTCTGGTCCTTAGAATTGGCCAGGTAAACTAGCTAGACAGAAAAGGGTTAACAATACGGAGAGGAGTCAGCCGAGCCAGAATCAGGAATACAGAGTTCAGAATGGTCAAATGGAATAGCCGGGTCGGTATCAGAGCAGTAGTGTAGTACAAGCAAATAGTCTAGGGCAACAGAAGGCAGAATGGTCAGAACACAAGCAGAGGTCAGTAACAGGTTAAATCAATATAGCAGTCAGGTACAAGGAGCTCAGGATGGATAACCACGATCTGGCAACTTCTGAAACTAACTGAGGGTTTTTAAAGACCTTCACCAGGCCATGCCCCCCACTCAAGCCACACCTCATGCAATCACCTCCCTGCCTGTCTCCATTTAAACCGGGCAGTGGTCAGCGAGCAGCATCAGACTTGCTGTCCTCAAGCACACAGGTAGGGCTGGAAGCCCCCAATGTTACAGTACCCCCCTCTCCACGAGCAGACGCCGGATGCTCAAAAGAGGACAACAAGAAAAATGACAAGAAAAAGTCAATGGGTCTTGTAGATACGTAGAGCCCTCTCATACACCTCTCGGTCCTCAAGGCATATAATAGCACCGTTAGAGGCTCGGAAACATCCAGCAGGGACAGGACTCGACTCTCGGGCTTGCGGGCCTGAGGTACAGACCTCTTGGGAGCCAAAGCTGGGTCCAGGTTGGAAGGCACTGGCACCAGTCCTTTTGCGTCTCCTACCCCTGGTACAGGACGCGGAATGGACAGCAACAGTGTCCTCTCTGCACTGCGGCAACATGAACACGGCACCAGTGGTACGGATCTGCAGGTCAGTGACCCCGGCACGGCTCTGCTGCGACTTAGTCATGGCGGCAACAGCATGGATCTGTGGGTCAGGGACCTTGGCACGGCTCTGCGGCGACTGGACTGGAACCACTGGGCTCGAAGACGCCGGGACAGCTGGGCTCGGTGGGGCAGCGCCCTTGGTGTGGACCGGTTGGGTAGCACCCTTGGCAAGGACAGGAAGGGCAGCGCCTTTAGCACGACTCTGTGGTGACTTGGACATGGCAGCAACAGCACGGCTCTGTGGGTCAGTGACCTCATAACGGCTCTGCGGCGACTCGGACATGGCGGCAGCAGCCAGCTCGGGTGAGCGTGGCTTGGCAACAGCCAGCTCGGGTGAGCGTGGCTTGGCAACAGCCAGCTCGGGTGAGCGTGGCTTGGCAGCTACCGGCTCGGGTGAGCGTGGCTTGGCAGCTACCGGCTCGGGTGAGTGTGGCTTGGCAGCTACCGGCTCGGGTGCAATCTTGATCTCACAGTGCTTTGCAACCACCTTGGCTTGGCACTGTGGAGCGGTAACCCCGGCTTGGCACTGTCTCTTGAACTGCTGTGCAGTGGACTGGCTCTCAAACTGGTTAACGGTGGACCAGATCTCGCACTGCGAGGCAGTGGACTTGATTTGTTCGTGCTGCAGGGCAGCACTCTTGACTGGAACTGCTAGCTTAGGCACAGTAGACACGGACAGGACTTGAAGCTGACAAACAGCAGACTCAGATTCTTTGTGCTGCTGAGCAGCCACCTTAGATTGTTCATGCTGCAGGGCAGCACTCTTGACTTCCCACTGCTGGGCATTACACCTGGTTTCTCCCTGTTGGGCAGTGGATTTTGGACGTCCTGCGACGTGCAGGGCAGTGGACTCTGGGGCCTGGTAAGGCTGGAACATGGAGGATAACTTCTGGGGGCGCAATTGACAGTCCATTCTTTTATGCAGGAAAGAACCGCAATAAAAGCATAAGCCCTGAGTCTTCCTCCATACCCTTTCCTCCAGGGTCAGGGGTCCTCTGGAACCTTTAACTGGAACTGGAACAGGCTCATTTGGGAAGACGTCCCTAGGAGGTTGCAGCAAACTTGCATACAGGATATCCAGGTGCTGAGTAATGAGCTTGTTAGCCCCTCTCAGGATCTCCAGCATCTAGAATTACTGCTCGCTCACTATGTACTGGCTGCCTCATTATGTGTACCTGGGATGTCTGAACGACAGGGAGCACAGGTATAGCAGGCGGGGGTGTAACCCCAACTGGTTCCAGGTGTGCAGTACGATTCAGGATAGTTTGTAAGGCAATGGCAAACTGATCCATCCTATGATCCTGCTCATCCTGTCTGGATACAAAGGTAGCCAAGTGCTGTGTTAAATCTGCGGGATCCATATTGGCCAGATCGTAATGTCACGGTTCCCGGATCCCACCACGCAGTACTTAACTCCCAACACTCCACAAAACCCAGAAGCTACCAACAGTGTAGCTGTGAATGATCCCTATCTGTCTGGTCCTTAGAATTGGCCAGGTAAACTAGCTAGACAGAAAAGGGTTAACAATACGGAGAGGAGTCAGCCGAGCCAGAATCAGGAATACAGAGTTCAGAATGGTCAAATGGAATAGCCGGGTCGGTATCAGAGCAGTAGCGTAGTACAAGCAAATAGTCTAGGGCAACAGAAGGCAGAATGGTCAGAACACAAGCAGAGGTCAGTAACAGGTTAAATCAATATAGCAGTCAGGTACAAGGAGCTCAGGATGGATAACCACGATTTGGCAACTTCTGAAACTAACTGAGGGTTTTTAAAGACCTTCACCAGGCCATGCCCCCCACTCAAGCCACACCTCATGCAATCACCTCCCTGCCTGTCTCCATTTAAACCGGGCAGTGGTCAGCGAGCAGCATCAGACTTGCTGTCCTCAAGCACACAGGTAGGGCTGGAAGCCCCCAACCTTACACATCCTCCCTGTCAGTGGAGGTTGGAGTCAATGACATGGCAGGACATACAGTGGGGGTAGAGACAGGTGAGGAGGACCTACGCAAAGTTTTGCGCCAACGGGATGCATGGCAGGTGTTCATATGTCTCCTCAAGCACGTGGTACCCAAGTGTCCGGTGTCTTTCCCACGCTTGAGCCTCATCTGACATAGATTAAAAATAGCAACAGTGGGGTCTGCTGCACATTTCTTAAAGAATTCCCAGACAGCAGAGTTCCTGGATGTGTGCTTTGAGACAACAGCGCTCTGCACCTGAGCAGCTCTGACATCTAATGCCTTGGACTGGCTAGTGCTATGGTTGGTCGTAGAGGACGTTGTGCCTCGTGTTTGTTGTGCCTCCTCCTCACTTGACTCCTCTGTTCGATCAGGCACCCATGTGGAGTCAGTGACCTTATTATCCTTGTCACCACCCCCTATCTCCTCGTCACTGGAGCCAACTTGGCAGTATGCTGCAGCTGCTGGGGCAACATGAGTGCCAGTTATTTGTGTGTCACTGGCACCCCCTTCCTCTAGGTTGATTATACTCCCTTCCTCAACCTCAGAGATTGAATCAGAGCACTGTAGTTGCTGCGCATCCTCAAGCAGCATGTCACTGTCATTGTAGTCAAACAATTCAGCTGACTCCTCCGTTTGTGATAGTGTCTTGATGTAGCCTATATATTGCTGATCTTATATTTTAGGAGTAGCTGTGGACATGGAGGCTGCATTAGATGCTTTGGCAGCTGAGGTGGACTGTAAAGCACTACAAGCCTGGCTGGCCAATCCACCAAATCCTCTGTATGTTGTTGCTGCTTAAGACGGCCAGCACCAGTTAGAAAGGACAAGCATGTCCCTGCAGAGGATGCACCACGTCCACGACGACCAGAGGCACAGCCTCCCGACACAGAGGCTGCTTGCCCTCTTATCTGTGTCTGGGAGCATCTGCCTGTCCTTTTTGGTCTTTCTGACATGGTGAGTGATATATAGATTAAAGATATACAGAACTCTGATTCAACTCTGTTCTAAAAATTGGAGATATGCTGCAGAACTCTGATTCAACTCTGGTATAAAGTTTAAAGATTTCCAGAACTCTGGTATAACTCAGTGAGACACCCTGATAGCTGGCAGCCAGTGACAAGACACAGATTACAATTCCCAGAAACCTCCTATAAATCAGTGAGACCCCCTGATGGGTGGCAGTGAGAACACACAGATTACCACACTTCCCAGGTATTTTGTATAAATGACTGACCCCCAAAATAGTTGCTGGGAGTGAGAACACACAGATTACCACAATTCCCAAATGTTTTATAGAAATTACTGACCCCCAAAATAGTTGCTGGGAGCGAGAACACACAGATTACTACAATTCCCAGATATTTTGTAGAAATTACTGACCCCCAAAATAGTTGCTGGGAGCGAGAACACACAGATTACCACAATTCCCAGATATTTTGTAGAAATTACTGACCCCCAAAATAGTTGCTGGGAGCGAGAACACACAGATTACCACAATTCCCAGATATTTTGTAGAAATTACTGACCCCCAAAATAGTTGCTGGGAGTGAGAACACACAGATTACCACAATTCCGAGGTATTTTGTAGAAATTACTGACCCCCAAAATAGTTGCTGGGAGCACTAGTGTATTTTGGGCTAGGCCAACAAGGCCCAGGCCTAGGGCGGCACTTTCCAGGGGGCGGCGGCCCGCTGGGTGGCCCCACCCCTAAAAAAAAAATAAAAAAATTTTTTTTTGTTTTTACTTTTGCAAACTATTTTACCAGGAAGGAAACATTGAGATGTCACTAATTTTCAAGTATGTCCTGGGTAGGCAAGGCCTAGGCTTTCCAGGGGGCAACAAAAAACCTCACCACTAATTGGGTTACTCACAGAGCACCGAAATGACGCCAACATTTTGGTGTTCTGTAGTTCCCTGCACTTCGGGGAATAAAATTTCCCAACCCTGCAGTGAATTCACCATTCACCGCAGGGTCCCCAAAGTGCATGGAGTCGGCCGCTGTATGCTGCCACCGCAAACCTATGGCCTGCTGTTTTCAAAAGAACTACTGAAGGAAAATGTCTAGAATTTACATATAAGATCCTATGATTGATAATAAAAAGTTCTGTTACAGAAAAAGGAGAACCGCTATTAAAAAAAAGGGGGGGGAATTTAGCCCAAAAATTTTTGAAAAATCACTAAAAGGTACAAAAAAAAAACCAATAAATAAATAAACACTTTTTACTGCAGATTAAAATAATAAATGGTTTATTAGATATTGCATAAAAAACGGGAATATTTTTAACATTGAAACCTATGGGGTTCGCCTGAATAAACCTGCTGATTGAAACCACCGAACATCAGGGCATTTCACTGACATTTCTCTGCTGTTTGGTGTTCTCTGAATAGATTAACCATTACTTCTCTATGGGGATTTGCACTGCCTTCAAACAGCACCGTACTTGCTGGCAGTTCGCCAAACTTGTGTGTGAGCATATCACCAGTGCAGTGGTGTACTTAGAGGAGTGGCGGAGGGCGGGCCGCCCCAGGTACCAGTGATTATTGGGGTGTCATTAGGGGGTACTAGGAGGTGCCACAGTCACTGTGTGTCAGCTTTGAGCTGTGTTCTCAAACAACGAGCAGCGGAGCATGGCGTTTGCATACGGAATAAAATCGAATAGAATAAAAATCCCCCTCTCCTCCCTCCATAGCTCCTCCCCTGCCCCGCAGCAGCTCTAGGAGAGGGGAGGGGGATGTGATTTGTGTCCAGAGAGAGAAGATGACAGTAAACGGCAGGTAAATGGGGGGGTTTCAGCAGAATATGAAGCCCTGTCTGCTTACTGCTGTTTAAAGTGGACCTTTCCTTAACCAGCACTGCAGTGATAGAAATTTGTCATTGAGCTGCCTGGCTCCTGGTGAGGCTGCTTGCGTGCAGGTCACACTCGGTCCGGCCAGTCAGGTGGTACTGAGTCTCAGTACCACCTGACTGGCTGAACCACGTGACACGCATGCACGCAGCTGCCCGCCCTTTCGTTAACATGGACTGTCACTCTATTCTGGACTGAACACCCACCGGGAAGGGAATCAAAGCCACGGTGCACCCTCTGGCAGTGGCACCCCACTGTTGACAAGATGGCTCCACGCACAGGCACAGCCGTGATCCTAACGTGGCCTGGAGGGACCTCCTGCTGAGTCTGTACACAGTCCCTGCTGACTCTGCACACAGCCCTACCGCAGACAGAGGCCGGTAAATGTAGAATAAATAATTGCTGTGTGCTCATACACACTCGGTTTGCTGGGAGTTATAAAACTGATGCACTCATACACACCACACATTGCATTGCTGGGAGTTTTATTGCAGTGGATTCTGATGCACTCATACACACCGCACATTGCATTGCTGGGAGTTTTATTGCTGTGGATTCTGATACGCTGACACACACCGCACATTGCATTGCTGGGAGTTTTATTGCTGTGGATTCTGTGATACACACTGCATATTACTGTGAGTTTTATTGCCCTGGAGCTCTGGGATACGCTCATACACACTGCACATTACTGTGAGTTTTATTGCTGTGCAGTTCTGTGATATGCTCATACACACTGCACATTTCTGTGGGTTTTATTGCTTTGCAGCTCTGATATGCTCATACACAGTGCCATTTCTGTGGTTTTTATTGCTATGCAGCTCTGTGATACGCTCATATGCAGTGCACGTTTCTGTGGATTTTATTGTTCCACCAATTAGAGCGGCTGTGATCCCGTTTACTTGACATGCGTGGCTGTTCTTTGTAAAAATACTTTAATTTAAACATTAACCAGGAAGAGGTGTGCCCTTGACAGGAAGGGGTGCGTCAAATTTAAATTAGGGGGTGCACGAGTTTAGTCAGGCCTAGGGCAGCACAAAACCTAAATACACCACTGGCTGGGAGTGAGAACACACAGATTACCACAATTCCCAGATATATCTTGTAGAAATTACTGACCCCCCAAAATACTTGGTGGCAGTGAGAACACAAAGATTAGAACAATTCCCAGATATTTTGTAGAAATGAGACCCCCCCCAGTAGCTGGTGGCAGACTGGCAGTGAGAACACACACTAACACAACAACAATCTCCTCTCAAACACGTGCTGAAGCGCTGTGTGAAGCCTTATATAGTGTGCAGCTCTATGAGCCCATGATTGGGCAAAATTTTTATTCAGGTGCAAGGCTGTAGCCAATTACAAGCTTCAGGCCAGTGGAAAAGTGCATTGTGGTCCATCGTGGTGCATTGTGGGCGAACACGCGGAAATGTTCGTAGTTCGCAAACATGCTAACAGGGGATGTTCGAATCGAACTCCGAACCGATCGAACAGTTCATCCCCAGTCGTAATGTTTGACCAGTTCAGGGTTCAAAAAAAATTGGTAGGATTGGCCAGTCAGCCCTGAAAGGACAGCTCAAAAAAAAATCTTGAAGCCTGCCTGGAAGGCCGCAGCACGTGGCGCCACGTGTGCAGGCGCCATGTGTAGGCCTCAGCTCGGGTCAGTCAGTGGAAGCGCCGGCGGGTGACAAGCAGCCAGGCGGCAGATCACCCTCCTGTGTCTCTGTCGGGCAGGTGGTGAGTGCTGAATGTGTCAAGCTCCGGTCTGAGCAGAAGGAGAGTTGCCCACCCGCGATAAGTGCGGGTATGGAAACGGCCACTTTGCGGCCTGGGTACCTCCGGGAATAGAGGGGGGGAGATGCTATATGGTCCCAGATGGTGTGGGAGTCGAGATCACCCCAGGTGTTGACGAGTAGGCAAGTGGGAAGCGGTGGAATCCACCAAGTTGTGGTCCTTGTCGACAGAGCTTTGCTAAGATGCGGCCATCTTGTAGGCCCGCCTCCCGGAAGTCATCCCTATTCAACTTTTAGCAAATCCTATCTCTTTCAGCATTGTTGCACCAAACCCATTATGTCCTTCCCCCCATATCCTGTTAAATCCTTTCCTATTGTTGTAACAAAGCTGGCACGGCACCGTAACCTTCCCTCAGCTACCAGGACTCACCCCAGTCCCGACATCCGTCCACGACTGGGTGTGGGGTTGGCCTGTCCTCCAGGGTGGCGTCTCTTCGCCCACGGGCCTGGGCATCGTGGGGGTTCCCCAACAGGGAATACGGAACTTCTGCTGTATCCCAGTGTGCAGGGGCTTTGCCAACGTGCAGGTGCAGAGTGTGGGGCTGCGTTTCCACATCCGCATACGGTGGATATGGTTACTGGGGAAGCCAGGGTCTCTCCCTCTGCTCCTTAGGTGGGGAGAGAGACTGGAAGGGTGTGGCTGAGGGATGGGGGCAGCCAGTACCGGTGCCCTATTTAAACCCCATCCACCAGCTGGTCCAGTGCTCACTTGTTTTGTGCCTCTCCCAGTACAGGATCACTGAGTGCTCTGTCCTTGACCAAGTCTCTGTTGTTGACCTCAGATTTGTCTGATCAGTTATCTATCTCAGCTGCCTTGCCCCGACCTCAGACCTATCTCAGTGTTACTGAACCGTAGCTACTGGCTCTGACCTCGGAAGCTTTTGATGACAACGAGATACCCTATTGCTTTGACACCTTGGATCCACCTTTCTGCATGCTGAGCTGCGCACCCCGAACCCTGCAATCCAAAACATGCATAGAATGTGTTATACAGCATAAAGAGAAGGCAATCGGATATATAAGCAAAAAAATATAATAGAATAGTGGATTAAGATAAAATACACAGTTGCCTCAACTCTGATGACTTACAGGAGACCTGCCCTCTGGAAAAAAATTATGTTTCGGCATAAAGCCTTCTTCTTGGGTCATTGTCCCAGCATTCACTATTCTATTACATTTCTTTTGTTTCTATACCAGGGTGCATTTTCTTCATGATGCATATAAACTTTGTAAGCAAATGTTATATTAGTAAACTACTATGTCTTGATGTAGCCTATATATTGCTGATCTTATATTTTATGTCATTTGATATTATAACGTGAAATGTTCTATAAGTGTTCAGTGATTTTATGATGTTATCATGAAGATTAGATTTTATTTATATATTAGACTTGGGTGTGCTTAGACTCTTGTTTGATTATTGGTTTAATTAGGAACCTGGGATATTCCTTTGGTCTTGGAGCACTATGTACTGCTAATAGATGCATATGGCAGGACATAACAGCTATTGTAGTTATTAATATTTCACAAATATTTAAACTATTCATTTTTAGACATGTGCATTCGTTTTAGTACTAAAACGATTTAGTCTGAATTTTGGGATAATTTAGTTTTCGTATGACTCAAGAGATACGAAACTGCTCAGTACAAAAAACGAAAGAAACTAAAATAAAATGCACTACATTTTAGTTTCAGTCCTTTTTGTGATATTACACTGATGAGTGAAGGAGACCAGCAATGAAGAGCGCAACATCGCAAAGCTACAGAAAAGGTTTGTATGCGTAATCCTTCCCGACCCCTACCCAAAAATCTGACAGTGATAGAGCTCCAGAATACTCACTCGCAGCACAGACAGCCAGCACAGGAGAGGAAATCTTTACTTAACCGTTGCATGTCTATGAGGCAGACAAGATGATGAAAGCAGCTGGAGAAGGAAAACATTCAAATAAATCACACTGAAAGCTAATGACAGAGGAGGGCTGGATAGTAAAAACCCCTTTATAACAAGCAGCGCTGGGAGAAGAGAGGGACTTTATAAAACGTGTGTTATCTCCCCTCCCGCTCTGCATAATTGCTTAGGTCTGATACATTTTATATTATCCAGGAGCACTATCCCCCTTCCCTCATCTATAATACACATTTTATGTAAAGCACCTCTCTTCTCCCATTGCTGCTTGTTATAAAGTTTTTTCTACATCTGACACATTTAGTATCCAACTCTCACAGTTACTCTGTCATTATGAGCCTTCAGTGTGATTTATTTGAATGTTTTCCCTGGATTTAAAGTGCTTTATGTTATTATAAAAATAAATTTGCACCAGTCATCTCTTCTCTGAGCTTTCAGACCAATTTACGTTAATATTTTCCCTCTCCCTGCTTTTATATTTCTGTCTGTCTCCCCCACAGAGATACAAAGTTTAAATTACAGTTCCCTCTCCTGTGCTGGTTAAGCATTGCATTCCGAAGTTCTGCACCCTCCACATGCCAATTCAGTAGGATGTTCTATACAGAGAGGGGCAATAATTAATGCAGGAGGATGTTCTATACATTATACAGAGAGGGGTATTAATGCAGGAGGATGTTATCTACATTATACAGAGAGGGGGTATTAATTAATGCAGGAGGATGTTCCATACATTATACAGAGAGGAACCTTTTTTTTAGCACTTTAAATCCAGTGGCTGTGAGCGCTGAGATCGGCTGCTTGTTATATTATCTCTCAGTACAATGTATCAGGCTCAGCTGTTACAGTAACTGACTGTAACAGCGCTCAGAGTTTCATTAAAACAAGGAAATAATATTGTTCTAATCTCTTAAATATAAAAATATTTTTTACTAGTTTTACTGAAACTCTAAGCGCTGTGATAAGCAGCAGTCAGTTACTGTAACAGCTTTGCCTGACACATTGTGCAGAGAGTGAGAGATACTGTAACAAGCAGCGATCTCAGCCCTCTGAGGAGCCACTACAATAGTAATTGTATCCACTGGTTTTCGGATGAATGAAATTAGTGTTCATACTAAAGAACTGAAAACGAATTTCTTTGGCAACTAAATAAATTGCATTTTCAGACTAATCCATTAGTTCAAAACGAAATTTTGGGCTGTGCACATGTCTATTCATTTTACATATGTTTACATGAAATTAAATTAAAAGAATCAATAACAAAATTCATGTATCACTATGGCACTGTATGATATGTATTGCCACAAAGACACAATTCACCCCAAGGACATCCTCAGTCAGCATGCTCCATAAGTAATGTGTGATTGGATTGTAAGATAGGAGTGAATTGGCTGAGCGGTATAGGAGTGCATGTATTTGATTGTATCTGCACCATGAATTAGCTCTGTGCTCCCAACGATTGAGTGCATGGACACAGCATTAACATTCATCACCTTCTCTGTGGCATGAAGTCAGTAAGACTATCTCACAGGGCAGCAACGGTGGAGAGAGGTTTTTCCTTAAGTCTCTACTTGCCGACATCTGGCCTTCATGGTAAATGATTGGTTCATGTTTGAGAATGAAAGCTGGGACACCTTAAGGCCACTGCCTGTGTCTCAGCGGTATTTATATTCCAGATGGGAAGTATTGAATATGAGAAGTTGTGAGACAACTGCTTAATTTATTTTGAAGCACAATTTTAAGAATTTATAGAGATCATTTTTCTTGTTAGTGTATTGACATAGTCTGGGATGTTTCTGTGGTTTGCGTGATTATATATAACGTTAGTAAAATTCAATTTTAATGTTACTCTAAGGTCTTGGAAAAGAGCATAATACTACTATAAATAACTTTTGTTCATAATAGAACGTAAATAAAACATAACTAAAACAGAAATTGAACGAATCGTTCAGAGTATTCGGCGCTGTCTATTTATGTGAATAAAACTGGTCAATTTTGCTGCTCACCTATTAGGCGTACCTTTCACCTTCCAAAATCTCAACGAAAAAATACAATCAAATGTATTTACAGGGAGCGCAACACATATATTAATACAAAGATAAATGTAAAGATGAACTTAGCTTAGAAATATCAGAACAAGATCGGGCCTTCCCATTCAGAAAAACCGGAAATATGATATCATTGTCCTATATGAAAAGAGAAATTTATCGCGTAGTACAGTACGGTAGGTATCACAAATATAATAGTGAAGATGATCACACTCACAAAGATGGAGCCCCCAGTGGCTCGTAAAATAGGCCTTTAGGTCTCTTATTGGAGGGGGACCACGCCCACGTGCAGATGTCCTTTAATTTTCCTTATGATGGCGTGATGCACCTCAAACTAAAAGCATATTGCTATGGTGCATTATCGTAGGCAGATAGATGTATGTTAATAAAAATGATCAACTCACGTGGTTCAGAGCCTTCTGGAATGATGGCTCTGTAAATAAAGCATATGGACCTCTACGTGATTAGAGGGGGTCCTTCCTCCAGTTGAATGGATGTGAATCCAAAAAATTCCCAAAATGAGGAAAGTAGATGGATTGGATAAAAGTAAATAAAATTTTAATAAATCAGATAATAAACATAAAATCCAAAAATAAATCTGAAAATAAATCCGAACAAAATCCAAAACGCGTTTCACTTGCGTTCTGCAAGCCTCCTCAGTCGGTTACCGACTGGAGGAAGGACCCCCTCTAATCACCTAGAGGTCCATATGCTTTATTTACAGAGCCATCATTTCAGAAGGCTCTGAACCACGTGAGTTGATCATTTTTATTTACATACAACTATCTGCCTACGATAATGCACCATAGCAATATGCTTTTCGTTTGAGGTGCATCACGCCATCATAAGGAAAATTAAAGGACATCTGCACGTGGGCGAGGTCCCCCTCCAATAAGAGACCTAAAGGCCTATTTTACGAGCCACTGGGGGCTCCATCTTTGTGAGTGTGATCATCTTCACTATTATATTTGTGATACCTACCGTACTGTACTACGCGATAAATTTCTCTTTTCATATAGTACAATGATATCATATTTCCGGTTTTTCTGAATGGGAAGGCCCGATCTTGTTCTGATATTTCTAAGCTAAGTTCATCTTTACATTTATCTTTGTATTAATATATGTGTTGCGCTCCCTGTAAATACATTTGATTGTATTTTTTCTTTGATAACTAAAACAGACCTGGCCAACCTGTTTTACACATTTTAATACTTACTGATTAAATACTGATTCATTCTTTAATGAGCATTACCTGTAAATCTGGTTTTCACTTGTTCCTTCAAGGTCATTAAATGTTCCTAATAAACTGTTGCAAATTTTTTTTAGCGAGATCATCATTGATAAAATCTTAAATTAACTCCTCGTGTTCTAAATGCTATTGTACATGGATTTTTAAAGTTGTATTTATGTGTGCATTTACTAATCAGTGCATTGCTTTGAGTTATTTAACAAAATAAAGTAGCTGAAATAAAGAAAGTTATGTTAATCAGTCACCATACTAAAAAATTTTGGTTTAAGACCAGTAAAGAGAAGTGTTGTCCAATCAATTCAGCTGAATTTGCCTAAATATAAAAAGACAATGTAATGCTATACACTTCACAATTCATCCAGCTGCTTCTGTCTTCTGTCATTTCATCAATTAACAACAGTGACCTAGTACATTTGGAAGCCATGCATTCTCATACCATCACACTGCCTCGACTTTGTTTTACAGATGAGGTGGTATGCTTCAGCTCATGAGCCATTCCAAGTCTTCCCCATACTTTTTTCTTCCCATCATTCTGGTATGGGATGAACTTAGTTTCTTCTGTTCCAAGAATGCTGCTCCAGAACAAGTCTGGCTTTATTAGATATATTTGGGAAAGTCTTATCATCCTTTCTATTCTTGAGATTTATGAATTGTTTGCAATAGTCCTGAGCCCTCTGTATTTGCTTTGTGAAGTATTTATGGTAGTGTAGCACTGCTTTAAAGACTGTGACTGTGTTCTGCTGCATTTAAATATTATGGCCACTAGAGGGAGACAGAGACCTATGGATTATGCTGGACAAACAGGGAAAGAACTGAACTACATTTTCCATGATGCTTTGCGTGAGGACAGGAAGTGGGTGTGTAGGAAAGGAAAGGCATCAGCAGCCTCGTGGAAAGCATGCTCAGAGTGAGCTGGGAGCTGAAAGGAGAAGGACGCAGGCAGAGCTGTTAAGGATCGTGACCAGGCCAGAGCGCAGGGGCTACCTCGCTGGTGCTGGGGATCAGGACAGTGACCCTGCGGAGATCTGTCTATACCAAGCTGGGAGGTCTGAGGACACGAAGCTGGTTCCGGCTGGACCCCGTGTAAGGAGACTGCTTGATCAATTGGGAGTGCAGGCGGTGAGCTGGACATCTTGTGGCCGATACGGAGGAGCAAGACAGCGGATCCGGTGACACAGAGAACCCCAGTCATAATCGAGCGGAGAGACGTCCTGGGTCGAGCGGAGCGCTGAGTATCTGGCAGATGGGGGAGAGGCCTTCCAGGCCACGGTGAAATACTAAAGCACACTACAGTTTGTTCCAAAACCTACAGGGCCCCAACGTGACTAGTCGAAGATACCTCCTACATGATTCACTGGCCAGTTGAATGTTGTGCCCGGGTACCAATAGACGCATACACATACATTCCTTGGGACATAACCTGTACGAGACTCACACTCCAACCACTAAGGGGTTAAAATACTTTTTTTCTTTTCCGCTGTGCGTTTCTCGCATTACGAAGGGCTGTATTTTTCCTTTTCCGCTGCGCGTTTCCCGCATTACGAAGGGCTGTATTTTTCCTTTTCCGCTGGGTGTTTCTCGTATTACGAAGTACTGTAAAAATATATACATATACCGTGTTACTCATTATATGCCCGTTTATTCAGTAAACTATATAATTTATAAAATCCACGACGGTGCTGGAGTATATTTATTCCCTAGTGCGGGGAGACTGACCCGAGGTTCAAATTCAGCGGCTCCTCCGGGAGTGGGCGCTACAGTAGACTTCAAGTACCAGCTGGGTGGAGTAGAGGTAATGTCACCGCTCTGCATGGAGAGAGCCTGTGGAGTCATGGGTTCGATCCCAGCGAGCAACCTCTCCAGTAAGTGTCCTTGGCAAGACACCTAACGGTACATACTCGCCACCCAGGACATACTTGAAAACGAGAGAAATCTCAATGTATCCTTCCTGGTAAAATCCTTTCACAAAAAAAAATAATATTAATGATATGCCTACTTCCAGGAGAGTGTCCTTCAGGCTTCGAGGAATAGCCTGCACTTCCCATGGAGGAGTAAATGAATGTCTCCCATAATAAGTCAAGGATGTTACTTTACAATAACCTCCCTCAAACAGGGCCAGATTTGCACCTCAGGAGCCTGGAGGCACAGACATGTGGAGCGCCCCTACCCCCCCCCCAAACAAAAAAAAAGAAACATGCCGAACATTAACAAAAAAAAAAAGAAACATGCCAAAATGACTATTTAAATTTTCGTTTTGAGGCAAAAAACAAAAAAAATACATTTTAAAAAACTGAAAAGCAGTTTTTCTCTGCGTTCAGATGAAAAGACGAGGCAGAATCTGTTGCCTTAGTTGAGTTAGTTACAGTTACAAGTATTTTATAAAGCGCCAACAGATTCCTCAGCGCTGTACAATGGGAGAAACAGAAAACAAATATACATACACGTTACACAAACGTTAGAGAAAGAGGGAGGACCCTCCTCGAGAGTTTACAATCTAAGAGGAGAGGGGTGACAGATTAGGTGTATGGGAGGATGCAGCAAGAAATAATCAATGGGGGATCATGGAATGAGTAATGCGTTTTCAGAGACTTCTTGAAGGACTGGAGAGACAGGGAGAGTCTAATGTTGCGGGGGAGGGAATTCCATAGAAAGGGAGAAGTCCTGAAGGTGAGAGTTCCGGGTGCGGGTACGAGGAACTCAGCATCATATCATTGGCTGAGCAAAGTGGGCGGGAAGGGTTGTACCTGCTAATAAGGGAGGAGATGTAGGTAGCTGCATGGTTATGGAGAGCTTTGTACGTGAGCACCAATATAATGAATTGGATTCTAAAAGGAAACAGGAAGCCAGTGTACAGATTGACAAAGGGTGAGGTGCAAGAGGTGAGGTGGATGAGTCTGACACAGGCATTCATAACAGACTGCAGAGGCAGAATCTGGGACCTCTTAAGGCCAGAGAGAAGGAGGTTACAGTAGTCAAGGCGGGAGATAATATAATAGCATTATAGCAGAGTCCTGATTAAGACAGGGGCGGACGCGTGCAATGTTTTTTAGGTGGAAGTAGCGAGATTTGGTTAGCGACTGAATGTGAAGAGTAAAGGATAGATTGGAGTCCAAGAGGACACTGTGGCAACAAGCCTGAGAGGTAGAAGTAGTAATGGCACCATTCACCTGAAGGGAAATGCAGGATTGGAGGTTTTAGAGGGAGCAAAGACGAGAAGTTCAGTTTTAGAGAGGTCGAGCTTTAGGAAATGGAAAGACATCCTGTCGGAGACAGCTGAAAGGAGGAGAGAGATCGTGTAAAGAAAGGTAGATTTGGGTGTCGTCAGCATAGAGATGATATTGGAGTCCATAGGAAGAGATGAGGTGGCCAAGAGAGGTGGTATAGATCGAGAAGAGTAGGGGACCCAGAACAGAGCCTTGAGGTACCCCAACTGAAAGAGGAACTGGTGGTGAAGAGGCACCAGCAAAGGATACAATGAAGGAGTGAAGAGAGATATAGGAAGAGAATGTTTCACTGGAGGCCAAGTTGAAGCAGAGTGAGGAGCAGGAGAGGGTAGTCAAGTGTGTCAAATGCAGTGGAAAGGTCAAGATGATTAAGGAGGGAGAAGTGAACTTTGGTTTTAGTGGCAGCTAAATCATTAGTCACCTTGGTCAGAGCAGTAGATTGTTGGGAAAGCCGGACTGGTGCGGATCAAGTAGAGAGTTAGCAGTGAGAAAACCGGTGAGCTGGTAATAGATCAGGCGTTCTAGGATTTTGAAGGCAAAGGGGAGCAGAGAGATGGGACGGTAGTTTGAGAGGGAGGTGGGATCAAGAGATGGCTTCTTTAGAATGAGGGTGATCAGAGCATGTTTGAATGCAGAGGGGAAGACTCCAGAGGAGAGGGAGAGGTTAAAAATATGAGTCATGCAGGGTCAATTACTGGTAGGACCGACCGATTAAGGTGTGAGGGTATGGGGTCAAGTGGACAGGTGGTTGGGCAGGATGACATGAGAACTGCGGAGACATCCTCCTCAGAGACTGGAGAAAAGGAAGACATAGAAGAGGGTTCAGGGAGTGAGGGAGTCAGTGGGGTAGAGGTAGAATGGTTAAAGGAGAAGGGCAGTGAATGCCAATGCATTGTTTGTTTTATATGTACTGTAAAGGCATATATTGCCTCTGCTGTAGAACAGAAAAAAAATATTTTGCATTTACTTTTCTACATTTTTTATTTTTACACATTACATGGTCAGGTTTGGTATCACTGTAAAGACCAGACTCTGACCTTTCCAAAGACACCTCACTTAATCTTCGGCATTGTACAATTCAGAGATGCATGATTGCAAAGTCCCCGTCTCTCCTCACTGCAGTGCCAAGGTCTAGGATGTGAATGAAACAATGCGTTGCATCACCAGATACACACTTGCTGGTAGTGTGGAAAATTAGAAGGTGAGTTAGCGCAGCAACACTGCACTTTATAATTGTAAACTGAATAATAGTACGGGGTTAGGAAAAAAAAAGAGAATACAATTATTTTAATAGATATTTATATTTTATATAACATTAACCTGGTGTTACAGTGGCGGTACCACCAGGCACGCGCCAAGGTGAGGCCCTGGTTCCTGAGAGAAGCCCCTATGTGCAGAGATGCACTGTAAACAGCAAGGACAGGTGAGAGCAACACAGGGTTAACTAAAGACCTCTGTACGGCAATACCAAAGATGCCCTGCACCGAAAGGCCGGTCTGTAGGATAACCGGATCTAATCTAAAGGAAAGTATTACCTTGAAGTCGTACAGAGTCTTTTGTTGAATGCAGATGACAGGGTTTCCTGGAAATGGTACAGACAGGGAATATAGCATAGAATAGTCACATAGAGGAAAGCCAAAGGTCATAAATCAGAGAGAGTATGTCATACAGGATACAGGAATCAGAACCAGAAGGGAAGTCAGCCAAGCCAAAATCAGTAACTGGGGAATCAGAATAGAACATAACCAGCAAACCAAAATACAGCAATTGACAGAACTAAATACACAGAAGGAACTGACATAAACTTGAAGAGGATAACAGAGGCATAAACTGAACAAGGATATACAAACAGAGGATACCAGGAACGCAGCAAGGCGCTCTCAGGACACAACTAGCAAGGAGACCAGGCAAAGTAAAAATGACCCAGCAATGTTCCTAGGTACATTGCTCTAATATAGGCAGGGGAATCAAGACAATGATCAACAGGTGAGCAGAGCACAGAACACCAATTAACCCATGGGTAGCCACCCAGGAATTGGCAGCAACAGAAACACAAGGGAAAAAACACAATATACAAATACAGATGGCAGGGAGACAGGGTTACCAGCATGGAACATAACACCTGGTTATATTTGGTATCACTGGAAAGGTCATAATCTAGCCTTTCCAATGATACCTCATATGTCCTTCTAGCTCTTAGGGCTCCAGAGATACAGTGGTCTAAGTTATTGCAAATTGTAAATAAAAATATATAAATATATATATATATTTTTTTACACACACACACAGAGCAAGACGCCCCCTTGTGGCAGGCGCCTGTAGGCCCATGCCTACTCTTCCTAATTATAAATCTGGCCCTGCCCTCAAGGAATCGCTACATTCAATCTACAAGCCCTGTTTGCAGTAGGAATGGAAAAGAGATTCCTGTCGATAAAATAACTACAGGAGACTCTGGGCCCTATTACATTCTTAATGCAAAAACACACGCTAAACGCATGTTTTTTTTTGCGTGATTCGTTGGCAATTTTGGCACTTAGTGAATTACCCCTTAAAATGTTTCTAAACTTGTGTCTATATTTTTAAAGAAAATAATTTTAACAGGACATATACTAGGGCTAGCAACACCCCTAATGCTACCGTTTCCAGCCTCCAGGTATCTTACCTTGGGGTGTATGGGGTGTACAGGGAGGGGTAGCACCTCTGGTGTAGGGCTGGTCGTGTCCTTTTAGGACAGCTTGTTCACCTTTGGTCCCCACCTGTCGCTCAGCTCTCACCTGTGGCTCCTAGTAGCTGTAGCATGCACAGCGGCCACACCCGGGCAACAGCTTCGACAGGCTGGCTAAACCAGGTAGAGAGTAGCCGTTGGGTCATCGACCTTCGGTGAGACAGGGACTTGTCTATCCCGAGCATGTGAAGACAGATTCCGGCGGATTCGGATGGATGAACCTACTAGAATAGGTCAACGGTCATGAAGGCGGTCTCTGCAAGTGATGTGGTACGCTAAGAGCAGGGCAAGACACGGAAGGCGCCCTGGTCAACCACTGCGCCCAGCCCATCTCCAACTGTCTCGGCTATTGTCCTGCCATTGGAGCAAGATGGAATCTGGGAAGAGAGAGTGAGGTTGACTATGCGCACCTCTCCCTCACTTTAATCCAATTCACGCGCAAGTTTTGACATCTCACCCCCCCAACTTCAAAGTCCTGTGGCGATGGGCGAGCGACGAAGCAGCAGGTGTGGATACACTGGGAGCTGTAGCCGCGGACCTGCACACAGGCGGCTCAGGTCTAATGGTCGTTTTCTTGGTGACTGAAGCAACAGCAGGATTCGGCGTCTACCTGAGTGATTGAGCAGCCCTTTTTAGGACCACACTGCTCACCTCCATAGCCAGAGGAAGGGGCTAGAAAAGGTGCCCTAAACATTGTTGCTTCACAGAACCCTGGCCAGTTTACCGCGGCTGGAGGGGATCCCATTTTATGCGGTCGAATAACAAAATTAAAAAGTAAACATAAGATGATACCACTCACCATTGGCACATGGAACGTACGCACGCTTCAAGACAACCCCTCAGCAGATCGACCAGAAAGAAGAACAGCCTTGGTCGCCAGAGAGCTCGCACGATTTAACATTGATGTCGCGGCACTGTGTGAAACTCGTCTAGCTAACGAAGGTCAGCTCACAGAAATAGGAGGCGGTTATACATTCTTCTGGTGTGTCGCAGCAGCAGTAATGAACACCGTACATCTGGAGTTGGCTTTGCGGTTAAGAATCACCTTGTCCGCACACTTCCCAGTCTTCCCAAGGGCGTGAACGACCGACTCATGACACTGCATCTCCCACTACCGAGAGGAAAACAAGCCACACTGATCAGCGCCTATGCACCCACAATGACGAATCCGGATGAAGTAAAAGACAAGTTTTATGAAGATCTCGATGCCTTACTCTCATCCGTGAAGCGCACTGACAGGCTGATTCTACTTGGCGATTTCAACGCGAGAGTAGGATCTGATCACTCTGCCTGGGATGGCGTCATTGAAAAAACGGAATCGGAAAATGTAATAGCAATGGTCTATTACTACTGAAGACATGTGCAGTCCATGATCTAACCATCACCAATACCATCTTTCGCCTGCCCAATCGCAAAAAGACTTCCTGGATGCATCCACGTTCGAAGCACTGGCATCTTATTGACTATGTCATCGTGCGGAGGAAAGACAGACAGGATGTAAGGGTGACCAAGGCCATGCCGAGTGCCGACTGTTGGACTGACCATAGACTTATTATCTCCAAATTAAACTTTTACATCAAGCCAAAGAGACGTCCACCAGGAAACAAAGCTGTGATGAAACGGATTAACATCAGTAAACTGAGGAACCCCAATACAGCAACCTCACTAGCAGAAGATCTTGACAACCAACTCTCAGAGCTGCAATTAGAAGGAAATGCTGAGAAGGATTGGAAAAGTTTCCGGGATATTGTGCACTCTTCTGCACTGAAGGTTCTTGGACCCTCACACAGGAAACAGCAGGACTGGTTTGACGAAAATGATGATGAGATCAAGGCCCTACTTGCTGAGAAGCACTGCCTTCATCGTGCTTATCAGAATGACGCGTCATCAATAGCCAAGAAAAATGCCTTCAACAACATTCGCAGGACCATACAGAGCAAGCTTCGTAAGATGCAGGACTCTTGGCTGAGTGCCAAAGCAGATGAAATTCAGGAATTTGCTGATAGAAACGATGCCAAACGGTTCTACGATGCCCTTAGATCCTTGTACGGACCTCAACCATCAGGGTGCTACCCTCTGTTAGACTTAGATGGCGTAACTCTCATTACTGAGAAGACTCGGATCCTACAGCGGTGGGCTGAACACTTCCAATTTGTACTGAACCAGTCATCTTCCATTAACAACGAGGCAATCGACAGAATGCCTCAGGTGGATATCAACCACAGCCTGGACGCCCCACCACAACAAATACTGAAACCCAACAGGCTATCAGCCAGCTGTCCAGTGGCAAGGCCCCAGGATCTGATGGGATTCCAGCGGAAGTCTACAAAGATGGCGGTACAGTGCTTGTCGACAAACTCACTCTGCTGTTCCAGTCTTTCTGGAATCAAGGATCTCTTCCTCAGGAATTTAAAGATGCGTCCATCGTACATCTCTATAAGAGGAAAGGGAATCGACAAGTCTGTGATAATCACAGAGGAATATCACTGCTTTCCATCGCAGGCAAGATCCTTGCACGAGTATTGCTGAACCGCCTGACTGACCACCTGGAACAGGGTTATTACCAGAGACCCAGTGTGGCTTCCGCAAAGAACGCGGCACTGTGGACATGATCTTTGCAGCCCGACAGCTCCAAGAGAAGTGTCAAGAGCAGAATCGTGAATTGTATACCACCTTTGTAGATCTCACCAAGGCTTTTGACACTGTCAGTCGCGAAGGTCTGTGGCGCATCATGTCGAAGTTTGGGTGCCCTGATAGATTCATCTTAATGGTACGTCAGTTCCACGACGGCATGACAGCTTGTGTACTGGACGATGGAGATGCTTCAAAGGCCTTTCCCGTTACAAATGGCGTCAAGCAAGGCTGTGTGTTGGCACCGACTCTGTTTAGCATAATGTTTTCAGCTATGCTATCAGAAGCCTTCCAGAGCACTTCCTTGGGAGTTAGCCTGAGATACAGAACCGATGGGAAGCTGTTCAACCTGCGTAGACTCCAGGCTGTCACCAAGGTAAAGGATACTGTGCTACGAGACTTCCTTTTTGCTGATGACTGTGCCCTGAATGCTGCATCAGAGCAGGAAATGCAAGCCAGTGTGGACAAATTCTCAGCAGCATGTGACAACTTTGGCCTCCTTATCAACACAAAGAAGACCGAGGTGATGCATCAGCCAGCTCCGAAAGCCCAACATCAAGAGCCCACCATCACAGTGAAGGGACAAAAGCTGCAAACAGTGGACCAATTTACTTACCTAGGCAGCACCCTTTCCCACGCAGTGACAATTGACATTGAGGTCAACTGCAGAATAGCCAAGGCAAGCTTTGCATTTGGCAGACTATCGACTAACGTGTGGGACCGCCGTGGAATAAGCCTTGACACAAAGCTCAAAGTCTACCGAGCAGTAGTGTTAACTACGCTGATGTATGCCAGTGAGACTTGGACTATATACAGGAGGCATGCTAGGCAACTGAATCGCTTCCACATGACATGCCTCCGCAGACTTCTCAGGATCCGGTGGCAGGATAAGGTGCCAGACACAGAAGTCCTTTCAAGAGTAGGCCTGCTATCAGTTTACACCCTGCTGATGAAAGCCCAGACACGCTGGGCAGGTCATGTTGCAAGGATGCCCGATCATCGCATCCCTAAACAGCTCCTCTACGGTGAGCTGTCTCAAGGAAAGCGGTCGCACGGGGGACAAAGGAAGCGATACAAAGATACACTGAAAGCCTCCCTCAAGTCCATGGATATTGATATCACCTCCTGGGAAATCTTGGCACAAGATCGATCGACATGGCGCATGCTGACCCTCCAAGGCTGCCAGATATTTGAGGACAGAAGAGCAACCATAGCACAAGAGAAGCGAGCTCTTCGCAAAGTCAGAACTGCAAATGTTGCAACAGGGGTATCCACACATGTCTGCTCGACGTGTGGCAGAACATTTCGTGCCCGAATAGGACTCATCAGCCATCTGCGGACACACCGTGGACCACCCACAACCTACTAGATGTCAAGGTCCTCATCGAATACGATGGACGAACATCATCTTACCTTGAAGCTGAACAGGTGATTTTTCACGTATTTCGTAACTTGGCGATAGATGCTTCCCAGCACAGTCTCCTCTCTAATGTTTGAACAATAAGAAATACATGTAGACACAATCAATATAACATGCCATAAATATGTTCCATCTAATATAGAGGTGATGCAGCAAAGCCTTATTACACATTGATCCATCTAAAACACAAGCTGCTTCACCTGTGCGAGGAGAGCAGGGATCCAAAGGACCCCTGTATTTCCATTCTTTACACCCCACAAAGTTATGTTAGGGGTCATTGGACAGGTCAGAGTCTGGCCTTTATAATGATACCAAACATGACCATGTAAAAAAAAAACACACACAAATATAAATCTAATATGATAGTGTGTAGATTTAAGGGGTTATTCAAAGAACACTGAACTTGCCACTGAATTGCACCGAAACGCAATTTTGTGGCAGAAAGCTGACAGAAAGCTGTCAATTCGCCAAATAGTAGCGAATTGACAGCAAAATAAGGTGAAGTTCAGTAATCTATGGCATCAGGGAAATTGTCCCATAGAAAAGTAATGGTTAATTTACTCACATAACGCCAAACTGCACCAATTTAATTTATTAATCCCACATTTTATTATGCACCCCCTTTCATTTACAATACTTTATTATGTCCCCATATAATTTCTATACTCCAATTTAGTTTATTATGCTCCTTTTATTTTATCGCACCCCCATTTCATTTACTGTATTCCAATTTAGTTTATTATGCCATTTCATTGTCACTCCAGAGTCCAGAGGGATTCGGATGCAGCAGCAGGAGTGAGGGATTCTTGGCAGGACTCCCAGGGGGCTGTGATTATTATTATTAATAATATTATTAATTATCAAGACCAGCGCTTTTTTTTGTGTTCAGTTCAGTATTCTGTGTTCAGTATATACAAGCCTATCTTCTCTGTGCACTCAGCCAGCATCGGGCCACATGGCTGAGCGCCTACTGTTGGAAATAGCCAGCTTTGCCTGTGATGTATCGCGAAGTAACGGCTTCACATCATTGCATTGCATTTGTGGACAGCACTCATTTAATGCATAAATCAGCCCCTTTCTGCCTCCACTGCCTGATCACTTACATGAGCCGAAGTGATTAAGGTGCATAGTGTCCCTTTAAATTAATTATTAAAATAATGAAATATTATTAAAATATAGTAAAATGACAAATATTAAAATAGACTAAAAGTTAAATTCAAAAAGTTTATTAAATAAATATACAAGCTAAATAATTTAATATAATATATTAAAAATATAATTACATAATATAATATAATTACATAACAATATAAAATATATTTAAAGAATTTAAATATTAAAATATATGGGCTAACTCAGAGTAATGTGTGGTGTGTATAAGTGTATTACACTGCTCTACAGCAATATAGCTCACAGTAGAAGAAACACACACACACACACACACGTAGAATCAGTGCTTAGATTCAATTGCAGTCAAGGGGGGCAGGGGCCATAAATCACAGCTGGCTGCTTCACACAAGCTATTTAGCAACACGGTGTGAAAGTTTCGCACAGCCGGAGGGAGGGCTGCGGGCAGTCAGGAATACAGAGCAGGAGCTGCACTTGCGGTAACGCACATATCCAGAGCAGATCAGCTGAACAAAAGAAGGGGATAGACCTCCAGTGGATAAGAAGTGCCAATCGGTTTATTAGGGTACAGCACACCCAAAGAAAATCAGTGACGTTTCGACCCTGAGGTCTTAATTAGGGATGAGCCGAGCACGCCCCGAGTTCGGTTCGGGCCCGAACCCGAACTTCCCATATGTTCGGGTCCGAACCCGAACTCGAACTCCATGCAAGTCAATGGGGCTGAAAATTCGGTTTTTAGAGTGCCCTCCAAGAGGGCATATATGCTAGATATTTGTATGGGGGTCCGGGTAGTGCCCTGGGGGACAGGAAACAAGGACAAAAAGTTTTAAAGAAAACGTTTTTAAAGGGACAGTGAGTTTTCCATGAAATAAGGGTTAAAAATAAAAACGAAAAATTCCTTCAAATATCGTGCCTAGGAGGTCCCCATAACCTGCCCGTGAAGTGGCGGATTTCTAGGATGTATAGAAACACTTAAAAACAAAAAAATGACGTTTCATATGACGGTAAATGCTTTTCCTTTAATCTATCCATAAACAACTGCTTGGGGCGGCAGTTTGTATGAAAAGAGGAGACTTTTTGTACATGCAGAAAAAGTTTACTGATTTTTTTTGGCTAAATTAGGCTAGGGCCAGACGAAAGCATTTTTCCCCGCGAACGTGAAAAAGTGCGTCCGAATGCATTGACGTATTTTTTCACGGAATGCGCAAAAACGGTCAGACGACGCGCATTTTCGGGCGTGATTTTGTACGGATCATCAATAAAACTCTTTTTGCATCTGGACGTTATGTTGGCTGGACATTAGCAGTGTCTGACATCTCCTAATCACACACACACGCCGCTATGCCGCAGCTGCGCACTCAGTACATCAGTACTAGCGGTTCAGCGTTCTCAGAAAAATGCGTTCAAATTCCACTTGCGTTGCACGGCCGGACTTTTGTGCGGCCGTACATCGTATATTGGCCGTCATTGCCCATCATCTGCTGCTAGTGCGGCCGTAATTATGTGCGCCAGAACGCACGTTAAAAGTGCGCTGGTCTGACCCCAGCCTTATTGTGAAACTTATGCAGGCTTTGGATGAAAGTAACAATAGGTGCTTCAAAATTGGTCCTTTAGCGTCCCCAACAGTGCCGTCACACCGTAACCCCTCTGAGGATATGAATCTGATACAGGCGTCAGTGGCAGTGCACCCAAATATTGTGCTTTTGGTGCCAGGCCTGCAAGTACTATCATACAGAAACCCCTCTGTGGTATTGTGGAAGAATGCAGGGGTGAACCTTGCGGTCCTATATTAAAAAGATATGCATCTGGTAAGGCGTCAGTGCACCCAGATATTGTGCCTTTGGTGCCAGGCCAGCAAGTATCATCATACAGTAACCCCTCTGTGGTATTGTGGAAGAATGCAGGGGTGGACCATGTGGTCCTATATTGAAAAGATATGATTCTGGTCAAGGCGACAGTGCACCCAGTTATTGTGCCTTTGGTGCCAGGCCAGCAAGTATCATCATACAGTAACCCCTCTGTGGTATTGTGGAAGAATGCAGGGGTGGACCATGTGGTCCTATATTGAAAAGCTTTTTAGCTGGTAATGGGCGTCAGTGCACCCAGATATTGTGCCTTTGGTGCCAGGCCAGCAAGTATCATCATACAGTAACCCCTCTGTGGTATTGTGGAAGAGTGCAGGGATGGACCCTGCGGTTCAAAAAATTAAAATGATATAAATCTGGCACAGGCGTCAGTGCAGCCAAATATTGTGCCTTTCATGGCAGCAAGTGCCTTCACACCGTAACCCTTTTGTGGTATTGTGGAAGAGTTCAGTGCTGGAGGTTTTGTTAATGCAGAAGAGGACATCCCCGATCTATTCCATTACTTCAGCATCAGGGGATTGATAGCTGCTGATCCAGGACTGATTCATTTTTATAAATGTCAGCCGGTCTACAGAGTCGGTGGACAGATGCACTCTTTTGTCTGTGACAAAACCTCCAGCGGCAATGAACGTCCTTTTCGGAAAGCACGCTAGATGAAGGGTAACCTAGTAGCTGCATAGCATATTGGCTAAGTTCTGGCCAGTGATCCAATCTCAACACCCAGTAAGCCAGTGGATCATCTGCTGGAAAGATATCCAGGTCTGCCCTTGCCCCTAGGTAGTACTGCACCATATGGTGAAGACGCTGGCAATGGGTGCCTACATTTGACGTCCCTGGGCGTCGTGGACTCAAAAAATTTAAAAATGCATCAGTCAAGTGGCCCTGGCCTTCACCACTATTCCTCTGATCATCCGCAGCCTCAGAAGCACGCGTGTCAGCACTTGGTAATCTACCAGTGCCTGGAAAGGTGTTACACAAGTGTCGCTTTAGAGCGTCCTCAAGTTTTTTCATCCTGTGCTCCCTCTGTGCGGGCAGGATGAGCTCTGCAACTTTACCCTTAACTTGTATCGTGGATCAAGAAGGGTTGCCAACCAGTAATGATCCCTCTCCTTGATAGCACGAATCCTGGTGTCCTTTAGCAGGCTTTGCATCATTAGGGAGCCCATGCAGCGTAGGATGGAGGTGGCATTAGCTCCCGAATCTCAGTGAGGATGACCGTATCGTGCACTTCCTCCTCCCAGCCACGCACTAGCCCTTGTGTTTCTGGGCACACGAAACCCTCCCTTGAGGAATCCCCACCTTCAATGCCCCCACTACTTAAATATTCTGCCTCCTCCTCCTCCTCATCCTCCTCCTGTCTTATCTGAGTAGGACCCACTGGAATGCTGTCTGCGGAAAGACTGGGGCCTTGAGAGCTAGGGAAGGCCTCCACTTCCTCCCGCTGCTCTGCCTCTAGAGCCACATCTATAATTCCCCGCAGAGTGTGCTCCAGCAGGAACACTAAAGGAATTGTGTCACTGATGCATGCACTGTCCCTGCTCACCATCCTCATTGCCTCCTCAAATGGTGACAGTACAGTGCATGCATCCTTGATCATCAGCCACTGCGGGGGGGGAACCAAGTAGACCTGAACCTGTCCTTGTGCCATACTCACACAGGTACTCGTTGATGGCCCTCTGCTGCTTGTGCAGATGCTGAAGCATTGCTAATGTCGAGTTCCACCTGGAGGGCATGTCACAGATCAGACGGTTTGTGGGAAGGTGGAATTCTCTTTGAATTTCTGCCAGGCGAACGCTTGCTGGGAATGACCGTCTGAAGTGGCTGCAGACATTTCTGGCCTGGCTGAGAAGCTCTGGCAGCCCTGGGTACTTGGTTAGGAAATGCTGTAGATTTAGGACATGTGCTAGGCATGGTACATGCGTCAATTTACCCTTGCGTAGGGCGGAGAGAAGCTTGCTGCCATTATCGCAGACGATCATTCCCAGCTCAAGCTGGTGTGGTGTTAACCATCTCTGCACCTGGCCCTGCAGAGCTGACAGAATTTCTGGCCCGGTGTGGCTCCTGTCCCCTAAAGAAACCAGCTCAAGCACAGTATGGCTTCTATTTGCTTAAGCCATTGCGTAGACCCTGTCAGGCGTGGGTTTAACTGCCACTTCACCAGAGACAGAGAAGGAGGAGGATGAAGAGGGAGAGGTGGTGGTGGTGGAGCAGACAGACCTCATACAAGCAGCTTTCTGGAGGCGTGGTGGATGAACAAGCTCCAGCACAGAGCGCCGTCTTGGATCCCTCCCAGCTGCAATCAGAGTTACCCAGTGTGCCGTGAGTGAAATGTAACGACCCTGTCCATGCTTGCTGGACCACGTGTCTAAAGTCACGTGCACCTTGCTGCTGACTGCCTTTCCCCATGACTGGATAACATTGTCTTCCACGTGCTGATATAGTGCTGGAATGGCCTTGCGTGAAAAGTAATGGCGTTTTGGAACCTGCCACTGTGGTACAGCACATTCAGCAAATTCACGGAAGGAAGCAGAGTCCACCAGCTGGAAAGGCAGCAGCTGCAATACGAGTAATTTTGCTAAGCTGGCATTTAGACGCTGTGCTTGGGGATGGTTGGGACTATATTTTTACTTTCGCTGCAGCGGCTGCGGCAATGTAATCTGACTGCATAAATCTTCAGCCGCTGAGATGATGTCACATTGTGAGGAAGGACCTGGTACATCCATTACTGTAGCATCATCCCTGTCAGTGGAGGTTGTAGGCAATGACATGGCAGGACATACAGTGGGGGTAGAGACAGATGAGGAGGAGGAGGAGGACCTATGCAAAGTTTTGCGCCAACGGGATGTGTGGCACTTGTTCATATGTCGTCTCAAGCTTAAACCTCATCTGACATAGTGTCAAGGGTGAGGTCTGGCATGGGTGCGCAGGAGTATGGGTGTGAGCCCAATGTGCAGTGAATATGCAGCAGACAGGTTACAGGGCAAAAAAGGGTTTAATAAGAACAGAAAAAAGACTAGAAGGGGAACACTGACAACACAACCTCTAAGCGAATGTACAAATGGAAGCAAGCAATAGGATAGTCAAAGTCTAGCTGGGGTCTGATACACGATCTCTAAGCGAAAGTACAATAGGATATAGAAACAGGATGGTCAAGGTCTAGCAAGGGTCTGGTACACAAGTAAATATAAGCATAGGAAAGCAGGGGAAAACTGGGCAATGGAGGATACCGGAGAGTGATGGTGCAAAGCAGAGGGAAAAATCAGGAATGTCCAATGTTCAGAGGGGATCCAGGCAAAGGGTTCAGGAGGAGATCAGGAACTCAGGTCTATACAAGGCAAGGCTGGTAACGTCAATGAGGCAGCGTGGGACCAGGGGCGTAGCTTCCTTATAAGCAGGTCACATCAGGCTGGACGAGGTGCAGGTGATGGGTCAGGTTCAGAATGAAAAGCAAATCAAAGTCCAGAACCGTGCATGGGGAAGGAGAAAAAACACAAAAACAAAACAAAGTCCTGGAATCAACCTAGAACATGCAAAAAAGAAAACAAAAAGGTGCATCAGAGGGTCAGGACCATGACAACACCCAGGTGGGCATGACATTACCCCCCTCCTGACGGGTGCACTCCGGGCACCGAAGCTAGGACAGGGGACAACAGAGTCCAGATCGGTCAACTGGAGTCAGACGATATATCAAGGTTTCTCCAGAGTTCCGGGAAATGCCTGACCACTGCTAAGTATTCCTGCCGGACCAATACTCCAGAGGGCGTCATGGAGTAACCCGTAGGGACAGGTCCCGAACTAGCGTATTTCGTGCCAGTTTTACTGCTTGGATCCTGGAAGTCCTCATACAGAGCCATGAGTACAGCCCTGTCAGACCCAATATCGGGAATAGAGTCACGGGCACAACTCGGCGGAGACTCTATAGTTACAGGGCTCGGAGGGGCAGCGCCCTCAGTGAGGCTTTGCTGGGTACGGAGAGACTTGGCTCGACGGCGGCGACTACGACCCTTTGGCGGAGACAGCTTGGGGACGACTGCTGGGCTCTGCGGCGACACCACTGCTGGGCTCTGCGACGACTCTGTGGAAGCGACAGCTGGGCTCTGCGACGACTCTGTGGAAGCGACAGCTGGGCTCTGCGACGACTCTGTGGAAGCGACAGCTGGGCTCTGCGACGACTCTGTGGAAGCGACAGCTGGGCTCTGCGACGACTCTGTGGAAGCGACAGCTGGGCTCTGCGACGACTCTGTGGAAGCGACAGCTGGGCTCTGCGACGACTCTGTGGAAGCGACAGCTGGGCTCTGCGACGACTCTGTGGAAGCGACAGCTGGGCTCTGCGACGACTCTGTGGAAGCGACAGCTGGGCTCTGCGACGACTCTGTGGAAGCGACAGCTGGGCTCTGCGACGACTCTGTGGAAGCGACAGCTGGGCTCTGCGAAGACACTGTGGAAGCGATAGCTGGGCTCTGCGAAGACACTGTGGAAGCGACAGCTGGGCTCTGCGAAGACACTGTGGAAGCGACAGCTGGGCTCTGCGAAGACACTGTGGAAGCGACAGCTGGGCTCTGCGAAGACACTGTGGAAGCGACAGCTGGGCTCTGCGAAGACACTGTGGAAGCGACAGCTGGGCTCTGCGAAGACACTGTGGAAGCGACAGCTGGGCTCTGCGAAGACACTGTGGAAGCGACAGCTGGGCTCTGCGAAGACAGCGTGGAAGCGACAGCTGGGCTCTGCGACAACAGCGTGGAAGCGACAGCTGGGCTCTGCGAAGACACTGTGGAAGCGACAGCTGGGCTCTGCGACAACAGCGTGGAAGCAACAGCTGGGCTCTGCGACGACTCGGTACCAGGGGCCTGAGAAGGCTTTGAGATGGAGGCCTGAGAAAGCTCGGAAATAGAAGCCTCGGAAGGCATAGTTACAGAAGCCTGAGAAGGCATAGTTACAGAAGCCTGAGAAGGCTCGGGGACAGAGGCCTGAGGAGGCTCGGGGACAGAGGCCTGAGGAGGCTCGGGGACAGAGGCCTGAGGAGGCTCGGAGACAGAGGCCTGAGGAGGCTCGGGGACAGAGGCCTGAGGAGGCTCGGGACAGAGGCCTGAGGAGGCTCAGGGACAGAGGCCTGAGGAGGCTCGGGGACAGAAGCCTGAGATGGCTCACGGACAGAAGCCTGAGATGGCTCACGGACAGAAGCCTGAGATGGCTCACGGACAGAAGCCTGAGATGGCTCACGGACAGAAGCCTGAGATGGCTCACGGACAGAAGCCTGAGATGGCTCACGGACAGAAGCCTGAGATGGCTCACGGACAGAAGCCTGAGATGGCTCACGGACAGAAGCCTGAGATGGCTCACGGACAGAAGCCTGAGATGGCTCACGGACAGAAGCCTGAGATGGCTCACGGACAGAAGCCTGAGATGGCTCACGGACAGAAGCCTGAGAAGGCTCACGGACAGAAGCCTGAGAAGGTTCGGGGTCAGAGACCTGAGAAGGCTTGGGGACTGAGACCTGAGAAGGTTTCGGTATAGAAACCTGAGAAGGCTCTGAGATAGGGACCTGAGAAGGCATACAGACAGGGGCCTGAGAAGGCTTACAGACAGGGGCCTGAGAAGGTTTAGGTATAGAAGCCTGAGAAGGCTCAGTAGCAGAAGCCAGAGATGGCTTAGTAGCTAAAGCCAGAGATGGCTTAGTAGCTGAAGCCAGAGATGGCTTAGTAGCAGAAGCCTGAGGTGGCTTGGTGACAAAAGCCTGCAATGTCCTGGGTATGGAAGCCTGAGAAGGCATAGAGACATAGGCCTGAGATAAGAACGTGGTTCCTATATGAGTGGTTCTCATGCACCCGATGAACCTGCCAGGTTGCCCTCGAGGATGACGTGCAGTTTCTTTAGGGAATTCCTCTTCAGAATCCATAGAATCCCATTCATCAGAAGAGTAGTACTCCGAGGCCGATGGGTAACGTGAGATACGCCGACTGGAAGGCACTGGAGCGGTAACATAGTTAGCCGTGAGGTGTTGGCTCGAAGTCGTGGGTGTCATACCGGAGGGTAGGACAGACGCAATCTCCATTGGCACAACTGGGTCAGGCTCTGTAGGTCCGCTGGGCTCTTCCTCCATCGGTAAGTACTCTGGAACGGATTCTGTGGGCAGGGTGGATTGGGAATCCATAAGTTCGGCCTGGTAGGGCTCTTGCTGCACGATCTCAGGACCATCTCCCATAGGCAACTCCTTCATGGGTTTGGATTCGGTGACGGATCTCTCGGGCAAGGACTTGGCAGGCTTGATCTCTTTTTTAGACCTGAAGGACGTTGTGTCTCTGACAGGCAAGGTATTTCTCGACTTGGTGGGCAGTACTTTAACGGATTCTGACTTCTTAGGCTTAGTAGGGGTAGACTTGGAAACAAAAGTCTTTTTGGTAGACGCGGATTCAGGTGGGGTGCTAGACAGTTTGGGGGGGCGCAGAGGGCAGGCCGATATAGTGTGCAGGCCACTCCCACAATAAAATCACAAATTGTTGGTCCTTCTTCTCTGACGTTCCTCCGGGGTTAGGGGTTTTCTGGGCCCCTTTTCTGTGACAGGAACGCGCACTTTAGTAGAGATGCCCCTTAAGCCTTTAAGCAGGTCAGTAAATAAAGTGTCCATTTGCTGCAGGATACTTTCTATTAACCCTTCCACGTACACCATAACAGCATTACTCACTGCGGGCTCACTGGTTGATGGCTGCCTCATTCTGTCAAGGGTGAGGTCTGGCATGGGTGCGCAGGAGTATGGGTGTGAGCCCAATGTGCAGTGAATATGCAGCAGACAGGTTACAGGGCAAAAAAGGGTTTAATAAGAACAGAAAAAAGACTAGAAGGGGAACACTGACAACACAACCTCTAAGCGAATGTACAAATGGAAGCAAGCAATAGGATAGTCAAAGTCTAGCTGGGGTCTGATACACGATCTCTAAGCGAAAGTACAATAGGATATAGAAACAGGATGGTCAAGGTCTAGCAAGGGTCTGGTACACAAGTAAATATAAGCATAGGAAAGCAGGGGAAAACTGGGCAATGGAGGATACCGGAGAGTGATGGTGCAAAGCAGAGGGAAAAATCAGGAATGTCCAATGTTCAGAGGGGATCCAGGCAAAGGGTTCAGGAGGAGATCAGGAACTCAGGTCTATACAAGGCAAGGCTGGTAACGTCAATGAGGCAGCGTGGGACCAGGGGCGTAGCTTCCTTATAAGCAGGTCACATCAGGCTGGACGAGGTGCAGGTGATGGGTCAGGTTCAGAATGAAAAGCAAATCAAAGTCCAGAACCGTGCATGGGGAAGGAGAAAAAACACAAAAACAAAACAAAGTCCTGGAATCAACCTAGAACATGCAAAAAAGAAAACAAAAAGGTGCATCAGAGGGTCAGGACCATGACAACACCCAGGTGGGCATGACACATAGATCACAAATAGCAACGCTGCGCTCTACTGCACATTTCTTAAAGAACTCCCAGACAACAGAGTTCCTGCATGTGTTCTTTGAGACAACAGCGCTCTGCACCGGAGCAGCTCTGACATGTGATGCCTTGGACTGGCTAGTGCTACGGTTGGTCACAGAGGATGTTGTGCCTCGTGTTTGCTGTGCCTCCTCCTCCCCCTCTTCCTCACTTAATTCCTCTGTTCGATCAGGCACTCAGGTGGAGTCAGTGACCTCATCATCATTGTCATCATCACCCCCTATCTCCTCGTCACTGGAGCCAACTTGGCAGTATGCTGCAGCTGCTGGGGCAACATGAGTGCCAGTTATTTGTGTGTCATCACTGGCACCCCCTTCCTCTAGGTTGATTATACTCCCTTCCTCAACCTCAGAGATTGAATCAGAGCACTGTACTTGCTGCGCATCCTCAAGCAGCATGTCACTCTCATTGTAGTCAAACAATTCAGCTGACTTCTCCATGTGTGATAGCGAGGCTACGGCAGGAGTAGCTGTGGACATGGAGGCTGCATTAGATGCTTTGGCAGCTGAGGTGGACTGTAAAGCACTACAAGCCTGGCTGGCAGAGGACTCGGAGGATGAGGATGGCCTGGTTAGCCAATCCACCAAGTCCTCTGTATGTTGCTGCTGCTCAAGACGGCCAGCACCAGTTAGAAAGGACAAACGTGCCCCTGCAGAGGATGCACCACGTCCACCACGACCAGAGGCACAGCCTCCCAACACAGGGGCTGCTTGCCCTCTTATCTGTGTCTGGGAGCGTCTGCCTGTCCTTTTTGGTCTTTCAGACATGGTGAGTGATATATAGATTAATATATACAGAACTCTGATTCAACTCTGGTATAAAGATTTAAAGAACTCTGGTATAACTCAGTGAGACACCCTGATAGCTGCAGCCAGTGACAAGACACAGATTACAAGTCTCAGACACCTCCTATAAATCAGTGAGACCCCTTGATGGGTGGCAGTGAAACCTCCTATAAATCAGTGAGACCCCTTAATGGGTGGCAGCCAGTGAGAACACTCGGATTATAACAATTCCCAAATGTTTTAAAGAAATTAGTGAGCCCCAAAATACTGCGTGGTACTGGTTGTGTGACAAGAGACAGATCACCTCAATTCACAAATGTTTTAAAGAAATTAGTGACACCCAAAATACTGCGTGGTACTGGCTGTGTGACAAGACACAGATCACCTCAATTCACAAATGTTTTGTAGAAATTAGTGACACCCAAAATACTGCGTGGTACTGGCTGTGTGACAAGACACAGATCACCTCAATTCACAAATGTTTTGTAGAAATTAGTGACACCCAAAATACTGCGTGGTACTGGCTGTGTGACAAGAGACAGATCACCTCAATTCACAAATGTTTTAAAGAAATTAGTGAGCCCCAAAATACTGCGTGGTACTGGCTGTGTGACAAGACTCAGATCACCTCAATTCACAACTGTTTTAAAGAAATTTTTAACCCCCAAAATACTTGCTGGCTGTGTGACAAGACACAGAAGATCACCTCAATTCGCAAATGTTTTAAAGAAATTTTTAAGCCCCAAAAAGACTTGCTGGCTGTGTGACAAGACACAGAAGATCACCTCAATTCACAAATGTTTTAAAGAAATTAGTGAGCCCCAAAATACTGGGTGGTACTGGCTAGAAACATAGAAACATAGAAAAATGTCGGCAGATAAGAATCTTTCGGCCCATCTAGTCTGCCCAATTACATGGATACTTTACCTGGATTTATCTTTTGTTTAGGATAGCCTTATGCCTATCCCATGCTTGCTTAAATTCAATTACTGTTTTGGCCTCTACCACTTCTACTAGAAGACTGTTCCATGTATCCACCACCCTCTCAGTAAAATAATGCTTTCTGATGTTACTTTTAAACCTTTGCCCCTCTAATCTAAGACTATGTCCTCTTGTTTTGCTATTTTGTTTCCTTTTAAATATACTCCCTTCCTCTACCTTGTGGATTCCCTTTACGTATTTAAATGTTTCTATCATATCTCCTGTCTCGTCTTTTTTCCAAGCTGTACATGTTAAGATCATTAAGCCTTTCCTGGTAACTTTTCTCCTTCAAGCCATACACCATTTTAGTAGCCCTTCTCTGAACTCTCTCTAAGATGTCTATATCCTTTTGGAGATACGGTCTCAGTACTGCACACAGTACTCCAAGTGAGGTCTCACCAGTGCTCTGTACAGTGGCATGAGCACTTCCCCTTTCCTACTGCTAATACCTCTCCCTACACAACCAAGCATTCTGCTAGCATTTCCTGCTGCTCTATTACATTGACTACTTACCCTTAGATCCTCTGAAATAATGACCCCTAAATCCCTTTCCTCAGATGTTGAGGTTAGGACTGTATCAAATATTCTATATTCAGCCCTTGGGTTTTTACGTCCCAGGTGCATTATCTTGCACTTATCCACATTAAAACTCAATTGCCACAACTCCGACCATTTTTTTAGTTTACCTAAATCATTTGTCATTTGGCTGATCCCTCCAGGAACGTCAACCATGTTGCAAATCTTTGTGTCATCAGCAAAAAGACATACTTTTCCATTAATACCTTCTGCAATATCACTAATAAAAATATTAAAGAGAATGGGTCCAAGTACTGACCCCTGAGGTACCCCACTGGTAACAAGACCTTGCGCCGAATAAACTCCATTTACCACAACCCTCTGTTGTCTGTCACTCAGCCACTGCCTAATCCAGTCAACAATATTGGAATCCAAGCTCAAAGATTGCAATTTATTGATAAGCCTTCTATGCGGACAGTATCAAAAGCCTTACTGAAATCTAAATAAGCAATGTCTACTGCACCACCTGTGTCTATTTATTTTGTTACCCAATCAAAAAAATCAATAAGATTAGTTTGGCATGATCTCCCTGAGGTAAACCCATGTTGTTTCTGATCCTGTAATCTATGTGTTTTTAGATGTTCAACAATCCTTTCCTTTAACATGGTTTCCATTAATTTCCCCACTACTGACGTAAGACTAACTGGCCTATAGTTCCCCGATTCCTCCCTACTACCCTTCTTGTAAATGGGCACAACATTTGCTAATGTTGGCTATGTGACAAGAGACAGATCACCTCAATTCACAAATGTTTTAAAGAAATTAGTGAGCCCCAAAATACTGTGTGGTACTGGCTGTGTGACAAGAGACAGATCACCTCAATTCACAAATGTTTTAAAGAAATTAGTGAGCCCCAAAATACTGCGTGGTACTGGTTGTGTGACAAGACACAGATCACCTCAATTCGCAAATGTTTTAAAGAAATTTTTAACCCCCAAAATACTTGCTGGCTGTGTAACAAGACGCAGAAGATCACCTCAATTCGCAAATGTTTTAAAGAAATTTTTAACCCCCAAAAAGACTTGCTGGCTGTGTGACAAAACACAGAAGATCACCTCAATTCACAAATGTTTTAAAGAAATTAGTGAGCCCCAAAATACTGCGTGGTACTGGCTGTGTGACAAGACACAGATCACCTCAATTCACAAATGTTTTGTAGAAATTAGTGACACCCAAAATATTGCGTGGTACTGGCTGTGTGACAAGAGACAGATCACCTCAATTCCCAAATGTTTTAAAGAAATTAGTGAGCCCCAAAATACTGCGTGGTACTGGATGTGTGACAAGACACAGATCACCTCAATTCACAAATGTTTTAAAGAAATTAGTGAGCCCCAAAATACTGCGTGGTACTGGTTGTGTGACAAGACACAGATCACCTCAATTCGCAAATGTTTTAAAGAAATTTTTAACCCCCAAAATACTTGCTGGCTGTGTAACAAGACGCAGAAGATCACCTCAATTCGCAAATGTTTTAAAGAAATTTTTAACCCCCAAAAAGACTTGCTGGCTGTGTGACAAAACACAGAAGATCACCTCAATTCACAAATGTTTTAAAGAAATTAGTGAGCCCCAAAATACTGCGTGGTACTGGATGTGTGACAAGACACAGATCACCTCAATTCACAAATGTTTTAAAGAAATTAGTGAGCCCCAAAATACTGCGTGGTACTGGTTGTGTGATAAGACACAGATCACCTCCATTCACAAATGTTTTAAAGAAATTAGTGACACCCAAAATACTGCGTGGTACTGGCTGTGTGACAAGACACAGATCACCTCAATTCACAAATGTTTTAAAGAAATTTTTAACCCCCAAAAAGACTTGCTGGCTGTGTGACAAGACACAGAAGATCACCTCAATTCACAAACGTTTTAAAGAAATTTATAACCCCCCAAAAAGACTTGGTGGCTGTGTGACAAGACACAGAAGATCACCTCAATTCACAAATGTTTTAAAGAAATTTGTAAACCCCAAAAAAACTTTCTGGCACAGTGACAAGACACACATCACCTAAATTCCCTGATATTTGGTAGAAATGAGACCCCCCAGACCCCCCAGTAGCGTGGCTGACCGGCAGTAACAACACACAACTATCTCCTCTGAAATCTCCTCTCAAAATGCGTGCTGTAGCTATGCATGGAAACGTTATATAGTGTGCTGCGGGACTTTGCTCTGTGAGCCCATGATTGGGCAAAATTTGCCCAATCAGGACTCTGAGCCGTGATTGGCATACTGTTGAACCTGTCTTGCACCAGACCTGTGGTCAGGTGCAAGGCTGTAGCCAATTACGAGCTTCAGGCCAGTGGGAAAATGCATTGTGGTCCATTGTGGTCGAACATGCAGCGAACACCCGGAAATGTTCGGTGTTCGCGATCTAATCGAATAGGCTAAGTTCGGGTCAAACTCCAAACCGTCCGAACCGAACAGCTCATCCCTAGTCTTAATCATACATGGAGGTCTATCCCCTTCTTTTGTTCAGCTGATCCAGGGGGCTAGCGGCATCCCCATCTGATAGAAACCTCGTGGAGACGGTTGGTGAATTGGGTCTCCCACCGAGCTGTGTTAGTGGCGCTTTGACACTGCATCCAGAGCAGATCAGTCTCTGGCATTTAAGGAATTTTTTTGGTTTTTATACTTTAGAAATGACCCTGCACATTTAGTGGTGAAGACTCACTCACCCGTCCTGACCCAGGTGACCACAGGGACAAACGCTGTCTGCCGTTCTCCGCCAGGCTGAGTCTCCTGCTCGGCAGGCCTCTCCCTCCCACACCACAGACAAGAATGAAGCGTGGCGCCGGCGGATCGGTCACATGACTCGCTCAAGTCAGCTGCTGAGTGCTGACAGCATCGCCCTGCGACCTCCTCCTCCCTTCCTGACCAGCTGATGGCTGGGAAGTTTTAGAGGCTCAAATTTTCTTTTGAAATTATGCGCCCCTAAGAAAATTTGCGCCCGGGGCCACGGCCCCCCCAGCTCCCCCACGCTACGCCACTGTTACCACCAGCTTTTCAAAGATGTTAAAATTATGCGCGCAAACGTTGTCCGTTAAATTTTGCGCTAAGATTGTAATACCATGTGCGTACCAGTGCACAAACGCATTTGCGCTCCAATGTTAAGTATAGGATGCCCGCACTAAATTTGCACTCGCAAAGGGTTCGCGCAGGGTCACTCGTGCATTTTGTGTGCGAACGTTGTAATATGACGTTCAGCGCAAAGGGTTTGCCCCTCACGTTAATGCATTTTTGCGCATGTCCAGAATTGTGTGCGAAGAATGTAATAGGGCCCTCTATGTGTAACTTTCCTGTAGTTAACTTTTCAACAACTATGGAACACATACAGCCCTGTATTTTTAACATTAAATTTTGAATCGCGGCTGTAGTTTGAACCTAAGTTTACATTGGCTTCTGTTATCTCTGTATACTTATAATGGAGATAACATTTTTCCAGTCACTAAAAACAGTGAATATCAGTAAAGTTAGCACTCAAAGTCAATATTTAGAAACAATATTTAATTGAATGTATTCCATAGTTACACTAAATATTTGAAGCCCAGAGCTTTGTGTTTAACTTCCTATAAATACCTGGCAGCAACGTGGCAATAATTACTGATTTTTCATTCTAATTAAAGTCATAACCTAATGCCAAATCCAGACTCATCTGGATATTTGACTCATTTCTGTGATACCTGCCCTAAAGTTTGGAATGGCATACATCTAGCCTGACCTAACCCAGGTTGCTGTGAGACTGGTTCAGGAATTTTCCTAGGTAGATTACGGGTCAACCCGAGACGCAATACCAGGTAACCCTTCACCCAGGTTCTGTAACAGTCCTTTATGTGGCTAGGTTTAGCAATGGTAAAAGGCGAACCTATAAGGCAGGGAAAGCAATATGGAAGGGAAACACCAGTCTTTGTATGGCTGGCAGTATACGACAGGAGAGGTACGGAAAAGGAAAAGGGGAGCACACAACCAGACGAATCCTGGAAGCCAGAAATCCTGCAAAGCAGGTAGAATAGTCAATAGGTAAATCTGAGTCAAGGGGTTAGAGAGGTACACAGGTCGATAGCCAAATCTAGGTCAAGCATAGTAGTTCAGTATAGAATGTATAGCAGAGCGATAAACAACAATAACAGGCACTTAAGGGGGTCAGATAAACTAAAACCACAAAAGGGCAAGGCGAATGGGGCAAAGCAAGTTTAAATAGAGTGCCCTACAAACCACTGGTGGAATGGGTCACATGACTCCTAGGGAGTCCGTTGCGGGCATGATGACATCACGCGCGCATTGTGCCGCCGGCGGCTTAGAGACGCTGAAGCCAGTGGCGCGTGCGTATAGGGGGGGAGAGCGCGAAAGAGGAAGCGCCGGGAGGCGCGAGGAGGACAGGCAGCCAGCACGGAGGAGCACCTGTGTCAGCCTACGCCAGAACCGGGTCTGACAATTGTAATTCTGAACTCTTAATCTGCCATAGCGATTATGCAAGTCTTCTCTGTATCTCTGTAACAAGAATATGTTACAGCTGAGGTGAAGTTATAAGGGATAATCTCTTGTTCCTCAATGTGGTCCTGGTGCAAAATGAGGTCAAGATAAGCTTTAAGCAGGGATGCACCAGAATTTCGTCCACCGATAGATTCTGCCGATAATGGGGTTATCGGTTTCGCCCGAAAAAGTCAGCCGAAAATTCATGACCCCAGCTGACACTGAGCGAGCACTCTTTCAATGCTGCGTAGCTGGAGATAATTGTAATTGAAAAGAGGCAGGAGCTGCTACACATATTTATTTCTGCACACAAAGGGTTAACTGCATGATACACACCATCAGGGCAAGCAGTAACCTCTGGCCTCTCAGTGACAAGGAACAAGTGATTTATCACTGACCTCCTGCCAGGTGTCTGCTCCGAGGACAAGAGGGGGGGTTAATGTGGGAGCTTACATCCAAGCATCCGAAAAGTTAATGGAACGTATACACATTCATTTTGCAATGGTGTGTCTTTTCCCTTTCATCTTAAAGGTCCCTTTATAATGCTTATTTTTTTTAAAGTGCAGAAAAAATAATAGATTAAGAGAAACAGACTGATGTTTAGGCTCCATCTGAGCCATTATAGATATATATCTACTCATTTAAGTTGTGGTGGAGGGGAAAAAAATTAGGTTAAAAGCCTCCACACAACAAATAATAAACTTTATAGTTGCAGAATTCTCTGAATTGCTGGGATATGTAAATGTCTTCTGCAACTATAAAATGTGTGTGTCCAAAAATTTTACACATGAATGTATGCACTAGAAGCAAAATAACTCCACCAAAATAGGACAAAAATAACTTCAAAATTTTAATGTGGATTAACTTAAATTCATGATATTCATTTAATAAAGTCTAGTATTAATACATTTATACAAAAAAACTATTTTAAAATAAATTGTAGGGGAAAAAAGTTATTCCCAGTTTCGTTCCAAACTTTTCATTTCGGTGCATCCCTAGCTTTAAGGGGGGCTGGTGTCATATCTTTTTGATTGTGTATATATATATATGTTGTGGTGGAGGACAAAAAGTGAGATAAAAAGCCTCCACGCTATAATTAGTGATGTTTATTATTGCAGAAGCCACTTGCACATCACAGCAATTCAAAGAATTGCATCCTAGAGCTCCTGTGCTACATTCCCCATATGCAGCAAGGAATTCTGGGTAGGATATGCAAATGACATCTTTCTCACTTTTATGAATCCTGGGTCTGTGATTACACAGAACCCTAAAATCAATGCTATGCCATACTATGGCTTTGTAGCAGAAATAAGGTTTATGCAATTGGTCCCAGCCACTCCTAGGACAGCGCTGTTTCAGGTTTGTTGGACCCTCATCAGCTAGAAGCTAGGCTTGACCAGTTTCAGTGGATGCTTGGACTCGTAGGGTAAATCAGTGCTTACATGAGTTGTGGTGGACAAAAAGTGAGACAGCTGTCATTTGCATATCCTACCCAGAATTCCTTGCTGCATATGGGGAATGTAGCACAGGAGCTCTGGGATGCAATTCTTTGAATTGCTGTGATGTGCAAGTGGCTTCTGCAATAATAAACATAACTAATTATAGCATGGAGGCTTTTTATCTGTGAATCAAGGGAGCACTGGATCTCCCATCACTTCTGGGTAGTCCTCAGGAAGCAGCTGTATTCTAGGTCTTCCAGGTAAGGAGCAGGACAGGCAGTATCGATTAAAAAAGTAATTTATTATTTAAAACAATATACCACAGACGCGTTTTGCCGTAAAGGCATCCTCCGTGGGTATAATGTAAATACAGAAAAGCAATTTCTTGCGCTGAATAAACAAGACCTTGCGCCGAATAAACTCCATTTACCACAACCCTCTGTTGCCTGTCACTCAGCCACTGCCTAATACATTCAACAATATTGGAATCCAAGCTCAAAGATTGCAATTTATTGATAAGCCTTCTATGCGGAACAGTATCAAAAGCCTTACTGAAATCTAAATAAGCAATGTCTACTGCACCACCTTTGTCTATTATTTTTGTTACCCAATCAAAAAAATCAATAAGATTAGTTTGGCATGATCTCCCTGAGGTAAACCCATGTTGTTTCTGATCCTGTAATCTATAGGTTTTTAGATGTTCAACAATCCTTTCCTTTAACATGGTTTCCATTAATTTCCCCACTACTGACGTAAGACTAACTGGCCTATAGCTCCCCGATTCCTCCCTACTACCCTTCTTGTAAATGGGCACAACATTTGCTAATTTCCAGTCTTCTGGGACGACTCCCGTTAACAGATTTATTTAACCAATCCTTGTTAACGGTTTTGCTATTACACCACTGAGCTCTTTTAATAACTTAGGGTGGATCCCATCAGGCCCCATTGACTTATGTGTCTTTACTTTAGACAGCTGCTGTAGAACCTCCTCCTCTGTAAACTCATATGTAAATGTCTCTTTAGTGTTTCCTCCTAACTGAGGTCCCTTTCCTTCCTTTTCTTCTGCAAAGACTGAACAAAAATATTCATTGAGGCAGTCAGCGAGACCTTTATCCTCTTCTACATACCTTCCTTCCATTGTTTTTAATCTAACTAATCCTTGTTTTACTTTTCTTTTCTCGTTTATGTATCTAAAAAATGTTTTGTCCCCCTTTTTTACTGACTGAGCTATTTTCTCTTTTGCGTGTGCTTTGGAAGCTCTTATAAATTGCTTTGCCTCTTTATGCCTAATCTTATAGGTTTGCCTATCTTCTTCACTCTGAGTTTTTTTATAATTATTGAATGCTATCTTTTTGTTCTTCACTATTTTAGTACCACAGAGGTTTCTTCCCTTTTTTGTTTTTGCTAACAAACCGAATGCAATTGCCTGTGGCCTTCAATAATGCCTCCTTTAAATAATCCCATTTGTCCTGGACTCCCTTTAAACTCCTCCAGTCTGATAATGACTCATTCACACAAAATCTCATTTTAGAAAAATCAGTTTTTTTAATGTCTAAAACTTTTGTTTTTGTGTGGTGCGGCTCCATCCCTGTTCTTATATTAGAAAAAGTGGGGGTATGTCCAGGTTGGGCGCTGCCCAACAGGTGATAGTATCTGTATCTCACTTCTAATACGTATGTAAATTAATGGTGATTTCTGTGTCAGCATAGGGTATGTATATAAACATACAGATTGATGGAAAAAACTCATTTAACCCTTTTGCTGCGGTGGACGCGCTCAGCGCGTCCAACCACATGTCACGTTGCGTGCGGAGGACGCGCTGAGCGCGTCCAGCCTTTGGGGTCAGCGTTCGGCCGGGTACCGGCCGATCGCTGGCCCCCCCGGTGCGGGCTGACATCCTCGATGTCAGCCCAGCATCCGGAACCGCCGCCGGGCTAATTAGGTGTCATCGCGGCTGCGCGATGACACCTAATTCAGGCGCCCCCCCCGCATTTGTGGAGGAGGCGCCTGAAAGGGAGGGGGGGAGGTCCTTTGGACCTCTCTCCCTCCCGATCGGCGGTGTTGCGGGGGTTAACCCAGGCACCATTTGGAAGGGCACAGCCTGCCCTTCCAAATGGTACCTGGCATTAACCCCTGGGGAGCCGGATCACGAATCGGCGCTCCGGTTCGTGATCCTTTCCCGGAGCTGGCCAACATCTTGGATGTCGGCCAAGCCTCTGGGAACTCCCCCTGAGGACTGGCGTCATCGTGCATAGCACGATGATGCCAGTCCTAGAGTTAACCCCTAGCTGCCACCAATGGTGGAGATAGGGAGTTCCAATGAACTCCCTATCTCCCGATCCGTGGCAGCTAGGGGTTAAAGTTTGGTATTGTTGGATCGGCCAGAGCATGGCCGTTCCAACGATACCAAACTCGAATGTGAAAAAAGTTAGTAAAAAAAAATAAATTAAAAATAAAAATAAAAAAATATCTAAAAAAAAATTATAAAAAAAAATAAACAAGTTTTTTTTCTTTTTTTTGGTTTGTTAATGCAGCAATATTGTTCCCATTTCAATTATAATGTGAACAATGATGCTGCACTAACGATTTTTGTATGCGGTGCGTTTGTTAAAAATCATGTAATTTTCCCCAAAAAAAAATGTAACGAGACCCCATCTCTAATTTTTTTAACAAGCGCACCCCATACAAAGTATAACCGCAATTGCTCACATCTTAAAATGTGAAAAAAAAACACTTTACACATTGCAAATTATTGAAAAATCATATTTTATTGCATTTTTTGGCATAATATACAGACAGGTCATGACGTATACATATAATAATGACATATTATGAATCTGCCGAGTCTGACGGAAAGAACGATATATAATATGTCTGGGTCATATACTAAAATAAGCCTTCAAAACACGTTTAAACATGATGAGCAAAACCGGTAAAAATGACCTCAGCACAGGGGCGGGAAAAGCCTCAGTAGCGAAAGGGTTAAACCATGATAGACATTCAATGCACAAATGTGCAGAGTAATAGCACAGAAGAAATACAGGCAATTGTGAATGCTTGAATATATGCAATCGCTTGGATATATGCAAATTCTTGTAGATAGGGATATAATGATTAATATTGTTTATTAAAGGAGGATCAGGTATTCAGGTTCGGTGTGGAGAGATGTTCAATGTTCTGCTGCCATCTGGTGGTGGAAAGCCGAACTGCGGTTGTCGTTTATGGAATACTAGTCACTGATCTTTTAATTCTCTTTTAATCCTCTCCTCTCTTCTCTCTTTGTTCAAATCTTGCCCTCATAGGATTAAAACAGAGAGAGGGTATACATAGTGCAACACTGTGTCAGGAGTTGGTGGATGTTTTTTAAAAAAGGGCTGATTCACTTACGTGGTTCAGAGCCTATTGGGGTGCCAGGCTCAGACTTGCTCGCTCTCCCAGTCCATCGAGGTGACTGGATCCCTTCTTTTGTCCCCTTTATGTTCCTGAAAAAATCCTCTGGTCTCCAGGTCCTCTTGGCTGGTAGTCCAAGGGTAAGTATGTGGCTACCGATGGTCTGCCCTCCTCTCCTCTGGATAAATTACAGGATACAGGAACAGGGGTATAAAGGGATTTATTGATAAAATTAACAATACAGTAAATATTAAATAAAGAATGGTGGTGGGAAATCCAGGACGCGTTTCGCCTGTATGGCCTCTTCTGCTGGAATGAGTGACTCTCTAAACGAGAAAGTAGCGCGGTCTGATTGTTGCCTCATTATCTATAAAAAGGCCCCATGAAATCCTCAACACCAGGCCCATGATACTCTTAATTCAGCCCTGCTTGTGGTAGAGATAATCCCAGTAGGGAGTTTAAAATATTTGTACTCCTGGTGCACCCAGCTATTTTGGTTTTCCAGTTCACATCAGGAAGATTAAAGTCTCCCATGATAATAACTTCCCCCTTCATTGTCATTTTGGCTATTTCCTCAAACAGCAGATTATCTAGCTCTTCTACTTGTCCAGGGGTCTATAGATCACACCTACACGAGCTACTGTATGATTGCCAAATGTTCGCGTAACCCAAACTGACTCTATGTTCACCTCGCTCCCTTTTATTTGGTTCATTTTTTGTTGTTTTTCACATACAGGGCCACTCCTCCTCCTTTCCTACCTTCTCTGTCTTTTCTATATAAAGAGTACCCCGGTATTGTTATGTCCCAGTTATTTTTCTCACTGAACCACGTCTCAGTAACCGCCACTAAATCTACTTTTTCAGCTGCCATCATTGCCTCCAGTTCACTGATTTTATTGACTAAACTGCGAGCATTTATAGACACGACTCTGAGCTTGTCATTTTTTACCCCGCATGTTGCTTGCACCCTCAGATTTAGTTTTGGGGGACAATCGGGCAGATTGTTTTTTACCCTTTTGTCCCCCCTCCTAGTTTAAATATTCCTTTGCGAAACCTTTGAACTTCTCACTGTGTAGGGATTATTATTCAATAAGAAACTTATACGAGACACAAATATCAATCGTTTATATTTCCTAGAAATTCTCCTAAATTCTTTTAATTGTCTGTGTTTTGCTTTGAAGAATACACTAATCAATAATCGGATAAAAAATATATATTTATTATGTATACAAAAGAGTTTCAAATCTCATATCATAAACAAAGATTTATAAACAACCACAAAATCCACCCATCAGCACATAGACACTAGCTTCACAATATATGTATCATCTGTTAGTAACTGCATATATGATTAATATCATTTACCTTATCAGTTAGTAACTATACACAAATGGTTAATAAACATTTCTGCTTAATGAAAATTTAACATATATTTCCCAGCAAACCAATGTTTAACAAGCTAGATCTTGTAGAGATATATGTATCTCTCTATACTACGTGGATCAACAAAAGATGAGCTATCACTTATTCTATTTCTAGAATGTTAAGTAACTTATTTAGTGAATCCTCCCCTAATATCGAGAATTAAGCTTCTAATCTTCTGCTTTTTATATTGTAGTTATATAATTCCTTGCTTATTAATTAATTAATTATTTCAATCACAGTAATTTCCAAATTCAATATATATATATATATCGGTATATCAATCTTGCAACAGTTTCTTTAGGAGAAATCCTTATATCCGATTCTTCTTCATATCTCTATCTGCAGAATACAAATATTTTTAGATTCTGGATCTAACAATAATCTGAGATATCTCAGTCTATCTATTGCAAGAAATACTCCAGATATATATAATTACATTAACCTTAAATTTGCTCTCTCATACATTACCTCCAATCTGGATTCAATGAGTCTTGGAATATTCTTTGATTGTTTTGGAATATGTGAAAATTATCAATGTCAGATAACCAATGCATGTGAGTTAGAGATGTGGTGTGAAATCTTGAGTGCATTGTGTCCTGGGATGGTCTGCTTGCGTGATCTGCCTGCGATGGTCTCTAGTAACAAACAGTGCAGCTTCAATTATAGTCAATTTGACGTCACTGACCTCTTTCCATTTAAATATTACATTCTTTACATTCTTTACTATACCTCTAGAGGACGGTGTTGCATTTCCAATTAATTTCACCATTTAATTTTTATATATCTTATCTCAGGTCAAGAGATCAATCTGACTTACAAAGACCCTCTATTTTCAATCGTAGACTCTGAATCTCTCCTGTCCAAAATTTGATTTATATTTCCACTTCTCTCAAAAATTTTACTAAGTAAATTCCTTTCTCTGGCACTTAGCTTGGCATTATATCAAATAAAGACATTTTAAGGTTTCCTCATGTCTGGCATTTATATAAAAAAAAAACTCTTAAAGTTTCACCTAGCCGTGAACTATTTTAAAAAAAAATCTCTGCCCATTTCAAAAACTATGGAAAATTGAAAAAGAAAAGACTTTCCATTTAAAACAAGATGGCTACAGGCATCCATTTGAATTTTTCCTTATTCTAATATACCCGACAACTGAGAACATATGTTCCCCTATGAGTAAGATGCAAACCATCTTTTTTATACAGTTCCTTTCTGCTCCAATTAGAGATATCATGGGACACAAAGCCAAATCCTTGCTCCCGACACCATTCCCGAAGCCACAAATTAAATTCCCTAGTGCGTATCTGCCTATCCTGAATGTTATGCACAGGCAGAATCAGCGCACACCAGTAGCAACAGAAGCAAACAGAACAGGCAGGGAACACACAGAGAGAATGGTCAAATGGCAGTCAAAGTAGGCAACAGATCGGGTACTCAGAACAAGCAGGGTCAGTAACAAGTATACAAACTGATTCGGTAAGCTAGCAATGCAGGAATAAAGGCTAAGACACACTGAGCGTGTAGCGACGCACAGCGTAGCGAAGCGAAGAGAAGCAAACATTTTGCAGGCTTGACTTCACTCCGCTCCGCCTCGCAGCGTGTCTACACTGCATTACATTTGCTTCTCACCGCACTGGACAGGAATCCACTAACTAAATTAAAATGTACACACAAAACCATTTTATTTTCACAAAGCACATGTTATATAGGCAAAAAAGTTTCTACTCAATAAAATACATCAAAAATTACTGTTAATTTAATAGGAATAGTATAAAAATATAAAAAAAGTAACCCCTGATCATATATATTATAGGGACACAGAGCGCTGTGTATAGGGTAGGGATGCATTGATACCACACACAGACATATACGTATATATCAACACGCAGACCTATATATACGTATATATCAACATGCAGATATATATATACACCCACCCACAGACCTCAGACCATATATACACATACGCACATGGGGGGTGGAATGTGGACAATCTCAACTAAATGCGCTCCCCCATTTGGCTGATCCCTCCAGAAAAAATGTTGAACCTGACAGAGCAGAGAATATACATATTATTCTCTACTCTATCGGGTTCAACATTTCTTCTGGAGGGATCAGCCAAATGGGGGGGGCAATTAGTTGCCAAAATATGTGTGTAATACAAGTCTGGATATATATATTTATGAGAATATAGATATATATCTTATCTATATATGTATATATATATATCATACCTGCCCTTACCTTCCCCTATAAATTTGCTAAAAATATACACACAAAAAAAACAAACCACTGCCTGAGACCCTGCGCAGCCCACATGCCATCCACCCTCTACCTGGCTGAATATATCTAACATATATATAATTAAATACATTCAGCCAGGTAGAGAAAGAAAAAAAAGGTTTTATTTTATGTTCCCAGGGACATTTAAAAATGTCCTTGGATTAAATTTTTTTAGAAATGTGTCACCTTACCTTAGCCTGGTGGTCAGTGGGGGCTCCCTGGATCCTGGATGTGGGGGGTCTGCCGTGGCCGCAGATGCAGTGGCTCCCTCCCTGCGCTGCCTGTCTCTGCCACATGCACCCGGGCGGCTAGCCCGCACAGTCGCAGCTCTGTCATCCGGCGGCCACATGCTCCTCAAGGGGATCCTTGGGAGGCCCCGGTAGGCTGCCCTCTACAGTGCCTGATTAGAGGGCTGTGTCTGCCTGATGTTTTAGTAACAAGAATGTTTTATCCCATAGCTTCAATGTTAAAAATATTCCCGCTTTAATTCAATATCTAATAAACCGTTGCTTATAATATTCTGCAGCAAAGAGTCTCTTTATTTCTAGATTTTTTAGTATTTTTTAAGCATTTTTTTATACTATTTTTAAAAAAAAAATCGAACTTTTGGCGAACGTCCCAAAAAGTTCGAAGTTCGCGAACTGTCGAACGGCCGATGTTCGATGCGAACTCCGAACAGATCGAACTGATCAGCTCATTGTGCAAGTGGCTTCTGCAATAATTAATATATATATATATATATATATATAATCACTGGGCGCTGTATTAGGTGCACCTTGCTAGTACCGGGTTGGACCCCCTTTTGCCTTCAGTCCTTCCTTAACTCTTCATGGCATAGATTCAACAGGGTGTTGGAAACATTCCTCTGAGATTTTGGTCCATATTGACATGATAGCATTACGCAGTTGCTGAAGATTTGTCAGCTGCACATCCTCATGCAAATCTACCAGTCCACCACATCCCAAAAGGTGCTCTATTGGATTGAGATCTGGTGACTGTAGAGGTCATTGGAGTACAGTGAACTCATTGTCACGTTCAATAAACCTGTTAGAGATGATTAGAGTTTTGTGACATGGTACATTATAATGCTGGATGTAGCCATCAGAAGATCTGTACACTGTGGTCATAAAGGGATGGACATGGTCAGCAACAATACTAAGGTAGACCATGGCGTTTAAACAATGCTCAATTGGTACTAAGGGGCCCAAAGTGTGCCAAGTAAATATCCCCCACACCATTACACCACCACCACCACCAGCCTGAACTGTTGATACAAGGCAGGATGGATCCATGCTTTCATGTTGTTTACACCAAATTCTGACCATACCATCTGAATGTCGCAGCTGAAATCAAGACTCATCAGACCAGGCAACATTTTTCCAGTCTTCAATTGTCTCATTTTGGTGAGCCTGTGTAAACTGTAGCCTCATTTTCCTGTACTTAGCTGACTTACTTCAGGAGTGGCGCCTGGTGTGGGCTGCTGCTGCTGTAGCCCATCTGCTTCACGTTTCGACGTGTTGTCCATTCAGAGATGGTATTCAGCATGCCTTAGTTGTAACGAGTGGTTATTTGAGTTACTGTTGCCTTTCTATCATCTCAAACCTGTCTGTCCATTCTCCTCTGACATCAACAAGGCATTTTCATCCACACGACTGCCGTTCACCAGATATTTTCTCTGTTTTGCACCATTCTCTGTAAACCCTAGAGATAGTTGTGCTTGAAAATCCCATAGATCATCAATTTTTTAAATACACAGACCAGCAAGTCTGGCACCAACAACCATGCCACATTGATATTCACTTAAATCCCCTTTCTTCCCCATTCTGATGCTTGGTTTGAACTTCAGCAAGTCATCTTCACCACATTTAGATGCCTAAATGCACTGCCATGTGATTGGCTGATTAGCAATTACTGTTAACAAACAAGCAATTGAACAGGTGTACCTAATAAAATGTCCGGGGACTGTATGTTAGTAATAATACCACATTTGATATATAGTAATGCATATTTCTGGTACATGAAAAGTTTTTATAGAATGTGTCTAGTCTTTCTGTTATTATGCATCAGAGAAACAAGGAGCCTTTTTATCTCTACAGCCTTCAGCAATAAAAGATGGTTTCACCTGCCTCGTGCATACGTGGAAGGGTCTCCCCCCGCAGCGCTCCATGATAGATGCAAAGATATGGTATATCCTCACTATGGAACGCCTGACAGCAGTGGTGCTTGATAGAATGCCTCACTTCCAGAGGGTGTGGTCTGCGTGGCTGGCGCATTGACCCCCCTACCTCTTTGAGCATTGGCGCTTACAGGTTGAGCTCGTTCCTGCATCTGGGGTTCTACGGCGGCGGAGCGGAGGCCCTGCTGCACGTGGGGGCCGCCCCATTTTTCTGCCTTCTTCATACATCCTCCCCCCTTTTTTTTTCTCCTCTTCCTTTCCTTTCTTTTTCCCTCCCCTCTTCTTTTTCTTCTTTTCCTCTTCAACGTTTGTTCTTCTCCTCTCTTTGCTTGTCTGTTTATAAATCTTAATAAAATATACATTTTAAAAAAAAGAGGTTTCACTTTCTGTGCTAACTTATTACATGAAAATAGGGCATTCTGTCCCGAAGAAGACAATAGCAAATACTATATACGTTTGTAGCGCTGCTTTAAAAAACTGTATTTTGGTGCATTGAACTATTGCTGCCACCAGAGGGAGACATTGTGGAATATGCTGGACAGAGCGGACTCCATCTCCCATCACCCTTTGCATGAGGACAGGAAGTGGGTGGTACAGGAGGAGGATAGACTGAGGAGCCTCTTGTTTGGCGCGCGGAGAGTGAGCGGAGCAGTGAAAGGTGGAGGACGCACGTTGGAGCTGTCAGGGATCGCAACCAGGCCAGAGTGCAGACGCTGTCTTGCTGGTGCTGGAGATTGGGACAGTAATCGTTTTGGGACCTACCTACACAGCGCTGAGAGGTCTGGAGGACAAGCTGGTTCCGGCAGGACCCCGCATTAGGAGGCCGCGCCGATCGATTGGGAGTGCAGGCGGCGGATCGTTTGTTCCAGTTGCGGAGAGTTGGCAAGCAGGGAGCAGATTCAGTGGCACGGAGTCCCAGTACACAGCGGAGAAGATCTTTTGGTCGAGGCATCGAGTGCTGGACAGTTTCGTTCATCGGATGGGTGAGAGGCCTCCAGGCCACAGTTCCAAAAAAGAAACGCACGCTGCAATAGTGTTTAAATTCACAGGGCCCCAACAGTGACTAGTCGAAGATTGCTCTTTTTGTTCACTGGCCAGTCGAACACAGTACCCGGGTACCCTATACTTTGTACATATATATATTGAGCTATTTTGCGGGACTTACACTTCAGAACTGAGGGGGTTAACCGTTCTTTTTCTGCTGCGTGTTTTCCCACGTTACGAATTCTTGTTACTCAAACACCATATATGCGTATTATATGCTGCTTTATTGGGATCAGTAAAGAATATAATATAGAAAAATCCACAACAGTGCTGGTGTATAGTTATTTCCTAGTGCGGTGAGAATATCCCGAGGTTTATTCAGCGGCTCCTTCGGGGATGAGCGCTACACGTTTTTTCTACATATAAACGCTGATATTCCTGATTACAGTTTACCAAATTATTTTGCAAAATTATAAATTTTCTGCACTGTAGACTACTGTGACCATGTCAGGCCTGATTTTTGTCTGGGCATCAAGGGGAATTGAAGGATAAGAAAACAAAGAAAGAACAGCGCTCCTCCGTAGTGCCGAATCTTAATCCTCCAGTGATATCACCAAAGTGAATGAGGATGAACCTCTAAGTAATTATATACTCGCCACCCAGGACATACTTGAAAACGAGAGAAATCTCAATGTATCCTTCCTGGTAAAATCCTTTCTCAAAAAAAATAAAAATATATATACCTTTTGGAGGATAGCGTCTCCTATAGAAGCCTTTTTTTTGGCAGGGTCTAAGTATTCAATCACTGATCTTAGTCTCAATCATAGATAGATAATGCGTTTCTAGTTGTAATCCACCACACCTCTGTGTTCACAATTTTCTTATTCATAGATGGGCGTATAGACCTTGTTTCGAGTATACCTCAAACAAAAAAATATAATACATAGTATAGCATTGTTATGATTAAGGCAAGAATTATATTTAAAAGAGCAGATGTACACTCACGCTTTTTGAGAGCTACAAGCCCTCATATGATAGCTTCACAGGTTATTCGAAGGCTAACCTGACTGCCCATATTCTCCCGACTCCTTGGGTATCACTGGGGGATAACCAACTCGAAACACAAAGCTACGCAGAACAGTAAGCACTAAAAGTGGAAAATTAAAAGTTTTATTTTCCAACAGGATAAAAAGGATGGCCAGACGCATTTCGCGCAAAGGGCTTCCTCAGTGGCATGTAACAAAAGAAAATAACAATCACAAATGCAGTACATATATATATAAATATATGTCCCCTTTATTAGTCCATCGTTAGTTCAATGATTTACGCCACTCCTTGCTTCCGTTTGCGGCACACCCAAACGTACTGCGTCAGTACGACTCTACTTCCGGGTCTGCTTGCCGAGCGACAGGACTTTCACTTCCGTATCTTTTTGCGCATGCGTGCAGACGCTTCCTTACTTTCAGTTTCGTACTCCTCCACTGGTAACTCATTCACGCGTACGCGCGGCTATCCACCATTTCAAATTTCCGTTTCAGCATATCCCAAGTCAATCGCAGCCCGGGAATGAAACAAAAAAGAACAAAGTGGTTTTCAAATACAAATACCATTGATAAAGCGGTCAAACCTTCAAACATTATTGTACAGTCAGGTCCATAAATATTGGGACATCGACACAATTCTAACATCTTTGGCTCTATACACCACCACAATGGAGTTGGAATGAAACAAACACAATGTGCTTTAACTGCAGACTGTCAGCTTTAATTTGATGGTATGTACATCCAACTCAGGTAAACGGTGTAGGACTTACAGCAGTTTGCAGATGTGCCTCCCACTTGTTAAGGGACCAAAAGTAATGGGACAAATGGCTTCTCAGCTGCTCCATGGCCAGGTGTGTGATTACCATTAATTGTTTCATTACCCCAATTACAATGTGCAGATAAAAGGCCCAGAGTTCATTTCAAGTGTGCTATTTGCATTTGGAATCTGTTGCTGTCAACTCTCAAGATGAGATCCAAAGAGCTGTCACTATCAGTGAGCAAGCCATCATTAGGCTGAAAAAACAAAACAAACCCATCAGAGAGATAGCAAGAACATTAAGCGTGGCCAAAACAACTGTTTGGAACATTCTCAAAAATAAGGAACGCACCGGTGAGCTCAGCAACACCAAATGACCCGGGAGACCACGGAAAACAACTGTGGTGGATGACCGAAGAATTCTTTCCCTGGCGAAGAAAACACCCTTCACAACAGTTGGCCAGATCAAGAACACTCTCCAGGAGGTAGGTGTATGTGTGTCAAAGTCAACAATCAAGAGAAGACTTCACCAGAGTGAATACAGAGGGTTCACCACAAGATGTAAACCATTGGTGAGCCTCAAAAACAGGAAGGCCAGATTAGAGTTTGCCAAACAACACCTAACAAAGCCTTCACAGTTCTGGAACAAGATCCTATGGACAGATGAGACCAAGATCAACTTGTACCAGAGTGATGGGAAGAGAAGAGTATGGAGAAGGAAAGGAACTGCTCATGATCCTAAGCATACCACCTCATCAGTGAAGCATGGTGGTGGTAGTGTGATGTTGTGGGCATGTATGGCTGCCAATGGAACTGGTTCTCTTGCATTTATTGATGATGTGACTGCTGACAAAAGCAGCAGGATGAATTCTGACGTGTTTCGGGCAATATTAACTGCTCACATTCAGCCAAATGCTGCAGAACTCATTGGACGGCGCTTCACAGTGCAGATGGACAATGACTCAAAGCATACTGCAAAAGCAACCAAAGAGTTTTTGAAGGGACAGAAGTGGAATGTTATGCTTGGCCATTGCATAACATTCCACTTCTGTCCCTTCAAAAACTCTTTGGTTGCTTTTGCAGTAGGCTTTGAGTCATTGTCTGTAAGGAAAATCGCAGACGGCGTAATAAGAAGCATAGCGCTGCCTTATAGTAATAGGACTTGCAGCAGTATTACTAAGATTCACCTCCTAACATGCAGCGCTCAGGTGTTGTGTAATTCCACTGATCATCCTGCATAAAACCAGGCCACACCTGAAGCCCAATGCTTTCTTGTTGACTTGGAACCTCCAAGCTGCTAGGAGCTGAACTTGTGCATTCCCTACTTACCTGAGTTCTGGATCCCATTTCTACCTGCTGGATCTCCTCTTTCTATTTACTGGACTTATTGTTTTTCCCTGGATTTCTCCTATCATCATCTCCCCTGGATTACAAGGAATTATTTCATTTTCTACCTGGACACCTATGCAGAGTGCACTCTGAGGACTAAGTTACTACTTACTTTATTATTTAAAGACTTCTTCCTCTTTATTATCTTCTGTCTTGCATATATTTATTCAGTGTACTCCTATTTTCCTTAAACTCTTATGATTATGTGTCTTTCTCTATATCTTTTCTCTGCTTAAATACCATTACCTGTAATCTGCATATGTTATATCTGTTTCCCTCTCAGGATATATAAAAATATTTCTGTTCTGGATCTGCATTATTAATATATCACCCTTTTATCCTTGCCTCATCTGCATATCTTCAGTTTATTCATCATTTCCCTTTTTGCGTAACCCCCTTTTATATTCTGTTATTTCTCCTGTATCCTTATAATAAATCCTTCTAAATATATATCTGCTTTGCAAGCCTTCTGATTTATTGCATAGTGGCTCGAATCTACTGCCCCGGAACCTGTATCCTGACAGAATGAGAAAGCCAAATACAAACGAGCCAGCAATGAATCAACTCTCTCAGCTCTCACAGGGTTAATCCAAAAAGCCCTCCATGAGTTCCTTAACCAACTGATTGGATTCCTGCAACTGCAGCTCCAAGGACTATATGACCCTGCTACAAAAGAGAACTTTACCAAGGTACATCGTGGTCCTCTAACTCCGGCAGAGCGTGCCAGGAGGCAAGCGGCGGGCGTCTGTATTTACTGTGGTTCTAGGGGGCACTGGATCCTGCTTTGCCCAATAAGACCCCCGAAGCAGACCCCAAAATCCAAAACCCCTGTACCTGCGCCAAAGAATCCTGTTTTCAAATCTGGTACCAGGAAATCCACCCTATTGCCTAAACCTGTACCAGTACCTGATAATTACTACAGAGAACCAGCTACTTCAACTCTGTCTCCTGTAACACCGCCTACATCTCCACCAAGGCCCACCAGACAATGAACTCCTTCACCTACACCGATGTACTAAGAAAATATGGAGTGCCCTCTGATTTATTGCCTAGTGGCTCGAATCTACTGCCCCGGAACCTGTATCCTGACATTGTCCATCTGCACTATGAAGCGCCGTCCAATGAGTTCTGCAGCATTTGGCTGAATGTGAGCAGATAATATTGCCCGAAAAACTTCAGAATTCATCCTGCTGCTTTTGTCAGCAGTCCCATCATCAATAAATACAAGAGAACCAGTTCAATTGGCAGCCATACATGCCCACGCCATCACACTACCACCACCATGTTTCACTGATGAGGTGGTATGCTTAGGATCATGAGTAGGGATGAGCTGTTCGGGTTCGGACGGTTCGGGGTTTGACCCGAACTTAGCCTGTTCGAGTACATCGCAAACACCGAACATTTCCGGGTGTTCGCCACATGTTCGACCAAAATGGACCACGATGCATTTTCCCACTGGCCTGAAGCTCGTAATTGGCTACAGCCTTGCACCTGACCACAGGTCTGGTGCAAGACTAGTTCAACACTATGCCAATCACCGCTCAGAGTCCTGATTGGGCAAATTTTGCCCAATCATGGGCTCACAGAGCTAAGTCCCGCAGCACACTATATAACGTTTCCACGTGCCGATTCTGCACGCATTTCAGAGGAGATTTCAAAGGAGATAGTTGTGTCTTGTTACTGCCGGTCTGCCACGCTACTGGGGGGGTCTCATTTCTTCCAAATATCAGGGAATTTAGGTGATGTGTGTCTTGTCACTGTGCCAGCAAGTTTTTTTGGGGTTTACAACTTTCTTTAAAACATTTGTAAATCGAGGTGATCTTCTGGGTCTTGTCACTATGCCAGCAAATCTTTTTGGGGCTCACTAATTTCTTTAAAACATTTGTGAATTGAGGTGATTTGTGTCTCGTCACTGGCTGCCAGCTATCAGGGTGTCTCACTGAGTTATACCAGAGTTCTTTAAATCTTTATACCAGAGTTGAATCAGAGTTCTGTATATATTAATCTATAAATCACTCACCATGTCTGAAAGACCAAAAAGGACAGGCAGACACTCCCAGACACAGATAAGAGGGCAAGCAGCCCCTGTGTCGGGAGGCTGTGTCTCTGGTCGTGGTGGACGTGGTGCATCCTCCTCAGGGGCACGCTTGTCCTTTCTAACTGGTGCTGGCCGTCTTAAGCAGCAGCAACATACAGAGGACTTGGTGGATTGGCTAACCAGGCCGTCCTCCTAATCCGAGTCCTCTGCCAGCCAGGCTTCTAGTGCTTTACAGTCCACCTCAGCTGCCAAAGAATCTAATGCAGCCTCCATGTCCACAGCTACTCCTGCCGTAGCCTCACTATCACACACAGAGGAGTCAGCTGAATTGTTGGACTACAATGAGAGTGACATGCTGCTTGAGGATGTGCAGCAAGTACAGTGCTCTGATTCAATCTCTGAGGTTAAGCAAGGGAGTATAATCAACCTAGAGGAAGGGGGTGCCAGTGATGACACACAAATAACTGGCACTCGTTGCCCCAGCAGCTGCAGCATACTGCCAAGTTGGCTCCAGTGACGAGGAGATAGGGGGTGAAGATGACATTGATGATGAGGTCACTGACTCCACCTGGGTGCCAGATCGAACTGAGGAATCAAGTGGGGAGGAGGAGGCACAGCAAACACGAGGCACAACATCCTCTGTGACCAACCGTAGCACTAGCCAGTCCAAGGCATCACATGTCAGAGCTGCTCCGGTGCAGAGCGCTGTTGTCTCAAAGAACACATGCAGCAACTCTGCTGTCTGGGAGTTCTTTAAGAAATGTGCAGCAGACCCCACCATTGCTATTTGTAATCTATGTCAGATGAGGCTGAAGCGTGGGATAAACACCAGACACTTGTGTACCACGTGCTTGAGGTGACATATGAACAAGTGCCACACATCCCGTTGGCGCAAAACTTTGCGTAGGTCCTCCTCCTCATCTGTCTCTACTAGGGATGTGCGTTTCGGGTTTCGGAATTTCGTAATTTTCACGAAATTTCCCGATTCGGGTCTTTCGATTCGGCCGAAAAGTTTTAGATCCGAAAAAGTCGAATCCGAACTGTTTTCCGAACCGAATCTAAAAATTTTCGGAATTTCGAATGGACTTGAAATGTGTCAAATCGAAATCTATTGCTTTGAAACGAGAACAGACTTTCCGAAAAATTTGCCAAATCGAAAATTTTTCGGAATTTTCGAATGGACTTGAAATGTGTCAAATCGAAATTTATTTTCCCTCTATTCATGATTTCAGTTCCATTCGGGATTTCGGTAAGTCTGGACATCGTATATTTAACTAGTATCGGTTATATGGCTGATTCTGTAAATTTTTTTTATTGTTTCCAAAGATCCGATCAGAATATTCGTATTTTGGTCAGATCCGATTCGTCCGCGGGTCGCGCATGCGCGCACATGTCGTAACTTTATTGAGCCAGTTTTATTGACAACTTTTTGAACAAATTTTTTTTTTATTATTCTTCATAATGGCCGCTGCCAGAGAGGAGACCTCCTCTTCATCTCTTGATGAAGAAGTTCCACCTGCACCCAGGAAAAAACGCGCCCAAAATATGGCGTTTGAGGAGATGTTGGAGCTGGTCCGCATCTTTGATACCAAAGATTACGATTGCCAGAAGGGACCTTACCGCAGCAAGAATAACGCCAGGAAGGATCGTATCCTGGACAAGCTACGCGCCACCATTTTGGAGAAGTTTGGGAAGGACCGGACGAAGGACCAGCTACGGAAACGCTGGTCTGATTTAAAAGTACGGGAGCAGTTGAGACGCATCCGCCGCGTCATAGCGAAACGTAAGTGTCATGTTATATTGTAAAGCGCTGCGCAAACTGTTGGTGCTATATAAATCCTGTATAATAATAATAATGTGCTTGCATGTGCTAATGTGCGCAGAAATACCTTGATTTATCTAGTCCTTTTTTCATGCAATGTGATTGTGTATAGCTTTGCGTTTTCACAATTCGTCATACGTGCATTTTTGCCATAGCTTTTCTTTTTTGTGATTTTACGTATTCGTGAAAATTGTGACATTTGATGTATGTAGATGAAATTACAATGCTGGATTTCTTTTGGCACTGTGTGTATAGTCTGTAGTGTGTTGGGGGGGGAGGTTGTTGTGATTGAGTGATGCATACGAGATGACCCGCAGCTTGCCCAATATTGACTCCCACCTGCACATCAACAAAAATCTCTGCGTCTCTGCTAAGTGATAGGATGGGACATATAGTTCTTCTGAAAGTGCATCCAAACAGAGCTGCGTTCAATACATCCTCAGCAGCTGCTGCAGCAGTGTCATTGAATGCTTTAGATGCAAATTTCAAAACAAAATGGTGGATTTCTGTTGTTGTTTCTGCAATATCCAGTTTTATTATTAGCAGAAACTGAAAGTGAAACTGAGGCTGAGGCCTTCTATAAAATAACTAAAAGCAGTCGCACAATGCGCTTTGTACGCACACAACACAAATATATAATAGTTTTTATTGAATAAACGTAATGTTTACTTCTGAAAAAAAATATATAAATGAACGGTAATATATGTCTATGTGCAGAGGAAATAAATAAATATTTTGTGACTTTAGACCTATGAGATGGGAGTAGTGGGGGTTAAGCTGGTAGTGGGGTAGTGGAGGGGTGTCGCAATACTTTCGGCAATATAGTGTATAGATATACCATTTTTTCCAGTCTGCATTATTTACGTGTTATTTTTTGGATTTGGCAGAAGACAGGAAGAAGAAGGCACAGGACGCCGAATCTGCCCGGGCAGGGACCAGTGCCCCAGCGGAGGGGGAGCCACGGGCGTCCACCAGCGCTGGTATATACTGTTTTATTTTGCAACGACTTTTGGTCAAAAACAGAAACATTTTTTGTTTACTGTATTTTAATTTAATTTTTTTATGTATAGCACAAGAGGAGGATATAGAGAGGCAGCCGAAGCAGCAGGAGGCCGCCAGTCCAGGTTTTTTTTTTTTTTTTTTTTACTGTTGTATTTTGTATCGACTTTTGTTCGAAAATAAATCAGTTTTGTTGTTTACTGTATTTTTTATTTCTTTAATTTCTTACATATAGCACTGGATATGCAGACGGTGGTGGTGGGGGAGGAGTCGGAGGAGTCGGAGACTCAGGAGGCCGCCAGCTCTGGTATATACTACTGTTATATTTTTTCAAGACTTTCAGTCAAAAATAGAAACCTGCTTTACTTACTGTATTTTCCTTCTTTCATTTATTGGATATATAGAAGGAGAAGCCAGACGCCGACGGGAGGCGATCGGCGAGCTTCGCCTGGCAGCTACCGCCGTCAACTCCATACAAGAACTGCTGCGGGAGCACATAACCAATGCCGCAGACCTCCTGGAGCAGCAGTGAGACCAATGGCAGCCTCCCTCCTCCAGAATGTGCCTCAGCTGCTCCTGCTCACGTGCCTTGAGGTCGGACCAGCTTTTTCTTGAGATGGTCCTTCGTCCAGTCCTTCCCGAACAGCTCCAGGATGGTGGTGCGTAGCTTTTCAAGGATACGATCCTTGCGGGTGTTATTCTTCCTGCCGTAAGGGCCCATACAGCAATCGTAATCTTTGCAGTCCAAGATGCGGACCAGCTCCAACATCTCCTCAAATGCCAGCAACTTGTTGGGCAGTTTGCCATCCTTGGCATGTTCCCTTCCTATGTTTATGTTGTAAATAAATTTTTCTATTTTTTTTCACTATTTTCCTGTTTGTGTGCGTTGCTTTTCCTTACTTAATAAGTTAATATGTATTGCTTGGTTTCCACACTGTTAAAATTATATGTACATAAATGTATTGACATTTCTATGGACCCTTTGTCATAAATTTGTCAACATATTTGTGGCCATGAATGTGACTGTGCACATTCTACACTTCCTGCCTGGCCAAAAAATGTCACACACTAACACAACCTTGTTGTACTGCCTTGAGATTTGATTACCGACATGGCCTGGTTTTTTGTTAAGTTTAGGCGATGTCACAACAACACGGATTTTTGTCCACAGTCACATTCATTGTATAACCAAGAATTTATCAAAAAATATTGATGGCAGCACTGCGTGAAGTCTTCTCCGACACAACCCAAAGATCCTTAGTGCGGCTCAGGTCTAGTTTATTTGTCCCTGTTTGCAGCTTCACACAACACCTCCTCCCAGCTATGAGCTCTCTCTCTCCCACCGCTGCCCGCTAAGACGCTGCCCGCCAACATGGTCATGTCTTTGCAGGAAGACAACAGCGTGGGGGAACAGCAGCTGCTGACAGTCCCAAGACCTCGTCACAATGACGTCAGTTTTGGCGTTAACCCCTAACTGTGACCAATGGTGGAGATAGGGGGTTCATTGGAACCCCTATCGGTTGGTTAATGTTTGGTATCTTTGGATCGACCAGAGCATGGCCTTTCCAACAATACCAAACATGACAATGTTAAAAAATTAAAAAAAAAAAAATACAGGTTTTTTATTTTGTTTTGTTAATGCAGCAATATTGTTGCCATTTCAATTATAATGTGAACAATGATGCTGCACTAAGGATTTTTGTATGGGGTGCGTTTGTTAAAAATAGTGTAATTGTCACCCAAAAAAATATAACAAGTCCCCTTTTCAATTTTTTTTTTTTAACAAACGCAACTCATAAAATATAACCGCAAACACTCGCATGTTAAAATGTGAAAAAAAACACTTTACACCTTGTAAAACAAACATTGAAAATTCTAATTTTATTGCATTTTTTTGTTATAATATACAGACAGGACATGACGCATACATATGATAATGATATATTATGAATCATCTGCCGAGTCTGCCGGAAAGAACGATATATAACATGTCTGGGTCATATTATAAAAGAAGGCTTCAAAACGCGTTTAAACAAGAGGAGCGAAACTGTTAAAAATTAGCTCAGCAGCAGACCGCAGTGAGGAACACAGGCGTGAAGGGAAGCCGTGAAATGCCTCAGCAGCGAAAGGGTTAATTTATATTTTTGTCTGTTTTAAATCATTTTATTATTTTTTTTTTTCATTTCAGATCATTTTGATCAACAATTTTTCCATTTTAAAACATTTTTGTTCTGGTTTTTATTTTTAAAGTCAGACCATTCGGGTCAGTTTACCGTTTTTTTAATCGTTTTCTTTTTTTTTGTTCCTTGGCTTTCATACAATTTTTGTAATGTGATTAAATATAAAGTTGTGAAATGTATATTCATAAGAAAAAAGGATCTTTATTTAATAAAAAAAAAAAAACGATAGAATCGCCAGAATTATCGTATCGTCAGAATGAATTATCGGATCCGAAAAAAACCCTAAAATTTATTATAAAAAAAAATATATAAAGTATAAAAAAGTAAACCATAGTACTTTACATCAAAACGAATAGAGTTAGACACTTTGAAACGAGGAGCAGACGTTCCGAAAAAAAAGAATTTCCGAAAAGTCGATACAAAAAACGAGCAAAGTGACCCGAAAACACGAAAAATGGTTGATATTCCAAAAAAATTTACACAATCGAAAATTTTAAACATCAGAACAAATCGAACCGAAAAAAAAAAATCGGTGCACATGCCTATTAATATCTGACATCCCGATGTGAAACATTAGGACTTTTGCATTAGATTTCGACCATTTTTATTTTTTTAACTTCTGGATAGTCGAAAATCGATCTATCCAAAAAGTCCCAATGTTTCACATCATTCTGAACTTTGTTTGGATAGAGTAAGTCCGTGGGCGTGTGGCCGTTAAATGTATATACCAGTGGCGTCGTAACATGGGTGCGGCCCGCACCAGGTGACACCCGCCTTTAGGGTGACACCATCACCCTAAGGGCGGGTGTCTCACCCTCTGCCGCGTTTTTCGCTCGCTGCGAGCGTCCGAAGCATGCAGCTTCGGCGCTCGCCTGGAGGAAACACGTCACCACTCACCAGCCAATCGCGGCTGGTCACGTGGCTCCCCCTGGCGAGCCCCCAAGCTGCGCGCCCCACTGGACGCTCTGAGGGAGCGAAAAAGGCGGTGGAGGTGAGCTGGGGCCATTATCATGAGGTGCTGGGGCATTCCATGTGCTGGGGCAAATCCATGAGGAGCTGTGGCATATCCATGTGTGAGCTGGGGCATATCCACGAGGAGCTGGGGCATATCCACGAGGAGCTGGGGCATATCCACGAGGAGCTGGGGCATATCCACGAGGAGCTGGGGCAAATCCATGTGTGAGCTGTGGCATATCCTTGAGCTGCTGGGGCATTTCATGTGCTGGGGCAGTATCCACGAGGTGCTGGGGCATATCCACGAGGTGCTGGGGCATATCCATGAGGAGCTGGGGCATATCCACGAGGAGCTGGGGCATATCCATGTGCTGGGGCAGGGCATATCCACGAGGTGCTGGGGCATATCCACGAGGAGCTGGGGCATATCCACGAGGAGCTGGGGCATATCCACGAGGAGCTGGGGCAAATACATGTGTGAGCTGGGGCATATCCATGTGCTGGGGCAGTAACTATCCATGAGGTGCTGGGGCATATCCACGAGGAGCTGGGGCAAATCCATGTGTGAGCTGGGGCATATCCTTGAGCTGCTGGGGCATTTCATGTGCTGGGGCAGTATCCACGAGGTGCTGGGGCATATCCACGAGGAGCTGGGGCATATCCACGAGGAGCTGGGGCAAATACATGTGTGAGCTGGGGCAATATATATCCATGGGTGAGCTGCTGGGGGCAATATATATCCAGAGCTGCTGGAGTCAATATATATCCATGTGTGCTTTCACTGCCTTCAAACAGGCACCGTACTTGCTGGCAGTTGGCAAAAATTTGTGTGAGCATATGAGAGAGCTCCACAGCAATAAACCTCACAGTAATGTGCGCTGTGTGTATGAGCATTCAGTGTTATATGGGAGTACTGATTAGGAGTAAGAGTTGTTAAAAAAAAATGTAAACCTCGGGGGGGTGACATCATAAGTTACCGCACCGTGTGACACCAACCCTAGTGACGCCACTAGTATATATACATTAAAATTTTATAACCATCAGCACACTGGATGGATTGGATATACTATAGCACTGTTTTAGTCCAGCGTCCTGATCCTGAGTTCCTGACCGTTAGAAAATCTGACTGCCCCTGCCTGCCGCTGCCAGTGCCTGCCTGCCTCTCTCTATACTCTATATACCCTATATGTTATTATTTCCATTGATCCGATATTTCTGTTGATATGATAATTCTATCGAGATACGATAATTCTGTCGTAGTCGGATCATTTACGTCCGTGGTTCGCGCGCGCATGATGATGGAATATGTCCATGATGAGATTGATATACGCGCGTTTGTCCGTCTCCATTACGGCCTGTCGTAAACTTTACGGAGCCATTGTATGTAGACAGAGTTTGAGAATTTTTTGGTCAGACCAAATTAAAAAACCATCCCGACCCATCATGGCTCAAACTCAAAGAGAGTCCTATTGGACGCCGCCGGACAGTGCGGACACGTCATCCCCTTCCACCCCAGAGAAACCATGAAGTGGTCCACCCAGCAACATGGCATTTGAGGAGATGCCGGTGGAGCTGGTTCGCATTCGCAATTTCGCATCTTCGAGAAGCATGATGACTGTGACTGCTGTAAGAGTGTAAGGGCCCTTACGGCAGGAAGAACAATGTCCGCAAGCCGCAAGGACCGTATCCTGGCTTGCTGCACCGGCACCCTCCTGGAAAAAGGACCGAAGTAGTAACGAGTGTAACGCGACCAGCTGCGGAAGCTCTGGTCTGACCTGTCCTGAAGAGAAGACGCGTGAGGATTTAGGCACATCCGGCGTGTCATAGACAAAGTACTGTATAGCTTTGCATTTTTTCAGGACTCATACATGCATTTTTGGTTTTGCCATTGCTCTTCTTTTTTGTGATATTACGTATTTGTGAAAATTGTGATATTATTTGATGTATTTACTCTAGATGAATGTGTTAATTTATTTAACAAGTGCAACTCATATAAAATATAACCGCAAACGTTCGCATGACTTAAAATGGTAAAAAAAAAAAAAAAATTACAGTACGCATTGTAAATTATTGAAAATTCTAATTTTATTGCATTATTTGCTTATAATACAGACAGGACTTGTTGTATACATCTACTAATGATATATTATGAATCTGCCGAGTCTGCCAGAAAGAATGATATATAAGATGTCTGGGTCATATAATAAAATAAGGCTTCAAAAGTTAAATGCAGTAAAAAAATAATTAAAATCAAACTTTTCGGAAATGGTCGTTCGTTCGCGCAACTTTTCGGAAATCGTTCGTTCGGATTTATACGTACGACTGCCGTAAAGTTTCGTTTTTTTTCTCCGATATTATCGGATTTTAGATAGGCCAAAGTTAAAAGTTACTTACATCCACCATGATGGCAGCAGCAACTGAAGCAGGCTCCCCAACTCTAGCCTGAGCGCAGACATGCAAGACACCCCAGGGTCCGCCAGAAGAAATAAGAGGGCGTCTAACATGACATTTATGGAGATGGTAGAACTTGTTAGAATTTTTAAAAAATACGATTACGATTGTCGAAAGGGCCCTTACCGCAGCAAAAATAACAGCAGGAAGAAAACCATCATTGGGAAGGTACAAAGGACGCTGATCCAAAAATTTGAAGTTGCTCGGACTGATGGACAGCTTCGTAAGCGGTGGTCGGATTTGAAGACGCGCGAGGAGGAGCAGATGCGTGAAATCCTGCGCGTCATAGCCAAACGTAAGTGTTATGTTATATATATTGTAAAGCGCTGCGCAAACTGTTGGCGCTATATCCTGTATATAATAATGATTGCTTGCATCGTGTGCTAAATATAATGTGCACAGAAATACTTTGATTCTCTTTTTTTCTGGACTTAGTCTCATACTTACTTAATACTTACACACACGACTCATACATTACTTACACAGTCACACACAGGACTCATATATACACATTTTGCCAAAGCTCTTCTTTTTTGTGATTATTTACAATACAATTTTAATACATGAAAATTCAGATTTTTGTTGATGTATTGTCTATGATATGAATTATTTTTATTTATTTACAATGCTGTTATTTTGTGTGGTTTTTTTTGGCACTGTGGTGTGTGACATGTGTGTGTGACTGACAGTGTGCTGTCACTTTGTGTACCAGGGGAGTATATTAGTAACTAGTACTAGAATCACAGGGCCCCATTTCCAAATGTTTTATGGGCCGGGGCCCCCCCCCGCATGCAACCTAACACTCGCATAGTATCCCCCCCCCAAAAAAAAACACACGACCACCACTACACTGACACTCATGCATGTTTATATATTTTTTAGTTATAAAGTATTTTACCAGGAAGGATACATTGAGATTTCTCTCATTTCAAGTATGGCACAGGTTCACTGGGACAGTACAGTGAGTACACTACCCAACCCCACTACTACCACCCAGAGAGAGAGCCTGGAGGAGTGGGACTGGAGGAGACATGGGCTCGATCCCAGCAAAGCACCTCTCCATGTATCCAGTATGTGTCCTGTCCTTGGGCAAGACAGCCTCACGGTGCTAACGCTACATATTACTCGCCGTCGCCGCCACCCAGATTGACATACATAAAACCAGAGACATCTCAATGTTATCTGTATCCTTCCTGGAAAACATGAGAAATCTCAATGTATCCTTTGTGTAAAACGTGACAAATCTCAAACGCCACTATGCAGAGGTGACAGCAGGTCCAACAGAAATTGCATAGCAAATGGTGAACAATAGACAATACATGTCATGTACCTGCCTGGCTCCTACTGTCTGTATACATATATACTGTAGTAACTAACTAAGTGTACTACTATATTATATTATGCCACATTTTCATTCATTCCGAAACTAAAGTAAACACATCCTCTGGCCTGCCCTTCTCAGCTCCTCAAAGTCTCAAACATCATTTACATAATCTATTGAATGAAGGGAATCATCAGATGACAGACACAGATAGTGTGTTTGCTGGAGTCAGACTAACACAACATAGACAATGGGTGACTCACACAAGTTCAACCTTAAGTAAGTGAGTCAACTCTCAACCAAGAGATATAACAGAGATAGACAAATAAAATAAGAAAAATTCCTTTAGCAAAAATCAACAAATTGAAATTACTCGTCTCTCAATTTTCAAAGCTATTTATAAATTAAATAATATATCCATTCTATACGAAAGAAAGCATTTGACATGACAATCAAATCAATATAGTCGCACTCGCGCCCAGCAAGTTACTTGTATGTTTACAAAAAAATCTAATTTTTACTTTTTTACATAAGAAATAAATAAGGTAATGTATCTATATATTTAAAAACTAAAGTTCGAAGCGTGCCGTGGAGCACTATGTCAGTTCCATGATGTCATGACACTATCCTTCTTTGAAATGAACAAACCACCAGAGAAATCTCAATGTATCCTTCCTGTGAAAAGTAAAACAGAGAAATTGCAAAAAATATTTCTCAATTCTCACCAATATCAATAATACCCCCATCCACAATATCAAATAAATGTATCCCCCCAATATCAATTCATCCCCCATATCAATTTATCCAAAAGCATAAATCCATTATAAATAAATAAAATAAATAAGTAATAACTAAATATTTTGTGACGTCACTGACTTTAGAACTATGAGATCATGGGAGTAGAGTAGTAGTGGTGGTGGGTCAAGCTGGTAGGGTAGTGGTGGAGATGGAGAAGAGGAGGTGTGTCGCAATAATACGGTAGTTCGGCAAGTAGAGTTTATAAATATACACTTTTTTTAAAGTATGCATATTTATTTACGTCTTATTATATTTTTTTATTTGGCAGAAAACACCAGGAAGAAGCAGCAGGCAGCAGCAGCAGCGGCAACTAATAGTGCCATGGAGCAGGCGGCGTCCAACGAGCAACGGGCGACCACCAGTTCTGGTATATATATATATAGTAACTAACTATACTACTGTTTTATTTTGCTGCTTGCAATGACTTTAGCTCAAAAACAGAAACCTTTTTTTTTTTATATATATTAGCAGCACAAGTTTTGCAGCACCAGAACGAGAACTCGGACGATGACGAGGGAGAGAGGGAGCCGCAGGAAGAGGGCGCCAGTCCAGGTTTTTTTTTTTTACTGTTGTATGTATTTTGCTACGACTTTTGATCAAAAACAGAAACCTTTTTTGTTTACTGTATATTTTCATTTAATTTATTTATATATAGCACCAGAAGATATAGTGACAGTGGTGGTGGAGGAGGAGGTGGATGAGGAAGAGGAAGGGGAGTCGGAGACACAGGAGGCCGCCAGCAGTGGTATAGTGTTATATTTTTTAAAGAGTTTCAGTCAAAAATATAATCTGCTTCACTTTTACTTACTGTATTCCTTCTTTCATTTATTGGATTTATTTATATCAGCCGGAGCCAGACCTGACAGGTCCAGCATCAGGAGGGCAATAGACGAACTGGAGGCAATAAAATACCACATCACTGCCAGAATAGAGTTGCTCCGGGGCCAGCTTGAGTGACTGAACCTGCCCTGGACATTATGCGGTGGAAGTCCTCCTGGAGGCTCTCTGAGTGACCACTCCAGCCTCCTCCTCCCTCCCTATTCATTGTTAATTTTTATTTATTTGTTTATAGTGTTCTTGTTGTAACGGTTTCCCTGTTGGGCAGTTTTTCCTATTGTAAATAAATGTTATATTTTTATATATTTTCCTGTTTGTGTGCGTTGCTTTTCCTTACTTAATAAGTTAAATATGTATTGCTTGGTTTCCACACTGTTAAAATTATATGTACATAAATTTGACATTTCTATGGACACTTTGTCATAAATTTGTCAACATATTTATGGCCATGAATGTGTCTGTGACTGTGCACACTAAAAATGAGCTCAGCACAGAGGCGGGAAAAGCCTCAGCAGCGAAAGGGTTAATTAAAAAAACACGATAGAATCGCCAGAATTATCGTATCGACAGAATGAATTATCGGATCCGAAAAACAAACCAAAAATTTATTAAAAAAAATATATAAAGTAGTATTAAAAAAGTAAACCATATAGTAGTTTTCATCAAAACGAATAGAGTAACAGCTTTGATACGAGAACAGACGTTACGAACAAACGGAAAGTTCCGAAAAACGAAAAATGGGCAATATACCGAAAACCATGTACAATTCAGAGAAACGAAAAGTTCCGAAAAACTAAAAGTTCCGAAAAACTAAAAGTTCCAAAAAACGAAGAATGGGCGATATGCCGAAAACCATGTACAATTCAGAGAAACGAAAAGTTCCGAAAAACGAAAAGTTCCGAAAAACGAAAAGTTCCAAAAAACGAAAAATGGGCGATATGCCGAAAACATGTACAATTCCGAAAATACGAAAATTTTCCGAAATAAATGAAAAGTCGATACAGAAACCTAGTAAAGTTACCCGAAATACGAAAATGGTCGCTATCCGAAAAATAAATGTACCCGAAAACCGAATCGAGCCGAACCGAATCGAAACAGAAAGCAGTCGAAACGAACCGAATCGAAAAGTTTAAAAATTCGAAAAATCGAATCGAAAAAAAAAATCGGTGCACATCCCTAGTCTCTACCCACACTGTATGTCCTGCCATGTCATTGCCTACAACCTCCACCGACAGGGATGATGCTACAGTAATGGATGTACCAGCATGTCCTTCCTCACAATGTGACATCACCCCAGTAGCTGAAGATTTACGCAGTCAGATTACGTTGCCGCAGCTGCTGCAGCGAAAGAAAAAAAACATCCCCAAGCACAGTGTCTAAATGCCAGCTTAGCAAAATTACTCGCATTGCAGCTGCTGCCTTTCCAGCTGGTGGACTCTGCTCCCTTCCGTGAATTTGCTGAATGTGCTGTACCACAATGGCAGGTTCCAAAACTCCATTACTTTTCACGCAAGGCCATTCCAGCACTATACCAGAACGTGGAAGACAATGTTATACAGTCATTGGGAAAGGCAGTCAGCAACAAGTTGCATGTGACTTTAGACACGTGGTCCAGCAAGCATGGACAGGGTCGTTACATTTCCTTCACAGCACACTGGGTAACTCTGATTGCACCTGGGAGGGATCCAAGACGGGGCTCTGTGCTGGAGCTTGTTCATCCACCACGCCTCCAGAAAGCTGCTTGTATGAGGTCTGTCTGCTCCACCACCACCACCTCTTCCTCCTCCTCCGTCTCTGGTGAAGTGGCAGTTAAACCGACGCCTGACAGGGTCTACGCAATGGCTCAAGCAAAAAGATGCAGTACTGTGCTTGAGCTGGTTTGTTTAGGGGACAGGAGCCACACCGGGTCAGAAATTTTCTCAGCTCTGCAGGGGCAGGTGCAGAGATGGTTAACACCACGCCAGCTTGAGCTGGGAATGATCGTCTGCGATAATGGCAGCAACCTTCTCTCCGCCCTACGCAAGGGTAAATTGACGCATGTACCATGCCTAGCACACGTCCTAAATCTGGTGGTACAGCGTTTCCTAACCAAGTACCCAGGGCTGCCAGAGCTTCTCATCCAGGCCAGAAAAGTCTCCAGCCACTTCAGACGGTCATTCCCAGCAAGCGTTCGCCTGGCAGAAATTCAAAGAGAATTCCACCTTCCTACAAACCGTCTGATCTGTGACATGCCCACCAGGTGGAACTCGACATTAGCAATGCTGCAGCATCTGCACAAGCAGTAGAGGGCCATCAACGAGTACCTGTGTGAGTATGGCACAAGGACAGGTTCAGGTCAACTTGGTCCCCCCCCCGCAGTGGCTGATGATCAAGGATGCATGCACTGTACTGTCACCATTTGAGGAGGCAACGAGGATGGTGAGCAGGGACAGTGCATGCATCAGTGACACAATTCCTTTAGTGTTCCTGCTGGAGCACACTCTGCAGGGAATTATAGATGTGGCTCTAGAGGCAGAGCAGCGGGAGGAAGAGGAGGCCTTCCTTAGCTCTCAAGGCCCCAGTCTTTCCGCAGACAGCATTCCAACGGGTCCTACTCAGATAAGACAGGAGGAGGATGAGGAGGAGGAGGACTATTTAAGTAGTGGGGGCATTGAAGGTGGGGATTCCTCAAGGGAGGGTTTTGTGTGCCCAGAAACAGAAGGGCTTGTGCGTGGCTGGGAGGAGGAAGTGCACGATACGGTCATCCTCATTGACCAGGAAGACTCGGCAGCTAATGACACCTCCAACCTACACTGCATGGGCTCCCTAATGATGCAAAGCCTGCTAAAGGACACCAGGATTCGTGCTATCAAGGAGAGGGATCATTACTGGTTGGCAACCCTTCTTGATCCACGATACAAGGGGAAAGTTGCAGAGCTCATGCTGCCCGCACAGAGGGAGCACAGGATGAAAAAACTTGAGGACGCTCTAAAGCGACACTTGTGTAACACCTTCCAGGCACTGGTAGATTACCAAGTGCTGACACACGTGCTTCTGAGGCTGCGGGTGATCAGAGGAATAGCGGTGAAGGCCAGGGCCGCTTGACTGATGCATTTTTAAATTTTTTTAGTCCACGACGCCCAAGGACGTCAAATGTAGGCACCCATTGCCAGCGTCTTCACCATATGGTGCAGGACTACCTAGGGGCAAGGGCAGACCTGGATACCTTTCCAGCAGATGATCCACTGGCTTACTGGGTGTTGAGATTGGATCACTGGCCAGAACTTAGCCAATATGCTATGCAGCTACTAGGTTGCCCTTCATCTAGCGTGCTTTCCGAAAGGACGTTCAGTGCCGCTGGAGGTTTTGTCACAGACAAAAGAGTGCGTCTGTCCACCGACTCTGTAGACCGGCTGACATTTATAAAAATGAATCAGTCCTGGATCAGCAGCTATCAATCCCCTGATGCTGAAGTAATGGAATAGATAGGGGATGTCCTCTTCTGCATTCACAAAACCTCCAGCACTGAACTCTTCCACAATACCACAAAAAGGTTACGGTGTGAAGGCACTTGCTGCCATGAAATGCACAATATTTGGCTGCACTGACGCCTGTGCCAGATTTATACCATTTTATTTTTTTGAACCGCAGGGTCCAACCCTGCACTCTTCCACAATACCACAGAGGGGTTACTGTATGATGATATTTGCTGTCCTGGCATTAAAGGCAGAATATCTGGGTGCACTGACGCCCATTACCAGATCAAAAACTTTTCAATATAGGACCACATGGTCCACCCCTGCACTCTTCCACAATACCACAGAGGGCTAGGGTCATATGAGCGCATTTTCTACGGACTGTGCGTCCGTGCAGTATGGACGTACTTACTGACTGACGACAAGGTAGTGGCCACACAGTCCGGTTTTTTTGACTGATGTAGCAGGGAAAATAAATTACAATGAAAGAACATTCTGTCTGTCAAAAATGCTGGACGTATAAATGCAGTCCGTCTGACCTTGTTGCATCACTCACACACAAAGCTATGCGGATGTTGTGGACATGGCGCACTCTGCACGTCCGTTCTAGCAGTATTACGTTCTTGCCTAACCTGCATCCGTTTGCAGCGTCCGTCAGCCCCCGCACTTCTGTGCGGACGTACTTCGTGTGTGGGGCTCCATTTAACACAATTGTATGATATCACGGACATACTTATGTGCGGGCAACACGGACGTTAACACTGCGTTCGTCTGACCCCAGCCTTACTGTATGATGATACTTGCTGGCCTGGCAGTCTTGCACCAAAGGCAGAATATCTGGGTGCACTGACGCCTTAACCAGATGCATATCTTTTTAATATAGGACCGCAAGGTTCACCCCTGCACTCTTCCACAATAACACAGAGGGGTTACTGTATGATGATACTTGCTGGCCTGGCATTAAAGGCACAATATCTGGGTGCACTGACGCCCATTACCAGATCAAAAACCTTTCAATATAGAACCACATGATCCACCCCTGCACTCTTCCACCATACCACAGAGGGGTTACTGTATGATGATACTTGCTGGCCTAGCAGTCTTACACCAAAGGCAGAATATCTGGGTGCACTGATGCCTTAACCAGATGCATATCTTTTTAATATAGGACCGCAAGGTTCACCCCTGCACTCTTCCACAATAACACAGAGGGGTTACTGTATGACGATACTTGCTGGCCTGGCATTAAAGGCAGAATATCTGGGTGCACTGACGCCCATTCCCAGATTCATATCTTTTTAATATAGGACCGCATGGTCCACCCCTGCATTCTTCCACAATACCACAGAGGGGTTACTGTATGATAGTACCTGCATGCCTGGCACTAAAGGCACAATATCTGGGTGCACTGCCACTGACGCCTGTATCAGATTAATATCCTCAGAGGGGTTACGGTGTGACGGCACTGTTGCCGATGCTAAAAGCCCAATTTTAAAGCACCTGTTGTTACTTTCATCCAAAGCCTGCATAAGTTTCACAATAATTTAGCCCAAGAAATCACTAAACTTTTTCTGCACGTCCTAAAATTTCTTTTCATACAGGCTGCAGCCCCAAGCAGTTGTTTATGGATAGATTAAAGGAAAAGCATTTACCGTCATATAAAACGTAAATTTTTTTGTTTTTAAGTGTTTCTATACATCCTAGAAATCCGCCACTTCACGGGCAGGTTATGGGGACCTCCTAGGCACGATATTTGAAGGAATCTTTCTTTTTTTTTCTTTTTATCCCTTATGTCATGGAAAACTCACTGTCCCTTTAAAAACTTTTTTTTATTTTTTGTCCTTGTTTCCTGTCCCTCAGGGCACTACCCGGACCCCCATACACCTTTTATGGCAAATATGTAGCATATATGCCCTCTTGGAGGGCACTCTAAAAAAACGAATTTTCAGCCCCATTGACTTGCATGGGGTTCGAGTTTGGGTTCGGGTTCGGTCCCGAATAAATGGGAAGTTCGGGTTCGGGCTCGGGCTCGAACCGAACTCGGGGAGTGTTCAGCTCATCCCTAATCATGAGCAGTTACTTTCCTTCTACATTCTCTTCTCTTCCCATCACTCTGGTACAAGTTGATCTTGGTCTCATCTGTCCATAGGATCTTGTTCCAGAACTGTGAAGGTTTTGTTAGGTGTTGTTTGGCAAACTCTAAGCTGGCCTTCCTGTTTTTGAGGCTCACCAATGGTTTACATCTTGTGGTGAACCCTCTGTATTCACTCTGGTGAAGTCTTCTCTTGATTGTTGACTTTGACACACATACACCTACCTCCTGGAGAGTGTTCTTGATCTGGCCAACTGTCGTGAAGGGTGTTTTCTTCGCCAGGGAAAGAATTCTTTGGTCATCCACCACAGTTGTTTTCCGTGGTCTCCCGGGTCTTTGGTGTTGCTGGTGCGTTCCTTCTTTTTGAGAATGTTCCAAACAGTTGTTTTGGCCACGCCTAATGTTCTTGCTATCTCTCTGATGGGTTTGTTTTGTTTCTTCAGCCTAATGATGGCTTGCTTCACTGATAGTGACAGCTCTTTGGATCTCATCTTGAGAGTTGACAGCAACAGATTCCAAATGCAAATAGCACACTTGAAATGAACTCTGGGCCTTTTATCTGCACATTGTAATTGGGGTAATGAGGGAATATCACACACCTGGCCATGGAGCAGCTGAGAAGCCACTTGTCCCATTACTTTTGGTCCCTTAACAAGTGGGAGGCACATCTGCAAACTGCTGTAAATCCTACACCGTTCACCTGAGTTGGATGTACATACCCTCAAATTAAAGCTGACAGTCTGCAGTTAAAGCACATTGTGCTTGTTTCATTCCAACTCCATTGTGGTGGTGTATAGAGCCAAAGATGTTAGAATTGTGTCGATGTCCCAATATTTCTGGACCTGAATGTATTTTAATACGTGTAGGAACTAGGGATGCACCAATACCACTTTTTTAAGACCGAGTACGAGTACCGATACTTTTTAAAAGTACTCACCCATACCGAGTACCGTTACTTTTCTTTAATGTCATGTGACGCTTTCCAATAAGAACAGACCATATAAAAATGCCCCCAACTCACACATGGATTTGCTCCAGCTCACACATGGATTTGCCCCAGCTCACACATGGATTTGCCCCAGCTCACACATGGATATGCCCCAGCTCACTCATGGATATGCCCCAGCTCACACATGGATATGCCCCAACTCAATCATGGATATGCCCCAGCTCACTCATGGATATGCCCCAACTCACACATGGATTTGCCCCAGCTCACACATGGATATGCCCCCCAGCTCATGGATATGCCCCAGCTCACACATGGGTATTACCCCAGCTAATGGATATGCCCCAGCTCACTCATGGATTTGCCCCAGCTCACACATGGATATGCCCCCCAGCTAATGGATATGCCCCAGCTCACACATGGATTTGCCCCAGCTCACACATGGATTTGCCCCAGCTCACACATGGATATGCCCCAGCTCACTCATGGATATGCCCCAGCTCACTCATGGATTTGCCCCAGCTCACACATGGATATGCCCCCAGCTCACACATGGGTATGCCCCCCAGCTCACACATGGATTGCCCCCAGCTCACACATGGGTATGCCCCCCAGCTCACACATGGGTATGCCCCCCAGCTCATGGATATGCCCCAGGTCATGGATATGCCCCCAGGTTATGGATATGCCCCAGCTCACACATGGATATGCCCCAGCTCACACATGGGTATTGCCCCAGCTAATGGATATGCCCCAGCTCACTCATGGATTTGCCCCAGCTCACTCATGGATTTTCCCCAGCTCACACATGGATATGCCCCAGCTCACACATGGATATGCCCTCCAGCTAATGGATATGCCCCAGCTCACACATGGATATGTCCCAGCTCACACATGGATTTGCCCCAGCTCACACATGGATATGCCCCAGCTCACACATGGATATGCCCCCCAGCTAATGGATATGCCCCAGCTCACACATGGATATGCCCCAGCTCACTCATGGATATGCCCCAGCTCACTCATGGATATGCCCCAGCTCACTCATGGATTTGCCCCAGCTCAATCATCTATTTGCCCCAGCTCACACATGGATATGCCCCCAGCTCACACATGGGTATTGCCCCCAGCTCACACATGGATATGCCCCCAGCTCACACATGGGTATTGCCCCCAGCTCACACATGGATATGCCCCCAGCTCACTAATGGATATGCCTCCAGGTCATGGATTTGCCCCAGCTCACACATGGATATGCCCCCCAGCTCATGGATATGCCCCAGCTCACACATGGGTATTGCCCCCAGCTAATGGATATGCCCCAGCTCACTCATGGATTTGCCCCAGCTCACACATGGATATGCCCCCCAGCTAATGGATATGCCCCAGCTCACTCATGGATATGCCCCCAGCTCACACATGGATATGCCCCCCCAGCTCACACATGGATATGCCCCCCCAGCTCACACATGGATATGCCCCCCCAGCTCATGGATATGCCCCAGCTCACACATGGATATGCCCCCAGGTCATAGATATGCCCCAGCTCACACATGGATATGCCCCCCAGCTAATGGATATGCCCCAGCTCACTCATGGTTATGCCCCCAGCTCACACATGGATATGCCCCCAGCTCACACATGGATATGCCCCCCCAGCTCACACATGGGTATTGCCCCCAGCTCATGGATATGCCCCAGCTCATGGATATGCCCCAGCTCACACATGGATATGCCCCCAGGTCATGGATATGCCCCAGCTCACGCATGGGTATGCCCCCAAAGCTCATGTCCCCGTCCCCCCCCTCCGCGACGATACTTACCTTCCTGAGCGACGCCGGGAATGTCTCCACGCATGTGCTCGTTGGAAGGACCCCAGCAGCGACCACGTGGGATCATGTGATTGCGGCTGGGGTCCTTCCAACGAGCGCGCGTGCGGAAACTTTCCTGGCGTCACTCAGGAAGGTAAGTATCGTCGCGGAGAGCAGCTGCAGGGCCTGTCCGAATGCTCTATCAGCATTCGGACAGGCCCTGCAGCTGCTCACTGTGTTCATACTTACCTTCCTGAGCGACGCCAGGAAAGCTTCCGCGCACGCGCTCGTTGGAAGGCCCCTAGCCGCGATCACATGGTCCCTCGTGGTCGTGGCTGGGGTCCTTCCAACGAGCGCACGCGCGGAGACATTCCCGTCGTCGCTCAGGAAGGTAAGTATTGTCGCGGAGAGCAGCTCCAGGAGCGGCTGTCCGAATGCCGATAGAGCATTCGGACAGCCGCCGCAGCCCCTCGGATGCCGGCAAGCCGGCTCAATGCCGGCTTCCGGTATCGGGAAAAATATCAGGGGGTACTGCAGGAGTACCAAGTACTCCTGCAGTACCCAGTATCGGCCCCGATACCGATACTAGTATCGGTGCAACCCTAGTAGGAACCATCGCAAAATTTGATAAAAGGCTAAAACAAGCAGATAAAATTCATCAGTTATAAGAATTATAAAACATGGCATACTTCGCTGCATGACGGCAGAAGTGTCTTTGTGGAGCTCTGAAGGACTCTCCTGTTATGGGTGGTTTTTAGCCTGATTTTCTTTTGTGGATAGCGCACCCGTGGAGACCCTGCACGGCTGACCATTACGGGGATTGCTTTGGGGCCTGTTATTGCTCGCCCCGCCGGTGCACAGCCAAGTTTTATGTGACTATCCCCCGGTGCTGCTGATCGGCCATCGGCCATTTTGAGGCCTATCCTTTGCTGCCTGCACATCTCGCTCCTTGTTGGAACCCTTGCTGAGGACTCGTTGGTGTCGGATTGTGGGGATGGAGGGCCCCCATCCTCCTGCTGCACCTGCTGTCTCCTTGCCATGGGTTCTGGAGAAGTGACAGAAGCGGCGATGCTTGGACCATCCCCCGCCTGCTAGTAAAATGGAGGCTTGGTTCGAGGCCTGTCTCGATTCGTATTCCAGGGGACAAAGAGAATCCACTCACCTGCGGTTCATGGCAGCGGCTGATCGCGCTGCTGGGAGCTGACCGGGAGTCTGAGGACCTGATGGAAGAGATGTCGGGAGATGCTGTTGTAGCGCTGGTTTAAAACACTGATGCTGTAGTATTTATTTTTGGCCACCAGAGGGAGACAAGCGCAATGTAAGAGACACTGGACAATGGGACTACGTTTTCCAGCATGCTTTGCTTGGGGAACAGGAAGTGGGTGGGGAGAAAAGACTTACATCCACAGCCTCATGCACAGGAAACCCAGAGCGTGCCGAGGAGTGAAGAGAGCAAGACGCACGTGAGACAGACAACGATCGCGACCCGTATCTGGTGGAGCGATGGTGGTCGCTGAATGGTGGATGATGGTTCCCTTAGTTCATATGAAGCGTATGGAGAGAAATAAACAATATATAGTGCAGATGGTATGGACACATTAAATATAGGCTGTAGTATAGTATTTCCACTCACAAATTGATGAGCCCGAACACTGGCTCTAAGTGGATCAAGGCTCTTGGGTGCTTAACTTCTCCGCTTCTAAAGGTGACCCACACCTTATATTAAATGAAGTATGGCTCATGTAGAGTGGACATGGAAAGAAAGCAGAACAACTTCCTTGTGCAGATCTTTCAAAAATAAAATGGCATGAGTAGAGTATGGCCATTAAACTCACATTTGTTGGAGCTATAGACCAAGCTCTTGGTGTGTGTGCCTCAGGACTTATTTTAGGTAAACCTCTTTGAATCCAGAAAACCGGGGGAAGAATTATTAAAATTTAAAATTATTTATTTAACATAAACAAAAATACTGGCTCAGCCAGGAGACCAGAACGCGTTTCGCCAGACGTGCTGGCTTCTTTAGCTGGTTTACAGACTGGCTTACAACTCTTTCTTAAATAGTCTAGTATGTAAAAATCAATTAAAAAGTCCCCACATGTTCCGAATTCCGTAATCAGCGTAAATCTCCTGCCCCAGACCGCAACATAAACGGTGTGAGACAGGAGTCGCCATCTTGCGCATGCGTTGTATCGTCGTATGCATTCCATCTTGAGTACCACGCCAAATCCCGGAAGTTGCATGCGTTCCACTTCATATATCGTTCCGGATCTTCAGACACGTTAATCTCTTGGCTTCCACTCTCCTTGTAAACCGATATGTAGTTACCCTCAGTTATCCTCGGGCGGAATTAAAACCAAAAGGAGCAAATTAATAGAACGCAAACTATAAATCCATAAAATCTTCCAACTCTATCCTATAAAGGGAGTGTTGAAACTATATATATCGACAAGGTGTATGCTCTATATTAAATAATCTTTATAATAAAGGTATAGATAAGGAATTTGATGACTATATTAATTAGGAATAAATCTATTCTAATTGAGCTATTCATTGTATTTAAGTCACTTAAATTGCCACATTCACTACCCATAGAGAATTATGTTCCTTTTCAAAGGTCTATTTAACTTATATTCCTATTAGAATAACGATCTAAAACTTCTGAATTAAAGTGCCATTTTGAGTATTTGTGCAAAATCATTAAATATTCCTTTTTTTATATATTAACCTTATTAAAGTGACAATTTAAAATATCTCAGTTAAAGTGCTATTGTTTAACCCTTTCGCTGCTGAGGCTTTTCCCGCCCCTATGCTGAGGTCATTTTTACCTGTTTTGCGCATCATGTTTAAACGTGTTTTGAAGGCTTATTTTAGTATATGACCCAGACATATTATATATCGTTCTTTCCGTCAGACTCAGTAGATTCATAATATGTCATTATTATATGTATACGTTATGTCATGTCTGTATATTATAACAAAAAATGCAATAAAATATGTATTTTCAATAATTTACAATGTGTAAAGTGTTTTTTTCCACATTTTAACATGCGAGCAATTGCGGTTATATTTTGTATGGGGTGCGCTTGTTAAAAAAATTAGAGATGGGGTCTCGGTACATTTTTTTTTGGGGGAAAATGACACTATTTTTAACAAACGCACCGCATACAAAAATCGTTAGTGCAGCATCATTGTTCACATTATAATTGAAATGGGAACAATATTGCTGCATTAAGAAACCAAAACAAATAAAAAAAAAGTGTTTATTTTTTTATTTTTAATTTTTATTTAATTTTTTTTTTTTTTTAATTTTTATTTTTTTTACAAAATTTTTCACTTTCATGTTTGATATCGTTGGAACGGCCATGCTCTGGCCGATCCAACGATACCAAAATTTAACCCCTAGCTGCCACGAATCGGGAGATAGGGAGTTCATTGGAACTCCCTATCTCCACAGTTGGTGGCAGTTAGGGGTTAAGTCTAGGACTGGCGTCATCGTGCTACGCACGATGACGCCAGTCCTCTGGGGGAGTTCCCGGAGGCTTGGCCGACATCCAAGATGTCGGCCAGCTCCGGTAAAGGATCGCGAACCGGCGCTTTTCAGCGCCGATTCGCGATCCGGCTCCCCAGGGGTTAATGCCAGGCATCATTTGGAAGGGCAGGCTGTGCCCTTCCAAATGATGCCTGGGTTAACCCCCTGTGCGCCGCCAATCGGGAGGGAGAGAGGTCCGAAGGACCTCCCCCCCTCCCTTTCAGGCGCCTCCTCCGCACATGCGGGGGGGGCGCCTGAATTAGGTGTCATCGCGCCCCCGCGATGACACCTAATTCTGGCGGCTGCTGGTCCGGATGCCGGGCTGACATCCAGGATGTCAGCCCGCAGGGGGGGGGCCAGCGATTGGCCGGAACCCGGCCGAACGCTGACCCCGATGGGAGGACGCGCTCAGCGCGTCCTCCGCATACCAGCGGGACTGCTGAGGACGCGCTCAGCGCGTCCTCAGCAGCGAAGTGGTTAAATATCTGTGCAAAATTGTTTATATAAAGTGCTGATATTGCCTTTTGCATTGTCCTTATCAACCGAAAATTACTCCATATATATTAATACTAATTAAATAATCAGTGCAAATCAGTTATGTTGTTACTAAAAATCTAATTTCTTTTATATTCATTAAAAGTGACAATTCAAAGTGTCTAATATTAAAGTGCCATTGTTAAATGTGTCAAATAGTGCCATTATAGTCAGTGCTGATATCAAATGTTTTCTAGATTAACCAGAACTTTATCTATACATATTATTGCTATATGTACAAACGGGTTATATAACTACATAAAGTGTTAGTGTATATATTAAAACTCTCTATGGATGATATGTATTAGCCTATCTAAATCTGTGTATAGGTGTGTGGTTTAACTCAAACTCTGTGTATTCATATTTATGCAATGTGCGGATATGAGTTGTACTCTCAATATATGTCTAATAAATTATTGTATTGATTTGAGAGTACTCCTCTTTTAATAAGTAAATATAATCTAAAATACTATAAGTCTTAAATATGTTACAAATGGCAAAAATAGCAGATGAGAGAGACTTCTCTCCCAATAAAATACCCCGATAGAAATAGAATCTATAATTGAGCTTGGCAAGCCTTCTAAGTGAAGTCTTCAAAGTGAACTTACAGGAGATCTTCTGGAGATACTCTGGAGGTAGTCTGAGGTTTGACAGGAGGTAGAAAACCTACAAAAAGGTAAGATTTGCTGGTTTTAAATCCATTCTTTTATAATGGCAGGCTTGGTCCAGTGTAATAGCTGTCATGCGTTTGTTTTTAGATCCAATTTTTGGAGGTTTGGAGTGTGCCTGATATGTAGGCAGTTCTCTTTATTGCAGCAGGAAATTGCCTGTTTGAAGTCTGAGATTTGTAAATTATCTGTTAGACAAACTCAGGCTATGACTGTTACAAAGCCACTGCCACAGAGGCCTCCTAGGAGCGGCAGATGGACTACTGTAGGATCTGGTAGACTTAGCGTTGTGGATAGAAAGCATGTCCCACAATCTGTGGCTCTTCTTAATTCTTTTGAGGCACTTTCAGAGTGTAGTGGTAAGACGGATGCAGGCTCAGACACCATAGTTGAGGAACCACCATCCACTATGCCTAAGGTATGCAGCACTGCAACCAAGGACAAAAATTAAAAGGTGGGACTTGATAGAAGGCAATTGTTGCTGGGTGATTCTATCATAAGAGGTGTTGAGCTGGAGAGTAGTGGTTTGGTGAGATGTCTTCCTGGGGCTACTGCTCGTAGAGACAGGAGACGTATTCTCAATATTGTCAAAGAAGCAAAGCAGCAAGGGGAAGTAGATGTTCTAGTCCATCTAGGGACAAATGACTTGGCTAGCAATGAGGTTTCTGAGATTAAGGAAGATTTTTGTGTTCTTGGAGGTGAAATACAGCAGATTGCGTCCACTGTGTCATTCTCTGAAGTTTTGCCTGTGCATAACATTCAAGATAGAAAGATGCGCAATAAGGAATTCAATTTGTGGCTTCGGGAATGGTGTCGGGAGCAAGGATTTGGCTTTGTGTCCCATGATAGCTCTAATTGGAGCAGAAAGGAATTGTATAAAAAAGATGGTTTGCATCTTACTCATAGGGGAACATATGTTCTCAGTGAGAAGTTCAAAGGTTTCACAAAGAAATATTTAAACTAGGAGGGGGGGACAAAAGGGTAAACAATCTGCCCGATTGTCCCCCAAAACTAAATCGGAGGGTGCAAGCAACATGCGAGGTAAAAAATGACAAGCTCAGAGTCGTGTCTATAAATGCTCGCAGTTTAGTCAATAAAATCAATGAACTGGAGGCAATGATGGCAGCTGAAAAAGTAGATTTAGTGGCGGTTACTGAGACATGGTTCAGTGAGAAAAATAACTGGGACATAACAATACCGGGGTACTCTTTATATAGAAAAGACAGAGAAGGTAGGAAAGGAGGAGGAGTGGCCCTGTATGTGAAAAACAACATAAAAACGAACCAAATAAAAGTGAGCGAGGTGAACATAGAGTCAGTTTGGGTTACACTAACATTTGGCAATCATACAGTAGCTCGTGTAGGTGTGATCTATAGACCCCCTGGACAAGTAGAAGAGCTAGATAATCTGCTGGTTGAGGAAATAGCCAAAATGGCAATGAAGGGGGAAGTTATTATCATGGGGGACTTTAATCTTCCTAATGTGAACTGGAAAACCAAAACAGCTGGGTGCACCAGGAGTACAAATATTCTAAACTCCTTACTGGGATTATCTCTAACACAAGTAGTTGAGGAGCCGACCCGTAAAGAGGCCATATTGGATTTAATACTCACAAATGGAGGTTTGGTATCGGACGTTGTTGTAGGTGAAAATTTGGGATCTAGTGATCACCAGTCAGTATGGTTTAATATAAGAACAGGGATGGAGCCGCACCACACAAAAACAAAAGTTTTAGACTTTAAAAAAACAGATTTTTCTAAAATGAGATTTTGTGTGAATGAGTCATTATCAGACTGGAGGAATTTAAAGGGAGTCCAAGAGAAATGGGATTATTTAAAGGAAGCATTATTGAAGACACAGGAAATTGCATTCGGCTTGTTAGCAAAAACAAAAAAGGGAAGAAACCACTGTGGTACTCTGCAGAAGTGGCCAAAATAGTGAAGAACAAGAAGATAGCATTCAATAATTATAAAAAAACTCAGCGTGAAGAAGATAGGCAAACCTATAAGATTAGGCAGAAAGAGGCAAAGCAATTTATAAGAGCTTCCAAAGCACACGCAGAAGAGAAAATAGCTCAGTCAGTAAAAAAGGGGGACAAAACATTTTTTAGATACATAAACGAGAAAAGAAAAGTAAAACAAGGATTAGATTAAAAACAAAGGAAGGAAGGTATGTAGAAGAGGATAAAAGTCTCGCTGACTGCCTCAATAAATATTTTTGTTCAGTCTTTGCAGAAGAAAAGGAAGGAAAGGGACCTCAGTTAGGAGAGAACACTAAAGAGACATTTACATATGAGTTTACAGAGGAGGAGGTTCTAAAGCAGCTGTCTAAAGTAAAGACAAATAAGTCAATGGGGCCTGATGGGATCCACCCTAAATTATTAAAAGAGCTCAGTGATGTAATAGCAAAACCGTTAACAGATTTATTTAACCAATCCTTGTTAACAGGAGTCGTCCCAGAAGACTGGAAATTAGCAAATGTTGTGCCTATTTACAAGAAGGGTAGTAGGGAGGAATCGGGGAACTATAGGCCAGTTAGTCTTACGTCAGTAGTAGGGAAATTAATGGAAACCATGTTAAAGGAAAGGCTTGTAGAACACCTAAAAACACCTAAAAACACATAGATTACAGGATCAGAAACAACATGGGTTTACCTCAGGGAGATCATGCCAAACTAATCTTATTGATTTTTTTGATTGGGTAACAAAAATAATAGACACAGGTGGTGCAGTAGACATTGCTTATTTAGATTTCAGTAAGGCTTTTGATACTGTTCCGCATAGAAGGCTTATCAATAAATTGCAATCTTTGAGCTTGGATTCCAATATTGTTGAATGGATTAGGCAGTGGCTCAGTGACAGACAACAGAGGGTTGTGGTAAATGGAGTTTATTCGGCGCAAGGTCTTGTTACCAGTGGGGTACCTCAGGGGTCAGTACTTGGACCCATTCTCTTTAATATTTTTATTAGTGATATTGCAGAAGGTATTAATGGAAAAGTATGTCTTTTTGCTGATGACACAAAGATTTGCAACAGGGTTGACGTTCCTGGAGGGATCAGCCAAATGACAAATGATTTAGGTAAGCTAAAAAAATGGTCAGAGTTGTGGCAATTGAGTTTTAATGTGGATAAGTGCAAGATAATGCACCTGGGACGTAAAAACCCAAGGGCTGAATATAGAATATTTGATACAGTCCTAACCTCAACATCTGAGGAAAGGGATTTAGGGGTTATTATTTCAGAGGATCTAAGGGTAAGTAGTCAATGTAATAGAGCAGCAGGAAATGCTAGCAGAATGCTTGGTTGTGTAGGGAGAGGTATTAGCAGTAGGAAAAGGGAAGTGCTCATGCCACTGTACAGAGCACTGGTGAGACCTCACTTGGAGTACTGTGTGCAGTACTGGAGACCGTATCTCCAGAAGGATATAGACATCTTGGAGAGAGTTCAGAGAAGGGCTACTAAAATGGTGTACGGCTTGAAGGAGAAAAGTTACCAAGAAAGGCTTAATGATCTTAACATGTACAGCTTGGAAAAAAGACGAGACAGAGGAGATATGATAGAAACATTTAAATACGTAAAGGGAATCCACAAGGTTTATTAAAAAGGAAACAAAATAGCAAAACAAGAGGACATAGTCTTAGATTAGAGGGGCAAAGGTTTAAAAGTAACATCAGGAAGCATTATTTTACTGAGCGGGTGGTGGATACATGGAACAGTCTTCCAGTAGAAGTGGTAGAGGCCAAAACAGTAATTGAATTTAAGCAAGCATGGGATAGGCATAAGGCTATCCTAAAGAAAAGATAAATCCAAGTAAAGTATCCATGTAATTGGGCAGACTAGATGGGCCGAAAGGTTCTTATCTGCCGACATTTTTCTATGTTTCTATGTTTCTATGTGCACTTTTTGTAAAGATCTTCTCCCAATCTCAAAATCGTCGTTCAAACCATTCTGGCCTAATGTACCATTCTCAAAAATCGATCTCATCTCCTCCTTTCCTAGTTTATTAATAACATCCTCTTCAATCTCTACCTTTTTAATCTGTTTAATAGCCCAGAATTTTAGACCTACAGGTTAACTGCTATGATGAATTTTAAAATGTAGAGAAACCGAATGCTTCTCAAATTCATTTATTGCTATATGTACAAACGGGTTATATAACTACATAAAGTGTTAGTCTAATACATATCATCCATAGAGAGTTTTAATATATACACTACCTAAACCATTTTTTCTTTGTATTATCGTTGGGATTGTAAATTCCCCCATTGGCATTTGGCTGCCCAAACATGTCTCTCTAAGGCTGGGTTCACACCCGGGCGTAGCGCTGCGTCGCGCAATGCGCGTTTTTTTTTCGCGCGTTGGCGCATACAAAAAACGTGCGAACGCACTTTGCAGCGCGTTCGCGGCTATGATATGGCCGCGAACGCGCTGCTGTATGCCCGAAAAGAAGCTGCCGAACTTCTTTTTGCATTGGCCGTTTTAACGCGCGTTCCTGTGCGCTGTAAAACGCTTAGGTCTGAATGGGTCCCATAGCAAAGCATGGGATTTCCCCGTTCCTGCGTTTTAAAGCACGCACGAACGCGCGTTAAAACGCCCAGGTGTGAACCCAGCCTTAGAGTATAGAAGCAGAATTGGTAATAATGTGGAATCTATGTTGGGAGGTACATTTATTTCTTCACAACTGAAAGAATCAACAAGCGATAACAATAAGAGACCATTAATAGATCTTGAAAAAATGTTAATTAAGGAGACGAAAATAAAATTGGAGATATCCTTCTTATATTTTTCTAAAGTGGCTAAGATTACACCAAGAGGCTTAAGATTCCATAAAACCCCGTCATCGGAAAAGGATGACCCGGAATTTATTTCAGGATGGAATATTCTGTTAGAAGGGTTTGCGATAACTATGATGGATTATGTCATCCAAAAGAGAAAAGAGAAACTTCCAAAGATCAATGGTTTGGTTGATCAATTGTCTAAACAGGTTGAAGAAGAGTACTCTAGAGAAGAACTTGTAGACATCCATACTACACTAGGAGAGAAACTAGAAAAAATAGAAAAAGAAGTTTTAGTTATAAAAAAAACGGAAATACGAACGAGATGTGGAAGATTATAGGAGAGGAAATGTCCATAAAGTATATGAGGACTAAAGAGCAGATTCCGAATATATTGAGGGAAGAGTAACAACGTTTAATGACAATAGGTGGCCAAAAAGAAATTCAAAATGGGACAATAGAGGTAATGATAGGGATTACCATCAAAATAATTGGAGGAGAGAGAATCATCAGAGGTACGGAGATTCCCAATTAAGAAATAATGACACCTATAGAGTTCCACATCAGAGAACCTATCAAGACAACTATTCAGAAAGACGATCTTACTACCATCACAGAGAGAATAGAAGAGAGCCATGGGATAGACCCCATAGGTTTAGTCATGATTTAAATAGACAACAGAATCATTATCAGGGAAGGAGAGTGTCATCTGCGCTCATTCCTATGTGTTCCATGTACAACAAAAATGAGGTTTTGTTTGTTTCAATGGCCATTGCAACGTAAGCCCACTCGCCACTTCAAGGCACCTCTTTAGAGTGGGTACCTAACAATTGTAACCAAAAGGCCGCTCTACTGAGCAGCTCCAAGCCCCTCCAGCTGCTTTTCAGCAAGGAGAGACAAAGATGGTGGGTTTTATTTATACACGCACCAAGCACTTCCCATTTGGGATCAAAAACAAAAACATGGAAAGAGGAACAGCTGCAAAACGACGGACTGGTGTTACAAGCATGATATACATAAATACAGAAAAAATGGCGTCGCGCCCATACTCACTTATTTTTGGAGCGGCGGCAACTGCCAGGAGTAACAGCCCAGTAAATGTATAAAACATAACAAGGAAGGAGAGTGTCATCTGCGCTCATTCCTATGTGTTCCATGTACAACAAAAATGAGGTTTTGTTTGTTTCAATGGCCATTGCAACGTAAGCCCACTCGCCACTTCAAGGCACCTCTTTAGAGTGGGTACCTAACAATTGTAACCAAAAGGCCGCTCTACTGAGCAGCTCCAAGCCCCTCCAGCTGCTTTTCAGCAAGGAGAGACAAAGATGGTGGGTTTTATTTATACACGCACCAAGCACTTCCCATTTGGGATCAAAAACAAAAACATGGAAAGAGGAACAGCTGCAAAACGACGGACTGGTGTTACAAGCATGATATACATAAATTTATGTTTTATACATTTACTGGGCTGTTACTCCTGGCAGTTGCCGCCGCTCCAAAAATAAGTGAGTATGGGCGCGACGCCATTTTTTCTGTATTTATGTAACATGTTCCTCTTTCCATGTTTTTGTTTTTGATCCCAAATGGGAAGTGCTTGGTGCGTGTATAAATAAAACCCACCATCTTTGTCTCTCCTTGCTGAAAAGCAGCTGGAGGGGCTTGGAGCTGCTCAGTAGAGCGGCCTTTTGGTTACAATTGTTAGGTACCCACTCTAAAGAGGTGCCTTGAAGTGGCGAGTGGGCTTACGTTGCAATGGCCATTGAAACAAACAAAACCTCATTTTTGTTGTACATGGAACACATAGGAATGAGCGCAGATGACACTCTCCTTCCTTGTTATGTTTTATACATTTACTGGGCTGTTACTCCTGGCAGTTGCCGCCGCTCCAAAAATAAGTGAGTATGGGCGCGACGCCATTTTTTCTGTATTTATGTATATCATGCTTGTAACACCAGTCCGTCGTTTTGCAGCTGTTCCTCTTTCCATGTTTTTGTTTTTGATCCCAAATGGGAAGTGCTTGGTGCGTGTATAAATAAAACCCACCATCTTTGGCTCTCCTTGCTGAAAAGCAGCTGGAGGGGCTTGGAGCTGCTCAGTAGAGCGGCCTTTTGGTTACAATTGTTAGGTACCCACTCTAAAGAGGTGCCTTGAAGTGGCGAGTGGGCTTACGTTGCAATGGCCATTGAAACAAACAAAACCTCATTTTTGTTGTACATGGAACACATAGAATGAGCGCAGATGACACTCTCCTTCCTTGTTATGTTTTATACATTTACTGGGCTGTTACTCCTGGCAGTTGCCGCCGCTCCAAAAATAAGTGAGTATGGGCGCGACGCCATTTTTTCTGTATTTATGTATATCATGCTTGTAACACCAGTCCGTCGTTTTGCAGCTGTTCCTCTTTCCATGTTTTTGTTTTTGATCCCAAATGGAAGTGCTTGGTGCGTGTATAAATAAAACCCACCATCTTTGGCTCTCCTTGCTGAAAAGCAGCTGGAGGGGCTTGGAGCTGCTCAGTAGAGCGGCCTTTTGGTTACAATTGTTAGGTACCCACTCTAAAGAGGTGCCTTGAAGTGGCGAGTGGGCTTACGTTGCAATGGCCATTGAAACAACAAAACCTCATTTTTGTTGTACATGGAACACATAGGAATGAGCGCAGATGACACTCTCCTTCCTTGTTATGTTTTATACATTTACTGGGCTGTTACTCCTGGCAGTTGCCGCCGCTCCAAAAATAAGTGAGTATGGGCGCGACGCCATTTTTTCTGTATTTATGTATATCATGCTTGTAACACCAGTCCGTCGTTTTGCAGCTGTTCCTCTTTCCATGTTTTTGTTTTTGATCCAAATGGGAAGTGCTTGGTGCGTGTATAAATAAAACCACCATCTTTGTCTCTCCTTGCTGAAAAGCAGCTGGAGGGGCTTGGAGCTGCTCAGTAGAGCGAGCGGCCTTTTGGTTACAATTGTTAGGTACCCACTCTAAAGAGGTGCCTTGAAGTGGCGAGTGGGCTTACGTTGCAATGGCCATTGAAACAAACAAAACCTCATTTTTGTTGTACATGGAACACATAGGAATGAGCGCAGATGACACTCTCCTTCCTTGTTATGTTTTATACATTTACTGGGCTGTTACTCCTGGCAGTTGCCGCCGCTCCAAAAATAAGTGAGTATGGGCGCGACGCCATTTTTTCTGTATTTATGTATATCATGCTTGTAACACCAGTCCGTCGTTTTGCAGCTGTTCCTCTTTCCATGTTTTTGTTTTTGATCCCAAATGGGAAGTGCTTGGTGCGTGTATAAATAAAACCCACCATCTTTGGCTCTCCTTGCTGAAAAGCAGCTGGAGGGGCTTGGAGCTGCTCAGTAGAGCGGCCTTTTGGTTACAATTGTTAGGTACCCACTCTAAAGAGGTGCCTTGAAGTGGCGAGTGGGCTTACGTTGCAATGGCCATTGAAACAAACAAAACCTCATTTTTGTTGTACATGGAACACATAGGAATGAGCGCAGATGACACTCTCCTTCCTTGTTATGTTTTATACATTTACTGGGCTGTTACTCCTGGCAGTTGCCGCCGCTCCAAAAATAAGTGAGTATGGGCGCGACGCCATTTTTTCTGTATTTATGTAGAATCATTATCAGGACTCGACCAATAAATGGTCACTCAATCTTACCCCTGGGACATCCACAAAAAGGAGCGAAAGGGAGAAATTAGACAGTAATGTTCCCCTATCCAATAGATTCACAGTGTTGGGTGAAGATCAAAAGGAGGAGGTTTTTTGGGAGGACTCCATAAACAAGAACAACAGACAAGGGGAACACAGAGATTTGGATTTAAGATTAGAAAGAGGGGGAGGGCAAAAAAGACCATGGGAAAAACCAGAAGAGCTAAGAGAGCAGGAAAACAGCTACGGAAGAGGAAAGAGAGGAGATAATCCCTTTAAGAGGGATTCAATTTAAGTGATAAAAATCTGACGAGAACAGAAATTAGCGTCCTCAATAAAGGCCTTAAGTTTGCCCCCACTAACCCTGTGGATAAGTTTGGAGTGTATATTGATTTACAGAGGTTCAAGCGCAAACTCAGCTTGAAAAAATATTTTTTAAAACAACCGGTAGAAAGGGACATCCTACAATATTGTACCCCTACTATACATACTAATCTAAAGAACAAGTCAAAACTTTTTCCACACCATATGAGATAAAGGTGTTTGAAAAATTTGTCATGAGGGATGTAGAGAAGATGTCCACAAAAATTAATCATTATAATTTGACTAAGGAAGAAAATTTAGCCCTTAAAAATCTACAAAAAGATTCTAATATAGTTATAAAACCCGCCGATAAAGGCGGCGGGACAGTTATTTTATATAAAGAACTATATCAAGAGGAGGTTATGCGCATTTTAAATGATGACCAGACTTATGGTAAATTAAAGTCTGATCCAATCGAAGATATTAGACACAAGATGGAACTTCTCCAAGAGGGTTTAGATCGGGGCATTCTAAATAAAGCTGAGTTTGAATATCTATCCATGAAATTCACAAAGACACCACATTTCTATGTCCTCCCAAAAGTGCATAAAAATCCAGTCAAACCCCGGCAGGCCTATAGTAGCCGGCATAGAATCTATAACCAGACATTTATCAGAATATGTGGACACTATCCTCCAACCCATCGTACGTACCATTCCGTCATATTTAAAATTACACTTTAAATATGCTGCAGACATTGAAAGATATAGTTTGGCAAGAAGGCGACATCATGGTAACGTGTGATGTTAATGCGCTCTATAGCAATATACCTCATGAGTTGGGTTTGGTGAAATTGGAGGAAGAAATCTCCAAATCTAATTTATTAGGTAGCGATCAGATGTCCTTTATTCTGGAGAGTGTCAAGTTTATATTAAAAAATAATTACTTTAAATTTGAAGAGGATTTTTATATCCAGTTAAGAGGTAATACGATGGGTACTAAGTTTGCGCCCAGCTACGCTAACCTATACACGGCAGCTTGGGAAACCTTGTTTGTCTACGGTTCGCGTAGCTGGGCGCAAGGAACCATCCAGGCCTATAAGAGATTTATCGATGATATTTTTTTCATTTGGAGAGGAAAAGGGGAGGATCTGATAACATTTTTGGATAGCCTCAACCAGGTGGAGTGGGGCATTAAATTAGACAATAATTGGAATACACAGAGGACAAATTTCCTTGATCTAGAAATCTATATAAAGTAAGGTTGCATTAAATCTAAAACATTTTTCAAAGACGTAGATACAAATACCTACATTGATTATACTAGTTGCCACCACTCCACGTGGCTTAGGGGTGTCCCTAAGGGTCAATTTATCCGCTTGAGACGTAACTGTACGGATACAGAAATTTTTAAAGAACAGGCGGGCAATATGAAGAAAGACTTTGTGGAAAAGGGCTACAAAGAAACAGATTTGGAGAATACTATTTCTGGTATTTTGCTTAAAGATCGTAATGATCTATTAAGGTATAAACCTAGGACCCAGTAGGAAGAGGGAGAAGTTCGATTTATCTGTGATTTTAACGATAAGGCTGAAAATATCAAAAAAAATTAACCCCTTAAGGACCCCTGATGTACCCTGTACGTCCTGTCCACAGGTCTCCCTTAGATCCGTGGACGTACAGGGTACGTCAGCGGCGCCAAATCCCCCTCCCGCCCGATACTCACCTCGCTGGATCCCTCAGTGATCTGGCAGGGAAGAAGCCTGCCCATGTGATTTACATGGGCAGGCAAGGCTGATGACGTCGCCACGCTGCGTGGTGACGTCATCAGCAGGTGCCCCCATTCAAATCAATGGAGGGGAGGGGGGCTCCTTCGGAGCCCTCTATCTCCAACCATTGAAGCTGGGGAGATGCTTTTTGCACCGCTGAAAAGGGGAGAGTTTCCCCTTTTCAGCGGTGTATAGCATTAACCGTTTTGCCGCCGGATCGTGTTTTAAGGCAAATTGGTGCCAAAACGCGATTCGAACCTGGAGGGGGGCTGACATCTTGGATGTCAGCCTAGCCTCCAGGTCCCCCCCACCCACTGACAACCTCACCATATGTGTGAGGATATCAGTGGGCCAGTTAACCATCTAGCTGCCATGTAGAGATAAGGGGATCCTAAGTATCCCTTTATCTCCCGATCCATGGCAGCTAGATGGTCATATTTGACATCATTTGAAAGGCCTGATCATGACCAGGTTTGGTTTAAAAAAAATAAAAAATAAAAAACTAATAATAAAAAAATTAAATAAAATAAAAAAATGTGTTTTTTTTTAAAAAAATTGTCTGGGGGGGGGGTTTAATTAAATAGGACCTAGGCTGTCATCTCAAAATAATTAGCACAAAATGGTCAGAATGAGCGCAGCGCACATAGGTGAACTGGCTCAGCAGTGAAAGGGTTAAAAGGCAAAAACATGTAAAAATTGGGTATTTCTATTCTCGGGATAAAATTTTGAAACTATTTAGCCGGGGTCTTTATTGGTGGTTGTAGCTTTTGGGGATTAAATTGCGAAAAAGTGTGTTTTTACCATTTTTTTCATCATATTTCATAATTTTTTTATTGTAAATTATTCAACATGATGGAAATAATGGTATTTCTAGAAAGTCCATTTAATGGCGGGAAAAAGGGTGTATAATATGTGTGGGTTGAATAAACGAGTAAGAGGAAAATTTCACCTAAACACTAACAACGCAGAAACGTGAAAACAGCAGCGGTCACTAAAGGACGAATTTGTGTAAAACCGCCCGGTCACTAAGGGGTTAATAAACACTGGCACGTTCTATTAAATGATGGTGATCTAAATAAAGCAACACATAGGAGCAACACCCAAAATAGTCTAGAGGAACTAAGAATGTTAAGTCTAGCTTGGTTCATAGTAAAACTAGAAAGAAGGACACCTCAAAAAAAAATTTTGGACTTAAGGAAGGCTTTAACCAATGTGGACTATGTCTAGCTTGTAGATCTACGGGAAATAAAAAGAAATATACAGGCTCCTATTTCAATCAGAAACTAAACAAAACAGTTGAAATAGGGCGTATCTTAAATTGTTGTTCTAGAAATGTAATCTATATGCTGGAGTGCCCTTGTGACCTAAAATACATAGGTCGAACAAAGCGGGCTCTTAATGTTAGAATAAATGAACATGCTAGAAATATTAGAAATGAATTTGAGAAGCATTCGGTTTCTCTACATTTTAAAATTCATCATAGCAGTTAACCTGTAGGTCTAAAATTCTGGGCTATTAAACAGATTAAAAAGGTAGAGATTGAAGAGGATGTTATTAATAAACTAGGAAAGGAGGAGATGAGATCGATTTTTGAGAATGGTACATTAGGCCAGAATGGTTTGAACGACGATTTTGAGATTGGGAGAAGATCTTTACAAAAAGTGCACATTCTATTTCTATCGGGGTATTTTATTGGGAGAGAAGTCTCTCTCATCTGCTATTTTTGCCATTTGTAACATATTTAAGACTTATAGTATTTTAGATTATATTTACTTATTAAAAGAGGAGTACTCTCAAATCAATACAATAATTTATTAGACATATATTGAGAGTACAACTCATATCCGCACATTGCATAAATATGAATACACAGAGTTTGAGTTAAACCACACACCTATACACAGATTTAGATAGTCTAATACATATCATCCATAGAGAGTTTTAATATATACACTAACACTTTATGTAGTTATATAACCCGTTTGTACATATAGCAATAATATGTATAGATAAAGTTCTGGTTAATCTAGAAAACATTTGATATCAGCACTGACTATATGGCACTATTTGACACATTTAACAATGGCACTTTAATATTAGACACATTGAATTGTCACTTTTAATGAATATAAAAGAAATTAGATTTTTAGTAACAACATAATCTTTGCACTGATTATTTAATTAGTATTAATATATAGGGAGTAATTTTCGGTTGATAAGGACAATGCAAAAGGCAATATCAGCACTTTATATAAACAATTTTGCACAGATATTTAAACAATAGCACTTTAACTGAGATATTTTAAATTGTCACTTTAATAAGGTTAATATATAAAAAAGGAATATTTAATGATTTTGCACAAATACTCAAAATGGCACTTTAATTCAGAAGTTTTAGATCGTTATTCTAATAGGAATATAAGTTAAATAGACCTTTGAAAAGGAACATAATTCTCTATGGGTAGTGAATGTGGCAATTTAAGTGACTTTTTATTTTTATTTATTTTTTTATAAAAGGATTTTACCAGGAAGGATACATTGAGATTTCTCTCGTTTTCAAGTATGTCCTGGGTTCGAGAACATTGAGTGGTTACAGAAATACAATATAGTAAAATGCAAGATATTAACACAAGACCAAATATACAGATTAACAGAAAAATAAATATGGAGGAAATAAAGTCATTATGTTACATGTTTACAGGTGTATTTCATATTGAGGTATGTTAATAGGGAAGTCTTAAGGGACTTTAGACTGGGGGAAGATTTGACGGTGTCTGGGGAGGTTATTCCATATTTGCGGTGCTCTGTAGGAAAATGAGAATCGAGCCATTTTCTTTTTGTATTGCGGTATTGCAAGTAAGGTGCTGGTCCTGGATCTGAGGTTATAGGATGAGGGAACTGCCGGGGGAAGCAGCATATTCAGGTAGGGTGGTAGCTTCCCAGAAAAGCTCTTAACCACCAGGTTGGAAAGGTGAAGGGTGCGTCTAGAGTCCAGTGATGGCCAGTTTAGTTCTTTTAACATGTCACAATGGTGTGTCATGTAGTTACATTGTAGCACAAAGCGACAGAATGAGTTATACAATGTAGTAAGTTTCTGGAGGTGTGTTTGCGGGGCGGCTGCATACACTACATCTCCGTATTCAATGGCTGGCATAAGCATTTGTTGTACAATCTGCTTTCTTACCGCGGGGCTCAGGCAGGATTTTTCTGTACAGGGCACCTAGTTTGGGGTAGAGTTTAGATGAGAGTTTTTCGATGTGGGGGCCAAAAGATAGATTTGGGTCTAACCACATACCTAGGTATTTGAGAGAAGTGACTGTGGTCAGCGTGCCATTTGATTTTGTCCCAACACATAGATGGGGTGTTTGCAATTTGTGTAGTTTAGGTGCGGTTCCAAAGAGCATTGTAACAGTTTTGTCAGTATTTAGAAAAAGTTTGTTATTTGCGATTCACTTTTCTACCCCTGTGAATTGTTCTTGCAGCACTGCCTCCAGCTGTGGGAGATTTGGTTTGCTGGTATAGATTACAGTGTCGTCTGCGTACATGTGTACAGTAGAAGCTTTGCAGACATTGGGCAGATCGTTTATGAATATTGTGAATAGCAGGGGGCCAAGTATCGAGCCTTGGGGTACACCGCACGTGACTGGGAGGGGAAGGGAAGTGCTCTCAGAAATGGACACAAATTGAGACCTATCAGACACATATGATTGGAACCAGGTTAACGTACTATCACCAATACCAGAGTTCTTAGAGTTTTTGTAATAGGATGCCATGGTCTACTGTGTCAAAAGCCTTGGCAAAATCAAGGAAGATAGCTCCAGTTAGATTTCCTTGTTCCATGCCAGCTTGGATATCATTACAAACTTGTAGTTGAATGGTTTGGACGAAAGCCTGATTGATGTGGGGTTAAATAGTTCTGATACTGATAATAATCACGTAATTGAGTGTAGACACATTTTTCCAGAATTTTTGACATTACAGGGAGCAGTGATATTGGGCGGTAGTTGGATACCAAAGTATTGTCTCCACTTTTATGGATAGGTACCACCCTTGCATTCTTCCAGAGTTTGGGTATGTATCCAGTCGCCAGTGATTCATTAATCAGGGTTGCGACAGGTTTTGCAATTGCTGGTGCACTGATTTTCAGCAGCATTGCTGGAATTTGATCAGGTCCAGACTGGTATTTCATTTTTTGGTTACGGAGAAGTTTAGTGATGGCACTGACAGGCACTGGCCTAAAACTGAATTTCTCTGGGTTACGGGGTCTTTGCACTGTTGGTGGGTCCTGACCTGCGTGCGGCCTTTCTGATTGCGTGTCTTTCCTAGCTATCAGCAATCAGGGTGGTGGCGCATCCAACAAAATAATTATTAAAAGCATTTGCTACATCTAGGGGGTGTTGTACAGTTTGGTTGTTTACTTTTAAAGCAGCTGGTTGGGAGTGGCTGGGGGTGCTTGTATGTTACTTATGATTTTCCAAAAATTTCTGGGGTTTGATATGTTATTGTTTAAATTTTCATTGAAGTATTGGGCTTTAGCCATTTTTGTTTCTTTTGTGCATTCATTCCGGCATTTTCGGTATTCACAGTGATCGTTCATGGATCCAGTACTCTTGAACTTTGACCACAGGGAGTCTCTAAGCTGGTACATATGCGTGAGGTCAGCTGTAACCCAGGGGAGATGGGCCCCTTTTACTCGCACTTTGCGCAGTGGGGTATGGGTGTTCCAGACTTTCAGGAGCTCGGCTTGAAAGTATTCAATTGCACAGTCCAGGTCTGGGATTAGGTTTAGTCTGTACCATGGGAGCTGTTTGAGATCATTTAGGAAGGATTCAAGATTAAATTTCTTGAAAGACCTGGTGATTATTACCTTTGGTGGACATTTTATGGCCCTTATTTTGCGCACACAGTACACTAGGCAGTGATCACTGAAACTGTTAGCGAGAACGCCTGCCTCCTGTATTCGATCAGGACATGAGGAGAGAATCCAGTCCAGCAAGGTGTGGTTAGGGCTTTTCATATTAATGCGAGTGGGGGAGGAGATTAATTGTGTTAGCTGCAAAGCCTTAAACAGTGAGCAGTGTTTATTGTTTTTAGGATTCAGCCAATCAACATTAAAGTCGCCGAGGACCAGCAGTTCGCTTTTTTGGTTTTGAGCGACTAATTTACTAAGAATTTGGGTTATGTCAGAAAGGGATTGCACTGGGGAACTTGGTGGGCGGTAGAATCCAGCAACAATAATTGTTTTACTGAATGGGATCTCAATAGTACCAGAAAGGAAATCAAATGTGGCCGGGGAGCTAGGATTCTGCAATGGGGTGAACTTTATGGAGTTGTCAACATAGATAACAATTCCCCCTCCTCTCTTAGCTCTGTCCTTTCTAGAGCATGAATACCCTTGTATTGCTATGGCAGAGTCTGGCACTTTAGGGGTTAACCATGATTCTGTCAGCACAATGACTTTAGGTTTGTAATAGAAGCACCAAGCTTTAAGCTCATCCAGTTTAGGGAGTAAACTGCGGATGTTGCAATGCACAAAGGAGAGGCCTTTTTTAGTGGGGAGATTAAATATGGTGTCAGCTATTGGACCAGGGTTGGATTCAACATCATTTGCAAGTGCAAGCAGCAGAATAAAAAGGAATTTGGACAGGTTTTTCTTTTTGGTAAATAGTGATTGAAAGGTTTTAAAGCTCTGTTGTGTGGGGGTGGGAGGGCTGGATTTTAACACTCTCCACCAGCACTCAGCTGATAAATTAAAGGAGCTGAGCAGGCTATGGTGTATTTGGGTTTCTTTTCCAGCTTGCTGTAATTTGTAGGGTGTATAGGGAGGGAGGGTAGATTTAGAGAGAAGGGAGATGGTGGAAAGAAGCAGCAAGAGGGGGAAGAGAGGGAAAAACATTTCTAGAGAAAGGTGGTGTGGGAGAAGGGGAGGGAAAAAAAGGAAAGGTAGAGGACAGGCAGGGAATTGATAAGGAAAGCAGAAGATAGAACGGAGTGTGGTAGGTGAAATTCCAGAGTGGTGTAGGTTGGTAGCTGAAAATATCACATGACCAAATTAGTTGGGTATAAATGAAATGAGAACTGTGGGGTGGGTGGTGGGTGAGGGGAGGGAGGGTGGGAACTAAGTCCAGGTGGGAGCTAGGAGGACCCTGTGAATGAGGCTTCCCTGTAAGCTGTATGGATTTGAGTATGCTGAAAAGAAGAAATCCAGGATTACATTGCATCTTTGGGGGATGTTGGGGCAATAAATTCTCTAATGCAGTGAATCATGACCGGGGGGGGGGGCACAGAATACAGACCCATGGCTGAGTGGGAAAAAAAATTATATTAACTGGTAAAGATATGGCAATGTTGGAGTGCAAACAGGACTGGTAAAGATATGGCAATTTTGGAATGCAAACAGGACTGGTAAAGAAATGGCAATTAAAGATATGCAATTAATGATAGCAAACAGGTCTAGTTTACAATATCTTAACAGTTACGCTATATGGGATTTTACTTTAAACATACAAATTAACATAGACAGTGCTAAAAAAGCATATACTAAACATTGAAAGTTAAGGTATTAGGCGTTGCGAAGCGTAGATTCAAATCACCTTGCTGGAGCCTTGGATACACAAGTCCAGGTGGGAGCTAGGAGGACCCTGTGAATGAGGCTTGCCCTGTAAGCTGTATGGATTGAGTATGCTGAAAAGACAGAAATCCAGGATTACATTGCATCTTTGGGGGATGTTGGGCAAATAAATTCTCTAATGCAGTGAATCATGACGGGGGGGGGGGGCACAGAATACCAGGCCCATGGCTGAGTGGGAAAAAAAATATATATTAACTGGTAAAGATATGGCAATGTTGGAGTGCAAACAGGACTGGTAAAGAAATGGCAATTAAAGATATGGCAATTAATGATAGCAAACAGGTCTAGTTTACAATATCTTACAGTTACGCTATATGGGATTTTACTTTAAACATACAAATTAACATAGACAGTGCTAAAAAAGCATACATACTAAACATTGAAAGTTAAGGTATTAGGCGTTGCGAAGCGTAGATTCAAATCACCTTGCTGGAGCCTTGGATACACAAGTCCAGGTGGGAGCTAGGAGGACCCTGTGAATGAGGCTTGCCCTGTAACTGTATGGATTTGAGTATGCTGAAAAGACAGAAATCCAGGATTACATTGCATCTTTGGGGGATGTTGGGGCAATAAATTCTCTAATGCAGTGAATCATGACCGGGGGGGGGGGCACAGAATACCAGGCCCATGGCTGAGTGGGAAAAAAAAATATATATTAACTGGTAAAGATATGGCAATGTTGGAGTGCAAACAGGACTGGTAAAGATATGGCAATTTTGGAATGCAAACAGGACTGGTAAGAAATGGCAATTAAAGATATGCAATTAATGATAGCAAACAGGTCTAGTTTACAATATCTTAACAGTTACGCTATATGGGATTTTACTTTAAACATACAAATTAACATAGACAGTGCTAAAAAAGCATACATACTAAACATTGAAAGTTAAGGTATTAGGCGTTGCGAAGCGTAGATTCAAATCACCTTGCTGGAGCCTTGGATACACAAGTCCAGGTGGGAGCTAGGAGGACCCTGTGAATGAGGCTTGCCCTGTAAGCTGTATGGATTTGAGTATGCTGAAAAGACAGAAATCCAGGATTACATTGCATCTTTGGGGGATGTTGGGGCAATAAATTCTCTAATGCAGTGAATCATGACCGGGGGGGGGGGCACAGAATACCAGGCCCATGGCTGAGTGGGAAAAAAAATATATATTAACTGGTAAAGATATGGCAATGTTGGAGTGCAAACAGGACTGGTAAAGAAATGGCAATTAAAGATATGGCAATTAATGATAGCAAACAGGTCTAGTTTACAATATCTTAACAGTTACGCTATATGGGATTTTACTTTAAACATACAAATTAACATAGACAGTGCTAAAAAAGCATACATACTAAACATTGAAAGTTAAGGTATTAGGCGTTGCGAAGCGTAGATTCAAATCACCTTGCTGGAGCCTTGGATACACAAGTCCAGGTGGGAGCTAGGAGGACCCTGTGAATGAGGCTTGCCCTGTAAACTGTATGGATTTGAGTATGCTGAAAAGACAGAAATCCAGGATTACATTGCATCTTTGGGGGATGTTGGGGCAATAAATTCTCTAATGCAGTGAATCATGACCGGGGGGGGGGGCACAGAATACCAGGCCCATGGCTGGAGTGGGAAAAAAAAATATATTAACTGGTAAAGATATGGCAATGTTGGAGTGCAAACAGGACTGGTAAAGATATGGCAATTTTGGAATGCAAACAGGACTGGTAAAGAAATGGCAATTAAAGATATGGCAATTAATGATAGCAAACAGGTCTAGTTTACAATATCTTAACAGTTACGCTATATGGGATTTTACTTTAAACATACAAATTAACATAGACAGTGCTAAAAAAGCATACATACTAAACATTGAAAGTTAAGGTATTAGGCGTTGCGAAGCGTAGATTCAAATCACCTTGCTGGAGCCTTGGATACACAAGTCCAGGTGGGAGCTAGGAGGACCCTGTGAATGAGGCTTGCCCTGTAAGCTGTATGGATTTGAGTATGCTTGCTGGAGCCTTGGATACACAAGTCCAGGTGGGAGCTAGGAGGACCCTGTGAATGAGGCTTGCCCTGTAAGCTGTATGGATTTGAGTATGCTTGCTGGAGCCTTGGATACACAAGTCCAGGTGGGAGCTAGGAGGACCCTGTGAATGAGGCTTGCCCTGTAAGCTGTATGGATTTGAGTATGCTTGCTGGAGCCTTGGATACACAAGTCCAGGTGGGAGCTAGGAGGACCCTGTGAATGAGGCTTGCCCTGTAAGATGTATGGATTTGAGTATGCTTGCTGGAGCCTTGGATACACAAGTCCAGGTGGGAGCTAGGAGGACCCTGTGAATGAGGCTTGCCTGTTGGTCCTATTTGTGTACACCTAATAAAAATTGATATTGGGCAGTTGGTGTCTACCATTTTCCTTTTGTCTTGAGTACAATATTGCTGGGTTACGCCCATTGTAGACACTGGTCTTCGTTTTTATTCCCCAGTGCTTTTCCACTTTTTCATAATGGAACATTCCACAAAATCAAACGGGCTTGAGTAGAAAAAACTAGCTTAAACAGGAAAAAAAACTATATAAACTGAAAAATGACAAGTCTCCCCCTCTTGGACCCAAGGAAACCTTTTCAATACCTAACCAGATGAAATTGGAAAAATCGAAGGAGGAACAGCTGGAGCAATGTCGGAGTAGAGTGCTTCTCATTGTTTGTTCTAATATTGTAAAAATGTTCGTAGATTCTTTCTCTCAATCTCCGTTTGGTCTTACCAATATACTGAGCCCCGCAACCACACTGCAACAGATATATCACATTAGTTGTGTTGCAATTAATAAACTCACCAATTTTATATTCCTTTCCAGTTTTTGCACAAATAAAAGTTTCTGTCTTTCTTTTTAAATTCTTGCAATATGTACATGCACCACATTTGAAGAAACCAGCTGGTTTCTTTCCAAGAAAATTAGTACCCACAGATTTAATTATAGGAAGAGCACTTGGAGCCAAAATACCCTTAATGGAATTCGCTTTCCTAAAAATCAATTGAGGGACTTCCGGAAGAACCCTACCCAAAATCTGATAATTTTTTAGGATAGGCCAACACTTTTTAAGAGCCCTAGTAATCTCTCTAGATCTACCACTGAATTGAGTGAGGAAGGCATAATCCCACTTAGACCGTTCAATTGTTTTATCTAGATTACCTGTCTTTGTCATAAAAAGAGCTTCCCTTTCTATGTTACGGACCACTTCTCTACTTCTATCGACAAGATCAAGTGGATAACACTTGTCCACAAATTTTTTAGACAGATCTTCACTCTGTATATTGAAATCATTTATTTCCGAACAATTTCGGCATATTCTCATAAATTGATTCCTTGGAATATTTTCCAACCATTTTCTATGGTGACTGCTATTAAAATGAATAAAGGAGTTCTTATCTGTAGACTTGAAAAAGGTCCTAGTGCAAAAATGATCATCCTTAATGAAAATTTCAAGGTCCAGAAAATTTAGGGTACGGACCCCTATTTCTTCCGAAAACCTTAAATTAAAATCATTGACGTTAATGTAATCCAAAAACTTCCTTAAACTCTCCTGTGGACCATCCCGAACAATGAAAACATCATCTATATAATGTCATCAGAGTGCCAGGTTTGCCCCAAAGGGATTATTGGTCCATATAAATCTCTCCTCCCAATGGGCCACAAAAATATTAGCATACCCGGGGGCAAACCTGGCACCCATGGCTGTTCCAGTCTTCTGTAAATAAAACTGGTTCTGAAAAATGAAATAATTGTGATGCAAACAGTAGTCAATGCTTTCCAGCAAGAATTCTTTTTGTTCAGGCTGTATGGTCAAGTCCCGTTCTAAAACCTATCTAATTGCCAAAAGACCTTGTTTTATTATTGTATAAAGGGAATTAACATCTATACTAACCAAAATATATGTATCTTTCCAGACAATGTCCTTTAGCATGGTCATCAAGTGACCAGAATCCCTAATATATGAAGAGGCTGACAAAACATATTTTTGTAGAAAAAAATCAATATACTGTGAAAGGTTGGCAGTCAGAGACCCTATCCCACTAATGATGGGTCTACCAGGGGAATTATCGAATGACTTGTGAACTTTCGGGAGATGGTAGAAGACTGACAATTTAGGGAATTAAATGAAGAGATAGTCAAATTCTTGTTTAGACAGAATACCCTGATCTAATCCTTTTTGCAAAAGTTCCTGTAATTTTATTTTAAAAGCACTTGTGGGATTACATCTTAATTTTTCATATGTTGTCTCATCTAACAGGATACGTTCTACCTCCAACAAATAATTCTCCCTATCTTGGATAACTTTGCCAGCCTGTCTAATAACTAAATTATGTTCAGATTTTAATCTTACCAGGGATTCTCTTTCTTTTTTTGAAAGATTATTCTTTAGATTTTTTATTGTACCAACTTTTTTCAGTTCTTCCTCAAACATGTTTCCAAACACAGAAATATGGTTAGTCTTTTCCCATACTGTGTTAAACTTTGATTTTAATGCAGGACCCGGAGGCTTCGTATTTGCTATTCTTTCTTATCTGCCCCAACAGCAGCGAAGAACTTTATTGAAAATAACATAGAAAAGGAAAACATGTAGTCCTCCCTTCCCCAATGTGGGGAGGGGGACCTAGCTCCCCAGATCCTCCCCATCCAGTCCATAAGGAACTCCCCCGGAAGCAGTCCCTCCTCTTTCTTTGCTGCTCCCGGCGGTAGCTGACAGATGAGTATAAGCTACTCTTATATTTATCTATTTTACTCTCTTCTTTGCTCCCAGAGCTTCCCTGACCTGGTCATAACCGCGGCGGTTAGCTCACTCGCCTGTTCCTGGCGTCGGCAGTGTTAGGGTTCGGGTTTCTCCCTCTGTTTCTTTTTCCCTTTGCTCTCTCACACGCTGGTCGCTGCCTCCCTGCCTCACACTCTCTTGAGCGCTCCACACGTGGTACTGGCCACGCCCCCTCAGGCCCCCGCTGTATCGTGGGAGGTAGCAGCCGCCATCTTTGTAACTTACATTACCCAGCACGATGCACACACTCACTGATCGGCTCTGCAAACTGTTCATACACCACTTATGATGTCTCTCTCAAAACCTGGCCACGCTGATGCTCCCTCCTCGGAGGATATACCAGCCTCAGACCCCAGCTCAGAATGGAGCTCCCTCACCTCAGAGCAATATGCACTGAAGCGGCGTAAAAAATCTAAAAGACCCTCCTGAGTCCAGATTCGCCCGCATGGAGGCTTCCCTGCAGGCATCCGTCTCCCAGGCAGTGGCTGCAGCAGTCTCTTCCCTCTCTGAATCGTGGCACAAATCCCTTACGGAGGCCATCTCCTCCACCCTCCCCCCATCCATGTTGATCCGGCTCCAGAGGTCCCTGATGCCTCTGTGGGAGACCCTAACCTAGGTTTCGGCCCCGCACTCTGTGCACTCGAGATTGGACTTCCCACGGGTAGTCCTGCTGCAAGCAGCAGCATCAGAGGGGCTGACACCCCCAGATCACTGCTTAAACCAGCCACCACCGCACTTGTGCCACGAAAGTGCACCCTACCCCAAGGGGCTCGGGTTAAGAATACCAAAAAAGTCTGCCATGCTAAACCCACAGTCACCCTCACTGACTACTCAGACTCAGATCAGGGCGATGCAGATCCAGGGATGGCTGAGGGAGAAGTCCTCGAACTCCACGCTCTGGAGGACTCAGATTTGCTGGATGAGGACGCACCCACTTGCCAGCCCCGATCACAGGGTACGGTGGTGTATGATCCACAGGTCAATCCCCTCTTCGAGCCTGAGGATATTGCTCGCCCTAATTCCACAGTCTGGTATGCGTCTCCACACGTGGAGCAATGGGTTGACTCGCACCTCAGATACCCTATGACTAAAGAGGACAGGGCCAAAATAAAATTAGAATGTCCTCGCCCGGTTACTGCCGGTAAATCCTGTCTGACCCCCAATGTGGACGTCAGATTTCAAAAAATCGTGACTAAGCGTGGCTGGAACCCCAAAAGAGGCATTGAATTTGCCATCAAAGGCTGCCAGGACCGTCTCCTGGACACAGCTGGCCCCCTGATAAAACTCTTCCAGCTGGCAGAGGAGGCCAAGACCGCTGGAACACAAATGGTCACGGAATGGATCCAGCAGTCATTGTGGTTACTAGGAAATGCCAATGCAGCTCTCTCAAGCGAGAGACGTAAGAGCATCCTGCTCAAAATAGACACTGAAATGTTGCACCTGGCCACCAATGACTTAGGTGCCTCCGCCCAGGGCTTCCTTTTTGGGAAACCCTTTTTGAAGGACATGGATGAATACACTCAAGCCTTTAATTCCATCAACAAATCAGAGGCATCTCTAAATTGCATATTTTCTCCTAACTGCGTTTTAGGCAGGGCCGGCAGGTTCAGGGGTCGCCCTGTCGGCCAAGCGGGTGCTAACAATTCCCGCATCACTAGAGGCTCCGCTTCCAACTCTCAGCCCACCGTTGGTTCCAGTGGCTTCCGTGGTTCCAGCTCCTTCTACCCCTCGAGGTCACGAGCTTGGCGAGCTCGCAGATACAGAGGCGGCAGAGGTGGCCCTCCCATCCCACAAGGACAAGGTAAGACCAATTTATATTATCCCCTCATCCCTAGTTGCTGTGGGTGGCCGTCTCAGTCAATTCCTCCCAAGGTGGGCTTCCCTCATGTCGGACCTGTGGGTCCTCTCCACCGTACTGGGCCACCAGATAGAATTCTGCGGAATCCCCGCTCAGGTCCGTTCCCCCCACTCCCCTCGGTTCGCCGATGCCCTACGGGCCCTCATTCACTCCGAGGTGGTGAACCGCAAAAGGGCCATAGAACCCGCTTTCCCCCTTCCATCGGGTTTCGTCAGCTCCCTTTTCTTGGTGTCAAAGAAAGGCGGGGGGGGGGGTTCCGTCCGGTGATCAACCTTCGCTCCCTCAACGATTGGGTCCTTTACCACCATTTCAAAATGGAGGGCATCCCCACGTTAAAAGACATGCTCCTTTTAGGAGATTGGATGGTCAAACTCGACCTCAAAGATGCCTACCTCTCTGTTCCCATAATGGAATCCCAACGGGACCTCCTACAATTCCCTTAGAACGGCAAACTATGGAGGTTTACCTGCCTCCCCTTCGGACTGTCATCCGCCCTGTGGTGCTTCACCAAACTGCTCCGACCAGTGGTCTCCTCCCTCCGTGCATGGGGAGTTCGTTTGGTGATCTACCTGAACGACCTTCTCATGTCCCAGTCACCTCACACCCTTTGGGACCACCTACACGACACCATTTCTCTACTCCAGGAACTGGGGTTCCTTCTCAACCCAGAGAAATCGCTTCTCACTCCTACTCGCTCGATAGAATTCCTGGGCTTCATGGTAGACTCCGACCTCATGAACCTCAGCCTTCCATTGTCAAAGATCTCCTCGATCAGGAAAGAGGCGAGGATGCTGCTCAGGAAGAAGACCTTCCCCCTCAGCTCCTTGGCCCGTACGGTAGGTCTCCTACCAGCGGCCCGCATGGAGATTCACCCGGGCCCGCTACACTACAGGGCCCTCCAACGATTGAAGGGCCGTTCACTCCGGGCGGGCCTCGACTATACGGACTCCGTGACACTGACAGAGGACGCCAGAATGGATTTCCTATGGTGGATCGACAACATAGTCGCCTGGAACGGTCGCCCCATAGTGCCATCTACTCCCACGATGACCATCGAATCGGACACCAGCAGGCTGGGCTGGGGCACGAGATGTGGTTCCCAGGAGACGGGCGGTCGCTGGTCCTCCCTGGAACAGTTATGGCACATCAACTACCTAGAACTTCTGGCGGGATTATTCGCACTCCGTTGCTTTACACTGCGATCTCCTCCAGACTGTCGTACTTCAAATGGACAACATACCATTGGTCCGCTACATCAACGGCCTGGGGGGCCCTTGCTCAGCAGACCTGTCAGCCATGGCTCTACGCCTCTGGGAATTCTGCCTTCCCCTCGGGATTTCGGTCCACACCCAGTTCATCCCTGGTCTGACGAACGAAGTGGTCGACTGGAACTCCAGGCATTTTACGGACTCGGGAGACTGGCAACTATCACGGCCCAGTTTCTCTGCACTATCCGCGCTTTGGGGGCCTTTCCGGATCGACTTGTTCGCCTCCAGACTGAATTCACAGCTGCAAGACTTCTTCAGCTGGAGGCCAGATCCGGACGCCCTGGCCACTGATGCCTTCCTCCAGGATTGGTCGTGGGGCCCCCACTATGCCTTCCCACCGTTCATCATCGCTCGCACTCTGTCACAAATCCGAGCTCAGGAGGCCTCCGTGGCACTGATAACACCATTTTGGAAGTCCCAACTGTAGTTTCCAACGCTCCTGAGCATGGCGATAGATGTCCCGAGACTCCTTCCTCCCTCCCCGGACCTTCTACTGGATCACCAAGGGCAACCGCACCCCCTGGAGGCCTCCCACTGACTACAACTACTGGCCTGGTGGCTCTCTGGCACCCCTCTACGGGCTCACGCCTTTCGGAACGCACTAAAGACCTCTTACTCCACTCCTGGGCCCCAGGTACTCTACTCGCCTACAAGTCTGCCTAGGACGGATGGGCTGGCTGGTGTCTGGAACGGGACCAAGATCCCTTTTCGGCCCCTGTGATGGCTCTCCTGGATTTCCTTACCCACGTGTTCGACTCCGGCAAGGCTTACCGCACCGTGAATGTCCTTCGTTTGGCCATTTCAGCTGGTCACTCAGGATTTTCAGGTGTGGCCGCGGGCTCCCATCCTTTGGTCTGTCGCCTCCTACAAGGCATGTGCCTTTCCCGCCCTCCAGCTCCCAAATACTCCTGTACTTGGGATGTCTCCAAGATCCTCTCCTTCCTGGACCACTGGCCTGAGAATGCGGCTCTTTCACTGCAGGCCCTCTCGGCAAAACTCCTTATGCTTTTCTGCTTAGTGGCCTGCAAACGCATCGGTGACGTACGGGCGCTGGACTTTGGCGCCCGTTCTTACGTTCCTGAAGGTGTTCTCTTTGATATTTCACGTCGCACCAAAACATCCCTAACTTTGGTATTTTTCCCATCTTTTAGGGTTTCCCCCCGTCTTTGTCCGGTTTCGTGTCTCCGGGAGTACGAATCTCGTACTAAAACCATCAGGGTTTTACTGGTTTCACCATTCTATATATCTTTTCGCTCTCCTCATAAACCTGTTTCCTCTCCCACTTTGGCTCGTTGGATGCGATGGCTTATGGCACAGGCTGGGGTGGATGTATCGACTTTCGGGGCCCATTCTGTCCACAGTGCTTCCGCCTCTAAGGCGGCCTCCGTGGGCTGTCGACTGGAGGACATCTTGCATGCCGCTGACTGGTCTAGCGAGTCCACATTTCGTACCTTCTATTTCAAGCCCATTGTCCATTGGTCGGATGCGGCTCCTGTTCCACTTTGAACTAGAAAGTATGAAAATAACATAGAAAAGCCTCCAGGTCCTGCATTAAAATCACAAACTTTTCCTATTCCATAACGGAAAGTTTAGATTTTAATAAGGACACGGAGGCGAGTATTTCCCACCCAGCCACACCCAGTGATTTCCTGCTTGGGTTCCGCATCTCTCCCAGACTTGGGTGGACTATTTCGGCGGCTGCCAGTGCTCCCTTCATTTCGTCATATTACAGTGTCTCACTGTTCCTTCATGTCGTTGTGTCTTTCAGCCTTCTGAGTTCCCGATGTGGTTCTTCGATGTTTTGGCTCCCGATCTCCTACTCCGGTTCTGCTTCTGAGTCTCCCACCGTTGTCCTGTTGCAGCTTCGAAAGAGGAGGGGCTGCTTCCGGGGGAGTTCCTTATGGACTGGATGGGGAGGATCTGGGGAGCTAGGTCACCCTCCCCACGTTGGGGAAGGGAGGACTACATGTTTTCCTTTTCTATGTTATTTTCAATAAAGTTCTTCGCTGCTGTTGGGGAAGATAAAGAATAGAAAATACTCGCCTCCGAGTCCTTATTAAAATCTAAACTTTCCGTTATGGAATAAGAAAATTTCATGATTCTTGTTTTAACTGAGTATGTACAAAACCTTGGACATCCACTGGTTCAATAACAGCACCTAATTGTGACATCCAGGGTCCAGGGAGGCAGGCAGGAGGACCCTGGAGGAGCCGTTCCACCTGGCCGGGTGCCAGGAACTCCGGCGGCACCCGGCGTGTCTGCAACTAATCAGGGGGCAGGATGCACCCTGATGACGCGGCACCGCCGAGCTTCAAAGCAGTAGCGTGCACATTAGCCCTTGCCTTGTCGTGGACTTTCATTCCCGCATCGCTGCTTTGGAAATTAGTTTGTTGACCTGTTGCTGACCCTGCTGTTCTGAGAACCCGAATGGTTGCCGATTTCTGCCTGTTTCACTGACCATTCTCTCTCTTTACTCCCTGCCTGTACTGTTGTCTTCTGCAACTGTTACTGCGTGGACCATCCGATCTTACCAGCTATACGCTAACGCAGTACAAAGTGTCCTTTCATTGCTGAACCAGGTTTTGCTCAAACTAATATGCTCTTTGTGTTTCTGTCTGGTGCATATGTTATTGGTGAGTTATACTATAGCGCAGTACAAAGTGTCCTTTCATTGCTGACCCAGGTTTTGCTCAAACGAATACGCTCTCTGTGTTTCTGTCTGGTGCATATGTTACTGGTGCGCTATATTATAGCGCAGTACAAAGTGTCCTTTCATTGCGGACCCAGGTTTTGCTCAAAAGTATATGCTCTCTGTGTTTGTCTGGTGATTCTGCTGCCTGTCGCTCAAGGTGTGTACTGCATATATTTGCCGCATACTCTTGCACAGTATACACCAATCATATTTCTGTGTACACTTTTCCTGGCCTGTGAGGCTGCTAGTGGATAGGATTAGCGGTCCCGACCATTCTAAGAATCGGAGGGCTAGAGGTTTGTTGCCAGGGATTCTATCCGGTCTGTCCCGGGGAACGTCAGAGTAATATTTCAGTTCTGATATTCACAGCTGGTTCAGTGCCATCCTCTTTCTTTAAACAAAACTTTTTAATAGTCATTTTCCGAATAAATCTCTGGATGTCCAAAAAAAATTGAAAGCTATTAGGCTCTCGTATTGGGGCAAATTTTAAACCCTTACTTAAAAGTGACAATTCTGAATTAGAGTTATAGTAGAAAGGTTAAAGATTCCTGCATTCATCTCGATCTCCTTAATCTCAAGGGGATCTATATTTACCAGTCCTCTCTCCTTTTGTATGGGGAATCCAACTCTCTCAATGGGGAGTATCTGTTTCTGCCGTATTTTTTCCGCTTTTGACTTTTGGGTGATAGGTGACTTACCAAAAAATTCTTATCATTTGGTTGATCTCTAGAGTGTCTCTTATTATTTTTATGTAATTCAATAGGAGCCTTCATCACAATTCTCTGTTCCAAATGTTCCTTCTCTTTATTTTCAACATGGCTGGGATGATTTTCTCTCCATGATGAGCGACTTGGATTATGAGAATATTTTGCTTTCCTAAATTTCCTCTGGGAGTTAATTCGAGGCCTAGATCTCCATCCCTCTTCCCTGGTGGGGGGTACCCCCCCATGCCTGGGCCTGGCGAGGGGCTCCCCGACTCGAGGTGGATGGATACCTATGCTGACGACGGGATGCTGTTTTATCCCTATTTAAAAAGGGATACTTTACTATATTCCATTCTATATTTAGTTTATTCTTTTTGTTTTCAACAGTTTCCTCTAATTTCTCAATTTTTTCCTGTAGATCTAAATGCTTCTCCTCTACTACTTCTTTCTCAAAATTCCTACTGATGTCATCCTCTAGTATTTTAGTCTCTAATTCTAAAGTTTTCAATGTATCATTATGAAAGTTGACCAGATGTTCCACCAAATGGAAAGAGCATTCATCAAGAATATCAGCCCATTTCTCCATAAATTCTCTATTCTAAACCAAAAGCTGTAATTTTTTGTATTCTTAAACCTCTAGGGACAACCCTTAATTTAAAGGTATTGCTCCAAGAACACAATCTCCCACCATTTTTTAACCTCTTTTTCAGCCAATCTTTCCAGTTTTACAAATAATTGTGTAGATTTAGTATAGGCTAAGGATCCCACCTTATTGGGAGTTTCAGAAAATAGATTTTCCATTTGTTTTCTCATTGCCTCTCTAAGGTCAGAGGTCATAAGTCTGCAATAGGCCATACTGGTAGTGATGCACTTAGGGGTACCGAAACTTTTATATATATATATGTAGCGCTCACTCCCGGAGGAGCCGCTGAATTAACCTCAGGTTAGTCTCACCGCACTAGGGAATAAATATACACCAGCACTGTTGTGGATTTTTATAGATTATATTCTTTAATGATCCCAATAAAGCAGCATATATAATGTAGATACGGTATTTAAATGACAGGATTTCGTAACGCGGGAAAAACACGCGGCGGCAAAAGAAAAAGATTAACCCCCTCAGTTCTGGAGTGTAAGTCCCGTGAATAATAGCTCAACAGTGTGTATGTGTATTGTCTCGGGTACCTGGGTACTGTATTCAACTGGCCAGTGAATGAAAACAAGCAAATCTTCGACTAGTCACGTTGGGGCCCTGTGGATTTAACTAATACTGCAGCGTGCGTTTCTTATTTTTGGAACTGCCTCTCACCCATCCGATAAACAATCTGTTCAGCACCCGATTAAGGATTTCTCTCCGCTGGGTATTGGGAATCTGTGCCACTGGATCCGCTCCCTGCTTGTCCGATCTCCACACTGCGTACAACGATCTACCGCCTGCACTCCCAATGGATAATCGCGGTCTCCTAACTCGGGGTCCAGCCAGAACCAGATTATCATTCAGACCTTTCAGCGGTGCGTAGGTAGGTCTCTGCAGGGTCACCATCCCAATCTCCAGCACCAGTGAGGCAGCGCCTATGCTCTGGCCTGGTCACGATCCCTGGCAGTTTCACGTGCGTCCTCCACCTTTCACCGCTCGGCTCACTCTGCCTCTCCCCTGCACAAGGCTGCAGATCTCTTCCTCTTCCTACCCCACCCACTTCCTGTACTCCCGCAAAGCATGATGGAAATTGTAGTTCAGTTTATGTCCAGCATAGTCCATTATGTCTGTCTCCCTCTGGTGGCGATAATAATTAAATACAGCAAACACAATCTTTAAACAGCGCTACATATATATATATATATATATATATATATGCAGAAATGCGCAAAAAACAGTAAGCCACGTCACCAAGCTCCAAAAAACACCCCCCTAAAAAACTGACAAAGACTCCAGTGGGTACGGTGACAAAAGTAATCAAATAATGGATAAATACTATCCTTAAAATAGACACTGAATCGATGAAGTCATCAATGACAAAAAAGTTGGTACAATAAAAAAATCTAAAGAATAATCTTTCAAAAAAAGAAAGAGAATCCCTGGTAAGATTAAAATCTGAACATAATTTAGTTATTAGACAGGCTAACAAAGGGGGAGGTGTAGTTATCCAAGATAGGGAGAATGATTTGTTGAAGGCAGAGCGTATCCTGTTAGATGAGACAACATATGAAAAATTAAGATGTAATCCACAAGTGCTTTTAAAATACAATTATAAGAACTTTTGGGAAAAGGATTAGATCAGGGTATTCTGTCCAAACAAGAATTTGACTATCTCTTCATTCAATTCCCTAAATTGTCAGTCTTCTACCATCTCCTGAAAGTTCACAAATAATTAGATAATCCCCCTGTTAGACCCATCATTAGTGGGATAGGGTCTCTGACTGCCAACCTTTCACAGTATATTGATTTTTTTCTACAAAAATATGTTTTGTCAGCCTCTTCATATATTAGGGATTCTGGTCACTTGATGACCATGCTAAAGGACATTGTCTGGAAAGATACATATATTTTGGTTAGTATAGATGTTAATTCCCTTTATACAATAATAAAACACGAACAAGGTCTTTTGGCAGTTACAGAGGTTTTAGAACGGGACTTTACCATACAGGTTGAACAAACAGAATTCTTGCTGGAAAGCATTGACTTCTGTTTGCATCACAATTATTTCGTTTTTCAGAACCAGTTTTATTTACAGAAGACAGGAACGGCCATGGGTGCAAGGTTTGCCCCCGGGTATGCCAATATTTTTGTGGCCCATTGGGAGGAGAAATTTATATGGACCTTTGGGGCAAACATGGCACTCTGGTGCCATTATATAGATGATGTTTTCATTGTTTGGGATGGTCCACAGGAGAGTTTAATGGAGTTTTTGGATTACATTAACGTCAATGATTTCAATTTAATGTTTTCGGAAGAAATAGGGGGCCGTACCCTAAATTTTCTGGACCTTGAAATTTTCATTAAGGATGATCATTTTTGCACTAGGACCTTTTTCAAGTGTACAGATAAGAACTCCTATATTCATTTTAATAGCAGTCACCATAGAAAATGGTTGGAAAATATTCCAAGGAATCAATTTATGAGAATACGCCGAAATTGTTCGGAAATAAAGGATTTCAATATACAGAGTGAAGATCTGTCTAAAAAATTTGTGGACAAGTGTTATCCACTTGATCTTGTAGATAGAAGTAGAGAAGTGGTCCGTAACATAGAAAGGGAAGCTCTTTTTATGAGAAAGACGGGTGATCTAGATAAAACAATTGAATGGTCTAAGTGGGATTATGCCTTCCTCACCCAATTCAGTGGTAGAACTAGAGAGATTACTAGGGCTCTTAAAAAGTGTTGGCCTATCCTAAAAAATGATCAGATTTTGGGTAGGGTTCTTCCGGAAGTCCCTCGATTTTTAGGAAAGCTAATTCCATTAAGGGTATTTTGGCTCCAAGTGCTCTTCCTATAATTAAAACTCTGGGTACTAATTTTCTTGGAAAGAAACCAGCTGGTTTCTTCAAATGTGGTGCATGTACATATTGCAAGAATTTAAAAAGCAAGACAGAAACTTTTATTTGTACAAAAACTGGAAAGGAATATAAAATTTGTGAGTTTATTAATTGCAACACAACTAATGTGATATATCTGTTGCAGTGTGGTTGCGGGGCTCAGTATATTGGCAAGACCAAACGGAGATTGAGAGAAAGAATCTACGAACATTTTTACAATATTAGAACAAACAATGAGAAGCACTCTGTACCCCGACATTGCTCCAGCTGTTCCTCCTTCGAGTTTTCCAATTTCATCTGGTTAGGTATTGAAAAGATTTCCTTGGGTCCAAGAGGGGGAGACTTGTCGTTGGCCCTCTCCGAGGCAGAGACAAAGTGGATGTTTTACTTTAACACTCTGAAACCACCCGGTCTCAATGTAGACATAGATCTCATATCTTTTCTGTAAAGATTCTAAGGTATTTTTCAGTTTATATAGTTTTTTTCCTGTTTAAGCTAGTTTTTTCTACTCAAGCCTGTTTGGTTTTGTGGAATGTTCCATTATGGCATGGGTTTTATTTCAAGGTATTATGTTTAATTAAATTTTGCTTTTCTGGTTTTACCGCTTCTCATCTACAGGCTGCGGCCGGATGAGGTGGTTGTGCGCCTTCTGTGTTGGTTAGCAACCAGGGTACTGCCGGATGTAAAGATGATGTGAAGCTGCTTCCCATCTGTAGGCTGCGGCTGGATGTGGAGGTCATGCGCTTGTTTGTTTCGAGGCATCGACTGGTTGCCTGGGTGACCGCTGGATATGACAACATCTAGTGGTCTTTATGCATGCAATTAGTTATTGGTCATAGAGGTCACGTGGTGCCGCTTCCCATCCTAGGGCTGCAGCCGGATGTGGATGTCGCGCAACGTCACTTCCGGTCCATTAGCCGGGGTTTCACAGCTGATTTGTTTTGGACTAATTTGTTACATTAACATGGGACTATTTAAGAAGGAAGTTAATTCTAAGATGATACAGCTCTTGAGGAAGTCGCTCTTGCTTGGTAGACGAAACGCGTCAAGCGTATCTGGTCTACAGCCTTCCTGGACGAACTTTGTTGTTGTGCATGCTATATCACGAGTATAGCAGTACGTGGTGATACCATTTCTATTGGGTTAACATTACATTTAAAAGACAAGCTTTCAAGAGTGTAACGCTCTTCTTCAGGTCTGGAAACTATACTGATCAGTGAGAGGTATCACTACGTACAGGTATACTCGTGATTTTGGCAACTGGACTAACACGTTATATATAATATATATATCACATATATATATATATTGTATATATCCAGGCACAGACCCCCCCAGAATTATATACACCTCCAGAATAATATGCCCAGCACTGGACCCCCAGAATAATATACACAGCACTGAGCCCCAAGAATAATATGAACAGCACGGAGCCCCCAGAATAATATACACAGCACTGAGCCCCCAGAATAATAAACACAGCACTGGACCCCCAGAATAATATACATAGCACTGGACCCCCAGAATAATATACATAGCACTGAGCCCCCAGAATAATATGCACAGCACTGAGCCCCCAGAATAATCGGCACAGCACTGAGCCCCCAGAATAATATACCCAGCACTGAGCCCCCAGAATAATATACACAACACTGAGCCCCCAGAATAATATACACAGCACTGGACCCCCAGAATAATATACACAGCACTGGACCCCCAGAATAATATACTATGACGGAATGGAGATGTTGTTCCGCCTGCGGGTGCGCTCTATCTGCGTGACCCCTTCGCTTACCGCTGGCCCAACTACCGAGTGGCGCGCACTCGGCGTCTCGTGCGGCCTGGCGTGACCCTGGGGAAGGGTTAGCGGGCGGTGGAGGGGACCCCTGCCTAGTACCAGTCCAACCACTGAGCCATACAGCACTCAGCGTCCCGAGCAACTGGTTCACTGACCTTGTGGGTATGGGACGTCTGTGGAGATCGGATCTGGCAGCCGCGGAGAACTCTTCGGATCTTATGTGGAAACGTTTCGGATCTTATGCGGGAAACGTTTCCGATCCTGGGGCGGGTGACTTTTCGTATCTTGGGTGGCGGACTTTTCGGACCGGGGATGAGTGGAGGGTCGGATCGAGTTGGGACGGCCTTTTCGGATCGGGGTTGGAGAGGGTTTCGGATCTGGCGGAATCAGCGGAGAATTCGGTCCTTACCGCAGTACCGAAGTGCGGGGCACGGCCGCGTCCTTCGGTTCGGATCTCCGGAAGGTAGTCGGGGAACCGAATCTTCACACGCAGCGCCTCTGCCCTGATACACGATGCAGGGACAGAGCGCTCGATTCGGATCGTATCGGGTGGTCACCGTATCCTGAGATCGCGGGGGACACTCAGATGCGAAATACGGCGGAGACAAAGACACATCAGTCGAGGCTGGATGCACTGCAAAATCTGCCTTTATTTTCCACAACACACGCATTTATCACTTTACACACTTATGAATACAATGGGGATCCCTGCCCGCCCACACAAGTCCCATTGGCCCTCGCTGGCAGGAGGCACCCTGGCCCCGATTCGTATTGGCCGTTACGAATCGGGGAGTTGCCGATTCGGCCATTTTACGATCCGAGTATTCTGTTCTGGACCACGAGGTGATCAGAAAATGGCGGCGGGCGTGGCAGACCAAGGGAAAATACATTACGCAATAAACCAACGGGGAACACCTTATTACACCACACAATAATCACATCTAAATAAAAGTACTGGTAAAACTAGGTGCGTGCCACCACACCCAAGTGTCCATAGCCACCACTGTCACTGTGCACCGCCCCTGGCTGAGGGTGCTGGGCCATCCCGTGACATATACATAGCACTGAGCCCCCAGAATAATATGCACAGCACTGAGCCCCAGAATAATATACACAGCACTGAGCCCCCAGCTCATATGGATATATATTGCCCAGGCCAGCTCGCATGGATATATTTGCCCCAGTTCACACATGGATATATTTGCCCCAGCTCACCTCTCCTCTCTGCGGTGTCCGACTGAAACAATTGAGCTGGCCGCACAATGCCGGCGGCCACGTTGGGAGAACTCCGCGAGATCGCGGCTGGCTGTAAGATCCCCGGCGAGCGGCCGCTCGCAGGAGGAAACACACGTGGCTGCTGGTAATGTGCGGCCAGCTCAATTGTTTTGGGCCACAGCAGGATCCTGTGTTCCCGCAGCATTCCCACTGTGGGAGAAGTGCGGGAACACCGTACCCGCTGTGGGAGAAGTGTGGGAACGCCGTTCCCGCTGTGGGAGAAGGGTGGGAACGCCGTTCCCGCTGTGGGAGAAGTGTGGGAACGCCGTTCCCGCTGTGGGAGAAGTGTGGGAATGCCGTTCCCGCTGTGGGAGAAGTGTGGGAACGCTGTTCCCGCTGTGGGAGAAGTGTGGGAACGCTGTTCCCGCTGTGGGAGAAGTGTGGGAATGCCGTTCCCGTAGGACTCGAGCCCTGGTGTATATGCAAGTACAGGGGTAGTGCCAAGGCATAGGATACAGGGTTCACCCTGCACAACACTTTATAAGGACCAATGTACCTGGGGTCCACCTTCAAAGAAGGAACCAGGAGTTTGTTGTTACGTGTGGAAATCCAGACTCTATCCCCCATATTATATACTGTGGCAGGCTTTCTACGTCTGTCTGCTTTCTCTTTTTGTTTTTGAATACTGGCCTCCATAACCTCCTTGACTTTCTCCCATGTCCCTTTTAACCACTTGGCTGCTATGGACGTGCTCAGCGTGTCCAGCCAAGTGGTTCTCCTGTGCTATGGACACGCTGAGCGCGTCCATGCACAGGAGGCAGTAATCCGCCGGATTCCGGCGGATTGCTGCGCCCCCCCGGTGCGGGCTGACATCTTGGATGTGAGCCCAGCACTCGGGACCCCGGTGGGGACATTAGATGTCATCGCGGCGACACGATGACATCTAATTCAGGCCCCCCCGCGCATGTGCGGAGGAGGTGCCTGAAAGGGAGGGGGGGGGAGGTCCTTCGGACCTCACTCCCTCCCGATCGCCGGGGAGCCGGGAGTTAATACAGGCACCGCTTGGAAGGGCACAGCCTGCCCTTCCAAACGGTGGCTGTCATTAACCCCTGGGGAGCCGGATCACGAATCGGCGCTGAAAAGCGCCGGTTCGTGATCCTTTCCCGGAGCTGGCCGACATCCAATGAACCCCCTATCTCCCGATCCGTGGCAGAGAGGGGTTAAAGTTTGTTACTGTTGGATCGGCCAGAGCATGGCCGTTCCAACGATACCAAACATGACTATGAAAAAAGTTTTTTTTTTTTTAAAAATTAAAAATTAAAAATAAAAATATTTAAAAAAAATTATTAAAAAAAAATAAACAAGTTTTTTTTCTCTTTTTTGGTTTGTTAGTGCAGCAATATTGTTCCCATTTCAATTATAATGTGAACAATGATGCTGCACTAACGATTTTTGTATGCGGTGCGTTTGTTAAAAATCGCGTAATTTTCCCCAAAAAAAAATGTAACGAGACCCCATTTCTGATTTTTTTAAAAAGCGCACCCCATACAAAATATAACCGCAATTGCTCGCATGTTAAAAAAAACACTTCACACGTTCTAAATTATTGAAAATTCATAGTTTATTGCATTTTTTGTTATAATATACAGACAGGACATGACGTATACATATAATAATGACATATTATGAATCTGCTGAGTCTGACGGAAAGAACGATATATAAGATGTCTGGGTCATATACTAAAATAAGCCTTCAAAACACGTTTAAACATGATGAGCGAAACAGGTAAAAATGAGCTCAGCACAAAGGCAGGAAATGCCTCAGCAGCGAAAGGGTTAATGAGGCCAGATGTTTATCCAGAGCAGGTAACATGGTCTCCTGAAAACTAGAGGGAAGCATGGGAGGATCAAACCCATACATTGTATGAAAAGGTGAATGACTGCATTATTCAAAGCAATTTCTGCCCATGGCAAAAGGTCTGACCATTCAGTTTTTGAGATACAAAGCATCGTAAATACTGTTCGACATTTTGATTAGCGCTCTCAGCTGCCCCATTCGTCTAAGCATGGTGGGCAGAGGAGAAGCTTAATTGTATATAGGGATGCACCGATACCACTTTTTTAAGACCGAGTACGAGTACAGATACTTTTGTTCAAGTACTCACCGATACCAAGTACCGATACTTTTATCTTATGTCATGTGACCGCTTTCCAATAAGAACAGACCTCCTATAAAGCCCCCAGTTCTCATGGATATGCCCCCCAGCTCATGCATAATGCCCCCCAGCTCATGGATTTGCCCCCCAGCTCGTGGATATTGCCCCAGCTCGTGGATGATGCCCCCCAGCTCATGGATATGCCCCCCCAGCTCATGGATATGCCCCCCCAGCTCATGGATATGCCCCCAGCTCATGGAAATGCCCCCCAGCTCATGGATATGCCCCCCAGCTCATGGAAATGCCCCCAGCTCATGGAAATGCCCCAGCTCATGGAAATGCCCCCCAGCTCATGGATATGCCCCAGCTCATGGAAGTGCCCCCCAGCTCATGGAAATGCCCCCCAGCTCATGGATATGCCACAGCTCATGGAAATGTCCCCCAGCTCATGGATAATGCCCCCAGCTCATGGATAATGCCCCCCCAGCTCATGGAAATGCCCCAGCACATGGATTTGCCCCCAGCTCATGGATAATGCCCCCAGCTCACTCTCCACTCATACTTACCTTCCTTTAGCGATGCCAGGAAAGTCTTCGTGTGCGCACTCGTTGGAAGGACCCCAGCCGCGACCATGTGATCACGGCTGGGGTCCTTCCAACGAGCGCACGCGGGGAAACTTTCCCAGCGTCGCTACAGGAAGGTAAGTATGAGCGGAGAGCAGCTGCAGGGCCTGTCTGAATGCTCTATCTGCATTCGGACAGACCCTGCAGCTGCTCACTTTGTTTATACTTACCTTCCTTTAGCGACGCCGGGAAAGTTTCTGCACGTGCGCTCGTTGGAAGGACCCCAGCCGCGATCACATGGTCCCACGTGGTCGCGGCTGGGGTCCTTCCAACAAGCGCACGAAGACTTTCCCGGCGTCACTAAAGGAAGGCAAGTATAAACAAAGTTAAGAGAGCAGCTGCAGGGCCTGTCTGAATGCCGATAGGGGCTGCGGCAGCTGTCCGAATGCTCTAGGATGCTGGCAAGCCGGCTCAATGCCGGCTTCCGGTATTGGAAAAAAATATCGGGGTACTGCACGAGTACCAAGTACTCCTGCAGTACCCGGTATCGGCACCGATATCGATACTAGTATCGGTATCGGTGCAATCCTAATTGTATAGACAGATTTTCACAGAACCCTCTCCAGAACCTGAACACAAATTGAGTGCCTCTATCAGACACAATGCCTATGAATGCCTTTGTAGATAGTCAATGGAGCGCCAGCGAACTGGATGTACGGTTAATCATTACACATGTCCAATAAAAATCTTCTAATCCGTTCAGAAGAAACTCCTACTCCAGATGAGAAAAAAATTGCTGAAAAAGAGAGGAGACAAAATAGCGCAATATGTCGATCCACCATAAAGGAAAGCAAAGCGGGTGTAGTCTTACTTACATTCTATTGAGCCTATCCTTGGCTCTAGGATGGATAACAATTATGGGTCTTCAATAGATGTTCAGGTGCCCATATACCCGCAACAGAGTTCTTCAAACGCTTTCCCCTGCAGTGGATCAAAAAATACCAACGCACTATCTAGTGTAATATCGTTTAAGTATAATAGTAAAGTTGGTACTCCTATATGGTTACACTCACATGTCAATGAGCCGCATTGGCTCCAAGATGTCGCATGGGAATATTAAGGTAATTCCAAAACCTTCTCTTAATCACGTTACAGGAAGCAGCAGTGGTTTAAAAATAAATTTATTAATACATAAAATATATTACCAGAAAGCGTTTCGCTCCTCAGAGCTTCTTCAGCTGGTATCACTGGTCTTATGTCTGCTGCTTCCTTATATACTATTTAGACTGTCCCATTTAATCATTCACAGTTCACATCAATTAACAATCATTGAAACAATTAACATAATTTAAAAAAAACAATTAAAACAATTAAAAACAATTAGAATCACATGTAACCTTTTATTTATTAGTCTCATGAATGCCTGTGCCTCTATAGTGTCTCTAGGGGTGGAACGCTAGGTTATTAACCTTAATTGTGTAGGGGAATTATCTTTTCCATCCTATGGCGTATAACAGCAGAGCGCCATAACTGCGCGTGCGCAAGAACCCAACGTATCAGTGGCGATGTTTGTGCGCAGCAGACCCTGCAGCTGCTCACTTTGTTTATACTTACCTTCCTTTAGCGACGCCGGGAAAGTTTCTGCGCATGCGCTCGTTGGAAGGACCCCAGCCGCGATCACATGGTCCCACGTGGTCGCGGCTGGGGTCCTTCGAACGAGCGCACGAAGACTTTCCCGGCGTCGCTAAAGGAAGGTAAGTATAAACAAAGTTAGGAGAGCAGCTGCAGGGCCTGTCCGAATGCCGATAGAGCATTCGGACAGCCGCCGCAGCCCCTAGGATGCCGGCAAGCCGGCTTCCGGTATCGGAAAAAAATATCGGGGTACTGCACGAGTACCAAGTACTCCTGCAGTACCCGGTATCGGCACCGATATCGATACTAGTATCGGTATCGGTGCAACCCTAATTGTATAGACAGATTTTCACAGAACCCTCTCCAGAACCTGAACACAAATTGAGTGCCTCTATCAGACACAATGCCTATGAATGCCTGCCAATGCTTTGGACAAAGATTGGCACCAGTTCCATAGCAGAGGGTAACTTGGCGAGAGGCACAAAATGAACCATCTTGGAGAATCTGTCAACAATGGTAGGTATAGCTGTGTTACCGTGGGATATCGGTAAATCAGTAATGAAGTCCATAGATAGTTGAGCCCATGGTCTCTCAGGAACAGGCAAATGTTGGAGCAACCCTATAGGCAAGGTCTTAAGGTTTTTTGCTCCTACAGCATACCTCACAGGTGGCTATGTATTCAGTAACGTCTTTACGCATACCTGGCCACCAAAACTGCTTTTCCAGAGTAGCTAGGGTTTTGGTTATTCCCATATGCCCAAAAGGTTTGGTGTCATGATATACTAAGATAACCTGTATTCTTTCCTCTTCAGGAATGAAGAGTTTACAAGGTGACTTGTCAGCAGGAGCGGTACCTTGGACAGACTGCAATCTCTCAAGTAATGGAGAAGAAACAGTAATCAGAGTGGTAGCTAGAATCCTTTCTTGAGTTACAATGGGACTTTGATCAAAGGCATGATGCTCGTATGTCTCATACTGCCTAGACAAGGCATCTGCCTTGGTATTCTTGGAACCAGGATGATAGGCAAGTACAAATTTGAAGCTGGACAGGAACATAGACCATCTAGCCTGTCTGGCATTCAAGCGTTTAGCATCTCCAATGTAAACCAGATTCTTATGATCAGTTATAATGATAATGGGGTCTTGGAACCTTCTAGCAGATATCAGCATTCTTTCAGGGCTGCGACTACTGCAAGCAATTCCCTATTACCTATGTCATAATTTTTTTTCTGCAGATGTCATCTTCCTGGAGAGAAAAAAGACACGGGTGTAACGGTTTGTCAGGACTTTCTCTCCGAGATAGGACTGCACCTACACCAATCTCAGAGGCATCTACTTCAAGCTGGAATGGCAGACTCGGCTTTGGGTGTATCAAGACTAGTGCTGTGAATGCTTCTTTAAACTTTTCAAAAGTCTGCATGGCTTGAGTGCTCCATTTTTGGTTCTGAGCACCCTTTTTGGTCATGGTTGTAATGGGAGGAACCAGAGAAGAAATCTTTTTTTATGAATCTCCTGTAATAATTGATGAACCCCAAAAACCTCTGGATTGCCTTCAACCCTTTGGGCAGAGGCCAATCCCTGATGGCCAAGAGTTTCTGAGGGTCCATCTGAAAGCCCTCGGGGTGATTATATAACCCAGGACATGAACAGATGTTATATCGAACAAACATTTCTCTAGTTTGCAGAACAACCTGTTCTCAAACAGTCTTTTTAGCACCGTGCGTACATGAACATGATGTGTCTCCATGTCAGGAGAGTAAATCAGAATATCATCGAGATAGAGAATAATGAACACTTGCAAGAAGTCCCTTAGGACAATGTTTATAAAATCTTGGAAAACTGCGGGTGCAATACACAGACCAAATGGCATGACTAGTTATTCATAGTGCCCACTTCCCGTGTTAAATGCAGTTTTCCATTCATGATCCTTCTTGACTCAAACTAAATTATATACCTACCCCACGCAGGTCTACTTTCATGTAGATCTTCGCACCTTTAAGGCGATCAAATAGTTCAGATATCAGAGGAATGTGCTAAGCATTATGCACAATTATTCTGTTAAGGCCTCTGTAGTCGATACAGGGTCGTAAATGACCCTCTTTGTTAGACAAAAAAAATCCTGCCCCAGCAGGGGAGGAGGAACGGTGTATAAACCCACGGGCAAGGTTATCGCAGATATATTCCTCCATTATGTCATTCTCTTTCTGGGAGAGGGGGTATACATGACCCCTCGGGGGCATGGTACCGGGTAGAAGATCTATAGCACAGTCATAAGGGCGATAAGGAGGCAGAATCTCAGATTTTTTTATCAAAACCTCCTTGCGTCACTGTACCACTTCGGTACCTCCGTAGACAGAGGAGGTGCAGTAGCCATGTTCAGACTACCTGCAATAGTGCTCATTCCTAAACACTTTGACCAACATTGTGAGCTCCAAGAGCCCAATTCCCCTTCAGTCCAGTTCATGACTGGGTTGTGTTTGGCTAACCAGGGATAGCCTAGAACAATAGGTACCATAGGAGACTCAATTATTTGGAATTGTATTTTTTCTCCATGTAGGATACCTGTATAAAAAGAAAGAGGGATGGTCGTGGGTAACATGTGATCTCAATAATTGTCTGCCATCTATACTCTCAGTGAGGAGAGGAGTTTCTCTCTTGACTAACTGTACTTGATGTATGGCAGCAAAACCAGAATCCAGGAAGTTTCCTGCTGTACCAGAATCAATCAGTGCTTCAGTATCAAGCTTGATATCCTCCCAAGGCACTGACAGTAGAACCACAACATGAGACCTCTTTTTATTTTTTGACACGAGAGACACTGCAGTCATGCCTTCTAGACTAGACTAAATCGGCACCAATTATATATGTTCTCTGCAGTCAGGTGGAGCACCAGAGCAAGAAACTATTTTTATACCCCGTGTCTCTTGGACTTTGTGTTTATATAAAGTTTGTTCTGTCAATCTTTTTACCCCTGCACCTGGATCTGAAAAAGATCAATCAGGTCTTCCCTACAGATTTGTGATGGAGGACCTTTTATCAAGGGCTGGAGCCTACCTCAACCACGCTGAGGTTTTACAATTCACTGATGACCAAGCCAAGGACATCTTGTGGCCAAAGTCGGACTCAGACCTACCGGTAACTATCAAACAAGAGGAGATTGTGAGAAATCTTTAAAAACTGAAACATAAAGCAATTGATTTAGAATTACATGGCATTTACCTTTCAGACTACTACAGGTCCAAAAAAATCCCTCGTAGCTTCCATATTAGGCATACGGCCACAACGGGCTGGAGTAACCCTGAACTATGCCGGTGTTGGATAGCAGTGTTAAACAAATGCTCCATTGACCTTATGCTGCAGGTGATTGAGGTCGGCCGGGAGATTAAAATCGTGAATCGTAATCTGTGGATTATGAGACCAAATATACGCTACAGACGCCGACATGTGAAGATCTCATAGCCAGACTCTCTACGGATCCTGCCTATTGACAGGATCTAATCCACTTTAAAAGGAAAAATTGGACTAAGTGAATGCGGACTACACCGAGCGTGTATCGTGTATATCATTGGCTTACCTGTGAGCCTCGGTATTATCATGAATTATGCAGAGTACCGTGATGAAATTAATGCAGAATTTAGTGACTCAAGTATATCGTCGCCTACCTTGCGATCCGTGGGGTGACTTTGGCAAAATTATTTGTGATTGCTTTTTTTATCCATGCTGTATAGTCTAACATTGTAGCTCAACAGCTATGTGATTTAAGTGTGTCTCATCCCAATTGCCCGGTTGTGTATACCCTACCTAAAAATTCATAAAAGTTCTTTACACCCTCCGTGCTGACCCATCGTTTCAGCCAAAGATGGCTTGCTTGAATCGTTAGGAATTTGGCTTGATCACATTTTTAAGGATCCTGTACTAGCATTGCACACTTGCGTGAAAGACACTCCAAAGGTTATCACACGTTTACAGTCATTTGGGGCTCCTTTGCCAAATTCTCTGTTGGTAACAATTGACATTAACAGCCTCTAGTGGAATGATCGTGTGTAGGCTGGTATTGAAACGATGTGATCAGCTCTTTCTTGCCATACTGAGGATTTATCTTATCCGATTGATTTCATCTCATCAGTTTTGCGCATCACCCTTACTATGAACTATTTTCCCTTTGAAAATAGTTTTTTCCTTCAGTGCACTGGCATGTCCATGGGGGCCTCTTTGGCCCCCAGGTACGCCAATGCCTTCATGTACATATATGAAACGGAGCAAATTCTGCCTGCTTTATCTACTGGGTTGCAAATATACCTATGGTATATCGATGATATACCAATTTTGTGGCAAGGTACTCCCGATGAACTGAAGAGAATCATGTCTTATTTGAATTCCCTTCCTACTTCTGTCAGATTTTCATTCAATACGATGCTTCTACCCTGAACTTCTTAGATCTATGCATTTCCATCGGCCAAGACAGGTTAGAATATACATGGTTTCACAAACCTACTGACAGGAATACTATTCTTCATGCTTCCAATTCCCACCCTAATAAACATAAGGAATCCTGTTTCACAATTTATGTGTGTTATACGCAATAATTTGTGTGGATTAAAATGTGAACAGCAATTATCAGAAATGTATGCTCGTTTCATTCATCGTGGCTATAAATCCATAATTTTGGATAAAGCACTCAACAGGGCTCGTTTACAATCGGTTACACCCAAAGCACCTCTAGAGAACAATCCTCGTAGGGTGTTTCCCCAAACTTTTCACACTCAATCTAGACTTTTTGCTTACACCATTAAAGAAAATAAACGGAGTTGGAGGAGGGTGCGCCCAAACTTCAAATGGAGTAATAAATAAGAGAACAGTCTGTGTAACTGATCTGTAGATAGTCTTTATCAGATGGCTGAAATTAGTCCAAAATAAAGAAGGTACATTTAAATACCGTGTCTCTGAATAGCAGTCTATTCCAAAAAGTCTGTTATGTACCTCAAATAAACAGTCTTAGTTGCTGGGCAGGTCTCTGCAAGCTCTGTGGCAAACCAGATGGTTAATAGGTAGTAATAACTTGACACAAGTCCCGTGGTGCCAATATGGGTGAATAAAGCAAAAATGTTTTGTTTTTTATTCCCAGCCGGATCTTACCCAATCAGAAGGTTTCACCCACTCGGTAGTTCCGACCCTCAAGATGTCACAAGATCATCAAGGTTGGTCTCCGAAATGCGCTTTATTCTCCTTAGGATGTCCGCAGGGAACTTCAAATAAATAGACCAGACACGAGAGTCTTAGACCAGGAGTCCTCACTCACGTACTTCCAAGATGTGCTCCTTACGTCTGCCTCCTTTGAGCTCCACCGCAGATGGTGGAAAAAATACTTGAATGGGATAGCTTGAAAAATGAATTTATTGAAATTCAATAAAATAACACCTTACATCAATATGATGCTCCAGATAAAATAAAACAAAAAATGAACAAGCCAAATGCATTTCACGCCTCGCTGGCGCTTCCTCAGTGGCAATAGAAAAGACAAATGGACTTGCATGCTTTAAACACATTAATATACTCCCAGCATCCAAAGACACCAGCAAGTTAATCATTACCAACCGGTGTGGACAATTAAGGCACAAACTGCAATTAAGCCTTTTAGCAGAGGTGTTCTATACAAAATCAGACAATTTCCCTTGAATGAACCTTATGATATACACATTGATATAGTAAAATAAATAAAATCGAACTGATAAAAGACTTCAACAATGTATCACAAGTAAAAAATAATAATAAGAAACAAATGAGTTTTTAAGGGCGATACAGAGGACTCTATTCTGGATTCAATACCTCAAAATCAGGATTTAATTTGTCTAGGGAACATGCTAGTGCAAAAATACACGCTTGACAATGAAAGATAATATCACCCTTATACATAATATTTCTACTTAGATTAGAGGGAAAAATTTAAATGGTCCGTGTCGAACCGTAAAATTTGAATCTAAAATAGATAAAATTGTGCCAAAGGGCAAGAGTAAGAATTTGGTTAAATGCAACCATACATGAAACCTTCAAAAGAGAGTAAAAAAAATAAAAAATTTAACATCTCCATGGGGTAGCAATCAATTCTCAAAAGATAATGCCTCTTGATAGCAGAAAAAATAAAGATAAACAAATGAAAAACAAACAAACACTGGAAGGCTATCAGACTCCTAATAGGAACATGCCACTATGTGGGGAATACCGGAGAAACGTCCATGTGGACATAAACAAGAAGAAAAATGAAGGATGGTTAAATATTAAGACCGGGAAAAAAAATAAAAATTAAAAATAGAAATAAAAATCTGCTACCTGGTCAAAGTTGCCTAAAGGAACTAAAAGGGTCTGCAGGGAACCAACATGTGAAAGGGGGCTTATCTCTCAATGGAGGTTGATAACGAAAAAAATATGTCCAGAAGTATGAACCTGTAATAAACATAAAAAACAGCTGTATTGTAGAACCAGATGAAGGGAGGATAATCAGAGAAAATGACAGAGCTCGAAATCCGAATTCAAACACTTTGGGATTAACGTATCAAACATAAATATTAGTTTCATCTCCGCCTTATTAATTTTCTTAACAAAGTCCTCTCCTCGCCAATCTTTATTAATTTTTTTCAGTGCAAAAAAATTTAAGCCTGATGGATCTTTGTTAGGTTTCTGTAAAAAGTGAGCAGATAAAGGATGTTTCTCATGCCCTTTACGTATATTTCTTACATGTTCCATGATTCTCACATGCAATGGGCGTGTTGTCCTTCCAATAGAAGCTAGATTGCAGGGTCATGTTAAGCCATATATAACATTTTTGGTTTGACAGCTCATAATCTGTTTCAGCCTAAAACTTTCCTTATATTCAAAGGTGGAGAAGTGACATTTATTAAGTTTTAGATTTCTGCAGGCTAAACAATAGCCACATCTATAAAAACCTTCCTTAATCTGAAAGGGATTCCGAGTTGGATTATTTTTCTGAACACCTCTAACAACCCTTTGTTTAATATTTGATGCACCACGATTAACAATTTGAGGTCTATCCTCCAAAAGTTCTCGTAATGATGGGTCTTCCAAGAGGATTTTCCAATTCCTCTGAATACTCCTATGTCTTTTGAGTGACTGTTAAAATTATAAATAAATGGTATAACCGGTGCTTTTCCCACCAATTTGGTTTTATATTTAAGAAGATCCCCTCTATCTTTCTCCTTAGTTTGAAGGATAAGACAGTCAATTTTATCTTTGTTGAAACCTTTTTCGATGAATTTCTGGCTCATCTCCTGGGACTGAGCTTCAAAAGACACAGCATCCGTGCAATTCCTCCGCAATCGGGTTAGCTGGCTGTTGGGAACACTATTAAGCCAAGCCTTTGCATAGCAACTAGTGAATTCTATGAAACTGTGTCTACAGGCTTGACATTTTTTATTTTTTTTAAAAACACCTCAACAAACAAAGTTAGATCGAGAAAGTTAATTTCGCTCCCATGGAAATGGGTTTCTAGAGAGATGCCCCCGTCATTTTGATTCAATTCACTAAGGAATTCATTGAGACTATCCTCACCCCCTTTCCAAATGAAAAACAGGTAGTCTATATATCGATGGTAGAGGACCAGGTTCTGCACCCAGCGTGGACAACCATTGGACTTCCCATAATGCCATAAAAAGATTGGCATAGCTGGGCGCAAACCTGGTCCCCATCGTAGTTCCTTTCTGTTGAAGATAAAATGTACCATTAAAACTAAAAAAAATATTATGCAGAATGAACTCTATACCCTGTATCAAAAAAAAATCAACCTGATCGGGTTCATAAAGCTGTTGTTGTTCTAAAAAATGGTGAGTGGCTGCGCATCCTTTATCGTGTGGAATAATGGTGTATAAGGAACGACCGTCGCAGGTAACAAGCAGGGCCGTTGCTAGACTATTTTGCGCCCTAGGCAAGACCAGCTACTTGCGCCCCCCCCAAAAAACACTGCACATTACTGTGGAGCTCTGTGATACCCTCAAACACTGCACATTACTGCCACAGCACACATGGGTATATAATGCCCACAGCACACATGGGTATATAATGCCCCCAGCACACATGGATATATATTGCCCCAGCACACATGGATATATATTGCCCCAGCACACATGGATATATATTGCACCCAGCACACATGGGTATATATTGCCCCCAGCACACATGGGTATATATTGCCCCAGCACACATGGGTATATATTGCCCCAGCACACATGGGTATATATTGCCCCAGCACACATGGGTATATATTGCCCCAGCACACATGGGTATATATTGCCCCAGCACACATGGGTATATATTGCCCCAGCACACATGGGTATATATTGCCCCCAGCTCACATGGGTATATATTGCCCCAGCACACATGGATATATATTGCCCCAGCACACATGGATATATATTGCCCCCAGCACACATGGATATATATTGCCCCCAGCACACATGGTTATATATTGCCCCAGCTCACATGGGTATATATTGCCCCAGCACACACGTGTATATATTGCCCCCAGCACACACGGGTATATATTGCCCCCAGCACACACGGGTATATATTGCCCCAGCTCACATGGGTATATATATTGCCCCAGCTCACATGGTTATATATTGCCCCCAGAACACACGTGTATATATTGCCCCCAGCACACATGTGTATATATTGCCCCAGCACACATGGGTATATATTGCCCCCAGCACACATGTGTATATATTGCCCCCAGCACACATGGGTATATATTGCCCCCAGCACACATGGGTATATATTGCCCCCAGCACACACGTGTATATATTGCCCCCAGCACACACGTGTATATATTGCCCCCAGCACACACGTGTATATATTGCCCCCAGCACACACGGGTATATATTGCCGCCAGCACACACGGGTATATATTGCCCCCAGTACACATGGATATATATTGCCCCCAGCACACATGGGTATATATTGCCCCAGCTCACATGGTTATATATTGCCCCCAGCTCACATGGTTATATATTGCCCCCAGCTCACATGGTTATATATTGCCCCCAGAACACATGTGTATATATTGCCCCCAGCACACATGTGTATATATTGCCCCCAGCACCCATGTGTATATATTGCCCCCAGCACACATGGGTATATATTGCCCCCAGCACACATGGGTATATATTGCCCCCAGCACACATGGGTATATATTGCCCCCAGCTCACATGGGTATATATTGCCCCCAGCACACATGGGTATATATTGCCCCCAGCTCACATGGTTATATATTGCCCCAGCTCACATGGTTATATATTGCCCCAGCTCACATGGGTATATATTGCCCCAGCTCACATGGGTATATATTGCCCCCAGCTCACATGGGTATATATTGCCCCCAGCACACATGGATATATATTGCCCCCAGCACACATGGGTATATATTGCTCCAGCTCACATGGTTATATATTGCCCCCAGAACACATGTGTATATATTGCCCCAGAACACATGTGTATATATTGCCCCAGCACACATGTGTATATATTGCCCCCAGCACACGTGGGTATATATTGCCCCCAGCACACGTGGGTATATATTGCCCCCAGCACACGTGGGTATATATTGCCCCCAGCACACGTGGGTATATATTGCCCCCAGCACACGTGGGTATATATTGCCCCAGCTCACATGGGTATATATTGCCCCAGCTCACATGGGTATATATTGCCCCAGCTCACATGGGTATATATTGCCCCAGCACACATGGGTATATATTGCTCCCAGCTCACATGGGTATATATTGCCCCCAGCTCACATGGGTATATATTGCCCCAGCTTACATGGGTATATATTGCCCCAGCTCACATGGGTATATATTGCCCCAGCTCACATGGATAGTGCCCCCAGTTCTCACATGGGTATATATTGCCCCAGCACACATGGGTATATATTGCCCCAGCTCACATGGGTATATAGTGCCCCCAGCTCTCACATGGGTATATATTTGCCCCCCCAGCTCACACATGGGTATATAGTGCCCCACAGCTCACACATGGGTATATAGTGCCCCACAGCTCATGCATGGGTATATAGTGCCCTACAGCTCACACATGGGTATACAGTGCCCGGCCCCCAGCTCACACATGGGTATATAGTGCCCGGCCCCCAGCTCACACATGGGTATATAATGGCTGGCCCCCAGCTCACACATGGGTATATAGTGCCCGGCCCCCAGCTCACACATGGGTATATAGTGCCCGGCCCCAGCTCCCACATTTTTAGTTCACTAGCGACAATAAGAAAATTCTTGTCATATAACGCGGTTATATTGTCCATGAGATCAGCGAGGTCCATAATAAAACTAAAAGCTTTCTTAATACAACAATGATTTACCCAAGGAATGGTAAACAAAGGTTTAAACTCCTGTTCCTTTGCCTGAATTGTCATTTCATCCCCGTGTATATTACCTTGGGCCGGTAATTCCCTACGCATTATAACGTGTGGCGGGACTTTATGTAATTGAGTGTCTAGAAATTCTGCGTCATCCATGTACCATGTAGCCAGCAATATTTTGGCAACATAACAAACACCTCTGGCATGTAATGGTAACCAGTTATAGTCCTTCTTCCCACATATGAAATAATAGCCAGGTGGAGTAGAACATGCTCGGTAAAACACATATCCCATGATACATTGATAGAGATGAAAAATGTTCTGGTGAGATCCTTCTGTCATAGTTAACCGCACCAGTTCCTCATGTGCGTCTGTATGCCATAACAGATGTAATCCCTTAAAATAGAATCTCATCGGTGCATTATTCATGCAGTCTGTTACCCCTATATTTCTGAAATTCGGCCCTATACCTGGGAGATCAGGACGGGTAAAATTAATGCACACTACAGGTGTTAATGGGATACTAGTATGTAAAAGAAAAGACACCATTCTATTAACATTGTTAATACTGACATTAGAAAAATGAGCATTTGTTTTGGCAATGTATCGTTTCAGCGTTTGGTTCGTATGTTCGACCATACCACTGGCTTCGGGCCTGTAAGGTGTGTGCAGTTGCTGTTGTAATCCCAATATACTCATTACCTCGGCCATAAATTTATTTTCAAAATGAGTACCTCTATCGGAAGAGATCACTGTTCCTATACCAAACCTGGGTATCCGTTCCCTAGTCAGACATTTAACCACAGTTCATGCATAGTTTCGGACTGTAAATTGGTCCTGTAAATTGATCGACACATACCAACATGTATTTAAACCTACCAGATTGGGGCATGTCAGAGAAATCGATTTGTACTATGTGGAAAGGGCCATTTGTTTGGGGCACATGTTTAGGAGGAGTTCTTACAGGTCTACCCACATTGTTTTCCTGACAGCACAATCCCTCACCTTTCGTCGTGCAAAATCCTGGAAACCAGGTGCCCACCAGGTACGGTTGACAAGACTGGACATCCCTCCTGTTGAGACATGGCAAGGCCCATGGCTCAAGGAAAAGAGCGTGAAACAGCTGGTGGAGCGACCCGTTTATCGTGTAGCATCCATACACCAGCGGGGGAACAGGTAGCTCCTTTGTTCACCCAATATTGCTTGTGTGAGGATGCGTTCTGCAAAGCTGACAGGATCTCTTGATCCACTTTCACATCAGACTGGTATTGCATAGAGAGTGGCTGATATTGTGAGATAGAAAGCTTTGCATGTTCATCAGCACACGCATTTCCTTTTGACACAAAATCGGTGAGATTTGTGTGTGCTTTGCATTTCACAACCGCAACCCTCCTAGGCAACTGGATAGCATCCAGTAATCGCATAATAAGCGCCTTATGCTGGATCGGTGTCCCAGCAGCAGTAAGGAAGCCTCTCGCTTTCCATAACTGAGCGAACGTGTGTATGACACCCACAGCATACGCTGAATCACTATATATGTTAACCGCGCTCCCCTCAGCGAGTTCCAAGGCCACACATAAAGCAAACAATTCAGCTGCCTGAGCAGAGGTAGTGTTTGGAATGACCGCGGCATACAGCACAACACCATTGCCGTTATCCACAGCATTGCCGGCTAAAGTCACACCGTCAAGCCTGCGGAGTGAAGAGCCGTCTACAAACAAGTGTGCGTGCAAGGGTAAACCTTCAATGGGGAAGTCCTGCAAATCAATACGAGGAGTCACGAGAGCATCCAGTACCTGGGTACAGTCGTGTACGTCATGAGGGTCCCCACCTCCATCCTCGTGGCCAGTCTGCTCAGGCAGGAATGTAGAGGGATTCAAAATATCACATTTTTGAATGATTAAATTCGGAGCGGACAACAATGTCAGATGGTAATGTGTTAAACGTTGTGTGGAGAAATGACATGGGTAAGCCCCATTTAGCAATGTTTCAAGATCATGGGGGCACATAAGGGTTAAGGAATTTCCCAGGACAATGTCCACTGTTTTCTCCACTAGTACGGCAGCCGCCGCCACCGACTTCAAGCATCCCGGGAGACCCCTAGCTATGCTATCTAGCGGGTAGCTATAGTATCCCACCGGTCTGTGCTTGTCACAGAAGTGTTGAGTCAAGACTCCATGCGCATAGCCCTGTACCTCAGAGCAAAACAGGAAAAAAGTTTTTTTGTAATTAGGTAGCCCTAGCGTAGGAGCAATGGTCAACAATTTTTTTATGTCACGGAAAGCCCTGTATACCTCAGGGGTTAACTCTTCTGTCGTGTAAGTATATTTGTCTTCTGTATGACCCTTAAGCAGGTCCTGCAAAGGACCAATAACTTGGGAATACTGCGGTATCCATGTCCTACAGTATCCAACTAACCCAAGAAAGGCACGTAACTGCCGCAAGGTTCTAGGGAACGTTTGTGAGGCAATCAAGTGCTTTCTTTTGTCCGTGAGATGTTTAACTCCATTAGAAAGGCAATGTCCCAGGTACTGCACCTTGTGTTGTACCCATTGTACCGTTGTCTTATCCACTCGCTGTCCTATTTGAGCGAGGAAATTCATCAGTGATACTGAGTCGGTTACTGACGCCTCCTGAGATGGAGAGGCCAGTAACAGATCGTCAACATACTGGACAAGAACAGACCCCTCAGTGGGGGTCCATTCATCCAGTTTGCCCTTTAACACCTGCGAGAAACAACTAGGACTGTCGTGAAACCCCATTGGTAAGCGTCCCCATTTATATTGTTTTCCTTCAAATGTGAATGCAGTAAGCCATTGGTCGTCAGGGTGTATGTCAATGCTGTAAAAGGCAGACGCCAAATCAATCACCGTAAAATAAGTAGCGTCCGGTGGAATGGTTGCTAAAATGGTGGAGGGGTTTGGGACTATGGGAGCTGAAGGAATGGTCACTTTGTTTACAGCCCTTAAGTCATGTACTAACCTCCATCTTTGTTTAGTGTCGTGCTTTAACGGTTTTGTTACTGGATAGATTTCAGTGTTTGCTTCACTCCGACACGGCATTAGTATTCCATTCTTTACCAAATCATCAATAACCGGGCGTATGCCTTCTACTGATTCAGGGGTTAGTGGATATTGAGGCAGTCTGGGTACAGGCAAATAGTAGTCTCTTTTTATTCTGATTGGGGGCACTTGCATATGCCCTGCACTATTTGTTCCCATGACCCACACCCTTGGATCTATTTGACATTCTTGCGCACCCGGGATGCCCTTGCCCTCTTCCTCGTCTAAGGCTACTGCAGGCATGAATAATAAATCAGTTGCCTCATGTTTAACCAGGTCAGGGATATTAATGGTGATTCCCTCAGGGGTTAGGGCGATAGTGACTCCCATCTTAGCAAGGAGATCTCTGCCCAACAATTTACATGGGGAGTGGGGTGACAACACAAAAGCATGCTCTGTTTGTAGGTGCCCTATATTAACAGGAACCGATTTGGTGACATTTGCCACCTGTATCTCATTACGCACTCCTACTATAGAAACTATTTGTTCCGAGGTAGGCATGGTTGAAATGGGGCAATTTAAGAGAGACCTAGTGGCCCCCGTATCCACTAAACAGGGCATAAGAACCCCGTTTATGGTGAGTTCCAAAATGGGTTCTTTCTCAGGTTGGATAACAATGGCAGCCAATTCAGGGTATAAAACAGAGTCATTACCTGTGTTGTCATCACACCCCACCTCATCCTAGAGAGTACCGCAATTGAGTGCAAGGTGTCCTTCCACTCCGCATCGGAAACAAACCAATGGGCCTCGGGGAGAAAAGTTAGTTACGACAACTTGATCATTTGATATCACATTTTGTTGCTGAAAATGTGGTGCCTGCTGGAATTGTTGAGGATTATGGTTTTGTTGATTCGGTTGGGGTTGCTGATTTGGTATCATCTGTTGGTAAAATTTTTGTACTTTTGGGGGCCCCTGTCTATTGCCCCTGAGTCCCATGTTACCTCGTTTCCTAGTCGGGAAACCATAATTTGAGATATATACAACCCCAGAAGGTGGATAGGGCGGGGGAGCCGTAGGGACCCCTCGCGGGGTAACCTTTACTGTAGAAACCGGGACACCCATGGCCTCAGGTTTGTCCTGTGCCGCCCCTCCCTCCTGTCGTGCTTGTACATTCATCATTTTAGTTTTCTCTTTCCGTTCAATCTTCTCTCTACGTTTTTGCAAAACCTCATACGAATTCTGAGCAATATCCACAATCTCAGGAGCTGTCTTTTTTGTACGTACGTACGTACCTCAATCTCTTCTCTCACCTCGGGTAACAATCCACCCACAACTACATTCACCAGTTCAGCTCTGGCTAAATCAGCTTAGTCTTCCACATCCCGACCCAATCAGTATGTTTTTGCGTTATTTCTTTAAACCTACTCCAATATTCAAGCACATCCTCATTCCTTCTTTGTACAACATCCATCAACGGTCTAAAATCCTGGCCCTTATTGAACGTGGTAGCCACCCAATTTCTCAATATCTCAATCAGGCGGCCAGCATCCGCTTCAGGCTCCCCTTCAGCCTCGCCATTTTCACTATCCCTTCTTCAATCACACCTCTCTTTCTAGCTTCTGTTTTGCATGCATCAACATATTTATCAGGTAGGGCGCAATCGATCAATAAAAACAGATCCCTATATGTTGCCTGTTGCGTCTTAAATAACCAACTGATCCTTGAACACCATTTACGTGGACATCTATAGAGATCAGGGAGATCAGAGATCATAACCCTGATTTCGTGTGGTTTCCACGGCACATACACCGTCCCTGTTTGCTGAGTATACACCCCATTCACTACTTCCCCTGGCAATGCCACTTCTCTTAGCGGCATTTGTTTATTGGGGTAAGCACCTCACGCCACTCAGCTTTAAGAGCCTCATCCCGGCCCTTCTTGTCCTTCTGCTGTTTCCTAGTTAAGACTGGGGTGAAGGTTTTACGTGATGTGACAGCATCAGTCGGGGAGTGTCGGACAGGGGTGGCTATCCTAATGAATTTGGCAAGAGTACCACCCTGGGGGGCATATGTCTATAGGTCACCCTGTACAGGACCAATAATCTCCCCAGCACTGTGCCATCTATGTATTTCGCCGTTCCCTATATCCCTGCTGGCATAGGCGACTCTACAGGGGGGCAAGGGGGGGCAATTGCCCCCCCTAGGTTATTCCTTGCCCCCCCATGTGCCCCCACCAAAAATCAGCATCCAGCTTCCCACACTGTTTTGGACCGCTGTATCTCCGTCCCTGTGCATCGTATATGGACAGTCTATGTGTCATTGGAAAGGGCAGATTCTGGAAATGACCATATTCAGTTTGAAATAAAAGTCATAAAACATTAAATAATAACAGGCACTTAATCTTAAGCATTTTCACAGGGTTGAAATGTCTCAGCAGTGAAGTGGTTAATGTTCAGACTATACATTACATTGTGTATTACGTTAAGTTTTTGCCTTGGTATAGTTGTATATTAAGGGTTAATGGGTAGGCTTCATCCCTCACAGTATACATTTAATTATTTCCTTGATTAATTGCATTGTAGGGGTTAATAGGTAGGCTACATGCTGCACAGTGTATTCATTTCATGTTTTCCCATGATTAATGGCATATTAGGGGTTAAAGGGTAGCTAAATGCCACATTGTTTATTATTTTTATTGTATTTCCTTGGGTTTATGGCATTTTAGGGGTTATTATGGAAGTTAGAATCTAAAGCGTCTAATCATCTTTAGATCCTTTGCTTTTCATCACATTTCGGGGAATTCATTTAGCCGAAAATATAGTGAATTCCTATTTAGTGAATGGTCACTGTAATTTGCTAAAAGTGTAGTCGCTGAAGCAGCTATCAGACATTCAGCGAAAACTGCCGAATTGCGGCAAACAAAGTATCAGGTTAGTACAATAAAAAGGCATCATTGCATCACATTATTCTGGGGTTTTGGAATCTTATTTATATATACTTATTTAGGGAACTATTACCTGGTGTGGTTCGCATAGTTTTGCGTTAGCGCCAGGTTAATGGAGTCTAGCGCCTGACCAACAGATCGTTTGCCTCCTACTACAAATGGGAAAAATCACTTAGTGTGTTGCTATTAGCGATTTGTACCGCGAGCTTAATGTACTTTCCGCGTCCTTTACTTAACACGGAGAGCGCTAGAGATCTCTAGTGCTTTTGCAGCTAACAGATCACTTGGTGCCAGTGCTAATTTTTTAGGGGCGCTAATTGCAACATTTTACCTACTGCTGAACCCTGATGCTAACTCCAAAAAACAGAAAAAACAGGTCCTCACCCAAAATTAACAGGCAATTGAAAGGAATGCAGCACAGGTGTTCTCTTGGCCCCATACACCATAGCAATGGATCTGGTCCGCATTGTCGTTGCTGTTGCAGTAGGCTCTATTATAAATGTATCCTTTATCCACATATATCCTAGTATATTGCCTAGTTTTAAACATTTTATGCTGGAGGTTATTCATAGTATGGAAGTGGTTGATTATTAGGGTGACCGTGTGGACCATGTTTAAAGTGACACATGGATAAGTCTTGCCCTGAAACATGTATTATTTATATGCTGCAGCAGGGAAATTTTTGTCGCTCACCTGGCCTTCCTTTTTGATCTATTAAATGCAGTGTAAGGATTCTACATGCTGCTGGGTGGCATTTATCATGCAATGTCCATCAGCCTTAATACATGTGTGCATCAAAACATGGATGATACGGCCACCTTGGATGATTTTAATAATGCAGGGTGTGAGGTTATTCACTGTAGGTGTTCATATTCAAGCTTGTGAGGGCGGGGGATAGGTATGGCCTGGCACTCTGCAATGGAAAGAAAAAACAGTTCTATCCTGTATACAACCGCATTAGCGCTGGGTCTCAGCTCGGGTCTTAGAGTTTTCCTAGCGTGCGCCAAACGACATTGTTTATGGACTACCGCAGACAAGGTGATCTGTTAGTAGGTTGTGAGGCACTAAGTTTTAGCGACTCACGCTAAATTTTTCCTTTAGTGATGGTGTTCTAGTTCACACCAGGTGATAGGGCTCTTAGTTTTATTCAGTGATATGATTTAGTGGTGAAAATTATTAGCGCCCCCCCAGTTTTGACTGTGGTATCTTCTGTGCCCCCCCTAAATATTGTTCCTAGAGTCGCCACTGCCTGCCGGGGTATTCTTTCTGTAACAGGGGTGGTGGAGCACTAGGGCTCCAAGGGGAAGGGGCCCTTTGAGTTGGTGGATAGTAATCCAGAACTGGGGCGCCTAAATCCTCTGGCTCTGTGGCCAGCTGCCGTCTCGATGCAGAATAAGGGGAGGCGTATTCAGCAGGTAATTCGTCCTCTTCCAAGCCATGAAGGTCCGATTGAGGAGGATTTACCGAAGGGCACATTTTATATGGTGGTGGTTTATTTTTATTCCCCGCCAATACTTCCCATGCTGTTAAGCAATCTATTTCATCTCCCTTGGCCTTCTCATTAAATAGTAGGGTAAATAATACATCAATATGCCGTGTATCAAAAGACCCTTCAGCTGGCCATCATAAAGCAGGATTTGATTTAAATGCTTTGCGTGTGATTTTACACCATTTAGCATATGATATGATAGGACTGATTTACCTCCTTTTTTTAACATTTGTATTAAGGGAATGCTTGTTGATATCTTTGACTCACGCAAACCAACATTCTTAGCAACAATACGCATTCTGTGCATTCTTTAGACAAATCAAAAACCTTCATTTGCACAGTCATTTTAGACGAATGGCTTCCCATTTGTCAGTTTTTTAGTCTCCTTTTTGCACTGGAATCGGTAGTATTTCAGATCCCAAAGGACGTTGGCTCCGCTTTGTACACCACACAGGCTGCGTACTGACAGCCGAAAATCCTGGTTTTATAGTTCTATACCAGACGGGCGTCCCCGTAAGGCAGGCTATAGAGTATACACCGCTTGCGCTACTTTCTATGCCAAAGAACACACACTAGGAACCAGGTATTCACTAGGTGCACACCACAGCACCGACCAGCACCCGCCGGAAACCGATTCCCACTCGGTACAGGCGATTCAAGATGCTAACACAACAATATGTATGAGCACATATACACAAAACACAGACACATAAATACGTGGTACATAAAAACAAAACCGTCCCATTTCACAGAGACCATGTGAACACACCCTATTCCAGGCAAAAAGGCAGAATTATACATACAATACATGTAGCAATATATACAGTGCACATAATAATCATCTGATCAGAACAATACATAAACCATACATATACCAGATATAAGGCAGCAACGTACCTTCTTGCGGTAGCTCCCTCTATCCGCTCCCTCTCAGGCCTCACTACCGTGAAAACAAAAATTAAAACAATGGTTCTCACCTGAAGAGGAGCAAGCCGGCACAACCCCTCCTGGAGCAGGCCTAGAGGAAAAGGGAGTGAAGCCAGAGAGGAACCACACGAAGAACGTCAAGGGGTCACCATGTGTAAAGATACACTTCAGAAGTAGACACTCACAAGTCGGAGTAGATTTCAATGATAATATATATATGGTTTATTCGCAACAATGCATTGGGTCATTCAATACAGGCAAATGACAATTGGCGTAATTTCGCACAAGCTTTTTATACACTTGACATAACATGAAAGTCTATCTAGGGCAAGTGCCCAAATGTGACGTGTAATTGACGTACATACCCAAAAACCTGCATTCAATCAATTCTTGCCCTATAACCTCATTATTGCTGATGTTGGACATGTTTGGCGTATAATGCTCTTTCTCATGGCACAGAAACATGTTTCACATTGCGCAACCTGGCAATGACCCTTCTCATACTTTATTTCACTAGGGTCAATAATATCTTAAACGATGTCATCAGCTCATTTGAGATAAATAACTGATACTCCGAAAAACTAATTTGGACTGTACAAATAGAAAAAATCCCCTTATTCTCCTTGTGGTCCGTGTTGAGAAATAACCGTGACCGCCTTAAGGTCCATTGTTCCCAGAATCCTTAGCTGTAATAGTAGTTTAAGGATAACACACATGAACCGTGGTAGCCGTGTTTATATAGGTGTGAGGAAAGTATGATATGAGAACAAAATCATTATTATCTTCTCTTGTGCGGATTAACACTTTCAGGGTAAATGTACGGCTACGTCAACCTTAATGCTTAGGCTTAATGTAGTTGCAAATACATTTATCTACATGTATTAGCTTTTATGCATATTTCGTAACAGATACGTTGTGATATGCGTTCGTAATATCTTTTTTGTCTTATCAGTATATAATCTCCCCCAGCTCACACATGGGTATTTATTTGCCCCCCCCAGCTCACACATGGGTATTTAGTGCCCCCAGCGTCTTCTCCGAGGTGAGCGGCCGCTGACATGCAGCTTGGCCGCTCGCCGGAAACCACCTGACCAGCGCAGAGGTCTCGCGAGAGGATCTTATGCGCTGGTCACGTGGTTCTGATCCCACACGAGTGGCCAAGCAGGAATCCAGCGGCCGCTCGCGTAGGGAGAGAGACAGCCAGCGCCCGGCTCCCAGATTCCGGCGCTGATTGCCGGGATCTGGCGGCCGGCGCTGGGCCACAGATTTTTCGGTGGTTGGGCCCGGCTGCACCCTAGGCGGGCACGGCGCTCTAGGTGGCAGCCTAGCGGCAGCGCTGGCCCTGGTAACAAGCAAAAATGAATCATCCCAAAGAGATCAAATAGCTGTAGGAGATGCATGCAGTGGCGTAGCATGGGGGGGGGCTGTGGCCCCTGGCGCAGTTTTCTTAGGGGGCGCATAATTTCAAAAGAAATTTGCGCCCCCTAATAGTTCCCAGCAGCAGGGATCAGCTCGGCAAGGTGTCCGCTCATGGACACTGGTGTCCGTGAGCAGCCTTTGCATGATCTGCGGAGTCCGGAAGGGAGGAGCAGCACAGAGCATTCTCACTGCTCTGCCTCACACTGTGCACTCCCCCCACCCCCCTGCACAGCGGAGGCACAGCATGCACAGAACTTGCCAAGCGCTGCTGACGCCGCTGTGCAGGATGAGTGAGGACACAGGGCTTCCGGATTTGACTCCTCCTTCCGCTCTCCATCATCATCCTGTCCCCGCACACGTGTACAGGGGCTGCTGAAGAGGAGGCTGGGGACACACTGAAGCCAGGAACCCGGGAGAAGCAGGGCAGGCAGAGTGAGTTTTCTTGTTTTGGCATAATGAACCAGGGGCAGGATATGATAAGCATGAATTGTTGCGGTTACACTGGGCAATATCCATGTGTGAGCTGGGGCAATATCCATGTGTGAGCTGGGGCAATATCCAGGTGCGAGCTGGGGCAATATCCAGGTGTGAGCTGGGGCAATATCCAGGTGCGAGCTGGGGCAGTATCCATGTGAGAGCTGGGGCAGTATCCATGTGTGAGCTGGGGCAATATCCAGGTGAGAGCTGGGGCATATCCATGTGTGAGCTGGGGCAATATCCAGATGAGAGCTGGGGCAATATCCATGTGTGAGCTGGGGCAATATCCAGGTGAGAGCTGGGGCAATATCCATGTGAGAGCTGGGGCAGTATCCAGGTGAGAGCTGGGGCAATATCCATGTGAGAGCTGGGGCAATATCCATGTGTGAGCTGGGGCAATATCCATGTGTGAGCTGGGGCAATATCCAGGTGCGAGCTGGGGCAATATCCAGGTGCGAGCTGGCTGGGGCAATATCCATGTGTGAGCTGGGGCAAATCCATGTGTGAGCTGGGGCAAATCCATGTGTGAGCTGGGGCAATATCCATGTGTGAGCTGGGGCAATATCCATGTGTGAGCTGGGGCAATATCCATGTGTGAGCTGGGGCAATATCCATGTGTGAGCTGGGGCAATATCCATGTGTGAGCTGGGGCAATATCCATGTGTGAGCTGGGGCAATATCCAGGTGCGAGCTGGCTGGGGCAATATCCATGTGTGAGCTGGGACAATATCCAGGTGCGAGCTGGCTGGGGCAATATCCAGGTGCGAGCTGGCTGGGGCAATATCCAGGTGAGAGCTGGCTGGGGCAATATCCAGGTGAGAGCTGGCTGGGGCAATATCCATGTGAGAGCTGGCTGGGGCAATATCCATGTGAGAGCTGGGGACATTCTGTGTATATGTATCTAGGGGATATATACATGTGAGCTGGGGGTATTTTTATATGAGGTCTGTTCTTATTGGAAAGCGTCACAGGACATAAAATAAAAGTATCGGTACTCGGTATCGGTGAGCACTTTTAAAAAATAATTGGTACTCGTACTCAGTGTTAAAAAGTGGTATCGGTGCATCCCTAGTTTTCATTTGTAGTTTGTTTAATCACCTGCAATAGTGATTCAAAGGCAAGTGTGGTGTTTGTTTATGCTGGAATAAAAAGACCTTTCATTTTCACAACTTCAAGTCTGTTTATACCCTAGAATACCATGTTGTTTGGCTGGAACCAAGTATCCCGAGTGGTTGTTGTATCACAGTTAAGGGGTTCAATGCCCTAATGGTGGAAGGGAATCAGGGCATGATAACGTGTACACAGGTTTGGGGGGGGCGCACAATTCTTGGCTGGCCCCGGGCGCTGACAACCCACGCTACGCCACTGGATGCATGGTGTCCCTCAGGTACGATGGAATCATTTCAACAGCCGGTTGTAATAATGTATCTATGTATTGAGATAATCTACTTGTGAGGGAATGAATGCCTGAAATTATAGGCCTCCCCGCCGGGTTTTGCTGATCGTTGTGGATTTTAGGTAAAAGGTATAAAACAGGAATTTTTGGAAACAGAATATGTATACCTCAATATATTTTTTCAGTGAGAATACCACTATCTCTCCCTTTCAACAGAAGGTCAAGGAGTTCAGTTTTAATTTTATCTGAGGGGTTGGATGGCAGAATAGAGTAGGTTTCAAGATCATTTAATTGGCAGGCTGCTTCCAAATTATATTTGTCTCTAATCCCATAAAACTATGCCCCCACCCTTGTCAGCAGGCTTGATGACAAGGGAGGGGTCATTATTAAGTGTTTTTTATTATTATTATTATTCTTTATTTATAAAGCGCCAGCATATTCCGCAGCGCTGTACAATAAGCACAGTATAGACAGGGTTACAATACATTGAACAACATTTGACAAACCGTACAGGAGGAGATGAGGGCCCTATTCCCGTAGGAACTCACAATCTGGGAAGGTTGGGGTTGGAAACCGGAGGAGAGGACTGTAAAGTGAGAGTGATTGATGGTTGCGTCAGTGAGTTGGGTGGTAGGCTTCCCTAAATAGGAACATTTTAAGGGAGCGTTTGAAGGAAGAGAAGTTAGGGGAAAGTCTGACAGTACGAGGGAGAGCGTTCCAGAGAGTGGGGGCTGCGCGTGAGAAATCCTGCAGTCTACCAGTTTTTGGTGAGATTAGGGGATTTTTTTTACCAGATATCTTTAGATCTTTCATTACCATAAATTCAAATATTTTCATCTCCTCTGATCTCATACCTTTAGGAAAAAATTTAGAGGGTTCCTTCAGCTCGGTATGCTTGTACCGAGAGGTTTCTACCGGTCTTTTCAAGGGGATGTTTAAGAAAGAATTTTTTTAAACAAAGTTTCCGCTGAAATGTTTTAAGGTCTATACAGTTGTGTTCAAAATTATTCAACACCCACTGAAATTGAGTGTTTTGGCCAGTTTGACATGGATTTTGATCATTCAGTCATCTTGCTTACAATTAAATCAAAGAGGCACGTGTAGGTCAGACAAATATAACATAACATTTATAATGAAATAACCACAAATGTCTTTTCTGTGCTCACATCATTATCAGTTTTATTCAACCCCCAAGTGACATTCAATCTTAGTACTTCGTACAACATCCTTTTACAGTTATAACAGCTTTTAAACGTGAAGCATAGCTTGACACAAGTGTCTTGCAGCGATCTACGGGTATCTTCGCCCATTCGTCATGGGCAAAAGCCTCCAGTTCAGTCACATTCTTAGGCTTGCGCACTACAACTGCTTTAAGTCCCACCAGAGGTTCTCAATCGAATTTAAGTCAGGTGACTGTGATGGCCACTCCAAAATGTTCCAGCCTTTAATCTGCAACCATGCTCTAGTGGACTTGGAGGTATGCTTGGGATCATTGTCCTGTTGAAAGGTCCAACGTCTCCCAAGCCTCAGGTTTGTGACGGACTGCATCACATGGTCATCCAATATCTCCTGGTACTGAAGAGAATTCATGGTACCTTGCACACGCTGAAGCTTCCCTGTACCTGCAGAAGCAAAACAGCCCCAAAGCATGATTGACCCCCCGCCATGCTTCACAGTAGGCAAGGTGTTCTTTTCTTCATAGGCCTTGTTCTTCCTCCTCCAAACATAGCGTTGATCCATGGGCCCAAACAGTTCTAATTTTGTTTCATCAGTCCACAGAACACTATCCCAAAACTTCTGTGGTTTGTCCACATGACTTTTGGCATACTGCAGTCGACTCTTCTTATTCTTTGGAGACAGCAAGGGGGTGCGCCTGGGAGTTCTGGCATGGAGGCCTTCATTATGCAGTGTGCGCCGTATTGTCTGAGCTGACACTTCAGTACCCACATCTGACAAATCTTTTCTCAGTTCCTCAGCAGTCACACGGGGACTTTTCTCCACTCTACGCTTCAGGTAGCGCACAGCAGTCAAAGTCAGCATCTTCTTTCTGCCACGACCAGGTAGCGTTTCAACAGTGCCCTTTGCCTTGAATTTGCGAATGATGCTTCCTATGGTCTCTCTTGGTATGTTTAACATCTTTGCCACCTTCTTATAGCCATTGCCCTTCCTGTGAAGAGTAATCACCTCTTCTCTTGTCTTCCTGGACCATTCTCTTGACTTCACCATGTTTGTAACCACACCAGTAAATGTCTAGAAGGAGCTGAGTATCACAGTCATTTTAAAGCTGCCTAATTGGTGCTTATTATGCTTTATTGCTGCTCCATGACATCCACAGGTGTTTTTAATACCTGATTGAAAACACTTGAATGAACCTCTGTTCTTCAGAGTGGTAGTCTTTAAGGGGTTGAATAATTGTGTCTATGAAGAATTCACAAAAGAAACATTTACTACTGTATTACAAAACCAATTGATGTCATTTTAGTTGCATATGGTTCTTTAAAAAGTCCTTGTAGGATTTCATTCTGAATACAATTACAAATGTACACTAAATTCCCTAAAACCCTTTACAGCATTGGGGGTTGAATAATTTTGAACACAACTGTATATAGATCAAACTTATTAACTTTAACACTTGGAACGAACTTGAGTCCTTTTTTTAAAACTTTCCTCTCTGGTTCAGTGGCCATGATGACTTAGATTAAAAATTCTCTTCATATCTGGTTCTACTGGTTGGTTGCCTTTCTTGCTTTTTTCCTTACTACTTTTGGATCTGCCTGCCCTAGTCCCTCGCCTGTTCTTTCTAGTTGTCTTTTTAATGGTCCTGATTTCCCTAATATAATTCCCCGTGGCTCTAATTTGGTGTTGATACTCGTTAGATCCTGGGCTGGTGGGTCGTGATCCTTCAAAAAAACCTGTTCTCTATCCGCAAGGGTTTGATATTTGTTGTAACTATGGAAATCTTTTTTGGGGGAAATTCCCTTATTCCATCTGGAAGCCCACTGATGAGGAAGACTATTAGATTTGGTATCTTTTGCTCCTTGTAAACTTTTCCTGATGGGTGCATAGGTGATTTTGGGATCTGCATGAGAAGTGGATGCTAGGGGAGAGACAGGGGTATGTGATGTCCCTTATCTCGTCTGGGCTTTTCCCAGTGGAGACATGTGTGATGGAACCGTTCTCTTCCGTCTGTCCTGACTCTCCAGATACCCCTGCGTTGCGGTCAGTCTGGCTACTGGGAGCGCTGTCCTCAGCGCCTCAAGCAACTTGACCCGCCCTGCTTCGGTTTCTCTGCCCTGGAGCCGTTAGGAATTTCCAGAAGGCCGCTCTGTGCCTTCTGAGGTTGAGTGTGTAGTGTAGCGTAGTTTGAAGGAGACACCAGACGCAGCTGTATGTTCCAACAGGATTCTCTCTGTCTCACTCGGAGCTTTAATGAACAAAAACGCCACTACTTATGCTGAAATCCAACAGCCATAATTTGCATAAATGACGCACATCGTCCTACTAAAATGCTAATTACATTATGTCAGATATTTACAATAAACATTCTTTAGCCTTTAGCTCACACAACATTTACATAATCTATTGTTCTAACACATCAGATTAAAGACAAACACTATCCCAGACTTCTTGAATCAACCATGCAGCCAGATAAGGGGAAAAGCCCTGTTGCATAAATTACACAGCAGTAAAGCTTGTTTACTGGCTATACAAAAACACATTTACTTACAGGAATATAAGTATTTTTAAAACTAATTTAAACTAAAACCAAACGATGTAAAATATATTTAAAATCACACGATACAAATGAACATAAAGTCTCTTGGGGTTTGAAGCGTGGAGCGCCACGTCAGCTCCATGACATATGTCCCCCCCTTCCAGAACGGCAGGGCAAGCTTAGATCCCAAACGGATTGCTTGCCACTGACGAGACTTCTCACTTTGTCCCTTTTCTGCACCCTCTTCAAAGTTCCAGGGTGCTGGCGCACACGCACCATCAGTGGGGTCTGACGGTCGCTGCAGGGTCCATAGTCCCGGGGCAAGAGGCAAGCCAACCCTCTTGTCCAGTGCTCCCAAGGACTCACCGCAGTAGTGTCTGCCAGGCAACAGGCCAACACAGTCCAGAGAAAAATTGTTCGGTAGTGGGCACACTGGGCCTCCTCCCCACATGTCTTTTTCTCCAGCATATTTCTGAAGCCCCAGGACCAGAACCCAGTCAGCATTTACAGTCCCCAGTCTCTTCTGCTGATGCCCTCCTCCCAAACATTCAAAAGGGGCCCACCCCACAATCCCAAATGGATGCAATTCGTCCTGGGACCAGGAATTTGGTAGCCTCTCAGGATGGTCACTCACCGGTTCTCCTGGTCTCTTGTGCAGGTGAGAAGAGGTCCCCTCTCTGGTAGCACCTTGGGTCATAGGGGTGGAGTGCAGGGGGGTCTCCATCTTCGTTGGGGACAAGGCACACTCTGATGCCAGCACAGCATCCACCTCCAGCAACACTGGTTACAAGCTTTCATTCGTGCCAAATATAACAGGGGCAATGATTTGATCCCCCATTGTGCTGCTCTCCTCTGGAGTGCGCAAGTGTGTGCTAGCGGCTTGTAGCAGGGAAAGCACGTGTTGAAGCTGTAGGCACTGTGCTCGTGTCCCATTGAGCTCAGCCCTCAGGTGGCTGGCAGTGCCCTGGTGCTCCTGCGCCAATACACCCAGTTGGTGTGTCAGGTGTCTCACCTCTGCCTCACTTGCCTGGGCTTGAGCAAGGCTCTCTTTCCGAGCTGCGTCTGCTTCTAGCAGCTGATGTTGGCACAGCTGGAGTTGGTTCTGGAGCAACTGTATTTCCTCCTCCTGCTCCCAGGCCCATGCCTGAATAGTATCCCGGGAGAGCTGTGTCCGCTCTAATTCCTGCTCGCAGTTCTCCAGGCAAATTTTAAAAGCTGTTTCTATGTGTAGAGCAGCTCCATTTTGCCGCTCAGTCTCCAGCTGCCCGATCATTACACGGGAGCCACGCTCCAGCTACGCTATCTGCGCCTAAGCACCACTGAGCTCCGTGTGTAGGTTGAGGGTAGAGTCCTCACAGGCCTGCAGCTGGGCCGACAATTGTTGTATGGTGGCTGCCTGTTCTTGCACTTCCATGCAGCGACCATCTCTCTCCACCGTGACAGCTGGCAGCTCATTTTGATGGTTCTGTAATGTCTCTGTCAGGGCCATTATCTGTGCTCGAGCCAGTAAGCAATTCAGCCTGTAACAAGCTGACCAGATCGTCCATGGTCTGTGTGGCCCCATCTCTCATGAGGGGAACAGCCTGGGTGTCAGTCTCTCTGGTGACCTGATACTGCCCGCTGGAAGATGGCTTACTGTTGTAATCCCCGGTCTGTGACGGTGTTTTGCTTTGGTCTGCTTTGACTCGGCCACCTCTCTTTTTCTTCCGCTTCCCGCTGGCCGGTGTGGGGAGGCTTCCTCCAGGGGCTTCAGCGACTTGTAGCTGGGCTGCAGTTTGCAACCTTTTTAAGTCTATTTCGAGTGTCCATTCCTCAGCAGCACGGGCGAAAAGGCAGAGTCCTCATACACGTCCAAGTAGCGCCCCTGGATGCTGCACAATTCTGCATGTCTGGCAGCCTGTGGACTGCCATAATTGTCTCCCCCTTAAAGTAGATCCATGCTGGGCCAGGACCACGGAACACATAGCCTGGGGGAGGCTTCTCGTCAGTTTCCCAATCCTCCTCACTCACACAATGCAGCAAGCCCTCGTATTTGCACTCAAGATCGAGTGCGGCACGCAGCCAGTTCACCAACTGGTCTCCATGGCTCACAGTGGGCTGAGGCCCCAACACTTGGGGTCTCCACAGCTGAATGTCCTCTGTGATTCTCTGCTCATAAGGAATAAATGAGCTGTCCTGATCCATAGTCCTCTGTAGACGGTTTTCTTTCACCGCAGGCAAAAACCTCTGCGGTCTCTCTCAGCGGGGACACATCTCCACTCGCTCCGGGTTGCACCACACTTGTGCCTTTGACCCTTACTTCAGTATTCGTTCCTTTCATGGCTCTCCAGCAGGTCCTTCAGGGTGTCCTGCTTGCAGGCTGTATAGTTGGAGAGCCTCTATCCACACCGCTTGCCACCAATGTGACGGAACCGTTCTCTTCCGTCTGTTGCGGTCAGCCCGGCTACTGGGAGCGCGGTCCTCAGCGCCTCAAGCAGCTTGACCCGCCTGCTTCTGTTTCTCTGCCCTGGAGCCGTTAGGAATTTCCAGAAGGCCGCTCTATGCCTTCTGAGGTTGAGTGTGTAGTGTAGCGTAATTTGAAGGAGACACCAGACGCGGCTGTATGTTCCAACAGGATTCTCATTCTCTCTCTCTCGCTCTCTGTCTCACTCGGAGCTTTAATGAACAAAAACGCCACTACTTATGCTGAAATCCAACAGCCATAATTTGCATAAATGACGCACATCGTCCTACTAAAATGCTAATTACATTATGTCAGATATTTACAATAAACATTCTTTAGCCTTTAGCTGACACAACATTTACATAATCTATTGTTCTAACACATCAGATTAAAGACAAACACTATCCCAGACTTCTTGAATCAACCATGCAGCCAGATAAGGGGAAAAGCCCTGTTGCATAAATTACACAGCAGTAAAGCTTGTTTACTGGCTATACAAAAACACATTTACCAACAGGAATATAAGTATTTTTAAAACTAATTTAAACTAAAACCAAACGATGTAAAATATATTTAAAATCACACGATACAAATGAACATAAAGTCTCTTGGGGTTTGAAGCGTGGAGCGCCACGTCAGCTCCATGACAACATGTAAGGTAATGGGATCTGTCTGTTGGATGGATACCATAGAAGAATGGGGAATGTGAGATACCTTGCTAGCCGTATCTATTGGAGAGGTAGTAGCAGGTCCCTCAACTTGCATCTCCAAAGATTTTATTGCCTGTATTGCCCCTCCTTCCACCCTTAAATCTTGCCTTTCAGGGGGTGCTATGTGTCTTGGGGGTCCTAAATTGGAAATGGACTGGACCGGCCGTTCACAGATGGGAGTATGGTTGGGATTTCTCTTAGAGGAGAATTGATTCCCATTCGTTGGATTTCTATTAAAGAAATTTTCTTGAGACTTTTTAGAGAGGAAATATTCCCTCCTCCTACCGGATTCAGCATTAGGGCCAGAGTAATATTTTTCATTAACTCTCCCGGTCAATGTCTCTACAAAATTTATTTTTCTTAATCTCCATAACTTCTTGATACACCTTCCCCAAGGTTTGTTCTAAATCATCAGAGATTAATTCAAAATCCTCAATCGTTACAAGGGTTTGTATTTTTTCGAGAAAGGAATTTGCTTTTTCATTAAAGTTCAGACAAGGACTCATTTCTAAAGTTAATAATATAGTCCATGGTTTGAGTGGCAAAACTGTTCATTAATTCTATCCATCCTTCAAGGAATCATGGATTTTCTTTGTCAGTTGCTGGCATTTTAAAGAACCTGAGGCCTCTAGGGGAGATTTTCTCCCTTATATATTTTTGTAGAGTGACGATCTCTAGTTTGGATTTTATTTCTTTAATCAGTATTCTCTTTCTAAAGAGACTATAAGCTCTTTAAGATCGGGGATAGATTTGTCAGGTGGAATGAATTAAATATCCTTAAACCAGTCATCAATATCAAGACCAACCTTCGATCTATACTCATTTAGAGACATTCTTAGCAGCCGTACCAAATCACGGACAGAGAGTTAGAACAATAAACAGTAACGTGTGTGTGATTGGCGCTAAAGAGAAGAAAAAATAATTTTTGGACGGGTGCTGCCAATAAACTCCTCCAGGTAGTCTGTCCAACTGCCCAAAAGAGAACAAATATAGAAAATAAATGGAGTTGGAGGAGGGCGCGCCCAAACTTCAAATGGAGTAATAAGAGAACAGTCTGTGTAACTGATCATTAAACGTCATCGGAATTTTCTACAAGAGATCCAAAATTGTGTAAAGCCACTCAATTTAGCATTGGTTTGTTATAAAATAGGAACCCAAGATCTTTTGGTGCATACTGACCAGTATAACCAATTTTCTAAACCCTTACCTACTGTGTCACCCCTCTCCTCTTAGATTGTAAGCTCTCGAGCAGGGTCCTTCCCTCCTACTGTTCCATAAGTGTAACGTGTATGTATATTTGTTATTCTGTCTCGCACATTGTACAGCGCTAAGGAATCTGTTGGCGCTTTATAAATGCTTGCAACTGTAACTGCTAATTTGGGCCGTGTTCGCCACTTAAGTTGCACTACATGTAACTCGTTACATCAGGTAAAAAAATTTAACCATCCTCAAAGTGGAACTAAATACCATATTAGACACCGCATCACATGAACTACTGAATACATAGTGTACAAAAGTCTCTGTCCATGTGGAATGCTTTATGTAGGCAAGTCGATCAATTGTCCGAGAGAACGTATGGCTAACCACCGGCCAGCCATCAGAGCAGCATTGGGTAATACCCAACCTGTGGAACGCCACTTCAGAGAGGCTGGCCATGCCTTTCCATCTCTGCATATGATGTGTATCGATCACATACTCCCTATGTGTAAAGGGTGAAATCGAGCCCATGAATTATTAAAGCGCGGATCCTTTTGGATTTACACACTTGCCACTTTATTATATAATTTATATAATTATTATTTATTATTAGGTTTAAATGAAGAAAAAAAACCCCTCTTATGTTCCATTTTTAATCAATTCGATAGATATAAATCCTCTGGGGTAGGTCCCGCAATTAATTTTTTTCATATTAAAGTTTTTCTTTTTCATATTTTTTTGTGCATGATTTTTTCCATGCATATTTCTTAACAGTCAAATCCAGGGGCGGATCCAGACACAGGTTTCGGGGGGGGGGGGGGGGAGTGGCACTCTACCAGTTTTGGCTACGAGCTGGTGTTGGGTTTGCAGTGACAGTAAGAAACGCACCTAATCGCAAGCTGTGCTTGTTACACTCACTCTCCCCAGAACATTGCATAGGGTCTGACCTCATGTGGCTTATGAGCCCTGCGAACTTTCCATACGAGGAGCCGAGGGTACCCCCCCCCCAGCACATACCCCTTGAAGCTATGCAGTGTAGGGTAACCCAGGTGCGGGCTGCCCAGTGCACCCTTTCCATGCTGGCAGGACACATGTGGCACACCATCTGCGCAGCAATGCAAACCCTTTCCATACCATGGGCCCAGGGTACCCCCCCTCAGAGATATACAGTTGTGTTCAAAATTATTCAACCCCCACTGAAATTGAGTGTTTTGGCCAGTTTGACATTGATTTTGATCATTCAGTCATCTTGCTTACAATTAAATCAAAGAGGCACGTGTAGGTCAGACAAATATAACATAACATTTATAATGAAATAACCACAAATGTCTTTTCTGTGCTCACATCATTATCAGTTTTATTCAACCCCCAAGTGACATTCAATCTTAGTACTTATAACTGTAAAAGGATGTTGTACTAACAGCTTTTAAACGTGAAGCATAGCTTGACACAAGTGTCTTGCAGCGATCTACGGGTATCTTCGCCCATTCGTCATGGGCAAAAGCCTCCAGCTCAGTCACATTCTTAGGCTTGCGCACTGCAACTGCTTTCTTTAAGTCCCACCAGAGGTTCTCAATCGGATTTAAATCAGGTGACTGCGATGGCCACTCCAAAATGTTCCAGCCTTTAATCTGCAACCATGCTCTAGTGGACTTGGAGGTATGCTTGGGATCATTGTCCTGTTGAAAGGTCCAACGTCTCCCAAGCCTCAGGTTTGTGACGGACTGCATCACATTGTCAACCAATATCTCCTGGTACTGAAGAGAATTCATGGTACCTTGCACACGCTGAAGCTTCCCTGTACCTGCAGAAGCAAAACAGCCCCAAAGCATGATTGACCCCCCAGTAGGCAAGGTGTTCTTTTCTTCATAGGCCTTGTTCTTCCTCCTCCAAACATAGCGTTGATCCATGGGCCCAAACAGTTCTAATTTTGTTTCATCAGTCCACAGAACACTATCCCAAAACTTTTGGCATACTGCAGTCGACTCTTCTTATTCTTTGGAGACAGCAAGGGGGTGCGCCTGGGAGTTCTGGCATGGAGGCCTTCATTATGCAGTGTGCGCCGTATTGTCTGAGCTGAAACTTCAGTACCCACATCTGACAAATCTTTTCTCAGTTCCTCAGCAGTCACACGGGGACTTTTCTCCACTCTATGCTTCAGGTAGCGCACAGCAGTCGAAGTCAGCATCTTCTTTCTGCCACGACCAGGTAGCGTTTCAACAGTGCCCTTTGCCTTGAATTTGCGAATGATGCTTCCTATGGTCTCTCTTGGTATGTTTAACATCTTTGCCACCTTCTTATAGCCATTGCCCTTCCTGTGAAGAGTAATCACCTCTTCTCTTGTCTTCCTGGACCATTCTCTTGACTTCACCATGTTTGTAACCACACCAGTAAATGTCTCGAAGGAGCTGAGTATCACAGTCATTTTAAAGCTGCCTAATTGGTGCTTATTATGCTTTATTGCTGCTCCGTGACATCCACAGGTATTTTCAATACCTGATTGAAAACACTTGAATGAACCTCTGTTCTTCAGAGTGGTAGTCTTTAAGGGGTTGAATAATTGTGTCTATGAAGAATTCACAAAAGAAACATTTACTACTGTATTACAAAACCAATTGATGTCATTTTAGTTGCATATGGTTCTTTAAAAAGTCCTTGTAGGATTTCATTCGGAATACAATTACAAATGTACACTAAATTCCCTAAAACCCTTTACAGTATTGGGGGTTGAATAATTTTGAACACAACTGTATACATATATACCCAGCCCAGGTCACACATGGAAGAATATATTTAGTGCCCTGCCAACACATGGATATATAGTGCCCCCAGCTCACATTTTATATATATTGCCCCAGCTCACATGGATATATAGTGTCTAGCAGGGGGCTCGCCTGAGTCTGAAGGCCAGCCGAGCAGGGGGGCAGCAAGTAGCCTGCGGTAGCCGGAGGACTGTCACCGCTGGAGCTCTGGTTGCACCTACATACTCGCCTACATCCTCCTACTTCAGCCCAGGGGCTCGCCTGAGACTGGAGGCCGGCCGAGCAGCCTGCGACAGCCAGAGGGCTGTCACCGCTGGAGCTCTGGGCCGAAGTAGGAGGATGTAGGTGAGTATGTAGGTGCAACCAATCAGCCATGCGAACTTGGGCCTGGAGGCCCGACTGAGCAAGCTGCTCGGCCGGCCTCCAGGCTCAGACAAGCCCCCGGCTCAGCTGGCACTTAAAGGCCCAACCGAGCCGGGGGCTCACCTGAGCCTGGAGGTCGGCCAAGCAGCTTGCTCCGCCAGCCTTCGGGATCAGGCGAGTCCCCCGGCCCAACCTCCAGGCCCAGGTTCTCATGTCTGATTATCTGTTTCGGTTTTCAGCCGAACCGATCCCGAATTTTTGGTTTCGGCTGGAAATTTCCATTTCGGTGCACCACTAATAGTGTCCCAGCTCACACATGGATATATAGTGTCCCAGCTCACACATGGATATATAGTGTCCCAGCTCACATTTTATATATATTTCCCCCTGCTCACATGGTCCCATCGGTCTCCTGCCGTCTGCCCCCAGGCCAGGCCCCTCCGAGTGCAAGTTCAGAGAGATCTCAAGGGGGTCAAGAAGGAATTTTTTCACAGTATGTTGCATATTGGCGAGCGCTTCAGACTGGGTTTTTTGCGTTCTTTTGGATCAAAAGCAGTAGGTTATGTGGGAGAGGCTGAATCCGATGGACGCATGTCTTTTTTCAGCCTATATAACTATGTAACTATGTAACTATCTCGGCTCCCAGGTGAGCGACCGAGCTTCATGTCGGCGGCCGCTCGAAAAGAGAAAAGCACTTGCCAATATTTTCTCGGGGTAGGGGCAATTGCTCCCCCTTGATCCGCCCCTGGTCACAGACTTGGTTAGTCTAAGCTCTAAGATTTGTTCTCCGTGCCATTTGGTCTTCAATTTAAATAGGTTTTCTATTTTATGGTCTTTTGTATAGCTTTATGGCTGTTTCATGCCGGTTCCCCCTGAGCAGGGCGGCCGTTAATGATCATCTTACCCCTTCTGTGAGGTGATGACCTTACTGTTATGTATACAACATATTTTCATTAGAAAGTGTATATAAGTGGCCAGTGATTGTTTTGTTAAAATTAAATACGGCTGTACAGATTGTATTTATTTGTCCAATTTATTTATTCTTTTTCACTTATTTGTATGGCTCTGGAGGAGGGCCAATTTGGTTCTTTGACCCACCTCCGACGCTAATGGTGTGCACTTGGGGTTGCTTGATTGGGAAAAAGATCTATTTGGTTTTCCTGTATGTATTATCCTGAGGAAAGTCCAAGTTGGGACTGAAATGTTGATCCTATGCAATAAATATTTTCTACTTTTAATACAGCCGCTGTGTGCGAGTGAGAGATCGATATATCTCTATATATAGTACTTACATAGGTTGTGGTGGAGGACAAAAAGGGAAATAAAAAGCCTCCACGCTATAATTAGTTTATTATTCAAGCATCCACTGCAACTGCTCCTAGCTGATGAGGGTCCAATAAACCCAAAACAGCGCTGTCCTAGGAGTGGCTTTGACCAGTTGCATAAACCTCATCTCTGCTAGCAAGCCATAGTTTGGCATAGCATTGATTTTAAGGCAGGCCTCGGAGGCTTCATATTTGCAATCTCTTTCTTTATTACTCCTATAGCAGTAAAGAAGAGTGATAACAAGAACCAGAAAAAAACATGTCAAACCCCCAACGTGGGGTAACCCTCCTCTTGCCAAGCCCAGCCCCCTAGTCTATAAACAGTCTGAGCTGGAGCAGTAACGCCCTCTTTCTTCACGAAGCTTATGAAACCGGTTGTAGAATCCCTCCGGGTGAGGGGCGTCCGCCTTGTGATCTACTTGGACGACATTCTACTGATGTCGGATTCCTCGGCGTCCCTTCAAATACATTTGTCATGGACACTCTCCCTGTTACAGGACCTGGGTTTCCTGATCAATGTGGAAAAGTCTTTGTTGATACCCACACGTTGTCTGGAATTTCTGGGTTTCCTCCTAGATTCGCACACTATGACCCTGAGCGTTCCTACTCCCAAGATTCTGTCCATCCGCAAGGAGGTTCGCTCCCTCCTCAGGGATCACTCACCCACATTGAGGGAGTTGGCAAGGGTGATTGGTCTCCTGGCGGCGACTCGTTTGGCGGTTCTGCCGGCTCCTCTACATTACAGGGCCCTCCAGAGATTGAAGGCCCGTTCTCTCCGGTCGGTAGCGGATTATCCCCGCAGGGTTCCCCTCTCGGACGATGCGAAGACGGATCTGACATGGTGGCTAACGGACTGGTCTCGGTGGAATTCTCGCCCAGTGCGATTCCCCGTGTCGTCGTTGACCATAGAATCCGACGCGAGTCGTTCGGGTTGGGGGGCGCGTTGGAGACAGGCGGTGGTTGGTCGATCCAGGAGTTACGCCTCCACATCAATGTTCTGGAGCTGATGGTGGCGTTTTTCGCCCTGAAGTGTTTCTCCAGGGGGACTGACCACCGCTGTATCCTCCTGAAACTGGACAACCTATCGGTTGTCCGTTATATCAATGCCCAAGGGGGGGCTCGTTCAGTGGCTCTGACGGCGGCAGCTGTCGAGCTATGGGATTTTTGTCTTCCCCACGTTCTGTAGTGGCTCAGTATCTTCCAGGTCTCGCCACACAGTGGCGGACTGGAATTCTCGCCATCTGACGGACTCGGGGGACTGGCGCCATCGGTGTTTGCCACCATCGACGGGCTGTGGGGTCCTCTCCAGATGGATCTGTTTGCCTCCAGACTGAATCTGCAGTTACCGAGATTTTACAGTTGGCGTCCAGATCCGGAAGCAGAAGGCACGGACGCCTTCGCTCAGGTGTGGCCGGAGGGCCGTCTTTACGCCTTCCCTCCGTTTCAACTATTGTTACGTGTTTTGAGGTGTCTCTGCGACACCGGGTCGGAATTGGTTTTAGTGACACCTTACTGGCGGTCCCAACCGTGGTTTCCCCTTCTGTTGAAGTACTCCCTGACCCCGCCCAGGCGGATCCCGACCTCGCCGTCCCTACTGACGGGACTGGACGGCCTCCCTCACCCACTGTTGCCGGAAGGTCGATTGTCCCTTGTGGTCTGGTGGATTTCCGGTTCTCATGGCGGGCCACAGGCATTTCGCCAAGAACTGAGGAGTTACTCCAACACGCTTGGGCTCCAGGCACGAGAGGGGCCTATCGCTCTGCCTGGGCAGCTTGGCACGGCTGGTGTTTGCGAAGGGGTGAAGATTCCACTTCTGCCCCTCTAAACTCGGTTCTGGATTTCCTGTCCTCTTTGTTTGACTCAGGATTGGCTTTCCGTACTATAAATGTGTACCGGTCTGCTTTATCGGCGGGCCACCTGGGTTTTGATAACTCTCCCCTGGGTAGACACCCTCTGGTTTGTCGTCTTCTTAAAAGGAGTGCGTCTGTCTCGCTCCCCGACACCCCGCTATTCCTCTACGTGGGACGTGACTCTGGTAGTGGCTTTCCTTCGCGCATGGCCGTGTAATGCCTGTCACTGCGCCAGTTGTCGGCTAAACTGTTGGTTTTGTTTTGCCTTATTTCCTGTAAGCGGGTCGGGGATGTCAGGGCGCTGGATTTTGGTGCCCGTTCTTTCTCACCGGACGGCGTTTGTTTCGACGTCTCGAAACGTACAAAGATGGCGATTCGTACTGTGTTTTTTCTGGCTTTTCCATTGATACCGGAGTTGTGTCCGGTTCTTTGTCTTCAGGAATATGAAAATCGTACTTTGGGTCTTCGTCCCTTGCCGGGATCCCCGTTATTTGTTTCGTTCCGGGTTCCTCATAACCCGGTTAGCTCACCCACTCTGGCTCGTTGGCTGTTGGATCTTGCTGGGGTTGATGTTTCGCGCTTCGGCGCTCATTCCATCCGTAGTGCTGCGGCTTCTAATGCTTTTATGGCGGGTTGTCGCCTGGAGGACATTATGAAGTCGGCTGATTGGTAGTGTGAATCTACGTTTCACTTTAAGCCGGTCTCTCATTGGTCACAAGCACTGATGCGTTGAACGTGCAAATATGAAGCCTCCGAGGCCTGCCTTAAAATTCCCAAATTTTCCTAGTCCCGGTGACGGAAAGTTTGGATTTTAATAAGGACTCGGAGGCGAGTATTTCCCACCTCTCCCGCCCTGAGGGGGGTGTGTTCTAGACCGGCCAGGATGATTGTATTTATGCGCAGCGCATGATTTGATATGGGTTGTCCTCCTGTTGATTGGGGGGGGGGGGGGGGAGAAACCGAGGGTTCGGGGTTGTTCTTTTTCTAATACCTGCCTTCGTGTTTCTGTTCTTCTTGCAGCTATTTGATGGTCTGTGGATTATGAGTCCTCACGGGATTGTCGTGTTTGCCGGATGGATCTATCGTTCCCGGGTCCTTGATCTTGTGGTTCCAGTCGCATGAAGAAAGAGGGCGTTACTGCTCCAGCTCAGACTGTTTATAGACTAGGGGGCTGGGCTTGGCAAGAGGAAGGTTACCCCACGTTGGGGGTTTGACATGTTTTTTTTTGGTTGTTGTTATCACTCTTCTTTACTGCTATAGGAGTAATAAAGAAAGATTGCAAATACTCGCCTCCGAGTCCTTATTAAAATCTAAACTTTCCGTCACTGGGACTAGGAAAATTTGGGAATTTTAGGGTTCAGTGTAATAACAGACCCAGGATGCATAAAAGTGAGACGGGTCATTTGCATATCCCACCCAGAGTTCCTTGCTGCACATGGGGAGTGTGGCACAGGAGCTCTGGGATGCAATTCTTTGAATTGCTATGATGTGCAAGAGGCTTCTGCAATAATAAACTATATATAGATATAATCTCAACTATGCTATGGTTTTCATCTGTATACCGATTGTAGAGCACATATATAAAAGAAAAACAAAACCGAATATACTCCAAACGTCCAGTTTATTTAATGGAACAAAGTAAATTCTACAAAATATTAAACAAATCAGGATAATTGGGGAAAGATCAGTTAGCAGGTGGGGGTGGAGGGATGTTTGACGGTCCATCACTGGGTAAGGGGGGCCTTAACATCGGTGGTATAGGTCCAGGTGGGAGTACACCAGGGGCTGGTGGTGGAGGGACACCTGGAGCAGGTGGCGGAGGGACGCCAGGTGGAGGAATACCTGGAGGAGGAATGCCAGGCGGTGGTACTACAGGTGGAGGCACAGCGGGATTAGGTGGGGGCGGAGGTACACCAGGAGGGGGAACACCAGGAGGAGGCATTGATGGAGGAGGTCCTGGTGGAGGTACACCAGGAGGAGGTACAACTGGGGTAGGTGGGAGTTGTGGAGGAGGACCGGAAGCTCCAGGAGGTATGGGAGGCATAGGCAATCCGCCTGGTGGGGGAGGAGGCATGCTTTCTGGCAGCGGTGGACGTGGTGGGATCCCATTCAGTAAAGGAGGAGGTGGTGGTGGTCTTTTAACACCAGGTGGCGCTTGAGGTAAAGCAGGTACTTGCGGGGGCTTTTCCATCTTAAAATGGAACTGTAAGAAGAACTGAGATGTGGCAGAGAAGATGATCAGTTGAAGCAGATTTTGAATATAACATTTGCACAGACAATCTAAAATAGAGTTTAAGAGAAAAAAAAAGGGAAATTAACTATAACCTTTAAGTGAACTAACCCTTAAATGGATACTTTACTGATAAAACAGGAAAGGGGGGGGGGCTGACAAAAGGGATACACAGCACAGAGCAGTCTCTGCAATCTTGATGTGACATGCGGCAGCCTTCTTGCGAGGGTCAAATCACATGACTACTGGGGAGGGGGCGCATTGACAAGTGTTTGAGGTACCCTCGTGCTAATGCTTATGGCAGGAATATCAAACTCCGGCCTCCCAGTTTTTGATGGCCTACAACAGAGTGTCCCAAACCTGTTCTCGGGACCCTCAACCAGACCAGATTCTGCAGATCACCTTGGGGAAATACAGACTGAATCCTGCAATCACTGAGCAGCAAATCATATCACCTGTGCTGTGCTTCGGATATCCTGCAAACCTGGCAAGGCGGAGTGTCCGGAGGACAGGCTTTGGAAATACTGGCCTACAATTACCAGAAATCCTTGTATTCCAAACATGGAGAGTGGATCATGGAAGATGTAGTAAAACTGGAAGGCCGGAGTTTGAAAACCCATCCCTTAGTGTCTCTGAACTAGTCAGCTTTAATTTGCATTACCAGATACATTCATTATACAACACCATATGAATATTATTATCCCAAGTCACATAACAGAAAGTAAACCTGTTAAGTGTGAAAAAATTACCTGTTTGGTTTCACGATTCCAATGGGTCCAGAATTTCCCTTCAACTTTATCAATTTCTCTGCTTGGCACCTGGAATAAAAAGAAAGTGTAGCCAATTTTAGCATAATAAACCTATATGTAGGAATGATGAAAATTTGTTTAGAGTAACTCATTTTATTAACTGTGCCACCTTTACTTGTGTGCTGCAGCGGCCATGAAGAACTTTGTTCACTAGGTTGGCCATCTGTAAAAGGGGTTTCATTTCCTTGCCCCATTTCCGTTTTATCATGCTTCCATCCCTGGTACCAGCTGGACAGAAATTATGCCGGTCTGTCTCTGGCTTGACTCCAGCAGCCCCTTTCCTGCCTCGTTAAACCATGCTCCAGACCAGGTTTTTGCCTCAGCCTTGTGCATCACCCAGGCTCCTGATTGACCTGGGTTTCTGATTACCCCATGGAGCCTCAGGTGTACCCCATCCCACCTGATTAGGTCTCGAAAAAAGCAAGTAACACCTCTATTACAGGGCTTCAAGAGTGAAGTCTGACCTGTCTGCCAGCTACCTGTGTTCTGTTAATCTTGTCCTGTGTCACCAATTGTTCCTGGTTTGCAGTTTTGAATTTCCTGTGTCACGACCTATCGCAACGGATTTTAAACTAGGACTCAGGTTTCATATTTTGCTTTACTTTACTGAAAATACCTCACAGCAAAGAGAACCACTGAGAATGATAGACCATCCCCTTATAACAGTCCAATCTAATCTCAGCCCTCCAGTATAAAGCCGTAGTCGCGTAGTGCATCATTAGCTTTCTTTGCTCTGCCTCACAGGACCAGATATTAGTTCTTTCTGCGGCGTTCAGCGTTTTTTCCTTGGCTCCCGCCCGCAAGATTTTTCAAATGTGTGGTCAGGAAGTCACCGACGTAGCAGTACGTGTTTTTTTTATTACAGGTACTGCGTTCACAGCCACGGCACTAACCGCAGCAGCTGTATCTTTTCCCATCAGGTTTGGTCCGCGTTGTGCTGGTAGCAGGCTTGCCACGCCCAGAGTCTCGTGAGTGCGTGACGGGAAACCTTGCGCTGCCATTTTCCACCTCGTCCGCCCTACGTCTTTCGCAGGCTTTCTGTGGTGAAGAGTGTTTCAGTCTGGCATTGTGCTTCCTAACAAAAGTTAAAAAATATTCGGTATGACCTTTTCTAAAAGGGGGGAATCTAGCAGCCATAGCTCAACTTCAGGCGCATGCCATAGATTTCACAGCCACCCCGACAACTCATTCCTCCTGCACCTCAGACAAAATGCCAGTAGGCAAAGAGATCAAAGATCTACTTCTGAAGGGGACGATCGAACAAACATCTGTGATCTCCAGATTTCTAGTGAAAAGGGGGCGCAGTCACCGACCCGTAATCAATTTACGGGAACTGAATGCTTACATTCACTATCGGCATTTCAAAATTTAGGGTATTCCATGCTTGCCAGATATGCGGCACTGGTGGTCACCCGAATTTTGATTGCCGACCACAGCAGGGGCTTCACGAGCCGCCACTAGTGCTGCCCGCAATCCCCTCCGGGATGCTTTTATTTTTTCTGCCCCTTCCCGAGGTGTCTGAGTACCCCAGGTCCCAATCCCCTTCTTGGACACGGGGTGAGGAGAATGAACAAACGCAAGCACAGACAATCCTCTCATTTGTGTCTTTCCCTTATGACTCTTCCATTTTTTCATGTTCCGAGGGGTTTCAAGGACTTAATTTTCATACTTGACATAGTGGGTGACTTGTTATGGCCTAGCGTGGCCTTTTTCTTTTCAAAATGCTGTTTTCCCTTTTCTTATTCTAGGATTCTTTGGATGTCTTATTGCACCCTGCACGGCCATTTTTAGTCCTGCTTGGCCATCACCCTTTATTGTCCGATTGTACTGAAACAAAAAATTGTAAATTACCAAAAATCCTGTTTTGCATGGAGCTACAGTGGTGAGTGCAAATGACAACCTTTTTTGTTTTAATTTACAATTTTTATTCTGTAAAGAGGTCATCATAAATCAAACCGAGTGAGGGGACTCGCATGGCTGTACAAAACATAAAAAGGTAGCTGCCAAGATATCGGTTATGCAAAAAAGGTCATCTATAAGGCAGCCGGCACACGAGCATACTGTACTGCGTCCATTACGACGCACTTTTTCACGGGAGATGGTGAGTACTGCATAAAGTGCGTCCGTAAATGTCGGATGTCTGCACACCCTAGGAAAATACATGGCGTTGTTTCTTCGTCCGTTTAGCTTTTTAACGTCGATGTTATTTTTGCATCCATGGCTTTATGCTTTGCCCGTCCGTGAACAAGTGCGCAGGGGCTTCGTGTGGTGTGTTTAATTGACTCCTTAAAAGCTACGACGGACAGCAAACAATACGGTCAGACGGACGCAAAATGTTTGCTAGTGTGCCGCCAGCCTAATGTGAAAAAAGGGTCAGCAAAGGGGTGTGTAAGCCAAATATCACAGAGTCCCTGTAGAGAGAGAGTGTGTGTGTGTGTGTGTTGTGTGTGTGTGTGTGTGTGTGTGTGTGTGTGTGTGTGTGTGTGTGTGTGTAACAAAACAACAATGTCAACTTAGAAGTGAAAAAGAACTGGACTCAGCGGGTAGAAATAAAGTCATATGGAGGGGGGGGGGGTGTCGAAACATCTAAAGTGTTCCCAAGAAAGAACCTCCCTGGCCGGGGGAACTCTGCTGAAAGCAGGGAGAAAAAGCATCAGGGGAGTCCCAAAAAACAACAGCTAAAGGAGAAGAAAATAAAAAGTAAGGATGGAAGACACCTCGACCAGCATCTCGAAACGGAGATTCTTTTACCGCAGGCAGGGCATCGCCAGGCAGGCCAGGATTCTCAGCATGTAAAGGCCCACCAACGAGGAGCAAAACTCGCAGCTCTGGTAGCGGCCAGATCCCGCGATAGCCTCCGACGCCTGCATCCCGGGTGAGAGCCCGAGCAACTTTGCTCCAGGAGACGGGGTAAGATTCCCAGGTCGCAGCAATCTCTCGGCTGATGGGAAGGGAGAGTGCTCTCCCCCCCCCCCCGGGCACTGAACAGATTCCACCGGTTCCAATAGTGCCACGGCCGACGTCACGCTGTCAGCGTTTTGCAGCCATTGGGCACGTCTGGACATTCTTTTTCCCCCCCTGCCGTTCATATTCGGCACACTTCGTGGACCCTGCGGTGAATAGTGAATTTTAATACAAGGTCTCAGAGGCTCCTATTGCAATCTCTTTTCTTGCGTTTAATACAGCAGCAAGCATAAATGTCGAAAAAAAATGACATTTAAACAAAAACATATTGCTAACAAAGGAGTAGTCTAACCCCCCTTTCCCAGTGAGACAGTCCAGTGCTCTGCAAATCTAAGTATATCCAGGTTCCTGCCTTTTCTCCCTCTTTTCTTGCTGCTGGAGAAGATAAGTATAAATTTATTTTGCTTCTCCGTTATTTGGTGGTTTCCGGTCGTCCAGCTATAACTGAGGCGACTGGAGTGGTTTAGCAGTTTGTTTATCGCTCTCTATTCAGGGGGAGTTCTGTGCATAGTTTACATGTTTTTAAAGGTTTATTTTCCGGCAGGGTTTACCTCGCGGCTGCGGCCGTTGCTAGGGGCGGGGCGCATGCACGGTAGGTTCGCGCGCTTTTGCTCCGCCGCCAGCTTAGTGTTTCCTCACGCTGGAAAGAGAAATGCCGCGCTCGAAAGCAGCACCGAGTGTGGCCTCAAAAGATTCTTCCCCTGACAGGGAATACAATTCGGAGGACAGCTCCACTCATATGGAGGGCACTCAGGATAAGGCTGGTACTCCCTCGGGCTCTAGAGCTGCTGACCCTTCTGACCCCATTCCTCCCAAAAATTTAGAGCCCCACAATCAGACCTCTATTGAGAATGCTGTTTTTAAAGCAGTTTCTGCTCTTTCCACCTCATTTTTCCCAATCCCTCAGGGACGCCATTTCAGAGGCTTAAAATGATTCTGCCCTAGTTCACCCGGGTAATGATTTGGGCAGTGTACTCACCGAGGTGAGGCCTTCTGATTCTCCCCTAACCACGGGGAAAGAGCCCATTAAATAAAGATATGCGTTGGGCTGGCATCCCTGCAACACTGCCCAGGGAGTCAATGCCGGGGACATGCTTACCAAAAAACCCACCCCGTGGAGTCTGACTCTGTAAAATGGGTTAAACATTATGAGTCTTCCCAGTCACAAGATCAACCTTCCACTTCCAGTGGACAGGGCAATCCTCCCTTCTCAGGGGAGGAAAATAGAGAAGACTCCTTAGAAGTGCATGCCTCAGATGATTAATTTACTGATATGCCACTTATTCCCCATCAAAAGGTCTGATAAAACTGACCTATTTATGATCCAATGGGTAATCCCATGTTCACCCCAGAAGATCTGTCCCATCCTCGCTCCACAGAATGGACTCGCACTCCACATGTGGAAGCTTGGATTGATGCGCGAGTGCGTAAACCTCTCGACAAGGCTACCAGGAACAGAATGAGAGCAGAGTGTCCCTGACCTACTACAGTAGGGAAAACTTGCTTGACCCCTGATGTAGACAAAAAATGTATAAAATTTGTTGAGAATAAGGTTGGTCCCAGAATAGGGGCAAATCGAGGAGATCAGGAACGTTACCTGCGGGTGGACGCGCTGAGCGCGTCCTCCGCAGCAAAAGGGTTAAAATGGATCTGCAGCTGGCAGCAGTAGCGGACAACGAATTGGGTGCTAAAGCCCAAGGATGGCTGAATGGCCCAGGATTTTTACGAGACACAGGGGCATTTACTACTATGGAAAAAGTTGCAACCTCCATTAAAAAAGTGTTCACAGCTCGGATTTTTGCAAGGGCCGGCAGGGTCACGGGCTGTCGCCCTGCCGGCTGCGGAACAGCAGGCATCTCCTGCCAATTTACAGGCTCCGTGGCGTATGACGCCTCACAATCAGAGACCACAGTGGCCAACTTTTTCCCCTTCCATTCACAGCCCTGGCGTGCCAGAGGTTTCCGAGGCTATCGTGGAGTATAAGTATCAAGGTACAACGACTGAATTCATCACTTGGAGGTTTAAGTGGGGGGTTGGTCGTTTATTTTTATGTCTACCATGTTGGCGAGAGATCACGTCGGATGCATGGGTGTTAGACACAGTGAAAGGTTTTCGCATAGATGTCAGCTCTGCTCCTGTTCAACGCTCCTTTCCCCCTCCGTTGATTTTCTCGGTGGCGGAGAGAGCGTTGATAGAGGAGGAGATCTCCGACCTATTGCGGAAAGGGGCCATAGAACGGTAAACACTAGGGGACGAGTGTCACGGTTCCCGGATCCCACCACGCAGTCCTTAAAGCCCAACACTCCACAGAGCCCAAAAGCTACCAACAGGGTAGCCGTAGAAGAATCTCTGTCTGGTCCTTAGAATTGGCCAGGTATACTAGCTAGACAGAAAGGGTTAATCAAAGACAATGTCGTAATACAAAACCAGGTCAGCAACACGGGGGTAGTCAGATGAGCCAGAATCAGGAATACAGAGTATAGAATAGTCAAATGGAATAGCCGGGTCGATATCAGTGCAGAAGAGTAGTACAAGAAAATAGTCTTGGGCAACGGAAGGCAGAATAGTCAGAAAACAAGCAGAGGTCAATAACAGGTTAAATCACGAGAGAATTCAGGTACAAGGAGCTCAGGTATGGATAACCACGATCTGGCACTGCTTAGAAGTAACTGTTGGTTTTTAAAAAAGACCTTCACCAGACCGCGCCCCCCTCTCAAACCGCACCTCGTGCAGCCACCTCCCTGCCTGTTTCAATTTAAACTGGGTGTTGGTGAGCGAGCAGCATCAGACATGCTGCCTTCAAGCACACCGGAAAGGCTGGAAGCCCCCAACGTTACAGCACCCCCTCTCCAAGGGGAGGCCATCGGACGACCAACAGGACAAGTGGCAGGACGACCACCGGGGCGAGTGGCAGGACGACCACCAGGGCGATTGGGGTGCGAGGCATGGAACGCCCTGACCAACCTAGAGGCAGACATGTTGGAAGCCGGAATCCAGGACCATAACCCACCCAATTGACCAGGTACTGCAGAGCACCCCTGAACAGCCTAGAATCCAGAACTTTCCTAACCTCATACTCCGTCTCTCCATCAACCTGAACAGGTGGAGGAGGAGGAACGACCCGCGTGTACCTGTTACACAACAAAGGCTTCAGTAGGGAGGTGTGGAAGACGTTGTGCAAGCGAAGATGTCTAGGAAGGGCAAGAGCATAAGCCACAGGGTTAACGCGGCGAATGATCTTGTATGGACCGATAAACCGAGGTGCCATTTTCATAGAAGGCACCCGCAACTTCACATTCCTAGTGGACAACCAAACTCTATCCCCCACATTGTAGGAAGGAGCTTGTAACTTATGCCTGTCAGCCTTGCGTTTCTGGACAGCAACATTGCGCTCCATGTTTTCGCGAATCAGTCTCCAAATATCCTGTAGTTGTGTGAGATGTTCGAGGGCCGGGATGGCCTGTTCAGCAAACTGAAGCGGTAGAGCCAGAGGGAAAAAAACCATATAGCAGAAAAAGGAGAGCGGCCAGTGGTCTCGTTAACGGCGTTATTACGTATATACTCAGCCCAGGGCAACAACTCCGACCAATTGTCTTGTTGATGTGTGGTAAAGCAACGTATGTACTGTTCGAGACCCTGATTTGCCCTCTCTGCTGCCCCATTGGTTTGTGGATGATATGCTGAAGAGAAGGCCAATCGCACCCCCATCTCTGCACAGAAATCACTCCAGAAACGAGAGACGAACTGCGCTCCTCTGTCAGAGACCATTTCAGACGGAACCCCATGTATTCGTACAATCTCTCTAGCAAAGACGACTGCCAGTTCTTTGGCTGTAGGAAGCTTAGGTAAAGGAATAAAATGAGCCATTTTGGAGAAGCAGTCTACAACTGTCAGAACCACAGTATGACCCTTGGACTTCGGCAAGTCCACAATAAAATACATGGATAGATGAGAGCAAGGCCTATTAGGAATGGGTAAAGGCTGCAATAGACCGACAGGCAAGGTTTTACTGGTTTTGCTTCTGGCACAGACTTGACGAGCCAAAACAGACGTACGTCCTGTCGCATGGTGGGCCACCAGAACTGTCTGGAGATACTGGTAAGAGTCTTAGTAATACCAGGATGACCTGCTGGTTTTGAATCATGAAACATTATGAGTAATTCTTGTCTTTCCTTTTCAGGCACAAACAACATATCTTGAGGCTTGTTAGGTGGAGCCCCCATTTGAGCTGCTTTGAGGCGTTCCAGAAAAGGCGAGGAAACCGACAAGACTGTGGAAGCCACAATACGTTCAGGAGGAACTATAGGATTGTGGTCTTGTGTATTTGATTCATACGGGTCATATTGACGAGATAAGGCATCAGCCTTTACATTGCAGTCACCTGGTCTGTAAGTCAATACAAAATTAAACCGAGACAGTAGCAATGACCACCTGGCCTGTCTCGAGGTCAAACGTTTAGCATCCCCGATGTACGTAAGGTTCTTATGATCAGTGATTATCAACAAAGGGTCAAGAGTACCTTAACCACTTCAATGCGGTGGACGCGCTCAGCGTGTCCAACCGCATTGGTACTTGGCTGCGGAGGACGCTCTGAGCGCGTCCTCCATTTGCAGCCCGCGATCAGCCGGTATTCCGGCTGATCGCTTGGCCCCCCGGTGCGGGCTGACATCATCGATGTCAGCCCAACCTCCGGGACCCAGGCGGGCACGATAGGCGTCATCGCGCATGCGCGATGACGTCTATTTCAGGCACCCCCCCGCCATTGCAGGGAAGGTGCCTGAAGGGGAGGGGGGAGGTCCTTCGGACCTCTCCCCCTCCCCATCCGTGCGGGCCAGCGATTAAAGGCAGGCACCGCCTGGAAGGGCACAGCCTGCCCTTCCAAGCGGCGGCTGTCTTTAACCCCTAGGGGGCTGGATCGCGATATGGCGCCAACATGCGCCATATCGCGGTCCCCTCCCGGAGCTGGCCGACATCTTGGATGTCGGCCAAGCTTCCGGGATATCCCCCTAATGACTGGCGTCATCGCGCAGAGCGCGATGGCGCCAGTTTTTAAATTAACCCCTTGCTGCCACCTATAGTGGAGATAGGGGGTTCCAATGAACCCCCTATCTCCCGATCCGTGACAGCTAGGGGTTAATGTTTACTATCATTGGAACGGCCAGAGCGTGGCCTTTCCAATGATACCAAACATGACCATGTAAAAAGTAAAAAAAAAAATTTAGCTAGATTTATTAGTGCAATAATATTGTTCCCATTTCAATTATAATGTGAACAATGATGCTGCACTAACGATTTTTTCTATGGGGGGGGGCGTTTGCTAAAAACACGGAATTTCCCCCAAAAAAAGTAACGATTCCTCATTTCTAATTTTTTTAACAAGCGCACCCCATAGAAAATATAACCGCAAACGATCGCATTTTAAAATGTGAAAAAAAACCACTTTACACATTGTAAATTATTGAAAATTCAAATTTTATTGCATTTTTTGTTATAATATACAGACATGACATAACGTATACATATAATAATGACATATTATGAATCTGCACAGTCTGCCGGAAAGAACGATATAGAATATGTCTGGGTCATATATTAAAATAAGGCTTCAAAACGCGTTTAAACCTGATGAGCGAAACCGGTAAAAATTAGCTCAGCACAGAGGTGGGAAAAGGCTCAGCAGCGAAAGGGTTAACCTGTCGAACAGTTCTGATATGAGGGATAGGGTACACATTCTTGATGGTGATCTTGTTAAGCCCCCTAGAAAAATCGATACACGGGCGTAAATCTCTCTTTTTTTTTTGACACAAAAAAGAACCCAGCCCCTGCTGGAGAAGAGGAACGTCTGATAAAACCTCTCCAAATTCTCCTTTATGTACTCCATGATTTGGTTCTCTTTTATGAATAAAGGATATACTTTGCCTCGAGGAGGCATGGTACCTGGATGAATATCTATGGCGCAATCATACGGTCTATGTGGAGGTAGTTTCTCTGCCTCGCTTATCGAATACAGCCCTGAGGTCGGCATACCAGTCAGGAACCTCTGTAGACAATGGAGGAGCTGTAGGTGTGTTCAGGGCACCAATATGCTGAATGGGTATTAAACAAGTCCCAAAACAAGACAGTAGCTCTCCCTTAGCCCAATCAATAACAGGATTATGTTCCACCAACCAAGGGAAGCACAACAGGATTGGAAGGTGAACGGATAACCTGAAATATGATCTCTTCTTTATGCAAGAGACCAGTGGTAAGAACCACTGTAACAGTATCGTGAGTAATTCTGGGGCAGGATAACGGCCTACCATCTATGGCTTCGACGGCCAAGGGTCGTCCCAGAGGGAGAGAAATGGAGGAATCGTATTCAACATCAATGAAATTACCAGCAGCCCCAGAGTCAACAAGAGCGGTAGTATGCGTGGTCTTGGTCTCCCAAGCCACGGATACTGGTAACAAGAGGGTCTTTGACAGGAGACATGAACGTCACACCCAAGGCCTGTCTCCTTAGGTGCGGTAGTTTTCCAATTTATCATGCATTCTAGGGCAAGTGGGACATTGAAGTCGTAAATGTAATTTTAAACCACAATACAGGCACGATCCCTCACAAAGACACCTTGTTCTCTCTTCCTCTGTAAGCCTAGTTGCATAGGCTCAGAGGGAGGGGATAACGCTCTTGGTGGTGCCTGAAAGACAGGGGCCAACTTTGGTAACGGTCCCTTAGGTTTCTCTCTTGGAGTTCTTCTGTCCCTTATCTGATCATCCAGATCTATACAATAATCTATAAATTCACTCAACACCTCAGGTAATTTATGAGGGGCCAACTCATGCATCAATGACTCCGATAACCCCTCCATAAAAGCCAGAACCAGAGCCTCATTAGTCCAGTTCACGTCAGAAACCAACGTTTTAAATTCTATAGCATAATCAGATACAGTCCTGTTCCCTTGACGTATGCGGAACAAGGATTTGCCAGCTACCTTGGCCTTTCTGGTAGGATTAAACGTACGTTTTAACTCGGCTAAGAATGCTTTATAGTTCAGTATGATAGGCTTCTCTGCCTCCCATAAAGGATTCGCCCATGTCAACGCTCTGCCAGACAGATGGTTAATAATGAACCCCACTTTGGCCATGTCAGTGATAAACATTTGTGGATTTAATTTAAAATGAATATCCACCTGGACCAAAAATCCCCAGCACTCCGAGTGAGTACCGTCAAACCTCATAGGAGCAGTCATGTGTACCTGGGATGTCTGAACAACAGGGGACACAGGTATAGCAGGCGGAGGTGCAACCCCAGCTGGTTCCAGGTGAGCCGTACGAGTCAGGATAGTTTGTAAGGCGAGAGCAAACGGATCCATCCTATGGTCCTGCTCGTCCTGTCTGGATACAAAGTTACTCAAATGCTGTGTTAAGTCTGCGGGATCCATTTTGGCCAGATCGTAATGTCACGGTTCCCGGATCCCACCATGCAGTCCTTAAAGCCCAACACTCCACAGAGCCCAAAAGCTACCAACAGGGTAGCCATAGAAGAATCACTAACTGTCTGGTCCTTAGAATTGGCCAGGTATACTAGCTAGACAGAAAAGGTTAATCAAAGACCATATCGTAATACAAAACCAGGTCAGCAACACGGGGGATAGTCAGACGAGCTAGAATCAGGAATATAGAGTATAGAATAGTCAAATGGAATAGCCGGGTCGATATCAGTGCAGAAGCGTAGTACAAGAAAATAGTCAGAAAACAAGCAGAGGTCAATAACAGGTTAAATCACAAGAGGATAACCACGATCTGGCACTGCTTAGAAGTAACTGTTGGTTTTTAAAAGACCTTCACTAGACCGCGCCCCCCTCTCAAGCCGCACCTCATGCAGCCACCTCCCTGCCTGTTTCAATTTAAACTGGGTGTTGGTGAGCGAGCAGCATCAGACATGCTGCCTTCAAGCACACCGGAAAGGCTGGAAGCCCCCAACGTTACAACGAGGAGTTCCTGAGCAATCTATTCCTGGTACCCAAGAAGAGAGGGGAACGCCGACCCGTGCTCAGTTTGAAAGAACTAAACCTATCGATCGCTTACAACCATTTCCAGATGGAGGGCCTTCACTTATTGAAGGATGTCCTTCACCAAGGAGATTGGAAGGACGCCTGGCATTTCCTATGGCAGAGAAATCCAGGAAGTTCCTCTGCTTCCATTGGAATACCGTCACATGGCGTTTCCGTTGCCTCCCATTCGGGCTTTCTTCAGCTCCTTGGTGTTTCACCAAGCTGTTGAAACCGGTGGGGAGTCACCTCAGATCTCAGGGTGTTCATCTCATATATCTGGACGACATCCTTCTGATGGCGGAGTCCACGCAACTCCTAGCAACCCACATCCAACAGACAATTTTTTTACAAGAATTGTATTTTCTGGTGAACGAGGAAAAATCAATTCTTCAACCCGTCCAATTTCTGGAATTTCTGGGTCTCATGGTACATCCCGTTCAGATGTCACTGGTACTGCCAGAACACAAAGGCAAGGCCATTCTGAAAGCGATAAGTGCGCTTCTCGCCAACGTCTCCCCGACCTTGAGAGAACGCGCACGTGTAATAGGGCTCTTGGCGGCTACGAAACTGGCGGTGCACCCAACACCTCTCCATTATCGGGCCCTCCAACGCCTGACAGCCCTTTTCCTTCGGAAGGGACTCGATTACTCAGATCAGGTTTAGCTCACGGGAGGGAGCGAGAGGGAATCTCCGGTGGTGGATCGGAAACCTCCGGTCCTGCAACGGCAGGTCCATTACGATTCCTCCCCCATCGGTGATGATAGATTCGGATGCTTGTCTATCAGGTTGGGGAGCCCGATACGGGAATTTGATGACAGTGGGTCCATGGTCCCCCCAAGAAGCGAGATTCCATATCAACGGGCTAGAGTTGTTGGCGGGTCTCTTCGCCTTAGAGTTTCCTCAAACCGGCGGGTCAGTTGTCCAGGGTTCTGTGGATGGACAACTTTCCAGCGATAAGATACATAAACGCTCTGGGGGGCCCTCGCTCCGCTCTCCTAACCGGGATGGCAACACGACTTGGGATTGGTGCTTCCCGAGAGGGATAGTGGTACAGGCCCAATTTATTCCAGGTGTGTCGAATCTTCTAGCAGATTGGAGTTGAGGCACATGGAGGACTCCGGGGACTAGCGTTTACACTTGTCAGCCTTTGCCAGCGTGACGGCAGTGTGGGGGTACGTTTCAGGTCGACCTGGTGCCTCCCGCCTCAACACCCCACTTCTACAGTTGGCGTCCGGATCCCATGGCTCTAGCCACGGATGCCATTCTGCATAACTGGGAGGGTCCGCGACAGTATGCGTTTCCCCCATTTCAGCTAATATCTCAGACGTTACACCAGATCCAGGTTCAGGAGGCGGAATTGGTTCTAGTGGCCCCATTCTGGCGCAACCAACCTTGGTTTCCCCTGTTCCTGGAACTTCTGGTGGATGTCCCTGGATTACTCCCGGATCTGCTGGTGGAAGGACAAGGGAACCGCATCTACTGTTGTCGCTGGGCACGTGCTCGGTCCTAGCCTCCTTGGTCTCGGGTCATCTGGGGCGACCGGAGGGGTTTCGATCTGAGCTAGAACGCTCCTACAGGCGGCATGGGCCCCGGGCACTCTGTCCTGCTACGACTGGCCTGGGCCCAGTGGTCTGGTTGGTGTGGGTCACGGGATCAGGATTCCTTTGAGCCCCTCTACATTTCATCCTGAATTTCTTGTCAGAATGTTTTGACGAGGGTAGAGCGTATAGGACTCTTAACGTTTACAGGTCGGCCCGGTCGGTCTACCATGAGGGTTTCCAAGGGGTCCCGGTGGGCAAGCATCCCTTGGTCTGACGGTTGTTGAGGGGCATTAGGTGTTCGCGTCCTCCGCTCCCTCGATACTCGGAGACCTGGGATGTCGCACTATTGCTCAATTTCTTGATGACATGGCCATCTAATGAGACTCTCTTTAAGAGAGCTATTGGCCCTCCTCTGTCTTATTTCTTGCAAAAGAGTAAGCGATGTTCAGGTTTTGGATTTTCAGATCAGATCCTTCGTTCCGGAAGATGTTCGATTCGATATCTCTCGTCGTATGAAAACGTCTTTAACATCAGTGTTTTATCCGGCGTTTCCGACGCAACCAGCATTACATAGTTACATAGGCTGAAAAAAGACATGCGTCCATCGGGTTCAGCCTCTCCCACATAACCTACTGCTGTTGATCCAAAAGAAGGCAAAAAACCCAGTCTGAATATGCAACATACTGGGAAAAAATTCCTTCTTGACCCCAGAATGGCAGTCAGATTTCTCCTTGGATCAAGAAGCTTTTACCCACATATTAAATATTATAACCCTTAATATTCTGTGTCTGCAGGAAGTCATCCAGTCGTTTTTTAAAAGTCTGTACAGACTCTGACCCAACCACCTCAACAGGCAGAGAATTCCACAGCTTTATTGTTCTCACCGTAAAATAACCCTTCCTATGCTTTAAGCTAAATTTTCTTTCTTCCAGTCTAAATGGATGACCCCGTGTCCTGTGTATAGACCTGTTAATGAATAGGGGCCCCGTATATATTTATATAAGGTTATCAGATCCCCTCTAAGGCGCCTTTTCTCTAAACTAAACAGGTTTAAGCTTGTTAGTCTTGCCTCATAACTTAACCCTTCCATCCCCCTTATTAATTTAGTTGCCCGTCTCTGCACTTTTTCTAGCGATATAATATCTTTTTTTAAGACAGGTGCCCAAAATTGCACGGCATATTCAAGGTGCGGCCTGACCATTGATTTATACAGAGGCAAAATGTTTTCATCCCGTGAGTGAACTCCCCTTTTAATGCATGCCAGTACTTTGCTGGCCTTGGCGGCTGCTGTTTGACATTGCACATTGTTACTTAGTTTGAAGTCTATGATTATTCCCAAATCCTTCTCCTGCTTGGATTTCCCTAACTCCGTACCATTTAGGGTATAAATTGCTTGTGTGTTCTTCACTCCAAAGTGCATAATTTTGCATTTATCTAGATTAAATTTCATCTGCCACTTAAGTGCCCAGTCCCCCAATCTATCTAAATCCCTCTGCAGCGAAGTAACATCCTGCTCACATTGTATTACTTTTCCTAGCTTTGTGTCATCTGCAAACACTGATACATGACTTTCAATGCCTATCTCAAGGTCATTTATAAATAAATTGAATAGTATTGGTCCTATAACAGACCCCTGAGGGACACCACTTCCCACTGGTGTCCATCTTGAAAATGTACCATTTATGACCACTCTCTGTACCTTATCTTTTAGCCAGTTTTCTATCCAAGAACAAGTATTTTCATCTAGACCATTTTTTCTTAATTTAAATAGTAACCTTTTGTGTGGAACTGTGTCGAAAGCTTTGGCAAAATCTAAGTAAATCACATCCACTGCGACCCCCTGATCTATACTTCTACTTACTTCCTCATAGAATGTAATTAGGTTAGTCTGACATGATCTGTGTTTCATGAAACCATGCTGATTTTTGCCAATTACATTATACCTCCCAATAAATTCCTGAATATTATCCCTTAGTAACCCCTCAAATACTATCCCAGCCACAGATGTTAAGCTCACAGGTCTATAATTCCCAGGCACAAATTTTAAACCTTTCTTAGATATAGGGACCACGTCAGCTTTTCTCCAATCCTCTGGTACTATTCCTGAAATAAAAGAATCTTGAAAGATTAAGAACAGAGGTTTACATATTTCAACACATAGCTCTCTCAGTACTCGCGGGTGAATTCCATCTGGCCCTGGGGCTTTATTAACATTCACATTGTTTAATTTCTGCAAAACCTTGTCCTGAGTCAACCAGTCACTTTGTATTAGTAAGTTTTTATTAATGAATTTCATGTCTCCTGTTATAGGTTTCTCTTTGATAAATACTGAAGAAAAATAATCATTTAAAATTTCTGCCTTATCCTGATCTTCAGTTAACAATAACCCTGACTCCGATTTTAGTGAACCTACATTTTCACTCTTGGGTTTTTTAGAATTTATGTACCTAAAGAATCTTTTAGGGTTGGTCTTGCTCTCTTTGGCTATTTCTTTTTCATTTTCTAGTTTAGCCCATCTAATCGCATTTTTACATGCTTTATTGGCTACCCTATATGCTTTATGTCCCGTAACTTGTTTACAGGTTTATGAGAACCGTACGGTGGCGCTGCGTTCGACAGGGGTGTCGCCACTGTTCATTTCATATCGCTCTCATGCCACGGTGGGTTCCACTACGCTGGCTAAAATGATTATTGGCGCTGGCTGGGGTGGACGTGGCTAGGTTTGGGGCACATTCTGTTCACAGCGCCGGGGCTTAATCGACAATGATAGCGGGTTGCCGACTGGATGATCTGCTTAGGTCAGCCGATTGGTCTCGCGAGACCACTTTTCGGACCTTTTATTTTAAGCCTGTAGTTCATTGGCCGTCCGCTCTTATGGATCAGCTTTGAACTTGCAATAGGTGCCTCTCAGACCTTGAATTAAAATTATAGAATTTAGCTAAGTATGACGGTAAGTTAGAATTTTAATAAAGGACTCAGAGGAGAGTATTGCCCACTCTGCCCTCCCAGGGCGGATTCATGGGTTGGCTGTGCGATTTTGCACCTCGCGCTGGTTTCTCACTCTTGTTTCAGCTCCGTGAGATGTGCTGATTCGTCTGGTGGCAGTTCCTGTCTTCAAGGTCCGGCTGGATCATCTTCATGTTCTCTACGCCTGTTGACCCGTTGTTAGCAAGGAAAAGAGGGAGAAAAGGCGGGAACCTGGATATACTTCTAGACTTGCAGAGCATGGGACTGTCTCACTGGGAAAGGGGGGGTTAGACTACTCCATTGTTAGCAATATGTTTTTGTTTAAATGCCTGTTCTTTTTTTTTTTACATTTATGCTTGCTGCTGTATTAAAAGCAAGAAAGAGATTGCAATACTCGCCTCTGAGTCCTTTATTAAAATTCTAACTAAGGCTAGGGTCAGACTAACGCATTTTTCACGTTGTCCGTGAAAATGTGCGTTCGAAGAATGGACGTATTTTTTCACGGAATACGCAATAGCGGTCATACTATGCGCAGTTTCATCCGTGATTTTGTACGGATCATCAATAAAACACTTCTTGCATCTGGACGTTATGTTGGCTGGACATTAGCAGCGTCTGACGTCTCCAATTCACGCACACACGCCTCTAGCGGACGCAGCGCACTCTGTACGTCAGTACTAGTGGTTTAACGTTCTCGAAAAAATGCGTTCATTTTCCACTTGCGTTGCGCAGCCGGACTTTTGTGCGACCGTACTTCGTATATTGGCCGTCATTGCCCGTCATTTGCTGCTAGTGCGGCCGTGATTAAGTGCGCCAGAACGCGCGTTCGCACTGCCTCAGTCTGACCCTAGCCTTAACGTCATACTTGGCTAAATTATATAATTCTCCGCAGGGTCAGCAAAATGGAATCACTGAAGTGCGCCGTACCAGAAAGCACTCTAGTAATCCTGACCACTTTAGCTTTGTAAAGTGGCCAGGATGTGTAGAGTGTAGAAAGCAAGGTTTCACTGATCCGAATACTTGCTTGAAACAGAAAAAGTGAGGGTTTAAGTGGTTTTGGTCTCTTAAAAAGGAAACAAATAATTATTTATAAAGTATTTTACCAGGAAGGATATATGGAGATTGTCCTGGGTATTGAAGTTAATATGCACTTTAAAAGGTTTTTTTCTTTCCACCCTTGAAAACATTTGGACTTTTGACCTGTTGTTCATACACACTGAATATGATTTGATTAGAATATTAAGATTAACATTTTAGAAAACACAGCTTAAGAGTACAGCAGAAACCACATCCACTTATTTTTCACAACATTTAAGCCCTTGTATAGCTGAGCTCACCTTAAACGCAATTGTTTCATAAGGTTCAGCTGCCATTAATAGATACTGCCAACGTCTATCTGGGGGCTCAATCCTCTGTTCATAAGCAGACATAAAACGGTGTCTGGGAATTATGCTTTCTGCTATCTCGGGATAATCAATCTGAAGAGAAATAGCATTAATGTCATAAAATTCAATAATGTACAGAAATAATTAGAGAAAAAAATCTGAACAGTGTGTTCAGAGAGAAGTAGTACCATTAATAAACCGTAGGAGGCTCCATAAACCACCTTTCCAATTGTTCTAAATAAATTTTATTAGACATACAAAACATAATAACATACCCATGTAAAAAACATATAATGAAAATGGTAGGCGATGTTCTTATAACCCAATTAAATTGGGGTATATCTGCAAATAGAGACAATCAGACCTGTATAGCGATATAAATAGCCGGTCATCAAATCACCGGATTGTCTCACGTTAATAGATGGATAGCCCAGAATATAAGGACCAGTATAATTTCAACCTATTCTATAGATGGAGTCATTAGGCATAGCATACGATAGGACCCAATTCTGATCTGTTTGAAGGATATGCAGAGTGGCATTAAGAATGACCAAAAAATTGGCAGAGTATTCAAAGCCAAGATACTTAGTAATAATCAGACACTGTTGGTATAATTTAGAATTATACGTCTCTCAGGGTAATCTCATGTGATATTCCACCATATCTTTCAGAAAGACGAGACATGATGTTACAACAGTTCGTATGTGATCATCAGATTGTCCGTTGCATATTGATATATTGTCTAGGACAATAATGTGGCCAATTAGCTACTACTTCTATTCTTAATTAGAGCGTTCCTTATACTGTTTGAAGAGAACCCAAAGAATAATATACACACAATCGTGATTGTAAGGATTGTGAAATTCAATTGGGTTAATAGTAAGGAAAAGGAAACAAATGCGTTTCGAAAGGTAAACCTTTCTTCATCAGGAGAAAATTACTTTTCCTGATGAAGAAAGGTTTACCTTTCGAAACGCGTTGAGCAATACAATTTTGTTTTAACAGATTCACTTGGGGGTAACCCCACTATGGAATTTTTTATGGCGATTTGAATATTTGATCTCTTGATCTTTTTTCTGCATTTATTGATGGCTATGCAGTATGTTGGCTAACTAAGGAACCCGGGGGGGGGGGGTGTTTGTGAGGGTCCTGAGAACGAGCAACAGCACAATGGCCTGCTCTACGGTGGGTGCCCGCTCAGGTCTCACAAACAAGGTTTTAGCTTGCTTGTGCCATTACAGGGATGAATTTTCCATATGCAAATCAGCCTGCTCTCACCCAGAAAGGGTGGCCAGTGCTGATTGCCAAGGACGTCATCCCTGCACGAGAGGTGCAGCAACCCCCGACGATCGTTTCGGCCTTCTTGGGCCTCGTCAGGAGGGTATAGCTGACACCCCTCTAGGCACATCAAGCAAGGGGTCCACGTCTTAAGGCCGAAACGATCGTCGGGGGTTGCTGCACTTCTCGTGCAGGGATGACGTCCTTGGCAATCAGTACTGGCCACCCTTTCTGGGTGAGAGCAGGCTGATTTGCATATGGAAAATTCATCCCTGTAATGGCACAAGCAAGCTAAAACCTTGTTTGTGAGACCTGAGCGGGCACCCACCGTAGAGCAGGCCATTGTGCTGTTGCTCGTTCTCAGGACCCTCACAAACACCCCTGGTGTTTCTAACTAAGGAACCCAGCTGCGTGGGTATTGCAGGAATGTTGTGGCGAAACGAGACCTTGGAGAGCTAATAATTGAAACTACTTTTCTCTTCCTCTTATTGTTTTGATTGTTAATCAAATACAAAAGAAATTATTTATGAATGTATAGAGAAATCTAAGTCTCTCCTCTTCTAAATGAGGAAGATACTTTGTAGATACGATTCAATGGAGCAAATGGTCTTTAAAAACTGATCATATATATGGTTCTCCTTCGGATGAAGAACGTGAATTATTTTTTTCTGCCCTGATAACATCAGCGATATATCCATTTATTTTCGTTCCCTTGGAAGTTGGTCTTTTAATGAATAATTGACTGATCTTGGGAGGATCTCCAGCTGTTTAGAGATTTGTCTATATGGACACTGTGGTATTTCAATTATAACCACAAACTCTACTTATGAGCAAATAAATTGAAAACCTTTATAACTACTACATTATTGTGGATTAATGACATCTAAGGTTTAATTGTTTCCTTTTCCTTACTATTAACCCAATTGAATTTCACAATCCTTACAATCACGATTGTGTGTATATTATTCTTTGGGTTCTCTTCAAACAGTATAAGGAACGCTCTAATATAATATTAGATATAATATCTATATCTATATATATATATATATTATAATAATAGAATATAAGTAGTAACTAATTGGCCACATTATTGTCCTAGACAATATATCTCAATATGCAACGGACAATCTGATGATCACATACAAACTGTTGTAACATCATGTCTCGTCTTTCTGAAAGATATGGTGGAATATCACATGAGATTACCCTGAGAGACGTATAATTCTAAATTATACCAACAGTGTCTGATTATTACTAAGTATCTTGGCTTTGAATACTCTGCCAATTTTTTGGTCATTCTTAATGCCACTCTGCATATCCTTCAAACAGATCAGAATTGGGTCCTATCGTATGCTATGCCTAATGACTCCATCTATAGAATAGGTTGAAATTATACTGGTCCTTATATTCTGGGCTATCCATCTATTAACGTGAGACAATCCGGTGATTTGCTGACCGGCTATTTATATCGCTATACAGGTCTGATTGTCTCTATTTGCAGATATACCCCAATTTAATTGGGTTATAAGAACATCGCCTACCATTTGCATTATATATGTTTTTTACATGGGTATGTTATTATGTTTTGTATGTCTAATAAAATTTATTTAGAACAATTGGAAAGGTGGTTTATGGAGCCTCCTACGGTTTATTAATGGTACCTGTGTTCAGATTTTTTTTTCTCTAATTACTTTTAAAGGTTTAATCCTTAACATAGTACCTATTGGTCTCAATCTTTTTTGTTTTTTTGCTGCGTGTTTCCATGTACAGAAATAACATGCCTCTTTCTCCATACAAGACAAATTACAGATGGGAGATAAGAACGATAAAGTATTTGTTCACTTTAATAATCGACTAAACTACAAATTGTTTTAGACACAACATAAGGGTTAGACATCCTCTCAGATGTGTCACTGAAATGAGATTTAGCAGTTTTTAAACTTCATACCTGAAACAGGAGAGACTGTTGGGCTGACTCTGAATCCCTCTGCTTTGTGACTAGAAAGAAGACGGGGGGGGGGGGGGAGGGAGGAAAAAAGTGAAGAACAAGAAATCAGCACAATGTATTAAACAAGCTGGAAAGATAAGTAAATTATTTATTTTGAAAAATCAAGGAAATGCTTACCTTTATAACCTGGCCGGCCAATTTTAACAAACTTTTTCACCTCAACCTTGACTTTCTCTGGGGCTGGTTGTGCTGGAGCTTCTTTAGCTTCCTTTGCTGCACGGCGTGCCCTAATAAAAGTGTGTGTGTGTGTGTGGGGGGGAAATTAAAAACCCATGTCAAATTCCTCTATAAAGCAGTAGCGTCAGAGAAAAAGTACAGTAATTATATGGTCAAAATCTAGGATTTCTTGTTTGACAAGATTTGCTAGGCTGTAAAGTAATTGCTGTCTTACTTTTCTTAGACTCCATAAAGGGCAAATGGTTTTCACATGCTCATTTGACATGGTTGCTCTTTAAATAGACAAATCAATAGCTCTCTAGGGGGACAATGTCTGTGCCGCCGAATCGCGGCGAAATGCACCGTATTTTCCCTGTATTTGGAGAATTGTACAGGCTGGGTGGAGTAGAGGTAACATCACTGCTCTGCGTGGAGAGAGCCTGTGGAGTCATGGGTTCGATCCCGACGAGCACCTCTCCAGTAAGTGTCCTTGGGCAAGACATCTACGGTACATACTTGCCACCCAGGACATACTTGAAAACGAAAGAAATCTCAATGTATCCTTCCTGGTAAAATCCTTTCTCCAAAAAAAAAATAAAAAAATTTGACAGCTTTTTCAATAGGCCAATTGCCTCAAAATTGCACCTACAACGAAATTCACCATTTGGTGGTTAAGGAACAACCCTGGGTGTTTTTCAGAGGCAACTTTGTCCAATCTTAGAATGTTTTTCTGAAGCAGCTTTGCATATCTGTTCCTTTGAAGTCATCGTTATCGAAGCCAATGACGTGGCTATGGCTGTGATAGACGGGGCATTGATTTTGAATGGAAGAAACCTGAAGAGTATGCATAATCCATTGTGTAATGGTACTTTTGGAAACTGCTTGATCCATTGTGATCCAACAGCTTGATCCATTGTGTAATGGCACTTTTGGAAACTGAAGGAATAATCTTGCAGAACGTTTGAAAGAGGACTACTGGAAATTAATTCATAGCGTTTCACATCCAGCAGCTGTAAATTATTATTTCTCCAAAAGGAAGTTGTGGACAGAAAGTGAAGAATATTTAGGGGTATTTTTTTTTGAGAAGAGAAGACCGTGGGAAGAAAAGCCAGGAAGACAAAGAACCACTTTATCTTTGTGGATCATCCAATAAGATTCTGAAATTCTTTCTTCTGCCTCGCTCATGTAATTAAGAAAACCAATCTTTAATGAGAGACCCTTTAGAGAGCATTCAAGTTGAGGTTGAAAAGGAGTTTAGGACAATGTAGAAATTTCAAGGAGGAACCAATTCCCTGAATGTAGGATGGATCTGTGAGATAGCTCTAGCAAATCCTAATTGAGGGATGGTCTGACAAATTGTATAAGAAGAACTGCCTTAAAGTTAAGTGGTGTCCCTCAGGGGTCTATTAGAGGACCAATTCTATTGAATTTATTTATAAATGACCTTGAAATAGGCATTGAAAGTCATGTGTCAGTGTTTGCAGATGACACAAAACTAGGAAAAGTAATACAATGTGAACAGGATGTTACTTCACTGCAGAGGGATTTAGATAGATGAAATTTAATGTAGATAAATGCAAAGTTATGCACTTTGAAGTGAAGAACACACAAGCAACTTATACCCTAAATGGTACTGAGTTAAGGAAATCAAAGCAGGAGAAGGATTTTGGAATAATCAGACTTCTAAGTAACACTGCCCAGTGTCAAACAGCAGTCACCAAGGCCAGCAAGGCAAAGGTGAATTCACTAGAGCTTAAACCATAATTTTGCCTCTTTAGAAAATCAAATGGTAAGACTGCACTTTGAATATGCTGTGCACTGTTGGGCACCTGTCTTAAAGGATATTATGGCGCTAGAAAAAGTGCAGAGATGGGCAACTAAATTAATACAGGGAATGGAAGGTTTAAGTTATGAGGAAAGGCTAACAAGCTTAAACCTGTTTAGTTTAGAGAAACAGCGCCTTAGAGGGGGATCGGATAACTTTATATAAATATATATAGGGGGCCATTATAAACCATTGTCTGGAAACATTCACTCTCGGGATAAAAACATGATTTTTGCCCCTTTATAAAATCAATGGTAAGACCGCACCTTGAATATGCCGTGCAATTTTGTGCACCTGTCTTAAGAAAGGATATTATAGCGCTAGAAAAAGTGCAGAGATGGGCGACTAAATTAATAAGGGGAATGGAAGATTTAAATTACGAAGAAAAGCCAACAAGTTTAAACTTGTTTAGTTTCGAGTAACGGCGCCTTAGAGGGGATTGGATAACCTTATATCAATATATACGGGGCCATTATAAACCATTGTCTGGAAACCTATTCATTAACAGGACTATACACAGGACACAAGGTCACCCATTTAGACTGGACGAAAGGAGATTCAGCCTAAAGCCTGAGACACACTGAGCGTGTAGCAACGCACAGCATAGCGAAGCAAACATTTTGCAGGCTTGACTTCACTCCACTCCACTCCGCCTCGCAGCCAGGCTACACTGCATCACGTTTCCTGCTCTCCACACTGGACAGGAATCCAATACTCTGCAGATCAAACTAGAGAAATGTTTCTAGTTTTTTTTCTATGCTTTGCTTCATTTGACAAGTTTATTTTTCATTGTGTTCACAATAAAAATTGCCAAGTTAAAAAAAAAAATTTCCTTTTAAAATAATTGGTGTGCACAAAAAACTGGCATAAAGAGGACACAAATGGAGTTTGGCACAGAGGCGGCTCTCCAATTAGGCAGTTAAAAGGGGGCCGCCTAAGGCGTCACCCTCCCTGGGGCCTCGCAAGGTTGCTTTCCCCGACAGTGACCTCAGACTCACTGGTCAAGCTTAGGTCAGCAGCTCCAGGCAGTGAAAGGAGCTGATGCAGCCAGAGTTACTCCTCCAGGCAGCGTGTTCCTGGGGCCCTTCTCCTGCACTGTCAGATTAGCAGTGCACACACAGCCCCCAGTGAGTGGCTGCTCTCAGCTGCTGATGAGCTCCCGAAGTGGCAGGCTGTTACAGAGCAGCAGGAACATGGCATCCTGTCCTCTTGTCCCACATGCTGCTGAGCGAGGAGCAGAGATTCCATTCCACCAGCCTGCCAGGTGAGAAACTATCTGCTCTTTGCCCTGTAAACTCTCATATCTCAGCACCCCCCTCCCCCAGCCTCCCTCCAGTGTAAGCTGTAATGTGTCTCCTGTGTCCAGGAGCAAACCTTCCTGCCATTTTACAACACATGCTGGAAAGGACAGTTTTCATACCCTGTGGTGTTTAACCCCTGCAAGGCCATTGATCTGAGCAGCACAAATGTTTTTAACCATCCCCTTTGTTGTCCTGAAATATAACACACACGCTTAAATTGTATTGTAGTCCATGTTAACTGACATGGTGCTCAGTTCTTAGTTCCCCATCTTCTGTTGATAAAGATCTATATAACACCAGGAAAGAGCACTCCATATCAATGACCACCTTCTTCCATCATTTTCTGTGGCAAAAAAAAGCACAGGTTTTAAAAATGTTCCTAAAACCTGACTGAGGTAATAAATGGGTTTTAGGAAATATGGGTATTCAGTTCACAAAGTATGATCATAGTTTGCTTAAGCTGGTGACAAACGCCAATGTACCCCGTCGTTGACAGGTCCTATCTAACTTGACCGAATCTAAAATTTACAGGAACAACTCACCCTGGGGCTCCCCAGCAGCTCTAGGCCTTTACAGACAGCCACGCCTTAAAGGCCTAAAGCCTGCTGGGGAGATCCAGGGTCAGTTGATACAGGGCATGTGATCTCGCGAGATCATGCATGGCTACGGAGAGATCGTGGAGAGAGACTGGGTACTATTTGTCCCAAGTCTCATTCTGGTCCCAGTGGGGATCAGGCCGTCGTTCTCGCCGTAAGTATTTGATTTTTTGGGGGGGGGGGGGGGGGTTTCACCTGCTGAGTCGATTCCGCAGAAGCACAATCACTTAACACCAGTTTGAGCTGGTGCCAACTTGTCAGTTAGCTGCAGGGGTAATTAGCTTTGTGATCTATGTGATCCTAACACTAATTACTCTCTGCTTGCACTTTGTGCTCTCCATGTTAAGCAAAGTATAGGGAGTGCAAAGTACAGTAAGCTGGCACTACAAAGCGCTAATACTGATGCGCTAATGGATTTTTTAACCCGTTAGCATTACGCTCGTATCACATCCCGATGCGCAATCAGTGGGGTTGCACCGATACCGATACTAGTATCGGGGCCGATACTGGGTACTGCAGGAGTACTTGGTACTCGTGCAGTACCCCCTGATATTTTTACCGATACCGGAAGCCGGCATTGAGCCGGCTTGCCGGCATCCGAGGGGCTGCGGCGGCTGTCCGAATGCTCTATCGGCATTCGGACAGCCGCCCCTGGAGCTGCTCACACAATACTTGCCTGCCTGGGCACCGCCGAGAATGTCTCCGTGCGTGCGCTCGTTGGAAGGACCCCAGCCGCGACCACGTGGGACCATGTTTCCAACGAGCGTGCGCGGAAACTTTCCCGGCGGCGCCCAGGAAGGTAAGTATGAACACAGTGAGCAGCTGCAGGGCCTGTCCGAATGCAGATGGGCCTGTCCAAATGCTCTATCTGCATTCGGACAGGCCCTGCAGCTGCTCTCCGCGACGATACTTACCTTCCTGGGCGACGCTGGGAAAGTTTCCCCACGCGCGCTCGTTGGAAGGACCCCAGCCGGGATCACATGGTCCCACGTGGTCGCGGCTGGGGTCCTTCCAACGAGCGCACGCGTGGAGACATTCCAGGCGGCGCCCAGGAAGGTAAGTATCGTCGCGGGGGAAGGGATCCATGAGCTGGGGGGGCATACCCGTGTGTGAGCTGGGGGGGGGGCATACCCGTGTGTGAGCTGGGGGAGGGCAGTATCCATGTGTGAGCTGGGGGGCAGTATCCATGTGTGAGCTGGGGGGCAGTATCCATGTGTGAGCTGGGGGGCAGTATCCATGTGTGAGCTGGGGGGCAATCCATGTGTGAGCTGGGGGGCATATCCATGAGCTGGGGGGCATTATCCATGAGCTGGGGGGCAATATCCATGTGTGAGCTGGGGCAATATCCATGTGTGAGCTGGGGCAATATCCATGTGTGAGCTGGGGCAATATCCATGTGTGAGCTGGGGCAATATCCATGTGTGAGCTGGGGCAATATCCATGTGTGAGCTGGGGCAATATCCATGTGTGAGCTGGGGCAATATCCATGTGTGAGCTGGGGCAATATCCATGTGTGAGCTGGGGCAATATCCACGTGTGAGCTGGGGGCATATCCATGTGTGAGCTGGGGGCATATCCATGAGCTGGGGGATATATACCTGTGAGCTGGGGGCTTTTTATATGGTCTGTTCTTATTGGAAAGCGTCACATGACATTAAAGAAAAGTATCGGTACTCGGTATCAGTGAGTACTTTTAAAAAGTATCGGTACTCGTACTCGGTCTTAAAAAAGTGGTATCGGTGCATCCCTAGCGATCACCTCTTTTAACCTAGCGCTAACCTTCATTAATGTGAGCACTAGTGTTAAGGAGGTGCTAGGGCCCATGGTCTCTAAGTGTTTTAGAATTGTATAGTTGTGTATGAAATGCAATCTCTTGTAAAATATATTTTACTGTTAGTGTGTGTGTAATCCCTATTTTGGACCTAAACTACTTTGCCCGTCTTTGTAGAATGATCCTCTTTTTTGGAGCCCTCCATATGTTCAGGGTGTCCTCTGTGTATAACAGAGCTGCATTGCAATAAGCAAGGAGTCTGTAAACTATAATCAATGTTAGAAATTGCTCCCTGTAAATAAGATTCCTTCCTTTTGTTTTAAATCAGTTATTATTGATATAAATGGCCCTGCTAGGTTATGTCACTACCTTTGCATATGGCCTCGGCTATGGTCCTGCGTTTAATAGGGGCCTCATAACTTGCCTTCGCCTAAGGCCTCAGCAAGTCTAGAGCCGCCTCTGGTTTGGCATGTCTGCATTACACACCATACAATAAAATAAAAAACCTACAAGCACAACTAAAATATAACTTTATGATCAAACTGGTATTTATTTACAAAGTATATATATATGTATCCAGGAAGAATACATTGAGATTTCTTAAATTGTATACTGACACATTAGCCACTGTAAGTGTCTCAAGTATCAGCCAGACACACTAGCAATGCAGAGAAGCACTGGCAGAAACAAAGACATGGGATAGACACAGTCACCAACTGATACCTTAGGCTAGGGTCAGACGAGCGTGATTTCTACGGACTGTACATCCGTGCACACGGACGTACGTCAGTACGGAAGACACAGTAGTGGCCACACAGTCTGTTTTTTTTCACTGACATATATTTTGACAGATGGAGGGAAAATAAATTAAAAAGCAAAACCATTTTGTCCGTGAAAAATGTTGGACGTATAAATGCAGCCTGTCTGACCACGTTCCATCACTCACACACAAAGCTATGCGGACGTTGCGGACGCAGCGCACTTTGTGCGGCCGTTCTAGGGGTTGTACGTTCTTGCCTGCCTTGCGTCCGTGGGCCGCAGCTGTTGTGCATCCGCAGTTCAGTGCGGACGTACTTCATGTGTCAGGCTCCAATGGGCTTTCTGTCATGCTATCACGGACGTACTTTTAGGCGCAATCACGGACGTGAACACTACGCTCGTCTGACCCCAGCCTTAAAGACTGGCAAAGATAAAGACACTATAGGGGTTATTCAAAGAACAGTTTGTGTCCCCGTACTGTGGCTTTACGAAGTCTTTCACTTCCTGGCTGAGTTGCTGCTGTCCCAAAATGCTTCCATTTTCAATAATACTACTTACAGGTGACCATGGAATATCTAGCAGGGATGAAATTTCACAAACTGACCTATTGCAAAGGTGGCATCCTTACCTATCATACTACCAAGCTTGAATTCACTGATCACTTCTGTAAGACCCATTTTTTCCACAAATGTTTGTAAATGCAGACTGCATGGCTAGGTGCTTTATTTTATACACCTGTGGCAATGAGTGATTAAAACATCTGGATTCAATAATTAAGAGGTATGTTTTACATAATGTCCATATATAGTGTATATTCAATAAACTTGCCCAAATTAAGAAGTTGCAGTGTCTGTATCATCATCTTGAGTAAATATTAGTGTAAATAACTGGACAGGCTAAAATGAAAACATTCAAATCCAATTCTAAGCATTAAACACTCCAAAATTACACTTAATTGGCAACATATACACAGTGAACTGAACTAACCAGAAAGTGCATGCCACTTTGAGAGCAAGGTTTGGTTTTCGGTAATAAAAAGGGACCGGAAACATTGAAGTACAATACAGCGGCTGTTTAGTAAATAAAAAGAATAAATGCAAACCAGACGACAAATATATAGATACCCATAAGGATTCAGATACGTCAGTTTTGTGTTCAGGATCAGGACTTACAAATTAGTTTGGTGTTTCTTTCCTTGAGTATGAGCTAAATAACTGCCCTGAAAAATAAGACAAAAATCATTACAAAACTAGGTCGCCTCTAATAAAATATTTAAAAAAAAAAAAAATTCATTAACAAACCTTAATACTTTCACCATCAAAATCTGACTTTCTTTCATGGGCTATCCCAACCATAGTGTAAACGTAACGCTGGTTGTATCTCGATGGTTACTTTACATTAAAAGATCCTCTATACTTTGTATGGGAGACACGAATGTGCCCTGAGCAGATGGAGAACGAGTTTTTCCATATGTCGAATGGCAGTACGGTTGGGTTCTTCTTCCCATATTCCTACTGGACAGGTTACCAAAGCCTAAATAAACAAAAACCCACACACCTGGGGATAGGTGAATCCCCTCTCCAACATGGAGCTCCTCCATTAGATCCTATAACAGCAGTGGCGTAGCGTGGGGGGGGGGGGGGGGGGGCCCGGGCGCAAATTTTCTTAGGGGCGCATAATTTTAAAACAAAATTTGCGCCCCTAAAAGTTCCCAACGAGCAGGGCCCATGTTTCCCTGACTCCAGGCGGCATGTTGATTTGGGGTGGTGTTTTGCTGCTCCTCTCTGAGGCCTCAGCAACTCCCCAAAGGTGCCAAAGATTGGAACCCTTTACTCTATCGGGTTTGTGGCAGGGGAGCAGAGAGGCTGCTGAACGCGAAGCACTCTGTGCCGGTGTTCTGAGAACAGGAAGGGAGAGCTGCCCAAGTGAGTGAGCTCCCGCGCTGTGCCTGCCTGGGAGCTGTCTGCAAGCCCTACCTCTGTATCCTAAGGAGCAGAGTAAGCTTTTAAAAAAATTTGCCTCAAGCTATTTTATAATTGCAGGTGCGGGCTGGGAGTCTTTATCGCACAGCACTGCACCTTCTGATGGGATGGGAGCATGGGGTTAATGGAGGCTGGGGGGAGCACTCGTTTATGACACCTGGAGCAACAGCAGGAGAACTTTTCACATCTCATCATTAATCATCAGTGCATATCAATCAACATGCCTGGCATAAAACAGGAGTTCCAGGCTTGTCCAAACAACTAATCAGCTAAACATGCATAATGCAGGCCAAGTTTGCTTTGTAAAATAAGACCAGAAAAATATGCTAAAAAATATATAAAATCAGCTTTGCTTGAATAAGAGGTATCCGCACATACACACACCTTGTTTGTTGATTTTTCGTTTTTTTTTTTAAATCTAGTAATTATTTGCACCTTCTAATGGGGGAGCACTCCTGTTTATTATGACACCCAGAGCAACAGCAGGAGAGACACTCCTATGCGGACGTTGCGGACGCAGCGCACTTTGTGCGGCCGTTCTATGGGTTGTACGTTCTTGCCTGCCTTGCGTCCGTGGGCCGCAGCTGTTGTGCATCCGCAGTTCAGTTCCTTCCTCCCTCCCCCCCTTCCTTTCCTCCCTCCCCCCTTCCTTTCCTTCCTCCCCCCTTCCTTTCCTTCCTCCCCCCCTTCCTTCCTTCCTCCCCCCTCCCCTCCTTCCTCCCCCCCCCCTCCCCTTCCTTCCTCCCCCCCTCCCCTCCCTCCCCCCTCCCCCCCTCCCCTCCCTTCCTCCCCCCCTCCCTCCCTCCCCCCTCCCCCCCTCCCCTCCCTCCCCCTCCCCTTCCTCCCCCCCTCCCTTCCTTCCTCCCCTCCTCCTCTCCTCCCCCTCCCCTCCCCTCCTTCCTCCCTCTCCCCTTCCTTCCTCCCCTCCCCTTCCTTCCCCCTCCCTCCCTTCCTCCCCCCCTCCCCCCTCCTTCCTCCCTCCCCTTCTTCCTCTCCCTCCTCCCCTCCCTTCCCTCCCCTCCTCTCCCCCCTTCCTTCCTCTCCTTCCTTCCTTCCTCCCCTCCTTCCCTCCCCTTCTTCCTCCCCTCCTCCCTCCCCCTCCCTCCCCTCCTTCCTCCCCCTCCCCTTCCTTCCTCCCCTCCCCTCCTCCCCCCCTCCCCTCCTTCCTTCCTCCCCCTCCCCTTCCTTCCTCCCCCTCCCCTTCCTCCCCCCTTCCTCCCCCTCCCCTTCCTTCCTCCCCCCCCCCCTTCCTTCCTTCCCCTTCTTCCTCCCCCTTCCTTCCTCCCCCTTCCTTCCTCCCTCTCCCCTTCCTTCCTCCCCCTTCCTTCCTCCTCCCTTCCTTCCTTTCCTTCCTCCCCTTCCTCCTCCCTTCCTTCCTCCCCTTCCTCCTCCCTTCCTTCCTTCCTCCCCTTCCTTCCCCCCCTTCCTCCCCTCCCTTCCTCCCTTCCCTTCCTTCCCCCTCCCCCCCTTCCTTCCTCCCCTTCCTTCCCCTCCCTCCCTCCCCCTTCCTTCCTCCCCTCCCCTCCCCCTTCCTTCCTCCCCTCCCCCTTCCTTCCTCCCCTCCCCTCCTCCCTCCCCCCTTCCTTCCTCCCCTCCCCTTCCTTCCTCCCCTCCCCCTTCCTTCCTCCCTCCCCTTCCTTCCTCCCCTCCCTCCCCCTCCCCCCCTTCCTTCCTCCCCTCCCTCCCCTCCTCCCCCCTTCCTTCCTCCCCTCCCCCTTCCTTCCATCCCTCCCCCTTCCTTCCTTCCCTCCCTCCCCCTTCCTTCCTCCCTCCCCTTCCTTCCTCCCCTCCCTCCCCCCCCTCCCTTCCCTCCCCTCCTCCCTCCCCCCCTTCCTTCCTCCCCTTCCTTCCTCCCCTCCCCCCTTCCTTCCTCCCCTCCCCCTTCCTTCCTCCCTCTCCTCCCCCCCCTCCCTTCCTCCCCCTCCCCTCCCCCCCTCCCCCTCCCCTCCCCCTTCCTTCCTCCCCCCCTTCCTTCCTCCCCTTCCTTCCCTCTTCCTTCCTCCCCTCCCTCCCCCCTTCCTTCCTCCCCTCCCCCTTCCTTCCTCCCTCCCCTTCCTTCCTCCCTCCCCTTCTCCCTCCCCCTTCCTTCCTCCCTCCCCCTTCCTTCCTCCCCTCCCTCCCCCTCCCTTCCTTCCTCCCCTCCCTCCCTCCCCTTCCTTCCTCCCCTCCCCGAGAGCTCCGCGCTGTGCCTGCCTGGGAGCTGTCTGCAAGCCCTACCTCTGTATCCTAAGGAGCAGAGTAAGCTTTTAAAAAAATTTGCCTCAAGCTATTTTATAATTGCAGGTGCGGGCTGGGAGTCTTTATCGCACAGCACTGCACCTTCTGATGGGATGGGAGCATGGGGTTAATGGAGGCTGGGGGGAGCACTCGTTTATGACACCTGGAGCAACAGCAGGAGAACTTTTCACATCTCATCATTAATCATCAGTGCATATCAATCAACATGCCTGGCATAAAACAGGAGTTCCAGGCTTGTCCAAACAACTAATCAGCTAAACATGCATAATGCAGGCCAAGTTTGCTTTGTAAAATAAGACCAGAAAAATATGCTAAAAAATATATAAAATCAGCTTTGCTTGAATAAGAGGTATCCGCACATACACACACCTTGTTTGTTGATTTTTCGTTTTTTTTTTTAAATCTAGTAATTATTTGCACCTTCTAATGGGGGAGCACTCCTGTTTATTATGACACCCAGAGCAACAGCAGGAGAGACACTCCTATGCGGACGTTGCGGACGCAGCGCACTTTGTGCGGCCGTTCTATGGGTTGTACGTTCTTGCCTGCCTTGCGTCCGTGGGCCGCAGCTGTTGTGCATCCGCAGTTCAGTTCCTTCCTCCCTCCCCCTTCCTTCCTCCTCCCCCTTCCTTCCTTCCTCCCCCCCTTCCTTCCTTCCTCCCCCTTCCTTCCTTCCTCCTTCCCTTCTTCCTCCTCCCCCCTCCCCTTCCTTCCTCCCTCCTCCCTTCCTTCCTCCTCCCCCCTCCCTCCCTCCCTCCCCCTCCTCCTCCCCCCTCCCTCCCCTCCTTCCTCCCCTCGCTCTTCCTTCCTCCCCCTTCCCCTTCTCCCCCCTCCCTCCCCTCCTTCCTCCCTCCCCTTCCTTCCTCCCCCTCCTTCCTCCCTCCCCCTTCCTCCCCCCTCCCTTCCTTCCTCCCCCTTCCTCCCCCCTCCCTTCCTTCCTCCCCTCCTTCTTTCCTCCCTCCCTTCTTCCTCCCCCTTCCTTCCTCCCCCTTCCTCCCTCCTCCCCTTCCTTCCTCTCCCCCTCCTTCCTCCCTCCCCTTCTCCTCCCCTTCTCCCTCCTTCCTCCCTCCCTCCTCCTCCCCCCTTCCTTCCTCCCTCCTCCTTCCCCCTCCCCCTTCTCCTCCCCTTCCTCCCTCCCTTCTCCTCCCTCCTCCGCTCCCCCTTCCTTCCTCCCTCCCCCTTCTCCCTCCCCCTCCTTCCTCCTCCCCCCTCCCCCTCCTTCCTCCCCCTCCCTCCTTCCTCCCTCCCTCCCCCTCCTTCCTCCCTTCCTCCCTCCCTCCCCTTCCTCCCCCTCCTTCCTCCTCCCTCCCTCCCCTTCCTCCCCCTCCTTCCTCCCTCCCTCCCCTCAATTCCTCCTCCTTCCTTCCTCCCTCCTCCCCCCCTCCTTCCTTCCTCCCTCCCCCCCTCCTTCCTTCTCCCTCCCCCTCCTTCCTTCCTCCCTCCCCTCCTTCCTTCCTCCCTCCCCCTCCTTCTCCTCCTCTTCCTCCTCTTCCTCCTCCCTCCTCCCTCCCTCTTCCTCCCTCCCTCCTCCCTCCCTCCCTCTTCCCTCCTCCCTCCCCCTCCTTCCTCCCTCCCCCTCTTCCTTCCTCCTCCCCCTTCCTTCCTCCTCCCTTCCCCTCTTCCCTTAATCTCTCCCTTCTTCCCTTCCTCTCTCCTTCTTCCCTTCCTCTCTCCCTTCTTCCCTTCCTCTCTCCCTTCTTCCCTTCCTCTCTCCCTTCCCTTCCTCTCTCCCTTCTTCCCTTCCTCTCTCCCTTCTTCCCTTCCTCTCTCCCTTCTTCCCTTCCTCTCTCCCTTCTTCCCTTCCTCTCTCTTCTTCCCTTCCTCTCCCCTCCTCTACCCCCCTTCCTCTCCCCCTTCTTCCTTCCTCCCTCCCTCTCCCCCTTCTTCCTTCCTCCCTCTCCCCCTTCTTCCTTCCTCCCTCTCCCCCTTCTTCCTTCCTCCCTCTCCCCCTTCTTCCTTCCTCCCTCTCCCCCTTCTTCTCTCTCCCCTCTTCCCCTTCTTCCTTCCTCCTCTCCCCTTCTTCCTTCCTCCCTCTCCCCCTTCTTCCTTCCTCCCTCTCCCCCTTCTTCCTTCCTCCCTCTCCCCCTTCTTCCTTCCTCCCTCTCCCCCTTCTTCCTTCCTCCCTCTCCCCCTTCTTCCTTCCTCCCTCTCCCCCTTCTTCCTTCCTCCCTCTCCTTCTTCCTTCCTCCCTCTCCTTCCTCCCTCTCCTTCTTCTTCCCTCCTCCCTCCCCTCCATTTCTTTCTTCCACCCTCCATTTCTTTCTTTCTTCCACCCCCTATTTCTTTCTTCACCCCTATTTCTTTCTTCCACCCCCTATTTCTTTCTTCCACCCCCTATTTCTTTCTTCCACCCCCTATTTCTTTCTTCCACCCCTCCATCCCCATTTCTTTCTTCCACCCCTCCATCCCCATTTCTTTCTTCCACCCTCTCCACCCCCCATTTCTTTCTTCCAGCCTCTCCACCCCACCCCCCCCATTTCTTTCTTCTTCTGCAGCAACAGATATGTGTTTGAGTCCAATTAAACTAATTGCAGAGTTGGCACTTTGAGCCACTTAAGTTGGTTTAGCGATCCAGTTTGGGCACTCGGGCTCAAAAAGGTTTGCCATCCCTGCCCTATAATAACCTGCAGGACCAAGAGCTCTGTAGTCATTTCTTCAGGGTTGCCAGGGAGGCGGCATTGGGGACATCTGTTGGTTACAGGGGCAGCTGCATTGCATCTCCTGAGAAGATCCCGGGCTCGGTCTGGCCTCCCTCGTGCCAGTGGAGCATCCTTGGGAGGTTGGTTGGGTCAGGCAGCTCCTGCTCTGGTGTTTGTCGTGCAGTCCGGCGTGTCTGTGGGCCGCAACATAAAATTGCTGCGTGTCCAAGATGGCTGCCAGACACGCCGTCAACCCACAAGGTTGTAGTGATCTTCCGTTGTCTGGCAAACACTATCCCATTATCTGATATTGTATAATCATAATTTAAATCCCCCATTTATCCTCACAATCTGCTATTGTCCTATTGATCTGTTTTGTTGGTATGTTGTGCTGTGAGTTTTGGTGACCAGAGTTAATCCCATTATCTGTCCTGGGTCTAATTATGTCAGACTGCAAGATGCCAGGAAGTGATCCCTGAGCTGTCGTAGCAATAGGCCAGGGAGGGATTTCTCACTGGCGGCTAGGCCCTGCCTAACATGATGGCTCATTCCTAGTTTGACGGTCATAATCTGAAGATCCGCATGCTGATTTATTTCTGGGGGAATGCCATCACTGTGCTTTCAGTGTACCCGTCCCTAAGCTTCAGCTAAGGGTTGGAAAAAGACACGAAAAGATTGCTGGCGGGAGATCGGGGGCTCGGCAAAGGACTGCCATTAACAGATGTGATCCAGTCAGGGTATGGAGATCTGGTACAGGGCTCAGAAGGCCAAGTCAGCCATTCAAATGTAGAGGCTTAGTACAGACAAGAACTTCAGCTCAGGTGTATGTAGGGGCGCAGGTTTCCTGGGCTTGGGAGTACTTTGGATAACAGCCCATTCCAGATGGTACCAAAGCCTTACTGAATCGAGAGCCATTTGATTGGCTGAAGTGTGATCATATGAAATGCTGAGATGGAAGCATGTCACATCCTTCAGAGATCATTGCTTAATTTGGCAAAGCTTTTAAAATAAGTTAACGTGTTAAAAAGGACAAAGGAGTGCAAGGTGGGGGGGGGGGGGGGTGTCGGAGTTAAAGTTTAACCAAAACTTTAAGGTCAAAGGTCATGGGGGGGGGGGGCGCGTATACGTAGACTTTTTATATCATGCAAGGGAAAGTGGACGTTCTAGTCCATCTAGGGACAAATGACTTGGCTAGCAATGAGGTTTCTGAGATTAAGGAAGACTTGTGTTCTTGGAGGTGAAATACAGCAGATTGCGTCCACTGTGTCATTCTCTGAAGTTTTGCCTGTGCATAACATTCAAGATAGGCAGATGCGCAATAGGGAATTTAATTTGTGGCTTCGGGAATGGCGTCGGGAGCAAGGATTTGGCTTTGTGTCCCATGATAGCTCTAATTGGAGCAGAAAGGAACTGTATAAAAAAGATGGTTTGCATCTTACTCATAGGGGAACATATGTTCTCAGTGAGAAGTTCAAAAGGTTTCACAAAGGAATATTTAAACTAGGAGGGGGGGGGGGACGGGGACAAAAGGGTAAAAGCAATCTGCCCGATTGTAACCCAAAACTAAATCGGAGGGTGCAAGCAACATGCGGGGTAAAAAATGACAAGCTCCGAGTCATGTCTATAAATGCTCGCAGTTTAGTCAATAAAATCAATGAACTAGAGGCAATGATGGCAGCTGAAAAAGTAGATTTAGTGGCGGTTACTGAGACATGGTTCAGTGAGAAAAATAACTGGGACATAACAATACCGGTGTACTCTTTATATAGAAAAGACAGAAGGTAGGAAAGGAGGATGAGTGGCCCTGTATGTGAAAAACAACATAAAAACGAACCAAATAAAAGTGAGCGAGGTGAACATAGAGTCAGTTTGTGTTACGCTAACATTTGGCAATCATACAGTAGCTTGTGTAGGTGTGATCTATAGACCCCCTGGACAAGTAGAAGAGCTATATATTTTGGCTATTTCCTCAAACAGCAGATTGACAATGAAGGGGGAAGTTATTATCATGGGGGACTTTAAATCTTCCGGATGTGAACTGGAAAACCAAAACAGCTGAGTGCACCAGGAGTACAAATATTCTAAACTCCCTACTGGGATTATCTCGAACACAAGTAGTTGAGGAGCCGACCCGTAAAGAGGCCATATTGGATTTAATACTCACAAATGGAGGTTTGGTATCAGACGTTGTTGGTGAAAATGTGGGATCTAGTGATCACCAGTCAGTGTGGTTTAATATAAGAACAGGGATGGAGCCGCACCACACAAAAACAAAAGTTTTAGACTTTACATTTTTTTTTTTCTAAAATGAGATTTTGTGTGAATGAGTCATTATCAGACTGGAGGAGTTTAAAGGGTGTCCAGGAGAAATGGGAATATTTAAAAGGAAGCATTATTGAAGGCCACAGGCAATTGCATTCGGCTTGTTAGCAAAAACAAAAAAGGGAAGAAACCACTGTGGTACTCTGCAGAAGTGGCCAAAATAGTGAAGAACAAAAAGATAGGCAAACCTGTAAGATTAGGCAGAAAGAGGCAAAGCAATTTATAAGAGCTTCCAAAGCATACGCAGAAGAGAAAATAGCTCAGTCAGTAAAAAAGGGGACAAAAAACATTTTTTAGATACATAACCGAGAAAAGAAAAAGTAAAACAAGGATTAGTTAGATTAAAAACAAAGGAAGGAAGGTATGTAGAAGAGGATAAAAGTCTCGCTGACTGCCTCAATGAATATTTTTGTACAGTCTTTGCAGAAGAAAAGGAAGGAAAGGGACCTCCGTTAGGAGGAAACACTAACGAGACATTTACATATGAGTTTACAGAGGAGGAGGTTCTACAGCAGCTGTCTAAAGTAAAGACAAATAAGGCAATGGGGCCTGATGGGATCCACCCTAAATTATTAAAAGACCTCAGTGGTGTAATAGCAAAACCGTTAACAAGGATTGGTTAAATAAATCTGTTAACGGGAGTCGTCCCAGAAGACTGGAAATTAGCAAATGTTGTGCCCATTTACAAGAAGGGTAGTAGGGAGGAATCGGGGAACTATAGGCCAGTTAGTCTTACGTCAGTAGTGGGGAAATTAATGGAAACCATGTTAAAGGAAAGGCTTGTTGAACATCTAAAAACACAGATTACAGGATCAGAAACCACATGGGTTTACCTCAGGGAGATAATGCCAAACTAATCTTAATAGACACAGGTGGTGCAGTAGACATTGCTTATTTAGATTTCAGTAAGGCTTTTGATACTGTTCCGCATAGAAGGCTTATCAATAAATTGCAATCTTTGAGCTTGGATTCCAATATTGTTGAATGGATTAGGCAGTGGCTGAGTGACAGACAACAGAGGATTGTGGTAAATGGGAGTTTATTCGGCGCAAGGTCTTGTTACCAATGGGGTACCTCAGGGGTCAGTACTTGGACCCATTCTCTTTAATATTTTTATTAGTGATATTGCAGAAGGTATTAATGGTAAAGTATGTCTTTTTGCTGATGACACAAAGATTTGCAAAAGGGTTGAAGTTCCTGGAGGGATCAGCCAAAGGATTTAGGTAGGGTTGCACGATACTAGATACGATTCAGCGCTGCGGAATATGCTGGTGCTTTATAAATAAAGAATAATAATAATAATACCGGGTACTGCAGGAGTACTTGGTACTCGTGCAGTACCCCCCGATATTTTTCCCGATACCGGAAGCTGGCATTGAGCCAGCTTGTCGGCATCCGAGGGGCTGGGGTGGCTGTCCGAATGCTCTATCGGCATTCGGACAGGCCCTGCAGCTGCTCTCCGCGATACTTACCTTCCTGGGCGACGCCGGGAAAGTCTTTGCGTGTTGCGCTCGTTGGAAGGCCCCCAGCCGCGATCACGTGGGACCATGTGATCGCAGCTGGGGTCCTTCCAACGAGCGCACGCGCAGAAGCTTTCCCGGCGTCGCCCAGGAAGGTAAGTATGAACGCGGTGAGCAGCTGCAGGGCCTGTCCGAGCATTCGGACAGGCACCTGGAGCTCTCCGCGATACTTAACTTCCTGGGCGACGCCGGGAAAGTTTCCCCGCGTGCGCTCGTTGGAAGGACCCCAGCCGCGATCACATGGTCCCACGTGATCGCGGCTGGGGTCCTTCCAACGAGCGCAACGCGTGAAGACTTTCCCGGCGTCGCCCAGGAAGGTAAGTATGCGGATAGCTCCAGGTGAGCTGGGGGGGCAGTATCCATCCATGAGCTGGGGGGCAGTATCCATCCATGAGCTGGGGGGCAGTATCCATCCGCTGGGGGCATTTTTATGAGGTCTGTTCTTATTGGAAAGCGTCACGACATGAAAAAAGTATCGGTACTCGGTATCGGTGAGTACTTGAAGAAAAGTATCGGTACTCGTACTTAAAGTGGTATCGGTGCATTCCTAGATTTCGGTAAACAAAAAAAATGGTCGGAGCTGTGGCAATTGAGTTTTAATGTGGATAAGTGCGAGATAATGCACCTGGGGCTTAAAAACCCAAGGGCTGAATATAGAATATTTGATACAGTACTAACCTCAACATCTGAGGAAAGGGATTTAGGGGTTGTTATTGCAGAGGATCTAAGGGTAAGTAGTCAATGTAATAGAGCAGCAGGAAATGCTAGCAGAATGCTATGTTGTGTAGGGAGAGGTAAGTGCTCATGCCACTGTACAGAGCACTAGTGAGACCTCACTTGGAGTACTGTGTGCAGTACTGGAGACCGTATCTCCAGAAGGATATAGACATCTTAGAGAGAGTTCAGAGAAGGGCTACTAAAATGGTGTACGGCTTGAAGGAGAAAAGTTACCAGGAAAGGCTTAATGATCTTAACATGTACAGCTTGGAAAAAAGACGAGACAGAGGAGATATGATAGAAACATTTAAATACGTAAAGGGAGCCCACAAGGTAGAGGAAGGGAGTATATTTAAACGGAAACAAAGTAGCAAAACAAGAGGAGTCTTAGATTAGAGGGGCAAAGGTTTAAAAGTAACATCAGGAAGCATTATTTTACTGAGAGGGTGGTGGATACATGGAACAGCCTTCCAGTTGAAGTGGTAGAGGCCAAAACAGTAATTGAATTTAAGCAGGCATGGGATAGGCATAAGGCTATCCTAAACAAAAGCTAAATCCAGGTAAAGTATCCATGTAATTGGGCAGACTAGATGGGCCGAAAGGTTCTTATCTGCCGACATTTTTCTATGTTTCTATGTATCAAACAGAATGCATTTAACAATACTACTTCGCTTTTACCACATTTGATAAAAATATGAAATGGGATAAAAAGTCTACATTTTGTAGTGATTTGGCATGGAATGTCTGTACCCTACGTAGTGTTCCTCAAAGAAAAACTCACCTCATTATTATGAAGCGTAAGACATAACTTGCACTCATAAGAACCCAAGTGATTCTTCATAAAGTATGGATCCTGAAAATTGAAAAAGAAAGTTATTTTCTTTAAAAGCAAACTTTATTACCAAATGTTAAGGAACATATTTTAGTAATCGTTAAATAACTTGGCATGTTCATAAATACGCTGCTTAAATTATTTGATGGTTTTCATGCATAGAAAAGTGCAACAGAATCATTAAAGCTTTTTTTTTTATTCAGAAAACTACAAAACATTTTATTGTACATGTCCAAATCATCAATATGTTTGTTCACAAAAATAGACATCAGCGCACAACTCCACTCTCTCTCTGAATGATAATAGTTACACAGGTGGAAAAAGAGACATGCGCCCATCAAGTTCAGCCTTTAAGACATCACCCACTGCTGTTGATGCAAAAAACCAAAGGACCTATTCCACAGTGGACAGTAAGGCTGGCGCACACTAGCAAACATTTTGCGTCCGTCTGACTGTACTGTTTGCCGTCCGTCGTAGCTTTATAAAGGAGTCAATTAAACATGCCACACAAAGCACCTGCGCACTTGTTCACGGATGGGCAAACAAAGCCACAGACGCAAAAATAACATTGACGTTAAAAAGCTAAACTGACGCAAAAACAACGACGCCATGTATTTTCCTAAGGTGTGGAGACGTCAGACGTTACGGACGCACTTTATGCAGTACTTACAATATCTCCCGTGAAAAAGTGCATCCGTAATGGACGCAGCACAGTATGCTCGTGTGCCGGCTGCCTAAAAAGGAGACCAAGCAGAAAAATCTGCGCCTGCAGATTTTCCCTTACAGTCTGTTTTACTTTAATATTCTGTCCATAGGACCCCATGGAGCCCTGCCCAGCCACGAGCTCTGTGCTAGTTTACTCTTGTAAAGCCCATTTCTGGAGAAGTCCATGATCGGCTGAGCCATAGGACTTAAATGACACTCTGGGCATGCCCTCCACATCCTAGAGCAGCGGTTCCCAACCACGGTCCTCAAGTACCTCTAGCAAGTCAGGTTTTCAAGTTATCTGAAGCACAGCACAGGTGATCTGATTTGCTGATCAGTGATTGCAGAATTCAGTCTGCATTTCCAAGGTAATCCTTAAAATCTGGTCTGTTAGGAGTACTTGAGAACCGCGGTTGGGAATCACTGTCCTAGAGGGAAAGCAGAGGACGAGCCCAGCGGTTAAGTAATGGGGCAGATGATGCCAACAGCAGGTGGACACCTCCGGGAGGATGCTTGAGGCCTGATTTCATTCTACTTGTATTCTAGGTATGGGTTGTTCTGTGGGTTAATTGAAGAGTTTCACACTCAGGAAGGCATTGTACCCAGAAAGAGCTGTTGTTTACTGGCTCTCCATGCAGCAGTCACTAGTGACCGATCCGGTGACCAGCAGCTGGATATTCTGGCATAGGAAACTCCTCCACTTCGTCCAGCAATTACACCAAAATAGGTCAGCAGGGAGAGTGCAACGCGCCACATCCTGGTCAATTTAAAAAGATAAAAGTAGTCAGGATAAGTAGTCTAACTTCAAGTAAATGAGGTTTTCAAAGGGTAAATGGTGTTCGAGTAGGTGTCACGGATACTGGCTGCAGGGACCTGAGAGACTTCTATTGAGGGTTATAGTGTGTAAGCCTTATTTCTGTTAAATTGATACTTTACCTAGGTGTTTATTGTGGTTCTTCTCTAAAGAGAATACATGCCCCCACATCTCTGAGCATGGCTGTCTATGGAGGTGCTGGGCATGGTTTTAGTTAATGGGATTATGCTCGTCAACTAAACAGTATAAATACACTCGGTCCTGCTTTCACCTGATACTAGTCTCATCTAGATACTCTGAATCCCTGCTATACTGACAAAAAAAATTAAAAAAAATATATCGATCCTCCACAGGGTGACACACTAGGGCAGGGGTCAGCAACCTTGGCTCTACAGATGTTTTAGAACTACATCTCCCATGATGCTCAGTCACCCACTAGGCTGACTGAGCCACATGGGAAATGTAGTTCCCAAAACATCAGGGAGCCAAGGTTGCCGACCCCTGCACTAGGGGAAGGTAAATAGTACCAGAAGTAGTGGGTGCATGTGGGCTGGGTGGGAAGATGGAGCATGAAATATACAGTGGGGGACTATGGAGTGAGCCAACGTGTTTTCAGAGACTTCTGGAGAGACAGGAGAGGAGGGAGTTCCATAAAAAGGGGGCTGCTCAGGAGAAGGGAATCTAAAGAGACGGGATATCGAGTAGGGGTATCCGAGTAGATTGAACATGAATTTACTTAAGGGATTATTCAACAAGAGCCAAACTTGCCACCGAATGGTGAATGCCACTGCACAGTGCACTTCGACAAATATTGGCGAATTGACAGCAAAAATAGAGTTGCAATTCAGCAATATTGAAATAATGGTTAATTTACTCAGACCGTCGGACTGCACCAAAATGCCCCGATTTTCGGTGCTTCAGTTCGACAGGCTTAAACAGGCGAACCCCATTGGTTTCAAAGTAAAAAAATATACCATTAGAAGAAGTCAACCATTTATTCTTTTCATTTGCAACAAAAAATATTTAGAATTTTTTTTAGTTAAGTTTTTGATTCCCATTCTTTTTAATGGCTTTTTTATTCTGTAACAGACCTATTTATTAGACATTATTTCCATGCATTTTTTTGGTTTTGAATGCCTTTTAAACAATTTGCCGTTCCCTCCTCCCCAGTCCAACAGCTGATCGCCTTTTTTCGATAAAGCGCGGCAGATCCCTTCAGCAACCCTACAGTGATTGCAGAATTCACCGCAGGGTCGGCAAACTGAACTCAAAGTGCGCCAAACGAGAGAGCACCGACATTTCAGTGCTTTCTGTCTGAATAACCCCTTACTATGGGATTAACTGTATTAAATAAGATTGTCGTTAACAGTGACAACGATCACACGTGTCACTGCCAAATGTAATGTTGAGTCAAACTAACGTCAACTGTTTTTAAGCTCATACTAAGTAAATACATGTTGAATTCAGTAGCCCTAACATATTTAACACTTTGAAACAGTTTCTTCTTAGAATGGAGAGAAACCGCACCCTGGACACTGGTTTTAAGCCACATTCTCTAAAATGTTTTGCATTTAAAGGATTAAGATAGAACGGGAAGTCCTCTATGTGAAATCTGTGGCCCAACAGTATTCAACCTTTTGAAAATATTGGTTATTTATTCAAAATCATGAGAAACGGCACCCACAGCACAGACTGTACTTGTTTTAAACCAAAATTCATCATACTAAGGACAATTGAATGTAAAGGGACACTATCATTTATATAAACTGTAGAGTAAATGTGCATTACAAATAAAACCGCCTTATAAAAACACACGCTGCTGTTTTTTGTTTGGAGTAACTGCATGTAAAAAGGAAGAATAAAATTAGGGGTGTTTTTTCCTCCTGTTTTGTTGATTTTTCCCCAAAGGGTTCCTTTTACTTCTGTGCTTTATTTAAAACTACAGTACTTAACAGTTTAATGAGATGGGGAAGGTTTAGAAACAGCTACAGGGGCTATTATTCTTCAGGCTGAGATAAGGGATGGTGTAAGGGACTCAGGCCAGAGGATGGCCACCATCTTGTTCAGAACATTGGTTCACGTAAATGTAGATAGCAAAGATTAGCTCAAATTCGGATTTAGCTTGCATAGATGCTTTGGAATGTTTTAAACTAACAGGCTGAGCAATTAAATTAACAAGATCCGGGCAGATGCTGGCACAAAGTGACAGGATGAGAAAGTGGTTACATCAAGGTCAGAAAGCTAGGGCCTGAACAAAGAGATGTGAAAACCAGACGAGGTCTTATCTAGAATAAACAGGGTCCTAGGGAGGTAGGCATAAGCAGGATCCAGAAGAGTGTGAAATTCTCAATTGTCAAAATACCGTGAAAGCTGCCAATTTATGACCAATGTGTGGAATGTCTTTGTATTCAGTCAAGGAAGGTACAGCCTGTCATGCCCGCTCCACGGCCCACTCCCGGTCCGGACCGCCATGCTGGGAGAGGTGCTCTACTCACCTGAGAGCCCTCATGGCGCGTTGCTCCAAGTTCCTGGTCCGCAGGATGGAGAGGGAGAGCCAGGAGACGCCCCACGCCGCTGGCTGAATCCGAGTACTAAAGAGGAAAGTGCGCACGCACGAGAACAAACTCTCCTAAGTAATACAAAACCTGGTACTCTGGCGCCCTCGGCTGGCCGATTAGGGGTACTGCTTGACACCTGTTCTGGAGATCCTCGTATACCTCCCATTGACCAAAGATTCAGGTACCTCAACTCCACCTACAATACCCAGGTGAAAGATATTTCCATGATCCTATGAACCCTATTTAACCAGGTTCTACTGTGCCTTCCGCCTCAGTTTCCTAGTACTCCTCGTATTCCTTGACCACGTTGCCTTCAACCCTTCGACCCGGATTGTGCCATCATCCTCGTTATTAACCGTTGTTCTTTTCTGGGACTTTCTTTACAAATTCCATTCCGACCTTTTGACTGTAGTATTTTCTGGACTTCAGTTACTATTCATGATTCACTAAAGATTGCTTTATTCTCCATCGTCTCCTGATTTCCTTACCCGCAGCTTGCCATTGGGTTCCATACTCACACTTCACAGGGGACTCAAACCCTGCATTACAGAAGAACCTGGTTCATCATGGAACCCGCAAGCACAGCTCAAGTTCTTGCTATTCTCACTGAACAGATGGCCACCCTAGCCAAGATGGTGCAGACCCTACAGACCAGCCAAGAGACCTTGCTCCACAGAGAGAGAAGTCGTGCCGAGGCCACGGCACTACCTCCTTCACCCTCTGGCCCCACCATCCAACAAGCCGAATTCCTCACTCCAGAACCCAGATCCAACGCACCTGAACGGTTTTCTGGTGATCGCACAAGGTACCGCACCTTTATTACTGCCTGTGAACTTATGGATCCGACTCCGTGAAGGTGCGTTCAGCCATCTCGTTGATGTCCGGAGCTCCACAGGACTGGGCCTTCCAACTCCTACGTGAAGGGAGTCCTCTTCTATCCTCCTGGAATTCCTTTGTCCAAGCCATGAACCCCATTTATGACGACCCTCTGCGTTCATCAACCGCATTATCCACCATTCGGCATCTGCGACAAGGACGATGACCAGTGGAGGACTACATCTCCGAATTTCGAGCTGTGGCTGCAGATAGAGATCATTTCCGTCACGGCCTCTCTGATCAACTAAAGGATAAACTGGCCCGAATAGGGGTACCCACAACATTGGACTCCATGATCCTGCAGTCCCTAACCCTGGACCAACGTTTCAGAGAACGACGTCAGGAGAGAATGGCCGCCGCTCCTTCCTTACCTGCCCGGCGGTCTGAAACTCCATCTACGACCTCTGTCAGACCTCCCAACTCCACTCAGTCACTCCCCGAACCTATGGAGATTTCTGAACGAAGCAGACGGCGCACTCAAAACCTCTGCCTGTACTGCGGTCAGCCCGGTCACCTCCTACGTGGCTGCCCTATACGACCACCGCTTCCTTCCGACGGAGGCAAGAACCATCCTTCCTTATCTTCACTACAATGTGTATTTGGTTCTACCTCCGCTCATCTGACCATTCCTGTCATCCTGCAGTGGGGAGATAGACTCCGGAGCTAGTAACAACTTCTTCGACCTCACCCTCGCTACCTCCCTAGCGGTTCCTACACGACCAAAGACGAATCCCACGCCTTTACAAAATGGTCGACGGAAGCACTCTACGTACCGGTCCCATCACCCATAAAACAACTCTGTTGCTGCTCATCGGAACCAAGCACCAAGAGCACCTTCAGTGGGACATTGTACCTTCCCCTTTGTTCCCTCTGGTTTTAGGGCTTCCTTGGCTCCGTACCCACAACCCTTCCATCGACTGGTCCTCCAATACCGTCTCTTTTCCCTCTCCTCAGTGTCAACACTTCTGTATGAACGGGTCTACCAACGAAAAGATCGGTTTTTCTACCTACCCAGCTTCTGAACTACCGGTCAAATATTCAGACTTCCAAGATGTGTTTGAGAAGAAAGGGGCTGACACGCTACCCCAACACAGAGAATACGATTGCCCTATCGACCTCCTTCCGGGAGCACCCATACGCCATGGACGCATTTACAACTTGTCCGTTCCTGAATCCCAATCCTTGAAGGAGTATATTGAAGACGGGCTCCAAAAAGGATTCATACGCCACTCCACTTCACCTGCCGGGGCCGGTATCTTCTTTGTTGGGAAAAGAGATGGTGGACTCCGACCATGCGTTGACTACAGAGCATTGAACGCAATCACGGTACGTAACCGTTACCACTGATCCCCGAGCTACTGGATCGAGTGAAGGATGCTTGTATCTTCACTAAAAGCGATCTCCGAGGAGCCTATAATTTGGTGCAAATGAGACGAGGGGACGAGTGGAAAACAGCCTTCCGTTCTCGATACGGTCACTTTGAGTATCGCGTCATGCCGTTCGGCTTGTGCAACACCCCAGCCGCCTTTCAACACTTTCTCAATGATATCTTTCGTGACATCCTGGATACCTTCCTGGTGATTTACTGATATTCTCCCGTTCTCTCCAAGAGCACGAACAACATGTCCGACTCGTCCTGTCTCACCTCAGCCAACACAAATTATATTGAAAGATCGAAAACAGCACCTTCGAAACACCATCCATCGAGTTTCTGGGATACATCCTGTCACCAGGGCACGTTGAGATGGATAAAACCAAAGTCAAGGCCATCTTCGATTGGCCAACACCCAAAGACAAAAAGGCGGTCCAACAATTCATGGGGTTTGCCAACTTCTACCGACGCTTCATCCGATCCTTCTCACACCTTAGCGCACCTATTACATCGCTAACCAAAAAGGACGTGCGATTTCAATGGTCTCCGGAGGCTCAGCAGGCCTTCGAAAGACTTGAGAGCTTCACCCAAGCACCCGTTCTAAAAACAGAGACAGATGCCTCCGACATTACTTTAGGAGCAATCTTATCCCAGAAATCTGGGGACAAGAAACTCCTGCATACGGTAGCCTTTTACTCCAGACGCCTCAATTCCGCCGAACGAAACTACAACATAGGTGAGAAAGAGTTGCTAGCAATTAAAAATGCTCTCGAAGAATGGAGACACCTTCTTGAAGGAGCAACACATCCGGTAACAGTTTTCACTGACCATCGCAACCTGGAATATCTCCGTACCACAAAAAGACTCCGGAGGCCAGGTGGGCACTTTTTTTTCTCGTTTCTCGCTACTCATCACATATCGACCTGGAACAAGAAATGGAAAGGCGGATGCCCTCTCCCGTCAGTACGACTCCAGTACCCCCACTACCACAATCCCAAACGACACTATCCTGCCTGACGGCTTCTATGCGCAACCGGTGGAGGACTAGAGGCCGATGTAGGTGAGAATGTGCTCTCCACCCCCAACAAAATACATCACCTGGGCCGGCCTTCAGACTCCGACGAGCCCCCTGATCGGGTGGCCTTCCGGCCGAGCCGGGGACTCGCCTGAGCAGGGGAAGCGCCTGAAAGGGGGGGGGGGGGGAAAAAAGAATCCTTTGGATTCCTCCATCGCCATCGCCGGGGGCTAGGAGACTGTGCCCCTCGTGTCAACTGACTCATGGCGCCATGATGTCAGTTAACTGGGGAACCCCTAGCTGCAAAGGGATTTCCTAAGGAAATCCCATGGAGGAGATAAGGGGGGTTCAAAGAACTCCCCCTATCTCCTGATCGGTGGCAGCTAGGGGGTCATGTCTGATACTGCTGGAAAGGCCAGCTGGCCAATGGCCTTTCCGATGATATCAAAAATGACCATGTTCCAAGTAACAAAGTGTAGAAAAAAAACATGCTTTTTTTTTAATGCAGCACTATTGTTAACAATTATAATGTGAACAATGATGCTTCACTAATGATTTTTTTGGGGGGGGGGGGGGGGGGGGTTTAAGCTAAAAATCACATTAGAGGGTTCCCAAGTCTACCCCATAGAATATAACCGCAAAAGTTTCGGATAATAAAATGCGGAAAAAAAAATACTTCATCACTGGATGATTTAAATTTTATTGATAATTCACATTTTTTGTTATAGCATTCTGGCAGGGCATGACGAATACATATAATAATGATTAGGGTTGCAATGATACCATTTTTTTTAAGACCGAGTTCGAGTACCGATACATTTAAAGTCATGTGACCGCTTTCCAATTAATAATTAACAAATTTTGCAAGGTACACACATACTTCAGACCAGGGTGTGTGTGTATATATCTATATACGCACACACTTCAGACGTACGTGTGTGTGTGTGTGCGCGTGCGTGATATATATTTATTTATTTATTTACCAGATAAAATGCTTACTTTATTGGGGAGTCATTAAAAAATTTTTTTTTTTTTTTTAATGACTTCCCAATAAAGTAAGCATTTTATTTTTTCTAAGTCCGTGAGTGCTCCTTATCTGGTTTATAGAACATGTTTCTGAGGATCTTGTGGCACCTTCTAGAAAGGGAGTTCCAAAGCGTGAGTGCTGAGAAATTGGACTGACACACACACACACACACACACACAAACACACACACACACACTTCAGACCAGAGTGTCACATCTTCGGCCCCCTGCAGCGCCTGGGGGGGGGGGCCTGGGCACCTGGTGGAATCACTGGCTGGCCGGGTGCCAGGAGCTCGAGCTGGCAGATCGGCTTCTGGGGGGGGGGGGGGGCTTGGCGTAATGACACGGAGTTGCCGGCCTTCAATACAGGGCGTGGGATTCAGCTCATCGCCCTGACGTGGAGTCATTCCCGCATCGCCAGCTGATCTCATTACTGTCTCAGTCTGTTGGCTTAGTTGGCAATTCTGCTTGTACGAGGACCCTGATTGTGTTTTAAACTCGGACTGCCTTTTGACTATTCTTACGCTCTTGCACTTTATTGTTGTATGTTGTACTCTGCATATACTAGTTGTATGTACCGATCATAACGCATGGTCTCTGTGGGTCTGCCCTGCAGGTTGCTGAACCTATCAACCACTCATGTCAACTGTTTGGTACTAAGCATATATACACTAGTTTCTATGATCACGCATTATGGGCCTGCCCTGCAACTTGCTGAATTCATCATACGTGCTTTATATGTTGCTGAGCACAAATATATGGGAGTCCTCTCTGTTGCCAATCCTGCTTATAAGACTACCCACTCTGGAACGTACTATTGACTACGCTTTTTCTAAACCAAGTTCTGTTTCTGTCTTACTATACTTATCTGTGTATAGTTAACTTGCCTTCACTCAGCAGACATTTGGTCACAAAATGACTTGCTGCTGAGTGGTATCTAGTATTATACATCACCTCCCTGGCTGGGAGTGCTAGGTTTGGCAGTTGTAACTATCAAGTCAAGTATCGGAGTAATCTGTCCATAAGGATCCAAACAACGCTGATCTTAGAGTGAGTGAGTGTGAGTGAGAGTGTTATATATATATATATAAAATCACACACACGGGTTGTGGTGGAGGATAAAAAGCTAAGTGTGCTTGTTATTGCAGAAGCCACCTGCACATCACAGATATATATATATATACACACACACACACACACACACACACTTCAGACCGGGGGGGGGGGGGGTGTATATATGGACAGAAAATATTTTAAGGCTCAACTCAGGGGTGGTTGCAGAGCCTATGCTGCTATGTGTTAGACAGAAAAGGAAATTGTGGGTACCCCTTCGTGCGGCGCTGCTCACGGTTGAGTCTAATTGGAGGAGCAGTATGATGAAACGTGCTCCTGCATGTAGTCAGAATCCTGATCAATAACAGTAAAAATAGGTTATGAACAATTACAAGTACATAAAATCAATCCCTATAATATAAAATAAGAAATATGATTCTTATATACAGTAGTTTGTGCTGTTAGTCCATATATGGTTCCAGTGCCACCTAGTGTCCAAATGGTGGAATTTGTTCTGGAGGTACTGGGTCAGTTTTAGTGGTGAAAAAAAGGGGGGATAGGATGCTTCCTTTTTCAAAAAAAATAGCGTGTACTTCTTTTTCCCTTCCGTATTCCTCCGAGAGAAAGAGTGATGGTTAGGGGTGCATCCAGGTCTGTCAGACTGTCGTAATAGAAAAAGGAAACTATGCACTTACATTTAGATCTGATGGATGCTGCTGAATCCTTGGCAGTGTGTCGATGGCCCTTTAGGAATCTGCTCCTTGGTGCCTTTTTTTCCTTCGAATGGCCTGGTCCAGGGGTAACTGTAAAGCTACCTTTTTAGAGGTGCTTTTAGTTGCTGGCGGCGCTTAAGGATAGCAACTGGATGCAGTAAGGGATTAAATCTTTAGCACATTTATTCTAGCAGCTTCACATCAGTGGAAAAAGTAATAATATAAACAACATAAGGCATAAAAACACCTAAAAAAATAATTAAAAAAAAAATCAGAATAAAAAAAATCAGTTTGTGATAAAAGTCTGTTAAAAAAGGTCTGTTGAGAAAGTTAGTATAGGCGTCTCCAAAACGCATTTCGTCAGCTTCATCAGTCGGATGCCCCTATGCAGTAGCGTTGTGTATTTAAAGTTTTTTTTGGGGGGGGGGGGGGTTTCGGGCGGGAAATGTTTTGTTTTGCTCGTGTTTGTTCTGCACATGCGCGCGGCTTCGTTTCTCTTCTGGTCACATGTGGTGGTGTCATCCTGGGTAAACTCCATCTCTGTTTGCACGTCCTCCGGGGTTCCTCCTAGTGGATAATCCTCTTGTTTGTTCAAAGTAGCAGAGAGGAATGTTAAAGGCAGTGACAACTTTGTTCTAAATCCATTGTGGGTCTGATTTGGGGGAGTGTTTCAATGGACTTAATAAATCCTGAATTTGCAGCCATACGTACTCAGACTGTGGGGGGGGGGGTCTAGTTATGTTATTACATAGACCAAAAGTACAGAATGCATTTTCTTATTGCACACTAAATGTATACATATACAGTGGAGGGGAAAAGGTGATCCTTTCCTAATCTTATTGCACCAGATGTTTTGCATTCATGCATCTTTTAGTTTTTTTTAACTGACCATCATAAATGGGACTCCAATGAATATTAAATCAGAAAAAAGATAATTGGAATCTGATATATATTAAAGCGTAAAAACGTCATAAAGGGGACGTCATAATCTATAACATAAAACAGTAAGAGGCAGCGTGTCCGTCGCCACGCTGCATCTGCGCGGCCAACCAGCCGGCTGGGCGTGCATCCAACCGCCCTAACAGTAATACGGCGGAGTGTCGAATGCGTGCGCAACCAGCGTACTGCTGGGTGCGCACGCAGCCAACCTCAGCAGCACGTGCACAGCCGTGCCTAGGACGGCAGAGTAGCGAATGAGGCACATAACACGTGATGTGCCCCCCCCCCCTGCTCACCCAGCTCGGTGTCAGTCACCACCAGCCGGACCACAGGCCATGAGGATTCCTTGGTAGCTGCTGCTTTGGTGCGTCTGGTCCGAGACATGTCTGGACCCAGCAACGGGTCCCGAGTCACCAGCATATCTGGGCGGGAGACAGAGCACAGCCTTACAAATAGCCAAGGCCAGTCCCCACTACGCCGGTTGTCAACACACACTGTGGGAACATTTCCATGGCGACAAGTCACTAGGTGTAAAGCCAGAGCTATGGGAGGTGGAGAGGAACAAACTTCACGTGCTCAAATCTTTGAGGTTGTTTTTTTATTTTTTACTATCAGTGGAATAATGAACGTTTTGGTTTGCAGAACAGAGTCTGATTAATTAACAAGGATTAAAAGATGCGATGCCACCAACCCCTCAGAAGTAAAAGGGCCTGGTGGTTTCAAATATACCAGTAGTAAGTGTATATGCCATGCCACTGAGAATGCTATAACAAGACATGGTGGTTCAACAGCCAGAGAGTTTGTAAAATATGCACAGCACATAGGAGCACCCGGCCAAAAAAAACAAACAAAAAAACCCCCACAAAAGTTGTGCCCGCCCCCCACAGAGCCCCCAAAGCTCTGAGCACCTCCACCCATGAGCTTGCAATCTGTCGGGTATATTACACAGAAAGGAAAAATTTAAAATGGATGCTTGTAGCCATTTTGTTTTGAAAGACAGTTTTTCTTTAAAATTTTCTCTAGGTTTAGAAATGAACGAGATTTTTTTTTTTTTTTTTTTTTACAGAGTTCATTCCTGGGTGAAGTCTTTTATATTTTTTTAAGAAGTGCCAGACATGAAGGAACCTAGAATGTTTTTGTGTGATAAGGCTAGGTTTAAGTGCTAAGACGTGTCATAATTAAATTTATTGGTCTGTCTTAAGTTTCTAAAACAAAAGATATTTTGTCTTTTGGGTATAGGAATAAGAGTTAATATCCCTAATATAGATTTATATTTACAAAACATATGTTTATAATCAAGGTATATGTGATTATATTTACAGTAGGAAATATATACTCCAATAAATATTGTAGAAAGTATATAATTGGTAAATAATAAAATTTACTAAAGAATAGATTTTGTTGAGTTAACCAGAAAAGAATTTAGCTGATAGGACTCTGAGTAACTAAAAGGGAGTAGGGATATAAATCAGAGATGATAGGTAGAGACACTGTGTCTAATGAGAGAGAGGTTCTTTGTTAAGTCAGATTGAACTTTGACCCGAGATAGGAATATTAAAAAGAAATGGTGGAATTAAGTGCAATACTGCCCTCTAGAGGATAGTAAATATTTAATAATATTGCCAGTGATGTCAAATTGGCTATAATAAGCGGCAATGTTATTTGCAAGTCAGTCGGAGATTCCAGCATTCAGAGACTCACACTGCAATGCATTACACATGACCCTCTGAGAGTCCAAGATTCCAACACTCAGACTCACACCACGATGCAGGCAGATCCCAAGACATGAGGCAATCAAGATTCTCACCAAATCTCTAACGCACATGCATTGATTATCTGATAGATAATTTTCACATATTCCAAAACAAAGCATCACATAGAAAATTCCAAGACTTATCAACATCCAAATTGGACAGGTAATGTATGAAGAAAAAGGAATTAATGTAATTATATATATTTGTAGATATTCTTGCAACGTAGACCGAGACTTCTCAGATACTTGGGTTAGATCCAAATTCTAAGTATTTTCTATTCTGCAGATAGAAATATGAAGAAGTGGATATAAGGATTTATTCCTAAAAAGAAATGTTGCAAGATACCAATATATATATATTGAATTTGGAAATTACTGTGATTAAAATTAATAGGCAAGGAATTATATAACTACAAAATAAAAAGCAAAAGATTAGAAGTTTAATTCTCGAGATTAGGGGAGGATTCACTAAATAAGTTATTACTTATTAAATTGGCTCATCTTTTGTTGATCCATGTAGCAAAGAGATATATATATATATATATATATATGAGCTGGCTGGTTAAACATTGTTTGCTGGGAAATGCATGTTGTATTAAGCAGAAATGTTTATTAACCATTTGTTACTAACTGGTAAGGTAAATGATATTAATCATATATGCAGTTACTAACCGGAGATACATATATTGTGAAGCTAGTTTTTATATGTTGATGGATTGTGGTTTATAAATTTTTGTTTAGGATATGAGATTTGAATTTTTTTGTATACGTAATAAATAAATATTTTTAGCCGATTATTGTATTTTTCAAAGCAAAACACAGACAATTAAAAGAATTCAGGATAATTTCTAAGAAATATAAACGATTGATATGTGTCTCGTATAAGTTTCTTATGAAATAATAATCCCTGATATATTGGAGGCAACTGCCGAGATAGGTCCAGTAAGTCCAATATAGACATATTGGAGGCTTGGCTGATAAGTCCAATATATAACGTGTTGTACTCACGTGCAGAGATTATATCCGACAAATCTAAGTGGTCCCATGCGCTTGCAATCTAAGGGGTCCCACGAGATTACAATCTATCCATGAGCTTACAATATAAGGGGGCCCCTTACAGATTTTTTTTCACACCCCCTGCAAGCACAGACAACCCGCTATTGGGGGGGGGGGGAATGGTCTTTCCTTGACGTTGCTGTGCTTTCATTTCGGAGAACATGCATGCACACCTCACTTAACAATAGTCTGCCTTCTGGGCAGGCTTTCCACCTAGTATATAATAAATCATCAGTAAAACAAATTCTCATAATTGGATCCAATGAACATTATATCAACAATAAACGGATCATCACCAGTGGAATCTGATGAATATTAATTGGTCAGTGAACAAATCGTCATACTGAGGGTCTAAGTATAATAAACCTCAGTAGAGAAATCGTCATAAATGAAATCCAATGGGCATTAAATCATCAGTAAAGCGTCATGAAGGGAATCCAATGAATAATAAATCAGCAGACCCCGATCTGTTGACTACTTATGTTCTGACCCTATCGCAAGGGTCTATTTTGCACATCATCATATTGCGTTTGGGTGGTTGATATCTGGACATAAAATATCACAGGATCTTCTATCGTGATATGTGAACTATAACGGACATATTGTATAGGTACCGTAGACAATGGTATTACAGGTTTGTTGACCGTTTCTCTACAGATTAATGGTGTTCTGTAAGGAGGCTAGGAGTAATGGTCTTTAGACTCCGATATTTAGTTGGGATCTCTGAGCGGTTATTTTCTTGGAAATGTCTGTATTTTGTGGGGTTCTCCTCTTAGAGGGGATGCTTCCTAGGAGTTGGAGGCTTGTCTCTGGGTTTGTTTGTGTAATTGGTGTTGTCCCTATCTACATGGAAGCCCTAGGTGTTAAATACGGCTGAAAGTCGTATGGGTCAGCTCTTTTGGTGGACAGTTGGCAGGGGAGTGTCCATAGAGAGACGATGGAGTGGGGGTGTAAGGTACCAGCGTGGCAGGCAAGGTTCCGAACCCAAGATGCAGTGACACAACAGAAACCAGGTTAGGGAAAACAGGTGTTTGTCAGGTTCAAATAATAAGTCCAGGTTATGCAGGGTGATGGGCAGAACTTAAATGAGAGGAACCAAAGGAATATGCAATGTTGGTGGGGACACGATACAAGGAGACACACGTAGGAGACTTACTGGGGATACGAGACAGGACAGGAAAAGGGCTGAAGGAAATCTTGTTTGCAGGTAATTCAGGAGGCAGATGAACACCGGGAACCAGGATGCAGGGGTCTTGGATGAAATCTCTGGAGGACACAGGATACTGGATGCAGGGGTTTCCCAGGATAGTCTTGGGATAGCTGAATATACAGAGGGCACCGGATCACAGTCCACTGGGCTTGCTAGCTTAGAGAACTATAATGCTGAAGCATTGCCTTCTGGGTGCTCCACCCGTAAATAGGTAAACAGTCTCAGTGTTGATTAGAGGCACCGGTTAATCCTGCAGTGCTGTGAGTGAGGTTGGACATAGGAAAAGCAGTTTTGTGGAAGTGCTGTCCTGCACTCAGGACAACGCAGCACCAGGTTTGCCTTTCTTACGTTTGCGGCGGGCTTTACGTGGGGTGCTGGGGGGCTCCAGACAGGGGTCCTGAAAGGGGGTTTCTGTCTCTATGGAGAGGGGAGGTGGGTTCTGTCACGCAGCTCTGGGACCTGCTGTTTTTCGTGTAGGGGAATCTTGATTTTTTTCAAGAGGGTGGAGTGTTAAAGGGACACTCTAGGCAACATGACCACCTAAGCTTTTTTAGGTGGTCATGATGCCTAGAGTATGCTGCCCTCTGTCCCCCCTCCCTCCGCTCAGCGGTTCAGCTGTAAATGCTGAAAACAGCTGAGAGAGGTGGCGAACTTTACTCCGCCCTCCGAGCTGTCAGTCAGCAAAGTGGGAATCATATTTCCCGCTTCTGCCGACTTTTGTCGAGTAGGAGACGTCATCGCGCTTTCAGCGCGATGACATCTCCAACTCACCGCAGAAGCTGGCGGCTCCCTCTGAGGGTTAGCGTTGCGCGCAACACTAATCCTCAGAGGGAGCCGGGAGGAAGCCTGCCGATTGGCTGGCTTACGTGAGAGGCGCGCATGCGCGCTTCTCACGTAAACCAGAAGGCAAGAAGACTCAAGAAGGACGGGAGCGGAGGGAGGGGAGTATGAAAAAAAAAAAAAAAGACACTGCTGGTAACAAGAGGATTTTAGGGTAAGTACTACAGTTACAAAAAAAAAACAACGAACGATTTACTAAGGGAGTAGGGAATAGATTAAGGGGTTAAAAAAAATGGGGGGGGGGGGTGATTTTTTATTAGAGTCTCCCTTTAAGTCTTCTTGTTGGTCTCCAGGAGTCTTGATCGTTTCTTTGAATCACAGAAAATGGCAGATTTCGAAATCTGCGTTAAGGCCGGCAGGAGTCATAGTATTAAATTCATATATTAGACGCATTTCCTCACGTCCCAGAATCTTGGTTATAATCACCCCCTCTTCTCGGATGATGAATTTTTTTGATGGCCACAAATTGTAGATTTTTGGGATCGCAGTTGTGCATCTTCTTGAAGTGTAGGGGGACACTGTTTCTATGCCTTTGCTAATATTTCGGATGTGCTCCCTAATTCTAACATTAAGGGCTCTGGTGGTCCTCCCTAAAAAAAGGTATATCACATTATTGGAAAAACAAGTTAGGATGTCTTGGATCTTCCATGTGCCATCTCTGTTGACGACTCCAGGTATATGCCGTTTCTTATTGCTGGTACTTCTGCAGCTGAGACAGTTTCTACATCCGTAAAACCATTTTTTTACCCGATAGTGATTCCTTGCTGACTTTGGTCCTGGATGTTCACTTTTGGTGATTATCCTCTTAATATTTTTGGTCCCGACAGGTGAAGGATGGTCTCTCTGGGAAGATTTTTTAGAATTGGGTCGTGTGTCAGGATTGGCCAATATTTGGTGACCGCCCTTCTGATTTCTTTGTTCTGCTGGCTATAGGTAAAGATGAGGGGATACTTGGTTCTGGCTGTTTGTTGGTTCTTGTGTTTGTAGACTAGGAGTTCTTTTCTATCAATTAGATCTACTTCCTCTTTAGTAGTCTCTAGCTTCGAGCTTTCATATCCTTGCTCTTCAAATGCTTCTCTGAGATTTTTTGATTGTATTTCAAAATCTTCTTTGACTCTTCGAGACGCCCTCCAGCCATTGGCAGCTGGATTTTTCTATGAAGCTGTTGCAATCCGCTCTTTTAAAAAAGTCTTGATGGTTATTGGTCACAAATATGGTAAGGTCCAGGAAGTCAATCTCTTCTCTACTCCATTTGCTATCTAATTGGATGTTCATGTTCTTTTTGTTCATTTCTTCCAGAAATGTATATACCCTTGTATACAAGGGTTGTGGTGGAGGATAAAACGCGAGATAAAAAGCCTCCACACTATAATAAGTGTGTTTATTATTGCAGAAGCCACCTGCACCACAGATATATATATATATATATATTTTAATCACACACACACACACACACACACACACACACTTACTTCAGACCGGGGGGGGGGGGGGTGTATATATACAGTGGCAAGAAAAAGTAAACCTTTAGGTTTACGTGGAGTTTTGCATGAATTGGGCATAAAATGTGCTCTGATCATCTAAGTCACAACAATTTGAAAAACACAGTCTGCTTAAAATAATGCAACAAACATATGTTATGTTTTTATTGAACAGAACATGTAAACATTCACAGTGCAGGGTGGAAAAAGTATGTGAACCTTTGGACTTAACTGGTTGACCCTCCTTTGGCAGCAATAACCTCAACCAAACTTTTCCTGTAGTTGCAGATCAGACCTGCACAACAATCTGGAGTGATTTTGGACCACTCTTCACAAAACTGTTTCAGTGTAGCAATATTCTTGGGATGTCTGGTGTGAATCTGTCTCGTAAGGTCATGCCACAGCATTTCAAATCGGGTTGAGGTCAGGACTCTGACTGGGCCACTCCAGAAGGCGTATTTTGTTTTGTTGAAGCCATTCTTTTGTTGAATTACTTGTATGCTTTGGGTCATTGTCCTGTTGCATCACCCATCCTCTGCATAGCTTCAGTTGGTGGACAGATGGTCTTACGTTTTCCCTCAAAATGTCTTGATAAACTCTGGAATTCATTTTTCCATCAATGACAACAATCCGTCCAGGCCCTGAGGCAGCAAAGCAGCCCCAAACCATGATGCTCCCTCCGCCATGTTTTACAGTGGGGATGAGGTTTTGATGTTGGTGTGCTGTGCTTTTTTTTCTCCACACATAGTGTTGTGTGTTTTTTCCAAACAACTCAATTTTGGTTTCATCTGTCCACAGAATATTTTGCCAGTAGTGCTGTGGAACATCCAGGTGCTCTTTTGCAAACTTCAAACGTGCTGCAATATTCTTTTTGGACAGCAATGTCTTTCTCCGTGGTGTCCTCCCATGTACTCCATTCTTGTTTAATGTTTTCCTTATTGTAGATGTGTCAACAAAAATGTTAGCATGTGCCACAGATTTCTGTAAGTCTTTAGCTGACCCTCTAGGATTCTTTACCTCATTAAGCATTCTGCGCTGTGCTCTTGCAGTCATCTTTACAGGACGACCATGCCTAGGGAGAGTAACAACAGTGCTGAACTTTCTCCATTTGTAGACAGTCTGTCTTACCGTGGACACATGAACATCAAGGCTTTTGGAGATACTTTTGTAACCCTTTCCAGCTTCATGCAAGTCAACAATTCTTGATCGTAGGTCTTCTGAGAGCTCTTTTCTGCGAGGCATGGTTCACATCAGGCAGTGCTTCTTGAAACCAGTAAACCCAAAACTGGTGTGTGTTTTTAACGGGCAGGACAACTTTCAGCAACACATCCAATAATATCACACTGATTGGACTCAAGGTGGGCTCACTCCTGGCTCCAATTAGCTCTTGGAGAAGTCATTAGACTAGGGGTTCACATACTTTTTCCACCCTGCACTGTGAATGTTTACATGATATGTTCAATAAAAACCTACAATGTTTGTGTTGTATTATTTTAAGCAGACTGTGTTTTTCAAATTGTTGTGACTTAGATGAAGATCAGAGCACATTTTATGACCAATTCATGCAAAACTCCACGTAATCCCAAAGGGTTCACATACCTTTTCTTGCCACTGTATACACACACACACACACACTTCAGACCTCAGACTGGGGGGGGGGTGTATATGTGTGTGTGTATACTTAGGGCTGTGCAATATGGACAAGATAATCATATTGCGATTTAATTTGCAATTTAGGCAATTGTTTTTGCTTTTTCAAATATGCTACATACATTTTAAATGTATTCAGTATTCAGCTCATGGATACTGCCCAAGCTCACCTCTTTGCGCCGCGTGTTAGGCTCCGTGTAAGCTTCCGGTGGCATGGAGCTTGGGCGCTCGCCTGGGGGAACCACGTGACGAGGCGCGAGACTGCGGCTGTACACGTGGTTCCCCCTGTGAGCGCCCAAAGCTCCATGCCGCCGGAAGCTTACACGTTAATTTCCTAAGAGTTGAATTTTTCTAACTCCCGTCGCTCAGCACCACATCGTGACGTGGCCTGAGCAAGGGAGATGGAAAAACCTGGACACACTGAGCGCGTCTCGACACGTGTTGCTGCTTCGCGCTCAGTGTATCTCAGGCTTTATGCTTTAAGACACTTCATGGTGAGTAACCCCACCTTTTTCACCTAGAAAAAAAAGCACTTCATCGAACTATAACATAATAGGATGCAAATAGCTGGTGGAGTAGAGGTAACATCACTGCTCTGCGTGGAGCGAGACTGGAGTCATGGGTTCGATTCCAGCAAGAGCACCTCTACAGTACGTGTCCTTGGGCAAGACACCCAACGGTACATACTCGCCACCCAGGACATATTTGAAAACGAGAGAAATTTCAATGTATCCTTCCTGGTAAAATACTTTCTCAAAAAAAATAAAATAAAAATACCTTGTTTATATCAATGGTCTCTAACGCCAGTTGGCGGAGGCGTTCCCTTCGATCCCGGTTACTTTCAGAGGCAGATGCCACCCCTCCACTGCCAGTTTTACCACCGGCTCGGTGCTGGAAATCCATGGCTGCTGAGAGTGTAAAGGCTCCACAGGATCAGAAACCTGATATGGGGGGGGGGGGGGGGGAAATAGAATTAGTGCATCCCATTACTGTCCAGTCTGAAGAGTTATTAATATAGCACCAGCATATTCGGCAGCGCTGTACAATGGGCACAATATAGACTGAACAACATTTGACAAACCGGTACAGGAGGAAACAAGGGCCCTATTCGAGCGGGAACTCACAATCTAGAAGGGTTGGGGCGAAAACAGGAGTGGTGGACTGCAAGGTGGGGAGTGGTGGACTGCAAGGTGGGGAGTGGTGGACTGCAAGGTGGGGAGTGGTGGACTGCAAGGTGGGGAGTGGTTGTGTCAGTGAGTCGGGTGGTAGGCTTCCCTAAATAGGAATATCTTTAGGGTTAAGTCTGACTGTACGGGGCTGCGAGGGAGAAATCCTGCAGTCTATCATGGGAAGAGGTGATGCAGGGAGAAGCTAGGCGCAGGTCACTGATCTTAGGGAGCGGGCTGGGGTGTATTTGGTGATATGTGAGGACAGGTAGTGGGGAGCTGAGTTAGCGAGAGCTTTGTAGGTCTGGGTAAGGATTTTAATTCTGCAGTGGATGGGGAGTTCTACCATCTTCCATGTTTTCATCCTCTGGGTAGGATGCTCTCGTGCACGCTGATGCTCTTTGTATGAAGAGATCTGCCCTGTAAACCACTCCTAGCTCATACGATAGTTGACCTCAGGGAAAACACGTTGTATGTTGCAAACGAACCTGCCGTCCAAATAGATATGCAAGGAAGGTGCAGAAAACAAACCCTTTACGAAACCAAAAATAGATAGTATTGTAGCAGTAGGCAAACAGACATATGGCACAGATCGCCGTGGGTCGGCCATGAAAGTTGGGCTCGTTTCAGATAACGTCTATCTCAGAAATATTACCCGGACACCCGTAACATCTAATCAATCCTTGTCATCGGTTTCAAACACGTTACAAAACTATCCAACAGCTGAGCACAATTCCCACCAACCTCTTCTCCTGCCGACCTGGTGCTCAAGAGACACAACGGCGGAGGAAGCGGAAACCAGTTGAATCGAAACAGGAACTGACGTACCATACCAGAACAAAATCTTTATTGTAGGCGAACAAATTCTCTACTTCCGGGTTTGCCGAGTTGGGTGACCATGTATGTATTGAAGTAATCAAACATTTTGGATCGCAAATTAATGCGTTCACAGTTTCACGTCACTTTTTATAATTTCTTGTATTTTATGCCTGTTTTAGCCGAGGAAATGCTGCCTGGTTCATTCAGCTATAACATGGTGTGTGATGTGTATAACCAAATTTTTCAAAATGCAGCAGTGCTCGCTTGCTAGTTGAGACCTATACGAATTCTTCCCTACCACTTGCTATCTTCAGGTTATTTTTGACCTAGACATCGACTTCTGTGAGGGACAATGAAGTCTGTAATTTTTGAAAATTCTAGTGTTATAATTGTAGCTTATTGGTATCGAATAACTATATCTTCACTCCAAGACATTGCTTTTTTATATTATAGATGAACACAATGCAAAACGTGTTATTGTTCCCATTGTACAGCACTGCGGAATATGCTAGCACTTTATAAATAAAGATTATATATGTAATCTGGGTAATATATTATTATTAATTTTATTTTCAGCCTGGAAGCCCCAGGCCATGCTATGCTATCAGAATGCGCTATAATGACAAGGAGCTGCTTTGCCTCTCAAGACAGAGAGCTGAGAAAGCTGCCGAACTGAATATGAAAAGCCCAAAAAAAGGAAGTGGTGAGTCCCTGTATTATTGTTCATTTTAAAGTACCGTAGACTGATTATCTGAAAAGTGGCAAGAGAGTCAATAAACTTTGGCTAGTATATGGTGGTTGCAATATTTTCAATAGACCCATTGTTGGTCTGGCTGCTGAGCACAAAGGTGGGAAATTCTTTATTATAATGCAATTTTGTTGATATCCCTGAGGCTCATTAGGCACCTATGTTGCACCTTCTAGCCGCTCCATATCTTGCATATCTTAAATTTCCCTCTATTTGTTGTTGTTGTCGTCTTAGTGTTTTTTTAACATTAGTATCTGAGACTGTTGTTTTTTTTTTTGTTCCGATAAAGTTTATTGACCCTCCTGCCTCTTTACGGCTGTATGACTGGTTTAATTTTGCTGTCTATGTAGCGCTCACTCCCGGAGGAGCCGCTGAATTTAACCTCGGGTTAGTCTCTCCTCACTAGGGAATAAATATACACCAGCACTGTTGTGGATTTTATAGATTATATACTTTACTGTTCTCAATAAAGCGGCATATATAATGTAAGCACGGTATATAGAAAACAGGATTTCGGAATGCGAGAAACGCGCAGCGGTAAAAGAAAAATTTAACCCCTTCGTTTCTGGGGTGTAAGTCCCGTGAGGGTAAGGTCCCAAGAAAAGGTAGGTGTGTGTGTGTGTGTGTGTGTGTGTGTGAGCTCAGGTACCCGGGTACTATATTCAACTGGCCAGTGAATGGATTTAGCAAATCTACGACTAGTCACGTTGGGGCCCTGTAGATTTAAACAGTACTGCAGCGTGCTTTGTTAAACTTTGACTGTGGCCTGGAAGGCCTCACCCATCCGCCCGACAATCTGTTCCGCTGCCCGATCAAGGATGTCTCTCCGCTGGACTTTTCTGGAACTCTGTGCCACCGGATCCGCTTCTCCTGCTTGCCCGATTTCTGCAACAAGATCTACAGCCTAACAGAAGAGGGGGTTCCCGCTATATGGCGCTCCTCGCTGAAGAATGGGTGATTCTATCTGAAGAGATCCCCTTGTGATTAGAGCTCCTGTTTTCAACAGGTATCTCTAGGACGGCAAACAAAGCCCTTGTGGTGTATATATATATACAATAACATGCAAAATACGTCAAAACATGCGCATACATAGAGTGGATTAATACAGTGGCTAGATGTAGCACAGAAGGTGTTAGTCTCTGTCCGAGATTGCCATCTAGTGGCTAGTGGGCATATACCCAAAGTCTTTTTAAAAAACAGGCCTTGATTTCCTTCTCCTGGTAAAATGCATCGGTTGTTTCTTCCTTGTATCTTGGTTCCTCTCTCTTGGTCTTGTGCCTCCAAGACAGAGAGTTGGAGTTAGGGAATTGTATCTCAGAAAATTCCAGAAAAAATTGGAGTGGATTGATCCACACGCACTTACGTTTTGCTCTGTCTCCCAGACGGTCTTTTTTGGAATGTTTCACCGGTATGTTCCCCTCTGGTTCGCCTTCCTCTGCTCCTGCGGTGTTCCTTTATGGAGTTAGGCTTCCACGAATCCAATGTAGCCCTTTTCTGGGTGCTAGAATGGAAGTGGGGGCTGGGTTCCTTGGAATAAAAACGCTGGATGCAGGGATACGGCTAAAATCGGGGTTTAATGGGTGATAACAAAATGAATAAAAAGAACAGTGGGTCAGGCAGTAAGTGTTCCAATGGGTGGAGATGGGTAAAAGGTCCTCCAAAACGCGTTTCGCTAGGTTGCCGCTAGCTTCATCAGTTGGATGGACTCTATTTTACAATTCGAAAATTTATACAGTACAAAAAGGCGCGAATCGTAATTCATTCGTAAGCGCATGCGCGAAAGTTCGTTTCTTTGTAGGTGTGTCTTTTTCGTATGCACGGAATTCCGTTTTATAAATAAATACAATTTTTCGTCCGTACTTGGTTGTGAGTACGTCTTTTCGTATGTGTAAGGATTTGTTCGTTGTAAATACGATTTTTTGTGTAAATACGATTTTTCGTCCGTGTTGAGATCCGTTTCATTGTGGGTGGGTCTTTTCATCCCTGGGTGATGACATCATCTTGGTTGTCCTCTATTCTGGCTCTGTTCTTCTTCCAATAGGGAGGTGCTTGCTATGCGTTCTCAGGGAAAAAGCATGTGCTTGTTGCATAGAGTTCTATTCTAGGCATACATTCAGTAGGTCAGTCTAGGAACATAAGTTTTGCCAGGAAGGCTACAGTATATCTGAATATTAGATAGTCACATTATTGTCCATAGGGAGGCCATAAGTATAAGTATGATTCCTAGTAGTCCCCATAGTGTGAGAGGGTACATGGTCCTATCTAGATAGTGAGGAGTGTTTGAGGTCTAATGCTCAGTGATGGGAATGCTATCACACATCCCTACCTATGCATAAAAAGGGAGATGGGATAACCATGTGGAAGATGGTGTTCCATTAGATGTTATACTCTTGTTAGGTTATAAGTAATTCCAATATTGGATAACATACTTAGCTCTGTGTAATTTGCATACATTCAGTGAGGGTATGGACACTCTGTGTGGGAATTAAAGAGGTTATATCGTATGGTAGTCCGGTGGGGTCCAATATATGATGTTTTCTAGAGGAAATGACAGATTTCAAAGTCCATATTAAGACCAGCAGGGTGTAGAGTTCCGAATTCATATATGAATCTCATCTCTTCTTTGCCCAGTAGTTTGATTGCATCTCCCCCTCTTCTTTGCGGGTGGATTTTTTTGAGGGCTAGGAATTCGAGGTTCTTTGGATCACAATTGTGTGATTTCTTAAAGTGTAGAGGTACACTGTGCGTTTCCAAACCCTTCGATATGTTTCTAATGTGTTCTCTGACTCTTACATTGAGAGCTCTGGTTGTTCTCCCAATGTACTTGAGACCACAAGGACAGACTAGAAGGTACAGGACGTTCTTAGAGAAGCAGGTTAGGATGTCGCGGATTTTCCATTTTCCTCTTTTGTGATCTACTTCTTTAATAATTCTTTTCTTATTCCCCGTGCTCCTACAGCTTAAGCAGTTACCACAGCCGTGGAATCCCTTTTCTATCTGGAAATACTCTTTTTTCTTTCTTGACTGGGCTGGGTATTCGCTCCTAGTAATGGCCTTCTTCAGGTTCCCTGTTCCCCTACAGACGAATCGGGGTTTTTCTGGAAGGACTTCCACCAGTGCGGGGTCCTGTCTAAGAATAGGCCAGTACTTGGAGATGATCTTTCTAATGGCTTTGTTCTGTTGGTTGTAGGTGTAAATTATAGGGAGTCGGGGTTTCTGGGTGTCGTTTCTAGTTTTGTATTTCAGGAGGTCTGTCCTATCCTTTTCTCTTATTTCTTTTCTTGTCTCTTCCAGTGTGTCTGGGTCATACCCTTTCTCCTTGAACACTTCTTGCAGTCTTTCTGTTTGTTTGTCGAAGACGTTGATATCTGTACAGTTTCTCCTTAATCTCAAGATTTGGCTCTTCGGCACCCCTTCCAGCCACTTCTCCAAGTGACAGCTGGTTTTGTCTATGAAGTTGTTACAGTCTACAGGCTTGAAAAAGGTTTTGGTGGCTATTCCATTGTCCTTCCGGTATATTGTCAAATCGAGGAAGTTCACTTCCTCTTTGCTCCATTGGGTTTCCAACTTGATGTTGATATCTTTTCTGTTCATTGTTACAATGAATTCTTCTAGGCTCTGTTCTCCTCCTCCCCAAATCAGGAGAATATCGTCTATATATCTTCTGTACAGGACGATGTTTTCCCCTCCTTCCTGTACTAACGGTTCTTCCCACTCTGCCATGAAGAGATTCGCGAAGCTTGGTGCAAATTTGGTTCCCATCGCGGTTCCCTTCACCTGCAGGTAGAAATCCTCATTGAACCAGAAGTAGTTATTGGTGAGGATGAGATGGATTCCTTCAAGGATGTAGTCTATTTGTTCGGGGGGGAGTGAGTTGGTTTTTCCTAGGATGTTTTTGACGGCTGTGATTCCCTCCACGTGGGGTATGTTACTGTATAATGCGCTCACATCGCTCGTCACTAGGATGTAGTGTTCCTTCCATTGTATTTTGTCTAGGTTCTGGAGAATGTTCAGGGTGTCTTTCAAGTGTGACGCTGTTTGGTTTACGTAGGGTTGGAGTATTTTGTCTATGTACTCCGACAATCTGCTGGACATAGAGTCTATCCCCGACACTATGTCCGAAACCGAAGATACATAAAAACCCCACGAGACCTCCAGGAAGACCCATAGTGTCGGGGATAGACTCTATGTCCAGCAGATTGTCGGAGTACATAGACAAAATACTCCAACCCTACGTAAACCAAACAGCGTCACACTTGAAAGACACCCTGAACATTCTCCAGGACCTAGACAAAATACAATGGAAGGAACACTACATCCTAGTGACGAGCGATGTGAGCGCATTATACAGTAACATACCCCACGTGGAGGGAATCACAGCCGTCAAAAACATCCTAGGAAAAACCAACTCACTCCCCCCCGAACAAATAGACTACATCCTTGAAGGAATCCATCTCATCCTCACCAATAACTACTTCTGGTTCAATGAGGATTTCTACCTGCAGGTGAAGGGAACCGCGATGGGAACCAAATTTGCACCAAGCTTCGCGAATCTCTTCATGGCAGAGTGGGAAGAACCGTTAGTACAGGAAGGAGGGGAAAACATCGTCCTGTACAGAAGATATATAGACGATATTCTCCTGATTTGGGGAGGAGGAGAACAGAGCCTAGAAGAATTCATTGTAACAATGAACAGAAAAGATATCAACATCAAGTTGGAAACCCAATGGAGCAAAGAGGAAGTGAACTTCCTCGATTTGACAATATACCGGAAGGACAATGGAATAGCCACCAAAACCTTTTTCAAGCCTGTAGACTGTAACAACTTCATAGACAAAACCAGCTGTCACTTGGAGAAGTGGCTGGAAGGGGTGCCGAAGAGCCAAATCTTGAGATTAAGGAGAAACTGTACAGATATCAACGTCTTCGACAAACAAACAGAAAGACTGCAAGAAGCGTTCAAGGAGAAAGGGTATGACCCAGACACACTGGAAGAGACAAGAAAAGAAATAAGAGAAAAGGATAGGACAGACCTCCTGAAATACAAAACTAGAAACGACACCCAGAAACCCCGACTCCCTATAATTTACACCTACAACCAACAGAACAAAGCCATTAGAAAGATCATCTCCAAGTACTGGCCTATTCTTAGACAGGACCCCGCACTGGTGGAAGTCCTTCCAGAAAAACCCCGATTCGTCTGTAGGGGAACAGGGAACCTGAAGAAGGCCATTACTAGGAGCGAATACCCAGCCCAGTCAAGAAAGAAAAAAGAGTATTTCCAGATAGAAAAGGGATTCCACGGCTGTGGTAACTGCTTAAGCTGTAGGAGCAAGGGGAATAAGAAAAGAATCATTAAAGAAGTAGATCACAAAAGAGGAAAATGGAAAATCCGCGACATCCTAACCTGCTTCTCTAAGAACGTCCTGTACCTTCTAGTCTGTCCTTGTGGTCTCAAGTACATTGGGAGAACAACCAGAGCTCTCAATGTAAGAGTCAGAGAACACATTAGAAACATATCGAAGGGTTTGGAAACGCACAGTGTACCTCTACACTTTAAGAAATCACACAATTGCGATCCAAAGAACCTCGAATTCCTAGCCCTCAAAAAAATCCACCCGCAAAGAAGAGGGGGAGATGCAATCAAACTACTGGGCAAAGAAGAGATGAGATTCATATATGAATTCGGAACTCTACACCCTGCTGGTCTTAATATGGACTTTGAAATCTGTCATTTCCTCTAGAAAACATCATACATTGGACCCCACCGGACTACCACACAGAGTGTCCATACCCTCACTGAATGTATGCAAATTACACAGAGCATAGTACGTTATCCAATATTGGAATTACTTATAACCTAACAAGAGTATAACATCTAATGGAATACCATCTTCCACATGGTTATCCCATCCCCTTTTTTATGCATAGGTAGGGATGTGTGATAGCATTCCCATCACTAAGCATTAGACCTCAAACACTCCTCACTATCTAGATAGGACCATGTACCCTCTCACACTATGGGGACTACGAGGAATCATACTTATACTTATGGCCTCCCTATGGACAATAATGTGACTATCTAATATTCAGATATACTGTAGCCTTCCTGGCAAAACTTATGTTCCTAGACTGACCTACTGAATGTATGCCTAGAATAGAACTCTATGCAACAAGCACATGCTTTTTCCCTGAGAACGCATAGCAAGCACCTCCCTATTGGAAGAAGAACAGAGCCAGAATAGAGGACAACCAAGATGATGTCATCACCCAGGGACGAAAAGACCCACCCACAATGAAACGGATCTCAACACGGACGAAAAATCGTATTTACACAAAAAATCGTATTTACAACGAACAAATCCTTACACATACGAAAAGACGTACTCACAACCAAGTACGGACGAAAAATTGTATTTATTTATAAAACGGAATTCCGTGCATACGAAAAAGACACACCTACAAAGAAACGAACTTTCGCGCATGCGCTTACGAATGAATTACGATTCGCGCCTTTTTTGTACTGTATAAATTTTCGAATTGTAAAATAGAGTCCATCCAACTGATGAAGCTAGCGGCAACCTAGCGAAACGCGTTTTGGAGGACCTTTTACCCATCTCCACCCATTGGAACACTTACTGCCTGACCCACTGTTCTTTTTATTCATTTTGTTATCACCCATTAAACCCCGATTTTAGCCGTATCCCTGCATCCAGCGTTTTTATTCCAAGGAACCCAGCCCCCACTTCCATTCTAGCACCCAGAAAAGGGCTACATTGGATTCGTGGAAGCCTAACTCCATAAAGGAACACCGCAGGAGCAGAGGAAGGCGAACCAGAGGGGAACATACCGGTGAAACATTCCAAAAAAGACCGTCTGGGAGACAGAGCAAAACGTAAGTGCGTGTGGATCAATCCACTCCAATTTTTTCTGGAATTTTCTGAGATACAATTCCCTAACTCCAACTCTCTGTCTTGGAGGCACAAGACCAAGAGAGAGGAACCAAGATACAAGGAAGAAACAACCGATGCATTTTACCAGGAGAAGGAAATCAAGGCCTGTTTTTTAAAGAGACTTTGGGTATATGCCCACTAGCCACTAGATGGCAATCTCGGACAGAGACTAACACCTTCTGTGCTACATCTAGCCACTGTATTAATCCACTCTATGTATGCGCATGTTTTGACGTATTTTGCATGTTATTGTATATATATATACACCACAAGGGCTTTGTTTGCCGTCCTAGAGATACCTGTTGAAAACAGGAGCTCTAATCACAAGGGGATCTCTTCAGATAGAATCACCCATTCTTCAGCGAGGAGCGCCATATAGCGGGAACCCCCTCTTCTGTTTCACTATACAGTAGCAGTTATAGGCTCTGCTACAACCCCCTATTGGCAGCATACACGCTACCCATATCCACACAAACCCGGGAAGCGCCATAAGGGTATCCCCACCCACAAGATCTACAGCCTACCGCCTGCACTCCCAGTGTATCATCGCGGTCTCCTTACTCGGGGTCCAAACCGGAACTCTGTGTCTGTGCAAAACCTCTCAGCGGTGGATTACTAGGTCTCTGGCAAGTCACTGTATCGATCCCCAGCATCGGCAAGGCAGCGCCTGCTCTCCGGCCTGGTCACAATCACTCACAGTCTCACGTGCGTCTTACTCTGTTCACCGCTCGGCTCACACTGGCCTCCTTCGACGAGGCTGAGGATGTCCTCTCCTCTTTCCCCCACCCACTTCCTGTCTCTGCCACAAAGCATGATGGAAAACGTAGTCCCATTGTGTCCAGTATACTTTACATTGCGCTTGTCTCCCTCTGGTGGCCAAACCCGAGCAATACAGCGACAGAGTTTTTAAACAGCGCTACATCTATTTCACTAGTACCCAGGATTAATCCTGAATTTTTGAAGTGGTAACCCGGTGTACAAACTGGGTTGAGTGATTGTTGGACCTAGAGCACAGAGGTTCCTTGGTTCTTCTGTTGTTGATAATAGTTAATTTTATAGTAGCATGCGCTCTAGCTGTACTGTACATCGTGGATTTTGCTGTAGTATGACAACATGGAAGTTGGTTCTTTGCTTGCCAGATTCTTATTCATGAAGTTTAAAGGGACACTCACCAAAAAAAAGTGTCCTTATTCTGTTTATTTCATGTTGCTGATATCTTACATGTGCTTTGTTTTTCTCATGTATGTTTAGTTAAGAAAATACTTTACTCTACATGTCACTGGATTCATCCATTTTGTGATCTTTTGTGTTGTTAACCCCCCCCCCCCCAAATCACTTGCTCTTCACTGGGTGGCTTTGGCAATAGTGAGCGACTCAGACTCCATTCTAACTCAAATCATTTTATTGTGTGGGATGTATTCAAAGAACATCACCACAGGGGGGTTGAATTGAAGTCTTTTAGGCCGGTGTCAGACAAGCGCACTAGGTGCACCCGTACTGACGTACTTACCAGTGCAGAATTCTGATGCTGCAACGGGGCCAGGCGCACGAAATGTGCGCGCAAACAAGTGTCCGTCCACAAAGCCTCCCCGTCGATGCGCTAGGACGCGCGTTGACGGGGCTGCAAAGCGCGATCCTCCATAGGAGGATCGTGCTTGAGAGCACTGAGTGCACTCACCGAGGTGGACAGATGGACGTTGAATGGAACGAATGTCCACTCTCACGGACGTTCCTTCCACGCTCGTCTGCCCCCGGCCTTAAAGGAACACTCTACTCAAAAATCCCCCCCGTTTTTTTTATCCTAACCTATCCCTATTCCCTTAATAAATCTTTTTTTTTTTTTTCTTGTAACTGTAATACTTACCCTAAAATCCACTCTTTTTTTTTTCTATACTCACCTCCCTCCTCTTCCGCTCCAGTCCTTCTTGATGCTTCTTGCCTTCTGGTTTACGTGAGAAGCGCGCATGCGCGCCTCTCACGTAAGCCAGCCAATCGGCAGGCTTCCTCCCGGCTCCCTCTGAGGATTAGTGTTGCACGCAAGAGGATGCGCGCAACACTAACCCTCAGCCGCTGCCGCCAGCTACTGCGGCAAGCTGGAGACGTCATCGCGCTGAAAGCGCGATGACGTCTCCTACTCGGCAAAAGTCAGCAGAAGCGGGAAATATGATTCCCGCTCTGCTGACTGACAGCTGGGAGGGCGGAGTAAACTTCTCCGCCTCTCTCAGCTGTTTTCAGCTGAACTGCCGAGCGGAGGGAGGGGGGACAGAGGGCGGCATACTCCGGGCATCATGACCACCTAAAATAGCTTAGGTGGTCATGTTGCCTAGAGTATCCCTTTAAGCTCCATGTCCTATCTCATTCAGCTGCCATCTCTTCTCTCGGATAGCAGAGGCAGGACAATAGCCCCCTGCAGCTGTTAAATACCGTATGAGATAAAAACACAGACACAAAGTTAACCTACATATCACTGGATATGGCGCAATCAATGCGTTATGGGGTCCTTGCGTCTCCAAATAATGTAATACTTATCGAAACTCCAACGAACATAAAAATGCAGAGCAACACAATTATGGTGCAGTATATTTCATCAAGAGGTTTCACATATTAAATATCTAGCGATTTTACACTCACCCATGCACTGGCTCTGAGTGGGTCCACACCTGCGGGTTATTGCCTTCTTATTTCTTAGGTGACCCCTCCACCTTGTTTGGAGTCTTTCATCCAAAACCCTGCAATAAAAGCAGAAAGAAAAGGGACTCTCCTTGCGCAGATCTGATGTGCTCAGGAACTAGTTTTTTGCTGATTTCCTCCTTACAGTTGGAGGAGCTACCATAGCTCTTGAATGCACACTCATAGGTTTTTCTTTTGCTGGGAAACCTAAAATAAACCACCAAGGATCCAAAGGATTGCACAACGATGGACAGGATAAAATAAATTTATTAAAACATATTATAAAATCAGCTCCAGTAACATTTTCAGCCAGGATTTTGAATTTCCCTGCTGCCAGTCACCAGATTGGTCATTAGTGAGGTGCGGAAGTCTGACTGATGAATCTGTTCCAGGGGTGTTGAAATTTAAAAAAAAATAAAAATCAACTTGTCCAATGGACTAAAGTGGAAGCCCAATCTACTTGTCCCTCATGACAATCTACTTGTCCTGATAAAAAAAATCTAAATTCAACAAAATAGCATTACGTCTTTATACTTAACCACAGAGAATATACACATTGTGATCAACAAAGGTATTTAGTGTAAATAGAACACTTCTTCTTGCATTGCAGTTTACTCACACTCTACCAACACAGTAAACCTCACAGTAATGTGCACTGTATGAGTGAATCACAGAGCTCCACAGCAATAAAAGTCACAGTAATGTGCGGTGTGTATGATTGTTTCACACAGCTACATGGCAATAAAACATACTGTAATGTGCGGTGTGTATGAGGGTATCACAGAGGTCCACCACAATTAAAATCACTCATACACACACCGCACATTAGTTGTCATAATTTTTGTGTGTGTGTATCTCACAGATACAAACATATACACTGACATACACACTCACAGATACATGACATATAGAACACATTACTTCAGAGAAGCCTATCGGCTCACTCCATAATCCCATATCGTACATTTCTTGCCCCTACTTCACATACTCTGCCACTTACCCTCACCTAGTGTGTCACCCCTCTCCTCTTAGATTGTAAGCTCTTGAGCACAGTCCTCTCTCCTACTGTCCTGTGTGTTTAACTTGTATGGACATTTGTTATTCTGTCTCTCCCATTGTACAGCGCTACAGAACTTGTTAGTGCTTTATAAATACCTGTAACCTATACATACGCACTGGCTGCCCTATAAACACACACACACTGGCTTATACACATATACTGTCCTAGACACACATGTGCACTGACCTATATACATACATATAACATATATATGGACCTATATATGCACACACATATCCAATGACCTACATATATATACACACTGATTTACAGTCAGGTCCAGAAATATTGGGACATCGACACAATTCTAACATCTTTGGCTCTATACACCACCACAATGGAGTTGGAATGAAACAAACACAATGTGCTTTAACTGCAGACTGTCAGCTTTAATTTGAGGGTACGTACATTTAACTCAGGTGAACGGTGTAGGATTTACAGCAGTTTGCAGATGTGCCTCCCACTTGTTAAGGGACCAAAAGTAATGGGACAATTGGCTTCTCAGCTGTTCCATGGCCAGGTGTGTGATATTCCCTCCTTACCCCAATTACAATGTGCAGATAAAAGGCCCAGAGTTCATTTCAAGTGTGCTATTTGCATTTGGAATCTGTTGCTGTCAACTCTCAAGATGAGATCCACGAGCTGTCACTATCAGTGAAGTAAGCCATCATTAGGCTGAAGTAACAAAACAAACCCATCAGAGAGATATGAAGAACATTAGGTGTGGCCAAAACAACTGTTTGGAACATTCTCAAAAAGAAGGAACGCACCGGTGAGCTCAGCAACACCAAAAGACCCGGGAGACCATGGAAAACAACTGTGGTGGATGACCGAAGAATTCTTTCCCTGGTGGTGAAAACACCCTTCACAACAGTTGGCCAGATCAAGAACACTCTCCAGGAGGTAGGTGTTTGAGTGTCAAAGTCAACAATCAAGAGAAGACTTCACCAGAGTGAATACTGTCATGCCACGGCCCACTCCCGGTCCAGACCGCCATGCTGGGAGAGGTGCTCTACTCACCCGAGATCCCTCGTGGCGCGTCGCTTCAAGTTCCTGGTCCGCAGGATGGAGAGGGAGAGCCAGGAGACGCCCCACGCCGCCAACTGAATCCGAGTCCTGAAGAGGAAAGTGCGCACGCGCGAGAACAAACTCTCCTAACTAGTATAAAACCGGGTACTCTGGCGCCCTCGGCTGGCCGATTAGGGGTACTGCATGACACCTGCTCTGGAGATCCTCGAATGCCTCCCATTGACCTACCAAAATTCCAGGTACCTCAACTCCACCTACATTACCCAGGTGAAAGGTATTTCCATGATCCCATGAACCCTATTTAATTCCGCCTTCCTTCCCAGCACATTAACCAAGTTCTACTGTGCCTTCCGCCTCAGTATCCTAGTGCTCCTCGTATCCTTTGACCACGTTATCTTCAACCCTTCGACCCGGATTGTGCCACCGACTACGCTGCCTTCTTCAACCCTTCGACCCGGATTGTGCCACCGACTACGCTGCCTTCTTCAACCCTTCGACCCGGATTGTGCCACCGACTACGCTGCCTTCTTCAACCCTTCGACCCGGATTGTGCCACCGACTACGCCACCTTCTACAACCCTTCGACTCGGATTGTACCATTGACCACGCCATCATCTTCGTTATTTCCCGTTGTTCTTTCTGGGACTTTGCCTACGAATTTCATTCCAACCTTTTGACTGTATTATTTTCTGGACTTCAGTTACTATTTATGATTCACTAAAAAGATTGCTTTACTCTCCATCGTCTCCTGATTTCCTTATCCACAGCTTGCCATTGGGTTCCATACTCACACTTCACAGCGGACTCAAACCCTGCATTACAAATACAGAGGGTTCACCACAAGATGTAAACCATTGCTGAGCCTCAAACAGGAAGGCCAGATTCGAGTTTGCCAAACAACACCTAACAAAGCCTTCACAGTTCTGGAACAAGATCCTATGGCCAGATGAGACCAAGATCAACTTGAACCAGAGTGATGGGAAGAGAAGAGTATGGAGAAGGAAAGGAACTGCTCATGATTAGGGATGAGCTGTTCGGTTCGATCGGTTCGGAGTTCACATCGAACATAGCCTGTTCGTATGTTCGCGAACTACGAACATTTCCGCTTGTTCGTCGCGTGTTCGCCCACAATGCACCAATGGACCACAATGCACTTTTCCACTGGCCTGAAGCTTGTAATTGGCTACAGCCTTGCACCTGACCACAGGTCAGGTGCAAGACAGGTTCAACACTATGCCAATCACGGCTCAGAGTCCTGATTGGGCAAATTTTGCCCAATCATGGGCTCACAGAGCTAAGTCCCACAGCACACTATATAAGGCTTCCACAAAGTGCTTCTGCACGCGTTTGAGAGGAGATTTCATAGGAGATTGTTGTTGTTGTGTTAGTGTGTGTTCTTACTGCCAGTCTGCCACCAGCTACTGATCTGTGTCTTGTTGTCACAGCCAGTGCCACGCAGTATTTTGGGCATCAGTAATTTCTACAAAATATTTGAGAATTGTTATAATCCGTGGGGTCTCACTGATTTATAGGAGGTTTCTGAGATTTGTAATCGGTGTCTTCTCACTGCCACCCATCAGGGGGTCTCACTGAGTTATACCAGAGTTCTGTAAATCTTTATACCAGAGTTGAATCAGAGTTCTGTATATATTTAATCTCTATAGATCACTCACCATGTCTGAAAGAACAAAAAGGTCAGGCAGACGCTCCCAGCCACAGATAAGAGGGCAAGCAGCCCCTGTGTCGGGAGGCTGTGCCTCTGGTCGTGGTGGACGTGGTGCATCCTCTACAGGGGCACGCTTGTCCTTTCTAACTGGTGCTGGCTGTCTTAAGCAGCAGCAACATACAGAGGATTTGGTGGATTGGCTAACTAGGCCATCCTCATCCTCCAAGTCCTCTGCCAGCCAGGCTTGTAGTGCTTTACAGTCCACCTCAGCTGCCAAAGCATCTAATGCAGCCTCCATGTCCACAGCTACTCCTGCCGTAGCCTCGCTATCACACACACAGAGGAGTCAGCTGAATTGTTTGACTACAATGACCGTGACATGCTGCTTGAGGATGCGCAGCAAGTACAGTGCTCTATTTCAATCTCTGAGGAAGGGAGTATAATCAACCTAGAGGAAGGGGCTGCCAGTGATGGCACACAAATAACTGGCACTCATGTAGCCCCAGCAGCTGCAGCATACTGCCAAGTTGGCTCCAGTGACGAGGAGATAGGGGGTGAAGATGACATTGATGATGATGAGGTCACTGACTCCACCTGGGTGCCAGATCGAACTGAGGAATCAAGTGAGGAGGAGGGGGAGGAGGCACAGCAAACACGAGGCACAACATCCTCTGTGACCAACTGTAGCACTAGCCAGTCCAAGGCATCACATGTCAGAGCTGCTCAGGTGCAGAGCGCTGTTGTCTCAAAGAACACATGCAGGAACTCTGCTGTCTGGGAGTTCTTTAAGAAATGTGCAGCAGACCCCACCGTTGCTATTTGTAATCTATGTCAGATGCAGCTCAAGCGTGGAAAAGACACGGGACGCTTGGGTACCACGTGCTTGAGGCGACATATGACCACCTGCCACACATCCCGTTGACGCAAAACTTTGCGTAGGTCCTCCTCACCTGTCTCTACCCCCACTATATGTCCTGCCATGTCATTGCCTACAACCTCCACTGACAGGGATGATGCTACAGTAATGGATGTACCAGCTCCTTCCTCACAATGTGACAGCATCCCATCAGCTGAAGATTTACGCAGTCAGATTACGTTGCCCCAACTGCTGCAGCGTAAGAAAAACTATAGTCCCAACCAACCCCAAGCACAGCGTCTAAATGCCAGTTTAGCAAAATCACTCGCATTGCAGCTGCTGCCTTTCCAGCTGGTGGACTCTGCAACCCTTCGCTGAATGTGCTGTACCACAGTGGCATGTTCCAAAACGCCATTACTTTTCACGGAAGGCCATTCCAGCACTATACCAACATGTGGAAGACAATGTTATCGAGCCATTGGGAAAGGCAGTCAGCAGCAAGGTGCATGTGACTTTAGACACGTGGTCCAACAAGCATGGACAGGGTCGTTACATTTCCTTCACGGCACACTGAGTAACTCTGATTGCAGCTGGGAGGGATCCAAGACAGGGCTCTGTGCTGGAGCTTGTTCATCCACCACCCCTCCAGAAAGCTGCTTGTATGAGGTCTGTCTGCTCCACCCCCACCTCTCCCTCTTCCTCCTCCTTCTGTGTCTTTGGCGAAGTGGCAGTTAAACCGACGTCTGACAGGGGCTACGCAATGGCTCAAGCAAAAAGATGCCATACTGTGCTCGAGCTGGTTTGTTTAGGGGACAGGAGCCACACCGGGACAGAAATTCTGTCAGCTCTGCAGGGGCAGGTGCAGAGATGGTTAACACCACGCCAGCTTCAGCTGGGAATGATCGTCTGCGATAATGGCAGCAACCTTCTCTCCGCCCTACGCAAGGGTAAATTGACGCATGTACCATGCCTAGCACAAGTCCTAAATCTAGTGGTACAGCATTTCCTAACCAAGTACCCAGGGCTGGCAGAGCTTCTCAGCCAGGCCAGAAAAGTCTGCAGCCACTTCAGACGGTCATTTCCAGCAAGCGTTCGCCTGGCAGAAATTCAAAGAGAATTCCACCTTCCCACAAACCGTCTGATCTGTGACATGCCCACCAGGTGGAACTCGACATTAGCAATGCTGCAGCGTCTGCACAAGCAGCAGAGAGCCATCAACGAGTACCTGTTACATTCCATGCTTGCAAACCTGTCTTCCTGCCCTCTGTATTTGTATATTGTGTTTTTTCCCTTGTGTTTCTGTTGCTGCCAATTCCTGGGTGGCCTCCCAGGGGTTAATTGGTGTTCTGAGTGCTGCTCACCTGTTGACCCTTGCCTTGATTCCCCTGCCTATATTAGAGCAATGTACCTATAGTACATTGCTGGGTCATTTTACTTTGCCTGGTCACCTTGCGAGTTGTGTCCTGAGAGCTCCTTGCTGTGTTCCTGTCATCCTCCGTTTGTATATCTTTGTTTAGTTTTTGCCTCTGTTATTTCTGTTCCAGTTTATGTCAGTTCCTTCTGTGTATTTAGTTCTGTCTATTTCTGTATTTTGGTTTGCTGTTTATGTTCCATTCTGATTCCCCGGTTACCGATTTTTGGCTTGGCTGACTTCCCTTCTGGTTCCTATTCCTATATCCTGTATGACGTACTCTCTCTGGTTATGACCTTTGGCTTTCCTCTATATGACTACTCTATAGTAAATTCCTTGTCTGTACCGTTTCCAGGAAACCCTGTCATCTGTATACAAGAAAAGACTCTGTACGGCTTCAAGGTAATACTTTCCTTTAGATTAGATTCGGCTATCCTTAAGACTGGCCTTTCAGTGCAGGGAATCTTTGGTATTGCCGTACAGAGGTCTTTAGTTAACCCTGTGTTGCTTTCATCTGTCCTTGCAGTTTACAGTGCATCTCTGCACATAGGGGCTTCTCTCAGGAACCTTGACCTCACCTTGCTGCGAGTTATATTCATAAGGATATATATACAGACCGACCACTTCCAAGGATCGGAGGGAAAGGATAGGGTGGTGCGTGTCTGGTGGTACTGCCACCGTAACAGTACCTGTGTGAGTATGGCACAATTACAGGTTCACAGGTTCAGGTCAACTTGGTCCCCCCCCCGCAGTGGCTGATGATCAAGGATGCATGCACTGTACTGTCACCATTTGAGGAGGCAACGAGGATGGTGAGCAGGGACAGTGCATGCATCAGTGACACAATTCCTTTAGTGTTCCTGCTGGAGCACACTGGTGGAACAGGGCCAGAGAAACAGGTGGTTAAAGAAGTACATTGTTTTTCGCATACAGGTTCTGGGGTGATATTGTCGAAGATATATTCAATAAGAAACTTATACGAGATATAAATATCAATCGTCTATATTTCCTAGAAATTCTCCTAAATTCTTTTAATTGCAAAAAATGAAATACCAGTCTGGACCTGATCAAATACCAGCAATGCTGCTGAAAATCAGTGCACCTGCAATTGCAAATCCTGTTGCAACCCTAATAAATGAGTCACTGGCGACTGGATACATACCCAAGCTCTGGAAGACTGCGAGAGTGGTACCTATCCATAAAAGTGGTGACATTACTTTGGTATCCAACTACCGTCCGATATCGTTGCTCCCTGTAATGTCAAAAGTCTTGGAAAAATGTGTCTACACACAATTACGTGATTATTATCAATATTGGAACTACTTAACCCCGGATCAATCAGGCTTTCGTCCAAATCACTCAACTACAACCGCCCTTCTAAAAGTCTGCAATGATATCCAGGCTGGGATGGAACAAGGAAACCTAACTGGAGCCATCTTCCTTGATTTTGCCAAGGCCTTTGACACGGTAGATCATGGCATCTTGTTAGAAAAACTTAAAAACTCTGGCATTGGTGATCGCACGCTAACCTGGTTTCAATCATATGTATCCGACCGATCACAATATGTGTCAATTTCTGGCAGCTCCTCCCTCCCACTCCCAGTCACTTGCGGTGTACCCCAAGGCTCAATACTAGGCCCCCTGCTATTCACAATATTCATAAATGATCTGCCCAACGTCTGCAAAGCCTCAACTGTACATATGTACGCAGACGACACTGTGATCTATACCAGCAAACCAAATCTCCCGCAGCTGGAGGCCGTGCTGCAAGAACAATTCACAGAGGTAGAAAAGTGGATCAAAAACAACAAACTTTTTTTAAATACTGACAAAACTGTAACGATGCTCTTTGGAACAGCACCTAAACTACACAAATTGCAAAATCCCCATCTATGTGTTGGGACAAAATCAAATGGCACGCTGACCACAGTCACATCTCTCAAATATCTAGGTATGTGGTTGGACCCTAATCTATCCTTTGGCCCCCACATCGAAAAACTCTCATCTAAACTTTACCCCAAACTAGGTGCCCTGTACAGAAACAAATCCTGCCTGAGCCCCGTGGTAAGAAAGCAGATTGTACAACAAATGCTTATGCCGGCTATTGATTACGGAGATGTAGTGTATGCAGCCGCCCCGCAAACACACCTTCATAAACTTACTACATTGTATAACTCATTCTGCCGCTTTGCACTACAATGTAACTACATGACCCACCATTGTGACATGTTAAAAGAGCTAAACTGGCCGTCGCTGGAATCCAGACGCACCCTTCACCTTTCCAGCCTGGTGTTTAAGAGCATCTCTGGGAAGCTGCCACCCTACCTGAATAGACTGCTTCCCCCAGCAGCTCCCTCATCCTATAACCTCCGATCCAGGACCAGCACCTTACTTGCTATACCACAATACAAAAAGACAGTGGCTCGGTCCTCATTTTCCTACAGAGCACCACAATTCTGGAATAACCTCCCAGACATCATCAAATCTTCCCCCAGTCTTAAGTCACTCAAAAGCTCCTTACTAACATACCTCAATACAGAATGCACCTGTAAACATGTAACCTAGTGACTATATTTCCTACATATTTTTTCTGTTAATCTGTATATTTGTGTTGTTTTTTTTTGTTTTTGTTTTTTAATATCTTGCATTGTATTACTTTGTATTTCTGTAACTGTAACACTTCAATGTTCTTGAACCCAGGACATGCTTGAAAACGAGAGAAATCTCAATGTATCCTTCCTGGTAAAATCCTTTATAAATAAATAAATAAATAAATAAATTGTATGTGTTTTGCTTTAAAAAATACAATAATCAACAACCGGATAAAAACATATATATATTTCTTACGTATACAAAAAAGTTTCAAATTTCATATGATAAACAAAGATTTATAAACAACAACAACAACAACAACATCCATCCATCAGCACATAGATTACTAGCTTCCCAATATATGCATCTCCTGTTAGTAACTGCATATATGATTAATATCATTTACTTTATCAGTTAGTAACTATACACAGATGGTTAATAAACATTTCTGCTTAACGAAAACAATTAACATGTATTTCCCAGCAAACCAATGTTTAACAAGCTAGATCTTGTAGAGATATATGTATCTCTCTATGCTACGTGGATCAACAAAAGATGAGCTATCACTTATTCTATTTCTAGAATGATACGTAATGAACACTTATTTAGTGAATCCTCCCCATATGGGGGTGATACGGAGTAGTTTGGGTCTTTTGAATTCCTAACAGTTCTAGCAATTGCCCAACCAGTCGGCTCTCAAAGTCTCTGCCCTGATCTGAGTGGATTCTCTTTGGTAGGCCATAATGAACAAAAAACTTCGCCATTAAAACCTTTGCCACTGTAGGAGCACGTTGGTCTTTGGTAGAGAAAGCTTGAGCATAACGGGTGAAGTGATCAGTCACTACTAAAATATTTCCCTGCCCACTAGCATCAGGCTCTAAGCACAGGAAATCAATGCACACCAAATCCATGGGTCCTTGACTTTGCAGGTGGCTCATTGGAGCAGTTCGGGTTGGTAGGGTCTTCCTCTGAATACACCTCAAACACGAATGGCAAGAACTTTCAACTTCAGATCTCCTACAAGGCCAGTAGAATCGGTCTTGCACCAGTTTAAAAGTTCTCTCTGCACCCAAATGTCCATGGTCATCATGCAATGCTCTCAGCACACCTTCTCTGTGCTTGGTGGAGAGGAACAACTGTTGCGTTTCTTCAGCATTGTTCGAGGGGCCCCTTCGGTAGACCACCCCATCCAGCATCTTCAGCTGCTCCCATTCCTTGTATACCAGTTGGGCTCCTTCGGGGGAATTAATCAGTAGAAATTCCTTTTGACCCGCATTCATAGCCTTCATTGTCAAAGCGATCAGAGGATCTTCAGCCTGATCTGCTCTCAGGTCCTGCTTCGAGAGAGTAGGTAGGCTTTCACCCCTCAGCTGTGTAGGATTACAATAAAGTTCTCGAACGCCCGCAGCCATAACTCCTATAGCTTCCGCTTCAACTACTCCCTTGACCCGGCACTTGCACCCCATCTGGAGTCAGCTGAGTCCATTCTGTGGTGTAGGGCCTTCTTGACAAAGCATCTGCATCTCGATTATTCACCCCAGGGCGATACTTAAGGCTGAACCGAAACCCTGACAGAGCAGCCAACCACCGATGTCCCGTTGCATCCTGTCTTGCAGTAGTAAGGACGTACGTAAGAGGATTGTTGTCAGTCTTTATCACAAATTCAGTCCCATACAGATAATCTTTCAGCTTGTCTACTACCGCCCCCTTCAAGGCTAAGAACTCTAATTTGTGGGTAGGATAGTTCTTCTCTGAAGGCATAAGGCTTCGGCTTACATACGCTACAGGTCTCAGCAATCCATCGTATTCTTGATATAAGACTCCCCCTAGACCTTCTCTACTGGCATCCACATGCAATTCATACGGCTTATGAGGATCAGCGTAAGCCAGGACGGGAGCTCGAGTCAGACTCTCTTTCAGCTTCATAAAGACACTTTCACATTTGATTAGTCCATTCTTCTTGAATGGATTCTCTAGCCTTCCTAGGCCCTTGAGCCGACGAACTTCAATCAGAGGCCTTGGAGTCTTCTCCCACTTCTTTTTGTGGGAGCTTATTCAAGGGTTGAGCTATCTTAGCAAATCCTCCTACGAATCTTCGGTAGTATGAGCAGAACCCTAGGAAGGATCTAAGTTCGGTAACATTCCGGAGTCTAGGCCAGGAAGCTACGGCTTCCAACTTTCGAGGATCCGTCGAAACACCTTCTGCCGAAACCACATGTCCCAGATACGTAACCGAAGGTAGACAAAATTTACACTTCTCCAGGGACAGCTTCAACCCCTCTTCATGGAGCCGCTGCAAGACCTTCTCCAACCATTGCTCATGTTCTTCCAAAGTCTTCCCGAACACAATACATAAACAATCATCTAGATACACCAACACCTCTATCAAGTTCATATCTCCGACTGTCTTCTCCATTAACCGTTGGAACGTGGCGGGGCCCCCGTGAGGCCTTGAGGCATTCTGTTGAACTCAAAGAACCCCAGTGGGCAGATGAACGCAGTCTTCTCTTTGTCTTAAGGATGCATTGGTATCTGATGGTACCCACTTCGCACGTCTAGTACACTTAACCATTTTGCTCCAGACAAACACTGTAGGGCATCTTCTATCCGAGGAGTAGCATATTGATCAGGAATGGTCCTCTGATTTAGCGTATAATAGTCTATACATAAACGGATAGAACCGTTCTACTTTCGAACCATCACTATGGGAGAGGCATAAGGACTCCTGGACTCTTGAATCACCTTAGTCCTCTGTAGTTCATTCAGCTGGTCTCGTAGATCATCCAAGTCTCCCAGCGGAACTCGTCTTGACCTTTCTCGAAACGGCTTATCCTCTTGTAGTCGAATGCGATGTTCAGTACTCTTAGCGCATCCCATGTCGAACTCATCCTTCGAAAACAAGTCCTTCCATTTTAGAATCTGGGACTGAAGTCGTTTCTTCCATTCAAGCGAGATGGGAGCATCTTTAGGATAGAACCGTTCAGCTGGAATCTCTTTATTCACTCCCCCCCTAAATCGGTAGGGGAGAGAGGTGTAACAGAAGCCACTTGTCCGATGGGCATTCGGGCTTTCAGGACCACTGAAGAATCCGACACATTACACACACTAACTGAAACTCTTCCTCCTGTCCGTTTCAAAGCTCTTGTAGGGATTATCTCAGGGATTACTTCTTCTCCGGCCTCACTCCCATGACTGAGATCAGTTTCCAGTACCACATAAGGACCCGGTTGTGATCCGTTCATCTTGACTGAAGCCTGGAAGCTCGCCACTTCTCCTGATTGCAGAACCTTCTCTGTTCCTCCTAATCTTCAGATGCCCCACTTCGGCAGGTGCCCTCTGTTCTTCGACCATTCATTGATGGACCAGACGTAACATCGGATGCACTCCTTTGGTAGAACCTTCTTCCATCACTATGGGAGTCAAAAGACGTCTCATCAGATCAGTATTCGTCCCCACTATCATAGAACTTCTGCTGGCCCCTGAAGGGTGAGGACACACAATGGCCAATGCATCACAACCTCCAGACTGTCCGATGACTTTGAATCCAATTTCTAACTTCACCTGTAGATATCAAACATAGGGAAGCTTCTCAGTTCCGATACCCCATATCTCAAGGTCCTTTAATTTCTTTAAAGGTATGTGGTTCACGTTGAAATCTCGATAGATCAACGTCACTTGAGCACCTGAGTCTAACAGAGCTTTAGTGTAGACTCCCTCTACTTGGATTGGAACGATGGGAGAAGGACCTATCAGCTGGTCAGGAAACTTGCTTATAACAGCAGGAGATATAGACCCAGTTCGCTGTACTCTAGCCTTCTTCCTGACTCGTGGAGGTTTTGTGTGTGCATTGCTTTCCCGCGACATAGGACCGGATACTAAGGGAGTAACTCTTTCAGTCCTGGTAGGCCCAGCATTTGGCAAGGATCCGGACCCTTTCAGCCTTTCAGTTCTGGCTTGAAAATTGGAGCGGTTTTCGACCAATGGGCACCTAGTTTGGTCCCTCACTTGGACCCTCTGGCGTTTCCCGCCTGTGAGGTAGATAGCAGCCCTTCTAAGGACTTTAAGAACTCTTCAACTGTTTTTCTTTCAGGCCTTTGGTTTTTACACTGTGCTCTGAAATGACCCATTTCTCCACAACTGAAGCATCTCTTTTTTAAAGACGGAGGCGCACTTGCTCGTGGTGAATCGTTTGAAGGACCCTGGCCAGACGCCATAGCAACTCCCATTGTCCGCATATCGGTGAGGAACTTCTGCATATCGGTCTGTGTCTCTGCCACCTTCAAAATTACCCAGCACAGGTCCGTGTGCGCCTGTTCCAGTTCAGCTTGAGCTTCTTGCACCTTCTTAACGGTCTTTTGTATCTCCCTATATGCCGGAATTGTTGACCCTTTTTCAGCACTCTCTGTTGAAATAGGAACAACCAGCTGCTCTTGTCTGTCAACTTCGGACCCATGGGCGTCCATCAAATCATCTTCAGTCAGCGAATATTCGTTATGCCTCACGGGTTGTGCGTAAGCTCTTTCTCCTCTCCTTAAGGATTTTTCTTCCAGCAGCGCCTCTTCCTCTCTAACATCTCAAATCAGTTCTAGATATTTCAATTCTCGGTTACCTTCTCTGGTTTTCAGCTGTAACATCACAGGATCTAGAGGTTGAGCGCCCCTCAATATCTGCTGCATTCTGATTTTATCTATTGTGGCAGGTTCGGCCCCTTTTATTAAGAAGTATCTGGTGCAGAATCTTATCCAGGCGCCTCATATATTCAGTCATTTTCTCACACTTTCGCTGGTAGGTGTGTACATACTGGTACATGAGCTCAGCAACCTTTTCTTTTCGCCCGAAAACTTCCTGTAATATATTTAGGTAATCTAAAGCAGTACAGTCTTGCTTACTCAACTTCAGGTTTTTGACAGCCTCTGATGCAGGTCCCTTCAGGCTCTCTGTAATTCTTTGCTGCTTCCTCGCTTCAGGGATGTCCCACTCATCCAGAGCGTGCATCTCCTGTTCCACCCATTCTTCGAAGGTTTCTTCTCCCGCCGGAGTTGGTCCGTTTCCTGAAAAATTTCTCAACTGTCGGTAACCAAGATTAGTGTGAGGAGGGTTTGTTCTTTGACATTTAGCCAGCAAATCTCCGATAGCCACGATGAACTCGGGCCCGATCATGGCCAGCGGACTGGGTGCGGGAACGTTCGCGGGATCGCCACGTGGCGCACTTGGCTGAATCAGTTTAACTTCCACATCGTCGGTCAGCTTCACACTCGCGAACTGAAAAAACACTGGAATGCTGCTCAGTGCCTTCTGAGAGTGATTATAGCTGTAGCGTAGCTGAGACACCAGGCAGGCTGTATGTTCATTACAGGATACACACTGGCCATTTCACTTGGCCTGCTTTTATTTGGTTCAGAATCCGATAACAACAGTTAACATTCCCGCCCCCCAGACATTACGGCACCGCCATTCAGCAGTTCCCCATCAGGTCCTCTCAGAGTGCAAGCTCTTGAGCAGGGGCTTCTCTGGTACTGTTCTATGTGTTTAACTTGCATGTATATTTGTTATCTTGTCTTTTCCATTGTACAGTGCTACGGTACTTGGTGGTGCCTTATAATTAACTGTAACTGCGGTCATACAGAGCACAGGTCTTTGTTTTGGGGGGAATCCAGGGGAGCAGCGGCGATCCAGGGGTACCGTTTGATAGCTCGGGTCCCTAGGGTGTCACAGTCCAAAAAGCGCCCAGATCTGGGGGTAGGGGCACAAATGGCAGCATATAGTAGATATCCCCCTTGGATGCCGCATGGTCAGGGCTGCTTAAACTCCTGGGGTTAAGCAAGGCTCAGCAAAGTGGGTTCCCAATGGAGCTCCCTCCTGAAAATCACCACAACGGTAGCTTGCATGATGATCACCCCACCTTTGAAAAATCACCCCGCTGGAGCAGTTAAGACGTTTAAAGCTTCTGCAGATGGCTCCATTACAGTCAATAAAGTGCATTCCAGGATTGGGATTGGTTGGCCCTTCTAGCTCCTTGGATGGTGAGTGGCTGGAGTTTCAAACCCAGCTCATGCTTTCAATCCCAGGCTAACCCTGGTGTCGGATAACACAGTGAGCATAAGGGACAGGCTTACAGGCATTTTGATTACGTGCTGATGGGGGGGGGGGGAGTCACAAAAACACCACTTTAAAACACTAACAGACAAATAGCTTAACTGAGGGGAATAGCAGAGGAGCGAGGGGTTAATACAGTCCACAGTCTCTGAGCAAGGGGTTCCGCGACAACAATACTTTTTAAACCACACAATATAAATGAACATTAGGTCTTCCCCAAAGCAGCGGTCTATGTCTTTTGGGGTTTTCGCCATGGAAATAAAAGTCTTGGGGTTTGACGCGGGGATCGCTACGTCAGTTCCATGACACCACAATACTGGCATACATTACCAATATGACCAAGAAGGGAGCTAATACCCGTATTTGGTCCCCTGAAGCCGTTAAAGCCTTTGGGACTCTTAAAGAGGCTTTTTCTATGGCCCCTATACTTGTCCACCCTGATCCGAGGAAGCCTTTCATCTTAGAGGTTGATGCATCTGAGACAGGAGTAGGAGCTGTTCTCTCCCAAAGAGAATCCCCTGACCAACCACTCAAGCCTTGTGGCTTCTTTTCCAAGAAATTATCTAGTGCTGAAAGGAACTATGATATCGGTAACCGAGAACTCCTGGCTATCATTTCTGCTTTGAAGGAGTGTAGACACCTACTTGAAGGAGCTCCTAATCCCACTATGATTCTGACTGACCATAAAAACCTGACCTTTATTGCCGATGCCAAAAGATTATCACCCCGTCAAGCCCGGTGGTCTATGTTTTGACTCCCTTCAATTACATAGTACATAGTAGTTACATAGTTATATAGGCTGAAAAAAGACATGCGTCCATCGGGTTCAGCCTCTCCCACATAACCTACTGCTGTTGATCCAAAGGAAGGCAAAAAACCCAGTCTGAAATGCTTGCCAATATGCAACATACTGGGAAAAAAATCCTTCTTGACCCCAGAATGGCAGTCAGATTTCTCCTTGGATCAAGAAGCTTTTACCCACATATTAAATATTATAACCCTTAATATTCTGTGTCTGCAGGAAGTCATCCAGTCGTTTTTTAAAAGTCTGTACAGACTCTGACCCAACCACCTCAACAGGCAGAGAATTCCACAGCTTTATTGTTCTCACCGTAAAATAACCCTTCCTATGCTTTAAGCTAAATTTTCTTTCTTCCAGTCTAAATGGATGACCCCTTGTCCTATGTATAGTCCTGTTAATGAATAGGTTATCAGACAATGGTTGATAATGGCCCCGTATATATTTATATAAGGTTATCAAATCCCCTCTAAGGCGCCTTTTCTCTAAACTAAACAGGTTTAAGATTGTTAGTCTTTCCTCATAACTTAACCCTTCCATCCCCCTTATTAATTTAGTTGCCCGTCTCTGCACTTTTTCTAGCGATATAATATCTTTTTTTAAGACAGGTGCCCAAAATTGCACGGCATATTCAAGGTGCGGCCTGACCATTGATTTATACAGAGGCAAAATTATGTTTTCATCCCGTGAGTGAACTCCCCTTTTAATGCATGCCAGTACTTTGCTGGCCTTGGCGGCTGCTGTTTGACATTGCACATTGTTACTTAGTTTGAAGTCTATGATTATTCCCAAATCCTTCTCCTGCTTGGATTTCCCTAACTCCGTACCATTTAGGGTATAAATTGCTTGTGTGTTCTTCACTCCAAAGTGCATAACTTTGCATTTATCTAGATTAAATTTCATCTGCCACTTAAGTGCCCAGTCCCCCAATCTATCTAAATCCCTCTGCAGCGAAGTAACATCCTGCTCACATTGTATTACTTTTCCTAGCTTTGTGTCATCTGCAAACACTGATACATGACTTTCAATGCCTATCTCAAGGTCATTTATAAATAAATTGAATAGTATTGGTCCTATAACAGACCCCTGAGGGACACCACTTACCACTGGTGTCCATCTTGAAAATGTACCATTTATGACCACTCTCTGTACCCTATCTTTTATCCAGTTTTCTATCCAAGAACAAGTATTTTCATCTAGACCATTTTTTCTTAATTTAAATAGTAACCTTTTGTGTGGAACTGTGTCGAAAGCTTTGGCAAAATCTAAGTAAATCACATCCACTGCGACCCCCTGATCTATACTTCTACTTACTTCCTCATAGAACGTAATTAGGTTAGTCTGACATGATCTGTGTTTCATGAAACCATGCTGATTTTTGCCAATTACATTATACCTCCCAATAAATTCCTGAATACTATCCCTTAGTAACCCCTCAAATACTTTCCCAGCCACAGATGTTAAGCTCACAGGTCTATAATTCCCAGGCATAAATTTTAAACCTTTCTTAAATATAGGGACCACGTCAGCTTTTCTCCAATCCTCTGGTACTATTCCTGAAAGAAAAGAATCTTGAAAGATTAAGAACAGAGGTTTACATATTTCAACACATAGCTCTCTTAGTACTCGCGGGTGAATTCCATCTGGCCCTGGGGCTTTATTAACATTCACATTGTTTAATTTCTGCAAAACCTTGTCCTGAGTCAACCAGTCACTTTGTATTAGTAAGTTTTTATTAATGAATTTCATGTCTCCTGTTATATGTTTCTCTTTGATAAATACTGAAGAAAAATAATCATTTAAAATTTCTGCCTTCTCCTGATCTTCAGTTAACAATAACCCTGACTCCGATTTTAGTGAACCTACATTTTCACTCTTGGGTTTTTTAGAATTTATGTACCTAAAGAATCTTTTAGGGTTGGTCTTGCTTTCTTTGGCTATTTCTTTTTCATTTTCTAGTTTAGCCCATCTAATCGCATTTTTACATGCTTTATTGGCTGCCCTATATGCTTTATAGGATGCCTCAGATTTATCAAATTTAAAAGCTTTAAATGCCTTCTTTTTATTTTTCATTTCCTTAGTTACCGTCCTACTAAGCCACATTGGTTTCAGTCTGTTTCTTTTATATTTATTAACCAGTGGAATATATTGTGACGTGTACTTTTCTAGTGTTAGTTTAAAGATATTCCACTTATCCTCAGTGTTTTTCCCGTGAAAGAGTTTCTGCCAGTCAATGACATTGAGAGCTTCCTTTATTTTAATAAAGTTGACCTTTTTAAAATGATGTATTTTAGCATGCCCCTTATGAATGTGTTTTTTTGAGTTTATTTCAAAAGTCACTATGTTATGGTCGCTGTTTCCCAACTGTTCCTTTACATTAATATTTGAGAAAAGATCCACATTATTTGTTATAACTAGGTCCAGACAGTTATCCTCTCTAGTTGGTGTTTCTACCAGTTGTGACATGAAGGTATCATTTAAAATGTTCAGGAACCGGATTCCCTTTGCTGAATTACTAGTCCCACTATCCCAATTAATGTCCGGGTAATTAAAATCTCCAATAATTAAAGTGCTACCATGATGTGCAGCCTTCCTAATTTGCTCTAACAGTTGTTCTTCCTCATCATTATCTATATTAGGTGGTTTATAGCATATGCCAACCAATAATTGACTTCCCTGTTTATTCCCCAACGAAATATTTACCCATAAGGATTCCACATTTCCCTCATCGCTTTCCAGTTGTGTAATATTAGGCTTTAAATCCTGATTTACATATAAACACACTCCACCCCCTTTCTTATGTTTCCTATCCTTTCTAAACCATGTATAACCATTTAAGTTTACAGCCCAGTCATGCATTTCGTCCCACCATGTTTCTGTTATTCCTATAATGTCGTATTGCTTAGTGTATGCTATTACCTCTAGTTCCCCCATCTTGTTATTGAGGCTCCTTGCATTAGCAAGCATACATTTAATGTTGTCTCTACCCACACATGCTGAATGCGACTTTACATTACATGCCTCCACTGTTCTTACATTACCCATCCCCCCGACTCCACCCCCTTAGTCTGAACTGAAACCCTTCCGCTATCTGCTCTGTCTCCATTTTGTAAGATACTGTATCCCTCCCCCCCTTCCACTAGTTTAAAGTCTCCTCCAACCTTTTAACCATCCTCTCCCCTAGCCCAGCAAACCCTCTTCCATTCAGGTGCAATCTATCACAACTATACAGATTGTACCCCAGTGCTCTAAAAACCCAAAGCCCTCCTTCCTGCACCAAGCTTTAAGCCACGCATTGACCTCCCTAATCTCCCGCTGCCTTTCCACTGTAGCACGTGGCACAGGTAGGATCTCAGAAAATACTACCTTGGAGGACCTCTTCTTCAGTTTACTTCCTAATTCCCTGAAATCATTCTTCAGGTCCTTCCATCTTCCGCTTACTTTGTCATTGGTACCAATATGGACCATGACAGCTGGGTCATCTCCAGCCCCTCCCAATAATCTATCAACTCTGTCAACCACATGCCTAACACGGGCACCCGGCAGACAGCAAACTGTCCGGTTAAGGCGATCAGCGCGACAGATTACCCTGTCTACTCTCTTAATAATAGAGTCCCCTACCACCACAACCTGTCTAGGCTTACTTGCCCTCTTTATCCCTCCCTTACTTGGTGGGCTGATCCCCCGGCTGTTAGGGGGAGCAGCCTCCAGTACTGCTGCACCCAACATCTTCGCTCAAGGGGGCAAATCTGTTGGTGTGCGCAAGATCAGGACTAGCCAACCTTTTCCTCTTCCCTCCCCCCCTGCTACCACGTGTCACTGACACCCAGCTACCAACCTGTTCCCTGGTTAACTCCACTCCTCCCACACCCCTAGATTCCTCAACTATACTTTGCTCCGTGAGAAGCAGGCTCCTTTCAAGATTGTCAATCTGCCTCAGCGTTACGATTTGCCCTTCCAGATCTCCAATATGAGCTTCCAGAAGAGCTACACGTTCACACTTGCTACAGAGATATGGACCCTGGAAGGATTCCTCCAGACATGCATACATGCAGCAGGATGTGCACTGGGTCAAACCTTCAAGCTTGCTAACACTCATACCCAAAACAAGATAACAAATATATAAACAACAATTGATACCTGTTATTTAAACTCCTGTTTTTAACTCCACTTGAAAATAGCCCACTTAAAAGTAGACCACCTCAAGCCCCTGTGAGCAATCACCTATATAATCACCTATAGGCCCGGTAAAAGAAATGCTAAGGCAGATGCGCTTTCCAGGCAGTTTGAGGTCATAGAACAGCAAGATAGACCAGTTCAGTCGATTGTTCCTCTGGAGAGAGTAGTGGCAGCTACTCATCTCACCCTTACTTCTACACTCCTTACTCGTATCTAAGCTATGCAAAGTACAGCTCCTCTTGAGACTCCTCCTGACATGTTGTTTGTTCCCAACACAGAAAGAAATTAATTACTCTCATGTTATCATGCCTCCAGGCCAGCTGGTCATCCTGGTATAAAAAGGACATTGTCAGCCCTTACACCGATGTACTGGTGGCCAGATATTGCCAAAGATGTGAGGGAATATGTACAGGCATGTGTTGGATGTGCACAATCCAGAGCCTCTACTCAATGTCCTGCAGGGCTATTGCAACCACTAGCCATCCCTGATAAACCTTGGTCACATATTTCTATGGATTTCATAGTCGTTTTGCCACCTTCTGAAGGGCATACAGTTATTTTGACCATTGTTGATCGCTTTACCTAAATGGTTCATCTGGTTCCGCTCAAGAGATTGCCAACGTCTAAAGGTCTAGCCAACATATTTGGCAAGGAGGTATTCAGATTGCATGGTTTGCCTCATGAAATGGTGTCTGATCGAGGATCCCAGTTCACCTCTAGATTTTGGCGAAATTTCTGTTCACAGTTGGGCATACAAGTATAATTTTCCTCTGCTTATCACCCACAGTCTAATGGAGCTGCTGAACTCAGTCTATTGAGAACTACATTCGCAGCTTCTCTTCTCAAGGGCAGGATGATTGGGTATCTTTACTTCCTTGGGCTGAATTTGCGCTGAACAATAATGCGAATGCCTCATCTGGTCACTCCCCGTTTTATGTTGCCCACGGGTTCCAGCCTAACTTTTTGCCATCCCCTAGTTCTGACACTTGTCTTCCTGACTTGGACTCCTATGTTCAGTCTCTTCATAAAGTGTGAAATCTGGTACATTCTAACCTCTGTCACGCTGCAGCCAACAGAAGACCTATGCAGATAGGACGGACCCATCCGCCTATGCCTATGTTCCAGGCCAGAGAGTCTGGTTGTCTACCCGTCACATTAAGTTATGTGTGCCATCCATGAAATTTGCTCTGCGGTATATTGGTCCATTCAAGGTCCTAAAACGTGTCAATGAAGTCAGTTATGCACTGGACTTACCTCGTACCCTCCGTATACCTAATACCTTTCACACCTCCTTGTTGAAGCCCCTTCTGTGCAATCAGTTCACCACTGTCATTCCTTGCCCTCGTTGTGTTCTAGTCCAGGGACAAGAAGAACTTGAGGTCCAGTCCATCGTTGATTCCCATCATTCACGTGGTGGTCTTCAATATTTGGTGCACTGGAGAGGGTATGGCCCGGAGGAATGCTCATGGGTCCCTGTTTCTGGTCAGTGCCTTTCACCGCTCTCATCCCACTGCCCCGGTATCTCGGCGCCCGGAGGGTGCTCGTGGAGGGTGGGGTACTGTCATGCTGTTAGGAATGTGGGGATGGTACCTGGGTGGCACCTGGATGGCAGGGGTATGAGCCCAGGATGCAGTGTCCTGCACTGATAAGCAGGTGGGAAGGGGTAGGGAGGATGATGTGGAAATAAACTGACCGGATGATTCTCAGAAGGATGATGGTGGAGTTGCAGGAAACATAAATAATAAACAGGAACAGATGGGTACAGCAGAGCAGCGAGTTCACAGCACCTCACTCTCTCAGTACAAGAGCTGTAATGAACCAGCAAAGGTCTGGCTGGGGCGTGGCGCCTTTATTCTGTGTGTGTCAGGTGTTTAACTGTTACATTGCTGGTTTGCATGACAGGAGCAGAGCATGAAGTGTACCACCAGGGGGTGTTCCAGAATGGCTACAGCCAGGGATCCTGACGGTACCCTCCCCCTTACGGTCACACACTGGGTGGCCCAGAACTGGCTGTAGCTGGACATCAGCGGGCAGGAGAATACGTCCAATTGCATGTTACAGGGTCCTGTGTGGGTATAACGAAGACCCCTTGGACAACATAAGAATCCGGGTCTTCAGGTGGAGAATCAGGATGTGTTAAAGTGCCACAGTCTCGTAGACTCCTGAAAACAGAGGGACACCGGTAGGAGGCAGGGTTACCAGGGAACTTTGTGCCCAAATAGGCAGATGGCATAGGGACAGGTGTATCCTGTAGCTTATCCTGGGTCCCTCCAGCATTGGGTATGGTAACACAGGTTGGGAGATGGTTCTTCCTCTGTTTTCTCCGCACCTTAGATCTGGACTTCTTACAGGGGTCACCCTCCAGGGTGTTGGGGACAACAGAATTGTTCACCATCTGATGCCCACATTTTCAGATGGCACCAAGGTAGGTATGTAGTCCTCACAGATATTCCATTCATGAGTGGACTCTTCACTGGGTGTATAGAGGTATGCCAAGCTCTCATTTGGGGTGAGGTGGTGGCAGCATCCACCCCTTCCTCCCTGGTAAGTAAGCTGTCCCGGGTGGTACCCCTTGGTACCTGCTCAGGATCTGAATAATCAGAGGATAGACAGCTAAATGGCACTAAATCACACAGAGGGTCATAACCAGTACCTTCAATTTCAGAGATGGCCAGATCTTGCTGGCTGAGAGTAGTGGGAGTTGTGGTTTCACCTGGAATCTGTATGCACATAACCTCCATAGGAACCGGAGGTTCTGGTTCTACAGGTGTACTTTCAAAGTCCATAGGAATAACTGGATCTGATTCCACTGGCATATTGGTCTCTTCCTCCATCTGAATTTCAGACTCCTCCTGATCATAGATGGACTCCAGAGATACCCGGTGGTTCCTGGGCGCAGCGGGCACGGATCTTCTGGGGAAAGGCCTGGGTACAGGAGGTTTTGGTTCTGGAGAGCTCCTGGGCACTGGACGTCTTCTGGAGGCCGGTTTGGGCAGGGCTTAGGACTGACAGATTTTGACACAGTAGCAGGCCTGGGAGCCTTAGGTTGTTGTAGAGTTCTACGCACCGGAGCGTGTTTGGGACTAGCAGCAGACTTTGGCACTGGCTTGACAGCTGCGGGTCTGGAAGGTTTTGATGGGCAATTTGAGACCCAATGTGACCCTTCCCCGCAGTACAGGCAGAGATTGTCTGCCAGTCTCCTGGCACGTTCTTCGGGGGACAGTGATTCTCTGTACCTGCTACCTGAAGGTATACGCTCCTTAGGTGAGTCTCCCCATAGATTGCACAGCAACCTCTCCACCATCGCAGCAAGGCTTTTCAGCACCTCCTGGAGACCTAGCAGGGTTGATTGCAGGACTGCGGGTTCATTTAGCTGTGGCTGGTTCATTTTGTCAGGAACGTGGGGATGGTACCTGGGTGGCACCTGGATGGCAGGGGTATGAGCCCAGGATGCAGTGTCCTGCACTGATAAGCAGGTGGGAATGGGTAGGGAGGATGATGTGGAAATAAACTGACCGGATGATTCTCAGAAGGATGATGGTGGAGTTGCAGGAAACATAAATCATAAACAGGAACAGATGGGTACAGCAGAGCAGCGAGTTAACAGCACCTCACTCTCTCAGCAGAAGAGCTGTAATGAACCACCAAAGGTCTGGCTGGGGCGTGGCACCTTTATTCTGTGTGCCTGTGTTTGTGTGTCAGGTGTTTAACTGTTACATTGCTGGTTTGCATGACAGGAGCAGAACATGAAGTGTACCACCAGGGGGTGTTCCAGAATGGCTACAGCCAGGGATCCTGACACATGCCTGCTGGTGCGTCTGCAGTGCGGTCTCCCCAACAGAGAGGGCGCCAGTCTGTGAATCAGGCCACTTTGTAAGCTGCACCTGATCAGAGACCTAGGCCTTTAAATATCAGTCACTGACTGTGCTCTGAGCCCTGTCGTGGTTTATTTTACCCCTCAGTGCGTGTCTTATAGGTTCTGCATATGATTTTCTGGTTTGACTTCTGGCTTGTATATTTGACTGTGATTTCTGTGTTTATCCCTTGGCATATGTTGATCTCGTGTACCGACCTCTGGCTTGTTATTACTACGATATCTCTCCTGTCCCTGATCTGTACTTTTATGTATTGTTTGTATACCTTCTTTAGATTAGTACCTGGCCATTATCAAGGACCAGATTCTCAGATTAGGTGTTTCCTTGCTTTGCTGGGTTTTGTCTGCGTGCTGGGTGACTTTATATCCTTACAGTCGTATAATAAAAGAGAACTTCAAATCGTTTTTTTTATTATTTTAAGAAAGGATTTTACTAGGAAGGATACATTGAGATTTCTCTCGTTTTCAAGTATGTCCTGGGTGCCCAAGGACACTTACTGGAGAGGTTGCTCGTTGGAATCGAACCCATGACTCCACAGGCTCTCTCCACGCAGAGCAGTGATGTTACCACTACTCCACCCAGTCGGTACCGTTAGGTGTCTTGCCCAAGGACACTTACTGTAGAGGTGCTCTTGCCGGGATCGAACCTGTGTCTCCACAGTCTCTCTCCACAGTTATTGAGCAGTGATGTTACCTCTACTCAACCCAGATGATGTGCACAACACAGTTAATATGAGCTCAGCCCACACGTGAAATGGCTCAGATGTAGATTTTGGGGGTCAGTGTTTGAAAGTGGGGAATTTTCAAAAAAATTGTAAATAAGATATGATGAAAATAATGGTATCTTTAGAAGGTCCATTTAATGGCGAGCAAAACAGTATAAAATATGTGTGTGTTCCATAAGCAAGTAAGAGGAAAGTTAGAGCTAAACACAAACAGCGCAGAAATGTAAATACAACAGTGGGTACTTTCAGACTGACAATGGTAAAACCGCCTGGTCACTATGGGGTTAAATGCAAAATTTTACTAAGTTAAACAGGACTTCAAATCACGCTTAAACATGATGAGCATTAAATGGTCAAAATGATCTCGGCACCCGGAGGTGAAATGGCTCAGCATTGAAGGGGTTAAAAAGCAAAACCATGTAAACATTGGGTATTTCTAAACTCAGGACAAAATTTAGAAACTATTTAGCCCTTGTCTTTTTTGGTGGTTGTAGATTTTGGAGGCCAAAGTTCGAAAGTGTTTTTTTTTCCTTCTTCTCATATTTCATAATAATCCTTTTTATTAGGGATGCGCCGATACTGGGACCTGCACGAGTACTTGGTACTCGTACAGGGCCCCCGATAGCTAAACCGATACTGGAAGCCAGCGCTGGGCTGGCTTGTCGGCCGGTTTCGTTGGCACGCTCTTTGGCTCCTCCGGTGTCTCCAGTCTTCAAGCGGCCGCCGGAGGAGCCAAGCAATTGCAGAGGAGCCTGGCTGGGTGAGTTTCCAGTCTTCGAGCGGCCGCAGGCAGAGGTTGTAGCCCGGACGCTCGTTGGGAAACATGTGCACAGCCTCAGTCAGGTGAGATCACGACTGTGCACGTGGTTCTCAACGAGCGGCCGCTCGAAGCAACAGGACGCCGGAGGAGCCAAGCAGCGCCGGAGGGTGAGCTGGGGGGCAATGTATGCGAGAGCTGAGGGCACTGAGAGCTGGGGGCACTGAGAGCTGGGGGCACTGAGAGCTTGGGGGCACTGAGAGCTGGGGCACTATGAGAGCTGGGGCACTATGAGAGCTGGGGCACTGAGAGCTGGGGAACTGAGAGCTGGGGGCACTATGTGAGCTGGGGGCACTATGTGAGCTGGGGCACTGAGAGCTGGGGCACTATGTGAGCTGGGGGCACTTTATATGAGGTCTGTTACTGAAAAGCGGTCACATGACATTAAATAAAAGTATCGGTACTCGGTATCGGTGAGTACTTTTAAAAAGTACCAGGCCTGACTGAGCATGTGACTGAGCATGTGATCGGTTGCCAGTGGATGCTGCTCCTGCTACTCCCACTAGTTCACTAGCCTCCCCCCTCCTTCCCCTCCTATTGTCTGTTTACACTTGTCCACACTGAGATCCTGTTATCAGGCTAGATCCGCTTTCAACCTCCAGCCCTCAGCACTTTGTGTGTTTTTTTTTTTTTCCCCGGCTCACTGGTGCCACTTGCTTTGTGCAATGAAGACTCCCAAGAAAAGGGTGAAGGGGGCCGAGGTTCGAGCGGCTCCACTTTTCGCTGCAAGATGCCGGCTCACGAGCCAAGGCGGTTGCCGGGACGGACAGGAGCCGTCAGAGCGTGAGGCAGCTATTACTGGTGAGCCGGCATCCAGAACAGATGTAGCCACCCTTGGGACTATGTTGGCTGAAGTAAAAACGTTCCTTGCTGCTGAGGTAAAAGAGGTGAAAGACTTTCTTGCAGCTGAGATTGCTAGCAACTCCCGGGCCATTATGTTTGAAGTGCAGTCCCTGGGGGGTCGCATTGCTACCTTAGGCTAGGGTCAGAGTGGGGCAGTCGGAACGCGCGTGCAGGCGCACTAAATCACGGCGGCAGTAGCAGCACATAACGGCCAATGACGGCCAATATACGCAGTACGTGCGTACAAAAGTGCGCCGACACCACGCAACCGGCAAATGAACGCATTTTTCTCAGAACGTGAAACCGCTGCTACAGACGTACAGAGTGCGCTGCGGCCGCATAGCAGCGTGTGTGCGTGATTAGGAGACGTCAGACGCTGCTAGTGTGCGGCCAACATAACGTTCAAACAGCCGGATTTCCCTAGAATTGCGTTGGTGAGTACCTGCGACTGTGCGACTGTGGTCGTCTGACCACTTAAGCGTATTCCGTGAAAAAATGCGTGCGCACGCATCGACGTACATTTTGACGGTGGCCGCAGAAAATGCGCTCATCTGTCCCTAGCCTTAGAGGTCCGAGGGGAGGAGGCAGCAGCTTGTTACAATGCTGCTACCACATGGATATCAAAGCTGACGGAGCGTGTTACGCGCCTGGAGATAAATCAACAGGACATGTCTAACAGGACCAGGAGAAACAACATACGGGACCAGGAGAAACAACATCTTAAAGAGGAGGTCGTTTACACCGAGCTGGAAGGTACAGTGGAGGGCATCTTCGCTAGCCTGGCCCCTAACCTTACATCTGAGCAACTTATTTTAGATCGTATTCACCGCATACCGCGTCCACGGAACTTTCAGCTAACGACTCCTCGCGATGTAATTGCAAGGCTGCATTACTTTAAATCTAAGGAGGCTATTATGAGGGCAGCAAGGTTTCAGCAGGTTGTCTTTGAGGGCAATACGTTACAGATTTTTCAAGACCTAGCGCCTGCAACTTTGGCAAAAAGGACTGGAAGCCGGTAACAACTTTACTACGCTCTAAAAATATTAAATACTCCTGGGGCTTCCATTTCAGAATAATTGTAACTCGTGATGAGATTACCCGTACCTGCTCTGACCTAGCGGAAGCACCAACATTTTTGGCCCACTTTAACTTGGTTCTACCTGAAGATGTCCCACTACCTAAGGCTGCACTTGCTTTACCTGTGCTTTCTCGGGACTGGCAAACTCTACCAGGCTAAGGATGGATTGCCCGTTAACAATTCTGTATCTGACCTGGGTCATTATTCTGCCGGGTTGGGATTTTTTTTTTTTTTTCCTGTTTTTTTTTCTTTCTGTGGTGCCTTAGTCTTTTTCTTTTTGGTGCCTCAGTGCAGCTTAAGCCTAGAGGGAAACTAAGGATTGGTTTCTAATGTGCGCTAGACGTTGTAACTGCTGCAGCTGTTAATGGTGTTAATGGTTTTTAACCCTTTCGCTGCTGAGGCTTTTCACACCTCTGTGCTGAGGTCATTTTTACCAGTTTTGCTCATCATGTTTAAACGTGTTTTGAAGGCTTATTTTAGTATATGACCCAGACATATTATATATCGTTCTTTCCGTCAGACTCGGCAGATTAATAATATGTCATTATTATATGTATACGTCATGACCTGTCTGTATATTATAACAAAAACTGCAATAAAATATGAATTTTCAATAATTTACAACGTGTAAAGTGTATTTTTTTCACATTTTAACATGCGAGCAATTGTGGTTATATTTTGTATGGGGTGCGCTTGTTAAACAAATTAGAAATGGGGTCTCGTTACATTTTTTTTGGGGGAAAATTACGCGATTTTTAACAAACGCACCGCATACAAAAATCGTTAGTGCAGCATCATTGTTCACATTATAATTGAAATGGGAACAATATTGCTGCATTAACAAACCAAAAAAAAAAAACTTGTTTATTTTTTTTTATAATTCTTTTTTTTTTTTAATTTTTTTTTTTTTAAAAAACTTTTTTCACAGTCGTGTTTGGTATCGTTGGAACGGCCATGCTCTGGCCGATCCAACAGTACCAAACTTTAACCCCTAGCTGCCACGGATCGGGAGATAGGGGGTTCATTGGAACCCCCTATCTCCACCGTTGGTGGCAGCTAGCAGGGTTATCCAAAGAGATCCGAATTGCTTGAGAAAGGTAACCGAACGCTGAAAATCAGTGTTCGGTTACCTTTCCTGGCCATTCGGCTATCCAGAGAGCAGGCAATTCGCCAAATCCTGGCGAATTGCCTGCACATACGGTGCCTGTTCGGTGCCTGTTCGAGGGCAGTGAAATCCCCATAGAGAAGCAATGCTTCGGCTATTCAGAGAACACAAACCAGCAGTGAAAGGTTCCCCTAATGCCCTGCCATTCGGTGGTTTAATTCGGCAAATTTATTCAGGAGAATCCCATAGACTTCAATGTTAAAAATATTCCCGTTTTAATTCAATATCTAATAAACCGTTCATTATAAAATTCTGCAGCAAAAAGTCTCTTTATTCATTGATTTTTTAGGATACTTTAAGCATTTTTCAGATTTTATTTTTTTTTAAAAAAAAGTCCGATTTTTTTTTTTTTTTTTTTTTCTCAGTTTGCTTATTTTTTCTGTAACAGCCCTCTTTATTATCATTCCCTGGATCTCCTGTGAAAATTTCAGACATTTTCGCTTAGTAGTTTCTTTGCAAACAGCGTTTCTTTTTCCCAGATTCATACAAATGGTTTTGCTAATTTATTCACTGCCTCCTCTACGTCACAGCTGCTTCGGCTCTGTGTGATTCGGCTCCTTTTCGGCTCCTGTTCGGCTCCTGTTCGGCTTTTTCGAAGGTTAATCCAGATGTTTTTGCTTGTTTTCAGCATGCATTCGGTTAGTTTTCGTCAGGTTTTCGGCAGCTTTTCCCTGCAATTCGGGGGCCCTGTGCTGTTTGCTGAATACACCGCAGGGTCACCGAAATGCAATCGGCAAAAGGAACCGAATTGAAGAGAACGAAAAGTCACCGAACGTGCGGTGACTTTTCGAATCTCTTTGGATAACCCTGTAGGGGTTAACTCCAGGACTGGCGTCATCGTGCTATGCACGATGACGCCAGTCCTCAGGGGGAGTTCCCGGAGGCTTGGCCGACATCCAAGATGTCGGCCAGCTCCGGGAAAGGATCACGAACCGGCGCTTTTCAGCGCCGATTCGTGATCCGGCTCCCCAGGGGTTAATGACAGCCACCGTTTGGAAGGGCAGGCTGTGCCCTTCCAAGCGGTGCCTGTATTAACCCCCTGCTCCCCGGCGATCGGAAGGGAGAGAGGTCCGAAGGACCTCCCCCCCCTCCCTTTCAGGCGCCTCCTCCGCACATGCGGGGGGGGGGGGCGCGCCTGAATTAGATGTCATTGCGTCGCCGCGATGACATCTAATGTCCCCGCCGGGCTCCCGAGTGCTGGGCTGACATCCAAGATGTCAGCTCGCACCGGGGGGGCGCAACAATCCGCCAGAATCCGGTGGATTGCTGCCTCCTGTGCACGGACGCGCTGAGCGCGTCCGTAGCACAGGAGAACCACTTGGCTGAGCGCGTCCATAGCAGCCAAGTGGTTAAAGTGTTATAAGTGTTGTGGGTGCTATAGGTGTTACAGGTGTTGCAAGTGTTGTTGGTGTGGCAGGTGTTACAGGTATTACAAGTGCTGTAAGCATTATAAGGGTTACAATTGCTATAAGTATCCGGAGTCCTATAAGCCTATTTTGATCTCTAAAATTGAGGCTGCCCACTAATTGAAATTACCATTGTGTGGATTAAGGTGATTGAAGTATGCTTTATTTGCATTTAATTTGTATTAAACTGTATCAAAGCGCAACGTTATATAACGCAATATAATAAAATATGTCGTAATGGAATGTATTTTCTATCGCAATGCAACATTTCAAAAGGTTTTGCAGTCATCATTGATATATATATATATTTTTTTATTTTATTTTATTTATTTTTTTGGATGTGTTTCTTTCACCGTTGGTAGGGGTGGGGGCGGGATAAATAATGCAGCATTCTAGATGTAGCCCTTGTGGGGAGTGGGAGCCTAGATACTCCCGGCATTTTTGTCTGGGGTATTTCCACGTCTTGTACCCCCGTTACCCGGTCCTTTGGTATCCCCATTCGACTGGGTCCTGTTTTGTTTGTTGTGTGTACGCCAGTGCACCGGGATGTTGCCTGGTGTGTTTTTTTGTTTTTGTTATTTTCCCTTTCCCATTATTCCTTATGGTTCACAAGAACATTGTTTAGCTTCTACTTTGCCCAGCAATTATGGCTTCAGTTAGAATATGGTCATTATACGTTAAAGGGATGAATTCTCCCAACAAGCGTCGCCTCTTTTTTAGAGATTTATGTAGGCGGAAGGATTGATATTGCCTGCGTACAGGAGACTAAATTGGCCAGATCCGCTCCAGTCTACCTTCGAAACTCTCAATATAGTAGAGTATTTACTGCGTGTGCCCTGCGCAAACAGGCTGGGGTGGCAATACTGGTCAGAAAATCATGCCCTTTTCGTGTCGAATCTACTCATTTAGACGATGAAGGTCGCTATATTTTAATGGTTGACTGGTTAGCCTCCAAACGTTTTTCAATAGCATCCGTTTACGCCCCCAACACTCCAGATAATCTTTTTTGGACAGGTCTATTTGATTTTCTCCACAACCATGCTAAGGGGGAACTGGTGTTAGCAGGTGACTTTAACCCCTTCAATGCTGAGCCATTTCACGTTTTAAAAAAAACACATTTTTCTTTTTTTATTATTATTATTTTTTTTTTCCTTTACTTTAAACATGGTCATGTGTGGTATCATTGGAAAGGCCATGCTCTGGCCTTTCTAATGATACCAAACATGACCCTGCTATCTGAAACCAGTTGGGAGATATCGTGGTTCAAACAAACCCCTATCTTTCCTTAGGAGTCAATAAGGATGTTCCCCACACGTCCTCAGCAGTGAAAGGGTTAACGCCACAACTTTCCCCACATTAGATAGATCAGGATCTACTGGCTCTTCTCTCTCTTATAGTCAAGATAAAATCTTAGCGAATTTTATTAAGCGAATGGGCCTTGTTGATATATGGCGGGTGCTCAACCCAGTGAGTAGAGATTATAACTTCTACTCCCATCCGCATTCATCTTACTCATGCCTTGATTATTTTTTGCTAACACCCACATGTACTACAGCAGTAATAGAGACAAGTATAGGATCTATTTCTTGGTCTGACCATGCTGATCTTACTCTTGTGCTAGCTTTACCCTCTAGAGACCCATTTGCCAGATGGCGTTTAGACTAGGAACCTGCGAATCATAAATTTTCGCTCGAATCAAATCGGCTGTTAGGCTCGAACTCGAATCGAATATCGAATCGAAAAATTCCTAAAAATTTCGCTTTCGAGCATTTCGTGTACGATAAAGCCTGGATAGGTATGCTTTGTTTGTGCATGCAGGTTCAGCTGGCGTTACAGCTGCAATCTAACAGATGGGCTTAATATAATAGCCTATAGCAAAGTACATTCACATCATAAAAATCAAATTTAAAATAAAAACTTCAATAATTCAATTGCAAGCTTAAATTATTGCAACTTTGCAAGCTTTATTGAAATGATTTTAATAACCATAGTAAATTACAAAGTTACATTAGGGCTAGGTAGGGCTGTATAGCCTTTATTTAGCCTTCCTCTATAAGTTTTATAATTTTAACTTTAGTCTAGTTTACTTGAGGGACGTGCGGTGAGGTCAATCAATGGCTGGTGAGGCTGGTCAGAGCCAGATATACACAGACAGATATTAACTAACTTTCTGCGGTTTGTGTTTAGTTGTAAAACTAAATTATATTTTACTCATTCACTGTACCCACATATATTATTTTTCTCACCATTAATTAAATGGCCTTTCTAAAGATACCATTATCTTCGAAACAGACGCGTGGCTGCAGACCTCCTGAGCAGCAGGCAGCAGCAGCAGGCTATGCGATTTGCATAGCGGGGAAGCATACAACCGCTATGCAAATTGCATAGGCTGTAAAAGAATGCGCATAGAGGAAAAGGCAGACTGGCAGAGGACAAAGCCAACAGTGGGGAAGTGCGGAGCAGGAGGTGAGTTTCTTTTATTATTTTAGTGCTGGCTTAATGTCAGGTGACCTTGAGGCTGACCTTTTTAGCAATGCTCAGGAAGTAGGCAGTGCGCGTGTGTTCCTATTCGAACAGACGCGTGGCTGCAGACCTCCTGAGCAGCAGCCTACGCGATTTGCATAGCGGGGAAGCATACAACCGCTATGCAAATTGCATAGGCTGTAAAAGAATGCGCATAGAGGAAAGGGCAGGCTGGCAGAGGACAAAGCCAACAGTGGGGGAGTGCGGAGCAGGAGGTGAGTTTCTTTTATTATTTTAACGCTGGCTTAATGTCAGGTGACCGTGAGGCTCTGCCTCACCTGCCTAAGCTGACGGCACGGCACGTCCCTGCTTTACTAACGTGTATATATATTTGTCAAAATAGTAGTAAATCTTTGTTATTCCGAGCCCAAATCAGAGTTTCTGCATTAGTTCTCGAGAGGCTGTAGCGAAGATCTGTTATTATTTGTCCGCCAACTGAATTAACCCTTTCTGATGAACAGTTCGTTGCTTGTATACCCAATAAGTTGCGCGCCACACTAGACAACAGTGGTAGGATACTTTTATTTTCCTTCCAATACTGCAACGGATCACTATCACGTTCACTTATGGGCTACTTCAAATATGCACTGACTTCACTTTCAAGTTGTTGAGCCGTTGACCAGGTGCCGCTGGCTTTGTTCTTTCTTTGCATCGTCTATTTTTTTTAAAACGGAATCGAGCAGGCTTCCTTTATGACTGGACTTGTCGACAACAGTTGACTCAGACTGTATGGCGCTATCGGTGGCACTCGTCTGGGCATTGGATTCAGGTGCACCGGAGCTATTGCTGGTAGTAGGCCAAGGAGAAGACGACAACAGTGCAAGATTCTCTATGTAAACTTTTGCTTGTGTCACTTTTTTTTCAGGGAATAACGCAGTTTTGATTCTGGGGTCAATGAAAGTGGCTGCTAATAGGTAGTCTTTGGACAAATCAAATTGCGTATTCAGTTGACGTAAAAGCTAATTTCGAAAGCATTGAATGCCAGGCGTTGCAAGAGTGGCACTGGCAAGCTCTTCTTTTAGAACCGAAATACATGGTATAAGTAGGGATGCACCGATACCACTTTTTTAAGACCGAGTACGAGTACCGATACTTTTTTTCAAGTACTCACCGATACCGAGTGCCGATACTTTTATTTTATGTCATGTGACGCTTTCCAATAAGAACAGACCTCATATAAAGCCCCCAGGTCTCATAGATATGCCCCCCCAGCTCATGGATATGCCCCCCCAGCTCATGGATATGCCCCCCAGCTCATGGATTTGTCCCCCAGCTCATGGATATTGCCCCAGCTCATGGATATTGCCCCAGCTCATGGATTTCCCCCCAGCTCATAGATATGCCCCAGCTCATAGATATGCCCCAGCTCATGGATATTGCCCCAGCTCATGGATTTGCCCCCCAGCTCATGGATGTGCCCCAGCTCATGGATGTGCCCCAGCTCATGGATGTGCCCCAGCTCATGGATTTGCCCCCCAGCTCATGGATTTGCCCCCCAGCTCATGGATATTGCCCCAGCTCATGGATTTTGCCCCTGGGCTCATGGATATTGCCCCAGCTCATGGATTTGCCCCCAGCTCCTGGATATGCCCCAGCTCATGGATATTGCCCTAGCTCATGGATATTGCCCCAGCTCATGGATTTGCCCCCCAGCTCATGGATATGCCCCAGCTCATGGATATTGCCCTAGCTCATGGATTTGCCCCCCAGCTCATGGATTTGCCCCCCAGCTCATGGATATGCCCCAGCTCATGGATTTGTCCCCCAGCTCATGGATATTGCCCCCAGCTCATGGATATTGCCCCAGCTCATGGATTTTCCCCCAGCTCCTGGATATGCCCCAGCTCATGGATATGCCCCAGCTCATGGATATTGCCCTAGCTCATGGATTTGCCCCCCAGCTCATGGATATTGCCCCAGCTCATGGATTTGCCCACCAGCTCATGGATATTGCCCCAGCTCATGGATATGCCCCCCCCAGCTCAGCTCATGGATATTGCCACAACTCGTGGATATGCCCCCCCAGCTCGTGGATATGCCCCCCCAGCTCGTGGATATGCCCCCCAGCTCGTGGATAATGCCCCCCAGCTTGTGGATATGCCCCCCAGCTCGAGGATATGCCCCCAGCTCGTGGATTATGCCCCCCAGCACATGGATTTGCCCCCAGCTCATGGATTTGCCCCCCCCAGCTCAGCTCATGGATATTGCCACAGCTCGTGGATATGCCCCCCCAGCTCATGGATTTTCCCCCAGCTCCTGGATATGCCCCAGCTCATGGATATGCCCCAGCTCATGGATATTGCCCTAGCTCATGGATTTGCCCCCCAGCTCATGGATATTGCCCCAGCTCATGGATTTGCCCACCAGCTCATGGATATTGCCCCAGCTCATGGATATGCCCCCCCAGCTCAGCTCATGGATATTGCCACAGCTCGTGGATATGCCCCCCAGCTCGTGGATATGCCCCCCCAGCTCGTGGATATGCCCCCAGCTCGTGGATAATGCCCCCCAGCTTGTGGATATGCCCCCCAGCTCGAGGATATGCCCCCAGCTCGTGGATTATGCCCCCCAGCACATGGATTTGCCCCCAGCTCATGGATTTGCCCCCCAGCTCATGGATATTGCCCCAGCTCATGGATATGCCCCCCAGCTCAGCTCATGGATATTGCCCCAGCTCGTGGATATGCCCCCCCAGCTCATGGATATGCCCCCAGAGCTCGTGGATATGCCCCCAGAGCTCGTGGATATGCCCCCAGCTCGTGGATATGCCCCCCAGCTCGTGGATATGCCCCCAGCTCGTGGAATATGCCCCCCAGCACATGGATATGCCCCCTCCGCTCATACTTACCTTCCTTTAGCGACGCCGGGAAAGTCTTCGCACGCTCCTGGGAAGGTCCCCAGCCGCGACCACGTGGGACCATGTGATCGCGGCTGGGGTCCTTTCAACGAGCGCACGCGCGGAAACTTTCCCGGCGTCGCTCAGGAAGGTAAGTATGAGCGGAGAGCAGCTGCAGGGCCTGTCCGAATGCTCTATCGGCATTCGGACAGGCCCTGCAGCTGCTCTCCTCACTTTGTTTATACTTACCTTCCTTTAGCGACGCCGGGAAAGTTTCCACATGTGCGCTCGTTGGAAGGACCCCAGCCGCGATCACATGGTCCCACGTGGTCGCGGCTGGGGACCTTCCAAGGAGCGTGCACGCGCGAAGACTTTCCCAGCGTCGCAAGGAAGGTAAGTATAAACCAAGTGAGGAGAGCAGCTGCAGGGCCTGTCCGAATGCCGATAGAGCATTCGGACAGCCGCCCCAGTCCCTCGGATGCTGGCAAGCCGGCTCAATGCCGGCTTCCGGTATCGGAAAAAAATATCGGGGGTACTGCACAAGTACCAAGTACTCCTGCAGTACCCGGTATCGATACCGATACTGGTATCGGTATCGGTGCAACCCTAGGCCTAGGTATAAGCAAACTAACGCTTACATACGTGTCACCACTCAAAATTGTTGTAGCCTCTGCTGTTGGTTTGAGTAATGGGAGAACATTCTTCAGGGTATCTTGCAACTGTGTTGAAAGTGGTTGTGGAGGGCTTCGTGCGCACTTTTTGTTCATTGCACAATCGACGAGGGCCAAGGAAATTGACTCGTAATTTCTAGAAACCCAATCCATCAGCAGATATGTACTATTGAAACACGTTGTAACATCAAGTGGTGGTTTGGATTCGGGTAAGCTCTTATCAACTTGATATTTTGTCAATACAGCTTGTCCCACAGTTGATGAGTGAAAAAACCCAGCAATGTAATGCAAACAGCCTATAAGATTTTTTACTGTTCTTTGAACGTCCAATGCTGCATTTATAGTCAGCTGCAAAATGTGAGCAGCACAGCCATGCCACTGTATGTCCAGGATTTTAGCAGTACAAGGCATTGTGTTTGTTGTGCTGTTGTGGCAAATAGGATTTTCTCTTCACCAAATCCATGCTTAGCAAACTCGCTGGAAATTATTTCAGCAGTTTTCCTCGCTGTATGGTCAGCTTCCAAATTCTCGAGGTTGGCCACAGATAAGCAACGGGATTGCATTACCCGCGATGACTCGGATATGTAATGTATTGTAAGCACCAAATAATTTGACTTATTGTCAGCCTTCCAGTGATCAAACGTGATGGATGGTCGGCAGTCATTAATTTCAGACCTGAGGAACTGCATTAACTTCTGGTGCAAGTTATTTGCCATGTCATCAAGTTTACGCGACAGTGTGGTTGGGTGGGGCGGTTGATAGCGGCCACTAGTTAACACTGAACACAAATTCTTAAATCCACTTCCTGCTGCATTCTCAAATGGCCGGCCATCTGCTAGAATAAACTTCAAAACTGCTGCATCATACTTTTTTTTAGTAGACGCGTCAAGTGTCAAACTGTACGCTGAAATGCAAGTCTGCTTTTTCATAGCACGCCCTTCTGTCGTTGGCAGTGAATGACGTCGTGCCACTGCCGACACCAATGTTTTCTTCTTTGTATCATCGGTCTTGGCCTGTTGATACACGGACGGATGCTTTCTTCCTAGGTGAGTCCAAAGATAGGACGTTGTGCCAGTAGCTTGCAATGAGAATGCTTTTTTGCATACTTTGCAAGTTAAGGAATCTTCCTTCACTTCAAAATGATTTTTCACAGATGACATTTTGAATTTGATCATTGATTGGTCTACAAAAAAAAAAAAAAAATTGATTAAAAAAAAAAAAAAGGGGGCTTAATTAATGGGAAAATAAAGTAGTATTATAAGTTGGAGGAGGCGCTTGTATATCTGTGCAAAGTGTTCCTTTCACAATGTTTCACATTCACATATAAATTATCTGGAGTCCCACACAGAGCAGCAAGGCCCCCATATAATATTATCTCCCCAGTCTCACAGAGCAGCCAGGCCCCCATATAATTTATTATTTCCCACACAGAGCAGGCCCTAATTTATTTCTCTTGTTGCAGATATATAAATTAATCATACTGGCAAGTTCATCATAGTCATAGTACAGATTTGACTTTTAAGCCCCTGGCCCACCCCCACCCCACACAGCCATTCTCCTCTTCTGGTGACGATGAATCAATGATTAGATCCATTCCATCACCTGGCTTCCTGCAAAAGAAGCACAATATAAACGTGGCGGTGACGGGGTTACTGATAATTAAATATTATATACTCCCGAATCAACATCCCAACTTGGCTCAGGCGGCAGCCTGCCGATCGCTCCTCTGTCCTCCGAACACGTCACCGTGTTCCTGTCCTCTTCGCACGGACTGACTGTGCCTGTCGTCGAGTCGACTCCCGAGTCCCGACCTCACCTCAGCCTCCTCTGTGAACCGTGAGTGACAGTGTGAGTGAGCGTCACTCTCACAGGTCAGTCTTGAATGACTTTTTGTTCAGATTGGTCTACAAAAAATTTATTAAATCAAAACCATTTTTAATCAATTTAATTAAAATAATTATCTCCCACAGAGCAGCAGACAGCAGTGACCCCCATCCATAATTATCTCCCACAGAGCAGCAGACAGCAGTGAGTGACCCCATATTAATTATCTCCCACAGAGCAGCCAGCAATGAGTGACCCCCATATTCATTATCTCCCACAGAGCAGCCAGCAGTGAGTGACCCCATATTAATTATCTCCCACAGAGCAGCCAGCAATGAGTGACCCCATATTAACCCCTTAAGGACCGCGGACGTACCATGTACGTCACGACCGCGGGTCTCTTTTAGACCCGCTGACGTACATGGTATGTCCTGCGGTCTTTTGAGCGCTGGAAGCGATTGCAGGCTGCCTGGGAGTAGATTTAGTGAGATTAGAAAAATTGAGGCAGATTTAGAGAGATTTTAGGGAGATTTAGAACAATTGAGGCAGGTTTAGAGGGATTTAGAGAGATTTAGGTGTTTATTTGTATTTTCTTGTGAAACCCAACGGTTCTTCTAAGAACCCACAATCCGCTTATATATATATATATAATAATTATAAAATTTTATAATCTATTATATATAATGTCTGAGAGGGTGTACAGCGCCGAGGAGGCATATGCCATCCTGGCGTCAGAATCTGAGGCATCTGTGTCGGACTCTGACCCAGATTTTGACCCCGCTAGGTGCTCAGAGACATCGCTAGATACATCATCTATGCTGGCGGATGTATCTCCTAGTGATGTTTCTGATGCAGATCCTGGGCCACCACCTGCCAGCAGGAGACGCACAGCTCCAGCTGAGGAGTGGGTAGTGCCTCATCGCCAGAGGCCAGATATCCCTCCTTTCACGGCAAATCCTGGCATCAATATTGATGTTGCAGGATTTACCGCCACACAGTTTTTGCAGGTGTTTCTGGGGGATGATTTGTTGGGCCACATTGTTGCCCAATCAAATCTGTATGCCCATCAGCATTGTGCTGCGAAGCCAGACTCCTACTTGGCAAGGCAGCAATGGACCCCGCTAGATGTGCCAGAATTTCTGAAATTCTAGGCACTTACTATGCTGATGGGCATCATAAAGAAGCCCTCAATTCGCTCCTACTGGAGCTCAATTCGCTCCTACTCTGCTCTACGCCCATTTACCCCCAATCAATGTCACGTAGAAGGTATGAAAACATTTTGCGTTTCATGCACTTCAGTGACAACAGCCTGTGCCCTCCTAGAGAGCATCCCCAGTTTGACAGGCTGTATAAAATCCGCCCCCTGATTACCCACTTTGCCGCCAGGTTTGCAGAGGCTTATACACCTGGAAGGAATATCTGCGTGGATGAATCCCTAATGAAATACAAAGGAAGGCTGGGATTCAAGCAGTATATTCCTTCCAAATGCTCCAGGTATGGAGTGAAGGTGTATAAGCTCTGTGACAGCGAGAGTGGGTATACTCAGGCCTTCCGGGTGTACGAGGGAAAGGATAGTAGCCTTGACCCTCCAGGTTGCCCAGAACACATGGGAACCAGTGGCAAGATTGTGTGGGACCTACTTTTTCCCCTGATGAACAAAGGGTACTAGGGGTCGACCGATTATCGGAAATCGATATTTTGGGCCGATTTTGGGGTTTTTTGAATTTATCGGTGTTGAAACCCCCTTAAACACAGCCCTGCCTGAAGTTCAACCTGCAGCAGGTGAATAAAAAATGGCCCACAGCTGTGTGTGTGCACTTCAGTCTGCAGTGCACACACACAGCTGTGGGCCATTTTTTATTCACCTGCTGCAGGTTGAACTTCAGGCAGGGCTGTGTTTAAGGGGGCTTCAGGTCAGGCTGAGCTCTGGGTTGCAGTGCTGTGTCCCGGGTCGTAACTGCTCATTATGGATGGAGTCAGTGGACGGAGCAACGGGGCTTTAAAGATGGAGCTGAGGAAGGAGGGGGAGCTGCTGCAGCTAGTGGGGTTGGTTAGTGCGTGACTGCGTGGGGCTAGTGAAGGGAGCAGAGCACTCGGCAGCACACCCTGGTTGTAATTACTTAAAAAGGAACAGACAGCCAGCTAGCGATCTACAGTTAAACATACAGTAAACTTTTTTTTCAGGCCAGTGACCGGGTCTTACCCTGCTCTCTCCGAGATCTGCATGCAGGGTCGGTCGACCCCCTAATTTAATGTTTAAAATATGAATAAACATGTTCAGTTTATACCAGATTTGTGTGAAATTGTGTTCGTTTTCAAAAATTTAAGTGCACAGAATATCGGCCCCTGATATCGGTTATCGGCCAGAGGGACGGCCGATAATCGGTATCGGCCTGGAAAAAACCATATCGGTCTATCCCTAAAGGGTACCACTTGATGTTGATAATTTTTATACGAGTGTCTCTTTGTTCAAGCTGCTGTATTGTTTTAATACAGCAGCATGCGGTACGGTTCGCAAGAACCGCGTAGGTTTCCCAGCACAGCTTGTCCGCACCCGGTTAAAAAGGGGGGGAGACCTCAGCTCTGCGCCAAGAGGAGCTGTTGGCGGTCAAGTACAGAGACAAGAAGGATGTATACCTTCTATCCACCATCCACTCTGAGAGGTCTGTGGAGGTCTCTGTACGTGGGAGAGCTGAGCGCATCAGGAAGCCAGTGTGCATCAAAGCCTATAACCGGCATATGGGTGGAGTTGATCTGGCAGATCAGCTGCTCCAGCCCTACCAGATTATGCGGAAGTCAAGGGCCTGGTACACAAAGGTTGCAATTTACCTGATGCAAATTGCAACCCACAATGCCTTTTTGCTCTGCAAAAAGGCAAACCCCTTAGTGACGCTGTCCTTTTTACAGTTTCAGCTCCAGGTCATTTCGGGGTTTTTGTAACAGGATGCACCTGCTCCCCGGGCGGTGATGGGGGACGAAGTTGGGGCTACACATTTTATTTTTAAAATCCCCCCCTACTGAGGGCAAACAGAAACCCCAAAAAAGATGCAGGGTGTGTTTCAAGAGGGGGCAGAGGAGAGACACAATCTTTTACTGCCCAGAATGCCCTGGACAACCCGGTCTGTGTCTTGGGGACTGTTTCAAGGTATATCACACTGTGCGTGATCTGTGATTTTTTTTTTCCTTTCTATTTTTTCTTACAGTCTAGTTAGTTAGTTCAGTTTAGTTTTTTTTTTTCTTTTACTGCACCAGACTTTTACATTTTATTCCTACATTTTTATGTTCTACAATTGGTGCTGTATTTTGCCAAAATCTTGGCACACCTATGCATGGGGGGCATGGGTGTACTCAGGAGACCTTGCAGAAAACAACCTGGAGAGTTTTCATGCAGTAACCGACAACAGTGTCTCCTAAATCACAGTCCAAAACTGATGTGGGCGTAAAAATCTGAAAATCGAGAAATTACCGCCACACACCTTCTCAAATGTTTTGGGCTAAAACCGTTGCATCCATGGCATCAAAGCACTCCATATGCAATACCTTGGGGTGTCACCATTTCAAATCTAAACAATTTTCTGGCAATAATTCAAACTGGGGTATGCGGTAGACCCAAAACCAAAGATAGGCCTATCTGAAGAAATAATCTAAATTTCAACTCCAATGACAAAGTCATAAAAATTGTATTTGACCCTTCCCAAAATCCTGGCAAACCTATGCATGGGTGTACTCAGGAGACCTTGCAGAAAACAACCTGCAGAGTTTTCATGCAGTAACCGACAACAGTGTCTCCTAAATCACAGTCCAAAACTGATGTGGGCGTAAAAATCTGAAAATCGAGAAATTACCGCCACACACCTTCTCAAATGTTTTGGGCTAAAACCGTTGCATCCATGGCATCAAAGCACTCCATATGCAATACCTTGGGGTGTCACCATTTCAAATCTAAACAATTTTCTGGCAATAATTCAAACTGGGGTATGCGGTAGACCCAAAACCAAAGATAGGCCTATCTGAAGAAATAATCTAAATTTCAACTCCAATGACAAAGTCATAAAAATTGTATTTGACCCTTCCCAAAATCCTGGCAAACCTATGCATGGGTGTACTCAGGAGACCTTGCAGAAAACAACCTGCAGAGTTTTCATGCAGTAACCGACAACAGTGTCTCCTAAATCACAGTCCAAAACTGATGTGGGTGTGAAAATGAAAAATGACCACCAAACAGTATCCAATTTGTTTGGAGCAAACGGTTGCATCCATGGCATAAAAACACTCCATTTACAATACTTTGGGGTGTTAGCTTACCAAATATATGCACGTTCATAAAATTGGGGTATGTAAAAAGGCCCCTAAAAAGAAGATACGCAAAGAAGATATGTCAAATTAGAAAAATGACAAGCACATGTCAAAAGATTGGCGTAGCACCCCAAAAACAACAGAACAAATCTATATATGGGTGGTATCACTTTACTCCGAAGATGTTGCTGAACATATTTTGGGTTGTTTTTTGGTAGTAACCTATAACTGGATTTGACAATTCATGCCTAAAGTACAATGTGTGTGAAAAAATAACACAAAAAGTGACTACCTGAAAGTTTGACAAAGAGCTAGTGCATGGAAAGTGTTAAAATACAACTCTTTGAAGTACCCTAGGGTGTGCCCTTTCTAAAAATATATGGTTTGATGGGGTAAATTACTTTGGCCGGCTTCAAAAATGTCCCAAATAGGACATGGGTGCATGATGACAAAATGTGAAAAATCCAAGTTGGAAAACTGAAATGTGCACCCCCCCAAATAAGGCCTATTAGCCCCCAAATGACCCGACATACCTATACATGGGTGGTATCAATTTACTCAGAAGATGTTGCTGAACATATTTTGGGGTGCTTTTTGGCAGTAAACCTTAAAGTTCACAGTACATGTATTCTTAAATTGCATTAACCCTTTCACTGCTGAAGACGTGTGGGGCACGTCCTCATTGATGCACGTTACATGCTGAGGACGTGCCCCACACGTCATCAGCTGTGCGGGACCCCCGGCGGAGATACTCACCTCTCTGTCCGGGGTCCCGCGGTGTTCTGACTTCAGCGTCCTCAGACGCTGAAGTCAAGCTCCTCCCGGCATAAATGACGTCATCGTGCTTGGCGCGATGACGTCATTTCCAGGCGACCCCCCCCCCCCGGCAATGCCGGGAGATAGCCTGGAAGGGAGGGGGGGATCCGTTCGGATCCCTCTCCCTCCCGATCGGAAAGGAGCAGCGCCAAAAGCCAGGCACCGCTTAAAAGGGGAGAGTCTCCCCTTTTAAGCGGTGCCTGGCTTTAACCCCTCAAGCACCGGGTTGCACTTCAGCGCCTTGCGGCGCTGAAGTGCAGCCTAGCTCCGGTGGGGGCCGCCATCTTGGATGGCGGCTCCACCCCCGGGTCTCCCCTCGCTGCCTGATGTCATCATGCATAGCGTGATGATGTCAGATAGCCGGGGAACCCCTAGCTGCCAGGGGATTTCCCAAGGAAATCCCCTGGTGGAGATATGGGGATCTTGTCAGAACCTTGCCAGAACCGTGGCAGCTAGGGGGTCATGGAGGGTGTCATTTGAAAGGCCTGAGCATGGCCTTTCGAATGATACCCAACATGAATAGGTACAAAGTAAAAAAAATAATTTAACCACTTCGCTGCTGAGGACGCGCTCAGCGCGTCCTCAGCAGTCCCGCTGGTATGCGGAGGACGCGCTGAGCGCGTCCTCCCATCGGGGTCAGCGTTCGGCCGGGTTCCAGCCGATCGCTGGCCCCTCCGGTGCGGGCTGACATCCTGGATGTCAGCCGCGCATCCGGACCAGCAGCCGCCAGCATTAGGTGTCATCGCGGGGGCGCGATGACACCTAATTCAGGCGCCCCCCCCGCATGTGCGGAGGAGGCGCCTGAAAGGGAGGGGGGGGAGGTCCTTCGGACCTCTCTCCCTCCCGATCGGCGGTGCACAGGGGGTTAACCCAGGCATCATTTGGAAGGGCACAGCCTGCCCTTCCAAATGATGCCTGGCATTAACCCCTGGGGAGCTGGATCGCGAATCGGCGCTGAAAAGCGCCGGTTCGCGATCCTTTCCCGGAGCTGGCCGACATCTTGGATGTCGGCCAAGCCTCCGGGAACTCCCCCAGAGGACTGGCGTCATCGTGCGTAGCACGATGACGCCAGTCCTACAGTTAACCCCTAACTGCCACCAACTGTGGAGATAGGGAGTTCATTGGAACTCCCTATCTCCCGATCCGTGGCAGTTAGGGGTTCAATTTTGGTATGGTTGGATCGGCCAGAGCATGGCCGTTCCAACGATACCAAACATGAAAGTGAAAAGTTTTGTAAAAAAAAAAAAAAAAATTAAAAAAAAAAAATAAACACTTTTTTTTTATTTTTTTTGGTTTGTTAATGCAGCAATATTGTTCCCATTTCAATTATAATGTGAACAATGATGCTGCACTAACGATTTTTGTATGCGGTGCGTTTGTTAAAAATAGTGTCATTTTCCCCCAAAAAAAAATGTAACGAGACCCCATCTCTAATTTTTTTAACAAGCGCACCCCATACAAAATATAACCGCAATTGCTCGCATGTTAAAATGTGGAAAAAAACACTTTACACATTGTAAATTATTGAAAATACATATTTTATTGCATTTTTTGTTATAATATACAGACATGACATAACGTATACATATAATAATGACATATTATGAATCTACCGAGTCTGGCGGAAAGAACGATATATAATATGTCTGGGTCATATACTAAAATAAGCCTTCAAAACACGTTTAAACATGATGCGCAAAACAGGTAAAAACGACCTCAGCATAGGGGCGGGAAAAGCCTCAGCAGCGAAAGGGTTAAAAAAATTATAATATTTTTTTTTTTAAAAAAAAAAACCGTTTTTTTTTGTGTGTTGTTTTTATTAATGCAGCAATATTGTTCACATTTCAATTATAATGTGAACAATGATGCTGCACTAATGATTTTTTTCTATGGGGTGCGTTTGCTAAAAATCACGTAAATCCCCCCACAAAATGTAACAAATCCCCATTTCAAATTTTTGTACAAGCGCACCCCATAGAAAACATAACTGCAAACGTTCATGTGATAAAATGTGAAAAAAAAACACTTTACACACTGCAGATGATTAAAAATTCAATTTTTATTGCATTTTTTGTTATAATATACAGACATGACATAACGTATACATATAATAATGACATATTATGAATCTGCAGAGTCTGCCGGAAAGAACGATATATAATATGTCTGGGTCATTTATTAAAATGTGGCTTCAAATCGCGTTTAAACATGATGAGCGAAAGCGGTACAAATGAGCTCAGCACACAGCGGTGAAATGCCTCAGCAGTGAAGGGGTTAAAAAAACAAAAACCACCAAAACCTTTTTTTTCCTCAAACTTTGGCATAGATTTGTGGTAAAATGGTTTGCATGGAAAGAGTCAAAATACCCCAAGTTTAATACCTTGATTTGTGTACTTTAAAAAAATATGTATATGTGGAGGGTTATTCAGGAATTAGTGACAGATATCAGTGTTACAATGTCACTATCACTACTTTTAAAAGTTAACCCTTTGTAAATGGCAAAGTGCTACTTTCACTTATTGTTGCATAAGATAAGGAGCAAAGCGAGGAATATGTAAACATTGGGTATTGCTAAACTCAGAACTAAATTTAGAAACTACTAAGGAATTAATTTTTTTTGACGGTTGTTGATACATAAGAAATTTTGGGGGTCAAAGTTCGAAAAAGTGGTGTTTTTTCAATTTTTTTGTCATAGTTCACAATGTTTTTTATACTAAATTATATGAAATGATGAAAAAAATGGTATTTTTATAAAGTCCATTTAATGACGAGAAAAACAGTGTAAAATATGTGTGGGTTGCATAAACGAGTAAGAGGAAAATTTGACGTAAACACAAACAGCACAGAAATGTAAAAACAGCAGCGGTCACTAAAGGATGGATTTGTGTAAAACCGCCCGGTCACTAAGGGGTTAATTATCTCCCACAGAGCAGCCAGCAGTGAGTGACCCCATATTAATTATCTCCCACAGAGCAGCCAGCAGTGAGCGACCCCCCCTAACTATCTCCCACACAAGCAGCAGACAGCATTGAGTGTCCCCATCTCCAACAGACCTAGGGATATCATAAAAATGAATATATTCAGCAGCAGTGCCCCACTAGATACCCCCCCCCCCCCCCGGCAGCCATCTTCTCATCGTCTGGCAAAACAAAGCGTTCTGAGGCCAGGGATATGAGTCCTAAATTAATTATACTGAAATACTCACCACCAAAAATTGGGTCAGACTCAGGCCTGCTTGCACTGCAGCTCTCTCCTCCGAACACGACCAGACTCCAGACAGAGCGACTTCACTGCAGGAGCTCCCCCTGCTGCGTGCCTTCCTTCGGATCCTTCCACAGCCTCTACTGTGGACGGACCTTGATGTGGGCGGCACCTAGCAGCGTGCCGTTTCTTCCCAGCCACGTGCAGCCATGTGCTGCGTGTCTGGGAGGCACGCTGTGTGTGATGCAGCTGCGATCTTACAGATTCGAAAAAATTTCGAACCACACCGCAAAATCGAATTCGAATCGAATTCACCCAGCGATTCGAATCTCGAAGCTTCGCAGGTCCCTAGTTTAGACCCCACTCTTCTTAATAACATTGAAATAATGAACTTGGTACGGAGAGAAATGGATTTCTATTTCAAGGTAAATTTGACCCCAGATGTCCCCTTGTCAATTGTATGGGCAGCCCACAAAGCTGTAATTCGTGGTCTATTTATTAGCCAGGCAGCACATTGCAGGAAAACGAAGGGGAGATCTCGGACTGAATTACAGACAAAATTACGCAAGCTTGAATTCAGACATAAATCTACTCCAACACCAGATCTCCTCGCCAGCCTTCAGCACACCCGTAGTGCCATTTCTCAGCTCTTACTAGATGACGTCAGCAGGTCTATGATGTGGTCAAAACGTTTCTTTTATGAAAAAGCTAATAAGATGGATAAGCTCCTGGCTAGGCAAATCCGGCCACCCCCTCCCTCTTTCTCGACCATCTCTCTTTTAGATGAAGCAGGCAACCTGAGACGTTGCCCCATACATATAAGTACATTATTTACTGATTATTTTAAAAGTTTATATAATCATTCCCCCACGCATATCGGCTCAAACAAAACTTATACCTCATTGATTAATGATTTTTTGAATAAAATTGAGTTACCTTATCTAAATGAAGATCAGATCGAGACCCTTAATTCCCCAATTACAGCAGACGAAGTTACTGCAGCGGTCCGTTCCCTACGTCCACATGCGGCCCCAGGGCCAGATGGTATATCCATTCAATATTATAAAGAGTTCCTCCATATATTACTCCCACACCTGGTAAAAATGTGTAATAATTCAATATCAGGGGAAGGCTTTTCCCCAGATTCTTGTTTAGCTGACATAGCACTTATACATAAACCAGGGAAGGACGCCTTACTGGTGGGTAGTTACCGTCCAATCTCACTTCTCAATTCTGATATTAAAATATTTGCAAAAGTACTGGCCAACAGGCTTAATCCTTTACTCCCCGGCCTCATACACCCCGATCAGGTGGGCTTTATCCGAGGCCGCCAGGCCTATGAAAATACGAGACGGGCCTGTGATCTGGCATGGCTGGCGAAAACACGTGGAGTTCCGTCTCTGCTTCTTTCTCTTGATGCAGAGAAGGCTTTTGACCGGGTTGAGTGGACGTTTCTTTTTAAACTGCTGGCCCGTCAGCGTTTCCCTCAAATTCCTGACAGCATTGACAATCTTATATACCAAACCCTTAGCCAGGATTATCATCCCAGGGGCTATCCCCATCCCCTTTCCACTATTTAATGGTACAAGGCAGGGATGTCCCCTCTCTCCCCTCTTATTTTCCCTGGTCTTAGAGCCCCTTTTGATTTCAATCAGATCAGACTCCACAATAGAGGGTTTTAACCACTTCTCTGCGGAGGACGCGCGTCCTGCCGCAGGAAGGGTTGGCTGCGGAGGACGCGCTGAGCGCGTCCTCCCGAAGCAGCCTGCGATCGGCCGGATTCCGGCCGATCGCTGTGCCTCCCGGTGCGGGCTGACATCTTGGATCAATAGATGTCATCGCGCCACTGCGATGACATCTATTTCAGGTGGCGGGGTCCGCGTGTGCGGAGGAGGCGCCTGAAAGGGAGGGGGGAGGTCCTTCGGACCTCTCTCCCTCCCGATCGCGGGGGTCCTGAGCATAATGGCAGGCACCGTTTGGAAGGGCACAGCCTGCCCTTCCAAATGGTACCTGGCATTAACCCCTGTGGAGCCGGATCACGAATCGGTGCTGAAAAGCGCCGGTTCGTGATCCTTTCCCAGAGCTGGCCGACATCTTGGATGTCGGCCAAGCCTCCGGGAACTCCCGCTGAGGACTGGCGTCATCGTGCATAACATGATGACGCCAGTCCTGGAGTTAACACCTAGCTGCCACCAATGGTGGAGATAGGGGGTTCCAATGAACCCCCTATCTCCCGATCCGTGGCAGCTAGGGGTTAAAGTTTGGTACTGTTGGATCGGCCAGAGCATGGCTGTTCCAAAGATATCAAACACGACTGTGAAAAACGTTTTTTTTAAAAAGAAAATTAAAATAAAAATAAAAAAATATTTTAAAAAAAATTATAAAAAAAAAATAAACACTTTTTTTTCTTTTTTTTGGTTTGTTAATGCAGCAATATTGTTCCCATTTCAATTATAATGTGAACAATGATGCTGCATTAACGATTTTTGTATGCGGTGCGTTTGTTAAAATCGTGTAATTTTCCCCAAAAAAAAATGTAACGAGAGCCCATTTCCAATTTTTTTAACAAGCGCACACCATACAAAATATAACCGCAATTGCTCGCATGTTAAAATGTGAAAAAAAAACCCACTATACACATTGTAAATTATTGAAAATTCATATTTTATTGCATTTTTTGTTATAATATACAGACAGGTCATGACGTATACATATAATAATGACATATTATTAATCTGCCGAGTCTGACTGAAAGAACGATATATAATATGTCTAAAATAAGCCTTCAAAACACGTTTAAACATGATGAGCAAAACCGGTAAAAATGACCTCAGCACAGAGGCGAGAACAGCCTCAGCAGCGAAAGGGTTAAGGTTGGAGGGGACACATTCAAACTTTCAGCCTTTGCGGATGATATATTGCTCACTTTGACTAAACCTAAGGGATCTCTTATTACTCCTAGATTTTTACTCAGCAGTCTCCGGCTATAAAATTAATATCTCCAAATCTGTGGCATTGCTTTTTCACATCTCTTTTGATATTGAACGCTTTCTCTCTTCAATATCGGGGTTATCAATTTCTAGAGAGTCTTGCAGTACTTGGGAATTCGGATAACTGCAACACCGGAGGCACTTTATGACAGTAATTATACATCTTTGATTTGTAAAATAAATAAGGATATAGCAGATTGGGGTAAGACTTACAGTTGTGTTCAAAATTATTCTACCCCCAATGCTGTAAAGGGTTTTAGGGAATTTAGTGTACATTTGTAATTGTATTCAGAATGAAATCCTACAAGGACTTTTTAAAGAACCATATGCAACTAAAATGACATCAATTGGTTTTGTAATACAGTAGTAAATGTTTCTTTTGTGAATTCTTCATTGACACAATTATTCAACCCCTTAAAGACTACCACTCTGAAGTACCACATTCAAGTGTTTTCAATCAGGTATTGAAAACACCTGTGGATGTCACGGAGCAGCAATAAAGCATAATAAGCACTTGTGACCTCCCCAAGTGGCATCCTAAGTGGACGTTCAGAGTTGATTTCCTGGAGTTTTATCCAAGATCCCCTATGCCATCCACCATCACGATCCCGAATTCCTGTGTCTCCTCTCTCCACAGGTAAGACATTATCACCCATTATCCACAGACACCCACATCTCAACTGATCCCCTGCATACTTTTGCTGGTAAGACATTATCACCCATTATCCACAGACACCCACATTTCAACTGATCCCCTGCATACTTTTGCTGGTAAGACATTATCACCCATTATCCACAGACACCCACATCTCAACTGATCCCCTGCATACTTTTGCTGTTTGGACCCCCATCACCCAGTATTCGCAGGTACCCACATTGTAACGTTACCTTGGTCTTTTTCTGTTTTTTTATTTATTTTTGTTTTTCTCCACCATTTGCTTTGCTAATTAGCATGTGAATCTCCTGCCCTATTGACACAGCCCATCCAGCTTCAGGTGTTTACATTTAACTGTCTGAATGCAATCAGTCTGCCCTATATAACCACTAAGACTGGCTCTAGTGAGCCTTGGCTCTTGTGACCTCCCCAAGTGGCATCCTAAGTGGACGTTCAGAGTTGATTTCCTGGAGTTCAGTGGCATCCTAAGTGGACGTTCAGAGTTGATTTCCTGGAGTTGCACGACTGGAGGAAGGAACTGCAAGGCCCACTTTTTACTCCGGGTAAACACACGTCTTTATCATGCTTTTTCTCACGCTTCTACTCTTTACTTCTACCTTTCTCCTTAAATGGAACTCCTGCCCCTCTACCACCGACCCCTTCACTATCTGCATCTATCCCTCCCTCCTCTCGTCCCACATGATGGCCTCGCATGCGCTCCTTTGTTTCCTCAGAACATGGTCTCCCTCTATCTCTCGTGCTGCCAATCACTCCCACAAATCCCATTCCCACCTTCTCTTTCTCACCCTCCTGTTGTTAATCTATTCAGGTGACATATCCCCTAACCCTGGCCCCACAACACATCCAATACTTCCCTCTCATCCTATCTCCATCGCACATAAATCACCTCCCTGCAAGCCCAGCAACCTCATTCCCATAAACCCTCAGCGCCTGTCCTCTTTCCCCTGCGCCATCTGGAACGCTCGCTCGGTGTGCAACAAACTCACAGCAATCCATGACCTCTTCCTTTCAAACCCCTTCAACCTCCTAGCTTTAACTGAAACCTGGCTAACTCCCTCTGACACGGCCTCCGTTGCTGCGCTCTCACATGGCGGTCTACACTTGAGCCATACCCCAGACCGGGTGAGAGAAATGGTGGCGGGGTCGGAATCCTGCTCTCTCCCACCTGCACCTACCAGCATCTCCCTCCACCCCCATCCCTCTCCTTCTCCTCCTTCGAGACACACTGCATCCGCCTGTTCTCTCCTCTGGCTCTCAGGGTGGCAGTCATCTACCGCCCACCGGGACCAACCTCCCAGTTCTTTGACCACTTTGCTACCTGGCTTTTTCACTTCCTGTCTTCTAATCTTCCATGCCTAATTCTCGGGGACTTCAACATTCCCATTGACGATCCTTCCGCCCCTGCTGCCTCCAAACTTCTTTCACTCGCGTCCTCCCTTGGACTCACACAATCCTCCCTCCTCCCTACCCACCGCGATGGTCACGCTATTGACCTTATCTTTTCCAACCTCTGCTTCATTTCTGAGTTCAATTGTCGCCCTTTCCCCATCTCTGACCACCACCTTCTCTCTTTCAACCTATCTGGACTTCCTAAACACCCTGCTCCCCCACCCCGCACACACACTCGCAGAAATCTACATGCTGTGGACCCCCATCAATTCTCCAACCTACTTCACCACCTCCCTCATACCTCATCCTTCACCTGCCCTGATGCTGGAGGAAATCCCGCTCTGAAGCTGATTTTGTTCACTTCAAGTTTATTCTCCGGTCATACACCTCTGCCCTCCACTTGGCCAAACAATCCTTCTTCTCATCTCTTATATCTACGCTGTCCTCCAACCCTAAACGGCTCTGGTCCACCTTCAACACCCTCCTCTACCCACCTGCACCTCCCCCCACAGCTGCCTTCAGCGCTCAAGACCTGGCAGACTACTTCCTCAGGAAAACTCTAACTATCAGAAGCAACATCCCAACACAAGATAGTTATCTGCCACTTCCACTTCCAGAGGTCCCCTCAGCCACCCTCTGCCGCTTCCTCCCAGCCACTGAGGAGGAAGTCAATTCCTTATTGTCCTCCTCACATCTCACCACGTGCCCGCTCGACCCCATTCCCTCACATCTAATTCCTCCCCTCTCCTCCTCCCTCACCCCTGCTCTCACACACATCTTCAACCTATCTCTCTCCACTGGCTCCTTTCCATCCGCCTTCAAACACGCGCTAGTTACCCCTTTACTAAAGAAACCATCCCTAGATCCCAACTCTCCATCCAACTACCGCCCTGTATCCCTGCTTCCCTTCACATCAAAGCTCTTAGAAAAACTAGTCTTCAACCGCCTCTCCCTCTTCCTGTCCTCCAATTCCCTACTTGACCCCCTGCAATCTGGCTTCCGTCCCCTACACTCAACTGAAACTGCCCTCACCAAAGTCACCAACGACCTCCTAACTGCTAAAAAACACGGCCACTATTCTATTCTCATCCTGCTTGACCTCTCGGCTGCTTTTGACACTGTTGACCACCCCCTCCTTCTACAGACCCTCAACTCACTGGGTCTCGGTGACACTGCACTTGCTTGGGTTGACTCCTATTTATCCAACAGGTCCTTCTGTGTGTCCTTTGCTGGTAACTCCTCCTCCTCCACATTGCCTCTATCTGTTGGTGTACCTCAAGGCTCTGTCTTTGGTCCTCTGCTCTTTTCCATCTACACCTCCTCCCTGGGCAAAATCATCAACAGCTTTGGCTTTAATTACCACCTCTACGCTGATGACACTCAGATCTACCTCTCTACCCCTGATCTCTCTCCCTCTGTCCTTTCAAAAGTCAGTGACTGTTTATCTGGCATCTCCTCCTGGATGGCCTCCCACCACCTAAAGATCAACATGTCAAAGACTGAACTCCTACCTATTCCTCCCTCCAATGCCTCCCCACCTCCTGACTTCTCTATCACGGTGGAGGGTATCACCATCTCCCCATCAAACCAAGTGTGCTGTCTTGGAGTTACACTTGACTCTTTCCTTCATCCCCCACATCAAGTCTCTTTCCTCCTCCTGCCGATACCAACTGCGTAATATTTCCAGAATTTGGCCATTTCTTACCGCTGTCACCACAAAACAACTCATACACGCCCTCGTAATCTCCCGACTCGACTATTGCAATAATATCTTATCTGGCCTCCCTCTGTCCCGCCTCTCCCCCTACAATCCATCCTGAACGCCTCCGCCAGGCTAATTCACCTCACCCGCCGCTCTGTCTCTGCCGCTCCCCTCTGCGAGTCCCTTCACTGGCTCCCCATCCACTGCAGAATTAAGTTCAAAATCTTTATCCTTACCTACAAAACCCTCACTAACTCAGCTCCCCATTACCTGTCCTCACTAATCACCAAATACACCCCAGCCCGCTCCCTAAGGTCAAACAGTGACCTGCACCTTGCTTCTCCCCGCATCACCTCTTCCCATGATAGACTGCAGGATTTCTCACGCGCAGCCCCCACTCTCTGGAACGCTCTCCCTCGTACTGTCAGACTTTCCCCTAACTTCTCTTCCTTCAAACGCTCCCTTAAAACATTCCTATTTAGGGAAGCCTACCACCCAACTCACTGACGCAACCATCAATCACTCTCACCTTACAGTCCTCTCCTCCTGTTTCCAACCCCAACCCTCCCAGATTGTGAGTTCCTACGGGAATAGGGCCCTCATCTCCTCCTGTACTGTTTGTCAAATGTTGTTCAATGTATTGTAACCCTGTCTATACTGTGCTTATTGTACAGCGCTGCGGAATATGCAGGCGCTTTATAAATAAAGAATAATAATTAGGCAGCTTTAAAATGACTGTGATACTCAGCTCCTCATAGACATTTACTGGTGTGGTTACAAACATGGTGAAGTCAAGAGAATGGTCCAGGAAGACAAGAGAAGAGGTGATTACTCTTCACAGGAAGGTCAATGGCTATAAGAAGATTGCAAAGATGTTAAACATACCAAGAGAGACCATAGGAAGCATTATTCGCAAATTCAAGGCAAAGGGCACTGTTGAAACGCTACCTGGTCGTGGCAGAAAGAAGATGCTGACTTCGACTGCTGTTCACTACCTGAAGCGTAGAGTGGAGAAAAGTCCCCGTGTGACTGTTGAGGAACTGAGAAAAGATTTGTCAGATGTGGGTACTGAAGTTTCAGCTCAGACAATACGGCGCACACTGCGTAATGAAGGTCTCCATGCCAGAACTCCCAAGCGCACCCCCTTGCTGTCTCCAAAGAATAAGAAGAGTCGACTGCAGTATGCCAAAAGTCATGTGGACAAACCACAGACGTTTTGGGATAGTGTTCTGTGGACTGATGAAACAAAATTAGAACTTTTTGGGCCCATGAATCAACGGTATGTTTGGAGGAGGAAGAACAAGGCCTATGAAGAAAAGAACACCTTGCCTACTGTGAAGCATGGCGGGGGGTCAATCATGCTTTGGGGCTGTTTTGCTTCTGCAGGTACAGGGAAGCTTCAGCGTGTGCAAGGTACCATGAATTCTCTTCAGTACCAGGAGATATTGGATGTCAATGTGATGCAGTCCGTCATAAACCTGAGGCTTGGGAGACGTTGGACCTTTCAACAGGACAATGATCCCAAGCATACCTCCAAGTCCACTAGAGCATGGTTGCAGATTAAAGGCTGGAACATTTTGGAGTGGCCATCGCAGTCACCTGACTTAAATCCGATTGAGAACCTCTGGTGGGACTTAAAGAAAGCAGTTGCAGTGCGCAAGCCTAAGAATGTGACTGAACTGGAGGCTTTTGCCCATGACGAATGGGCGAAGATACCCGTAGATCGCTGCAAGACACTTGTGTCAAGCTATGCTTCACGTTTAAAAGCTGTTATAACTGTAAAAGGATGTTGTACTAAGTACTAAGATTGAATGTCACTTGGGAGTTGAATAAAACTGATAATGATGTGAGCACAGAAAAGACATTTGTGGTTATTTCATTATAAATGTTATGTTATATTTGTCTGACCTACACGTGCCTCTTTGATTTAATTGTAAGCAAGAGGACTGAATGATCAAAATCAATGTCAAACTGGCCAAAACACTCAATTTCAGTGGGGGTTGAATAATTTTGAACACAACTGTATGTTTATTACAATCCGCTATAGACAACTTTGTCTGGGGGGGGCAAAAGACATAGAGTTTCCCGACAGGTGTTATATCGCTCGCGGGATAAGGGGCGATTAGGGCTTCCATCTTTATTAACATACTACAAGGCAGCGCAATTAGCACAAATAGTGATGTGGCATTCGCCGAGGGGCTTGCATCGGTGGGTCGACCTGGAATCGGCACTTATAGTGCCGGACCAACCACAATTTTGGATATGGATGTTAAAAGAACATAGGCCTCACCTAGACACTACTTGTCCCGCCATAGTAAATTCAGTTAGATTGTGGAACATGCTAGCACTTAAAGCCAAATTAACTTGTTTTCCTTCTCCCCTTACCCCCTTGTTCCGCAATTTAGAATTTACTCCAGGGATGGACCCCCAAATTTTTAGGGCTCTGGAAAAAGCTGGACTGCCGCGACTTGGTCACCTTTATAATGGTCCATCATGTGTCTCTTTTGAATTTTTAAGCTCTCGCTCTGCCTTGTGTACGAAGGATTTTTTTCGTTATATTCAGGTTCGGAGCTTTGCATCCAAGCCACATATTAAGTGTGCGGCTGGGTCTAAACAGACTTGGTTTGAACAATTGTGCTACCCAAAATTAGCATCTTCAGGGTTAATATCACAGATTTATGACGGGATTACACATATTTTAGATTGGCAAGAATTATCATATGTTAAGGCTTGGGCACGAGACCTGGGGTTAATTATGACTCTAGATGACTGGAATGAAATCTGGGAAAAAGCTAAAAATGGCTCTATTTGCACTATTTTCAAGAGCAATCACTGAAATTTAATTTTCGTTGGTACACAGCCCCAGTTCAATTGAATAAGATGGGAGTCTCGACATCAGACTTATGTTGGCGCTTGTGTGGCGAAAAGGGCACATATTTCCACATGTGGTGGACTTGTCCTGTTATAGTGCAGTTTTGGACCCAGATTAAGAAAATGCTTTCTGAAATTTTTCAGTATACATTTCCCTTTTCACCTCAGTTGTATCTTTTGTCTAAACCCTTAGCGGACTTGTCTCAAGGGCATGATAAGTTACTTAATAAACTTCTCTCCGCAGCTCGAAGAGCTGTAGCTGAAAAATGGCGAACAGGGGAATCTCCAGATTTGGAAAGAGTTAGGTCTAAGATTAGGAATTTTAAATTGATGGATGCACTAACTGCCAAAATTTATCACACTACAGCTGCCCACGATAACTTGTGGGCGAGCTGGACAAATTATGATATGTTTCTTGTGTTCCTCTCTTTTTTTTTCTTTTTTTTTTTCCGTCTGTTTGGTCTTTTGTGTTTCAATGTTTTGTTATTGTGTGGTTTGTTTTTAAATATATACATCTTGACTGAACGGTTTAAAAATTAGGTGACCGTAAATTTCTTTTTTATATATATATTTATTATGGAATAACCTCCCAGACGCCATCAAATCTTCCCCCAGTCTAAAGTCACTTAAGAGTCTTAACATACCTCGATACAGAATGCACCTGTAAACATGTAACCAGGCCCGAACTGGGACAAAATGTAGGCCGGGGGCATTTTGGACTGAGCATCCCACTTTTTTTTTTCTACATAGGGTACATTGCTGTGAGTTTTATTGCTGTGGAGCTCTGTGATACGCTCATACACTGCACACATTACTGTGGAGCTCTGTGGCACCCTCACGCACACCGCACATTACTGGAGCTCTGACACCCTCATAAACACTGCACATGACTGTGGAGCTCTGTGACACCCATACAACACTGCACATTATGGGGGTGTCACAGAGCTCCACAGTAATGTGCAGTGTTTATGAGGGTGTCACAGAGCTCCACAGTAAACACTGCAGATTACTGTGGAGCTCTGTGATATCTTCATACTCACATGTGTAGCTGTGACCCTGCGGACTTCAATGGTGACAGCCTCCTCTGATTGGGTCACAGAGTGCGCCGCATTATTATTATTATTATTATTCTTTATTTATAAAGCGCCAGCATATTCCGCAGCGCTGTACAATAGGCACAGTATAGACAGGGTTACAAAACATTGAACAACATCTGACAAACAGTACAGGAGGAGATGAGGGCCCTATTCTTGTGAAAGGATTTTACCAGGAAGGATACATTGAGATTTCTCTCGTTTTCAAGTATGTCCTGTGTGGCGAGTATGTACCGTTAGGTGTCTTGCCCAAGGACACTTACTGGAGAGGTTTCTCGCTGGATTCGAACCCATGACTCCACAGGATCTCTCCATGCAGAGCGGTGACATTACCTCTACTCCACCCAGCCGGTATTCCCGTAGGAACTCACAATCTAGGAGGGTTGGGGTTGGAAACAGGAGGAGAGGACTGTAAGGTGAGAGTGATTGATGGTTGCGTCAGTGAGTTGGGTGGTAGGCTTCCCTAAATAGGAACGTTTTAAGGGAGCGTTTGAAGGAAGAGAAGTTAGGGGAAAGTCTGACAGTACGAGGGAGAGCGTTCCAGAGAGTGGGGGCTGCGCGTGAGAAATCCTGCAGTCTATCATGGGAAGAGGTGATGCGGGGAGAAGCTAGGCGCAGGTCACTTAGGGAGCGGGCTGGGGTGTATTTGGTGATTAGTGAGGACAGGTAGTGGGGAGCTGAGTTAGTGAGGGTTTTGTAGGTAAGGATAAGGATTTTGAACTTAATTCTGCAGTGGATGGGGAGCCAGTGAAGGGACTCGCAGAGGGGAGCGGCAGAGACAGAGCGGCGGGTGAGATGAATTAGCCTGGCGGAGGCGTTCAGGATGGTTTGTAGGGGGGAGAGGCGGGACAGAGGGAGGCCAGATAAGAGATTATTGCAATAGTCGAGTCGGGAGATTACCAGGGCGTGTATGAGTTGTTTTGTGGTGACAGCGGTAAGAAATGGCCGAATTCTGGAAATATTACGCAGTTGGTATCGGCAGGAGGAAAGAGACTTGATGTGGGGGATGAAGGAAAGAGCAGAGTCAAGTGTAACTCCAAGACAGCGAACTTGGTTTGATGGGGAGATGGTGATACCCTCCACCGTGATAGAGAAGTCAGGAGGTGGGGAGGCATTGGAGGGAGGAATAAGTAGGAGTTCAGTCTTTGACATGTTGATCTTTAGGTGGTGGGAGGCCATCCAGGAGGAGATGCCAGATAAACAGTCACTGACTTTTGAAAGGACAGGGGGAGAGAGATCAGGGGTAGAGAGGTAGATCTGAGTGTCATCAGCGTAGAGGTGGTAATTAAAGCCAAAGCTGTTGATGATTTTGCCCAGGGAGGAGGTGTAGATGGAAAAGAGCAGAGGAGCAGAGCCTTGAGGTACACCAACAGATAGAGGCAATGAAGAGGAGTTACCAGCAAAGGACACACAGAAGGACCTTTTGGATAAATAGGAGTCAACCCAAGCAAGTGCAGTGTCACCGAGACCCAGAGAGTTGAGGGTCTGTAGAAGGAGGGGGTGGTCAACAGTGTCAAAAGCAGCCGAGAGGTCAAGCAGGATGAGATTAGAGTAGTGGCTGTGTTTTTTAGCAGTTAGGAGGTCGTTGGTGACTTTGGTGAGGGCAGTTTCAGTTGAGTGTAGGGGACGGAAGCCAGATTGCAGGGGGTCAAGTAGGGAATTGGAGGACAGGAAGAGGGAGAGGCGGTTGAAGACTAGTTTTTCTAAGAGCTTAGAGGTAAAGGGAAGCAGGGATACAGGGCGGTAGTTGGATGGAGAGTTGGGATCGAGGGATGGTTTCTTTAGTAAAGGGGTAACTAGCGCGTGTTTGAAGGCGGATGGAAAGGAGCCAGTGGAGAGAGATCGGTTGAAGATGTGTGTGAGAGCAGGGGTGAGGGAGGGGGAGAGGGGAGGAATTAGATTTGAGGGAATGGGGTCGAGCGGGCACGTGGTGAGATGTGAGGAGGACAATAGTGGCTGGGAGGAAGCGACAGAGGGTGACAGAGGGGACCTCTGGGAGTGGAGGTGGCAGATAACTATCTTGTGTTGGGATGTTGCTTCTGATAGTTAGAGTTTTACTGAGGAAGTAGTCTGCCAGGTCTTGAGCGCTGAAGGCAGCTGAGGGGGGAGGTGCAGGTGGGTAGAGGAGGGTGTTGAAGGTGGACCAGAGCCGTTTAGGGTTGGAGGACAGCGTAGATATAAGAGATGAGAAGAAGGATTGTTTGGCCAAGTGGAGGGCAGAGGTGTATGACTGGAGAATAAACTTGAAGTGAACAAAATCAGCTTCAGAGCGGGATTTCCTCCAGGCACGCTCTGCAGTGCCGGAGCATCTTTGCAGGTAGCGAGTCTGGAGGGTGTGCCAGGGCTGAAGCTGGCGGCGTGGGGCCTTACAGAGTCGAAGAGGAGCAAGAGTGTCTAGAGCAGAGATAAGAGTAGTGTTGTAGTGATTAGTGGCAGCATCAGGGCAGGTGAAGGATGAGGTGTGAGGGAGGTGGTGAAGTAGATTGGAGAATTGATGGGGGTCCACAGCATGTAGATTTCTGCGAGTGTGTGTGCGGGGTGGGGGAGCAGGGTGTTTAGGAAGTCCAGATAGGTTGAAAGAGAGAAGGTGGTGGTCAGAGATGGGGAAAGGGCTACAATTGAACTCAGAAATGAAGCAGAGGTTGAAAAAGACAAGGTCAATAGCGTGACCATCGCGGTGGGTAGGGAGGAGGGAGGATTGTGTGAGTCCAAGGGAGGACGTGAGTGAAAGAAGTTTGGAGGCAGCAGGGGCGGAAGGATCGTCAATGGGAATGTTGAAGTCCCCGAGAATTAGGCATGGAAGATTAGACGACAGGAAGTGAGAAAGCCAGGTAGCAAAGTGGTCAAAGAACTGGGAGGTTGGTCCCGGTGGGCGGTAGATGACTGCCACCCTGAGAGCCAGAGGAGAGAACAGGCGGATGCAGTGTGTCTCGAAGGAGGAGAAGGAGAGGGATGGGGGTGGAGGGAGATGCTGGTAGGTGCAGGTGGGAGAGAGCAGGATTCCGACCCCGCCACCATTTCTCTCACCCGGTCTGGGGGTATGGCTCAAGTGTAGACCGCAATGTGAGAGAGCAGCAACGGAGGCCGTGTCAGAGGGAGTTAGCCAGGTTTCAGTTAAAGCTAGGAGGTTGAAGGAGTTTGAAAGGAAGAGGTCATGGATTGCTGTGAGTTTGTTGCACACAGAGCGAGCGTTCCAGATGGCGCAGGGGAAAGAGGACAGGCGCTGAGGGTTTATGGGAATGAGGTTGCTGGGCTTGCAGGGAGGTGATTTATGTGCGATGGAGATAGGATGAGAGGGAAGTATTGGATGTGTTGTGGGGCCAGGGTTAGGGGATATGTCACCTGCATAGAGTAACAGCAGGAGGGTGAGAAAGAGAAGGTGGGAATGGGATTTGTGGGAGTGGGAGTGATTGGCAGCACGAGATTTAGAGGGAGACCATGTTCTGAGTAAACAATGGAGCTCATGCGAGGCCATCATGTGGGACGAGAGGAGGGAGGGAGAGATGCAGATAGTGAAGGGGTCGGTGGTAGAGGGGCAGGAGTTCCATTTAAGGAGAAAGGTAGAAGTAAAGAGTAGAAGCGTGAGAGAAAGCATGATATAGACGTGTGTTTACCCAGAGTAAAAAGTGGGCCTTGCAGTTCCTTCCTCCAGTTCCTTCCTCCAGAAAATCAACTCTAAACGTCCACTTAGGATGCCACTTGGGGATGTCACAAGAGCCAAGGCTCAAATGGAGCCAGTCTTAACTGTTATATAGGGCAGACTAATTGCATTCAGGCAGTTAAAAGGTAAACACCTGATGCTGGATGGGCTGTGTCAATAGGGCAGGAGATTCACATGCTAATTAGCAAAGCAAATGGTGGAGAAAAACAAAATAAATAAAAAAACAGAAAAAGACCAAGGTAACGTTACAATGTGGGTGCCTGCAAATACTGGGTGATGGGGGTCCTACCAGCAAAAGTACGCAGGGGATCAGTTGAGATGTGGGTGTCTGTGGATACTGGGTGATAGAGTCTTACCTGTGGAGAGAGGAGACACAGGAATTGGGGATCATGATGGTGGATGGCATAGGGCATCATGGATAAAACTCCAGGAAATCAACTCTAAACGTCCACTTAGGATGCCACTTGGGGATGTCAGGTCCACTTAGGATGCCCTGGCGGCAGACGTCACGTGGCGCACCCTGTGACCTAATCAGAGGGAGTAGGGGCCGACGACTGGCTGTCTCCCTCTGAGTAGATCATAGAGCTCGCCCAAAGACGTAAATAGGGCCCCTGTGCAAGAATCCATGAAGCCCCCAAAAAAAATAATCCATATTTTAATATTCTTTTTTCTGCAATATACAAAAATATTACGCCATTTATATTAATTACAAGGTGGAAAGCCTGCCCAGAGGGAAGTCTATTGTGGATATACTGCCCCAGCTCGTGGATATACTGCCCCAGCTCGTGGATATATGCCCCAGCTCGTGGATATATGCCCCAGCTCGTGGATATATGCCCCAGCTCGTGGATATATGCCCCAGCTCGTGGATATTGCCCCAGCTTGTGGATATACTGCCCCAGCACGTGGATATATTCCCCAGCACGTGGATATACTGCCCCAGCACGTGGATATACTGCCCCAGCTCGTGGATATACTGCCCCAGCTCGTGGATACTGCCCCAGCACGTGGATACTGCCCCAGCTCGTGGATACTGCCCCAGCACGTGGATACTGCCCCAGCTCGTGGATACTGCCCCAGCACGTGGATACTGCCCCAGCTCATGGATATTTGGCCCCCACCTCTCATGGATATATGCCCCAGCTCATGGATATTTGCCCCCCACCTCTCAGATATTTGCCCCCCACCTCTCATGGCTATATGCCCCCCAGCTCAGACCCCAGACCAGACATGGGGCGGCTGTTCGAATGCTCTATCGGCATTCGGACAGCCGCCCCATGAGCTCCTCATACTTACCTTCCCGAGCGGCGAAGTGAAAGTTTCCCTGCTTCCGGTCGTTGAAGGACCCAAGCCGCGGTCACGTGACCGCGGCTTGGGTCCTTCAAAGAGCGGAAGCGAGGGAACTTTCCCTTCGCCGCTCGGGGATGGATGCGCGCGGCAGCCGGTAGAGGCTGCGAGCGCAGCCTCTACCTGGCTGCCGCGCGCATCCAACCCCCGAGCGGCGGAGGGAACTTTCCCTTCGCCGCTCGGGGGTTGGATGCGCGCGGCAGCCGGGTAGAGGCTGCGAGCGCAGCCTCTACCCGGCTGCTGTGTGCATCTTGTAACCGCCGCGGCGAGCGCACAGCCGGCTCGTGCCGCGGCGGTTGCATGCGCGCAAAACCAACCGCCGCTGGTTGCGCGCGCATGCGCAGAGTAAGGCTTGGCGACGGACACGCCAAGCCTTACTCAATTATATTATAGATTTTAACTTACTTTAATTGGTAACAGAGGTAGTTTCAGGATTGGTCACTGGGCAGGTCGTATAAGACTACTTTTTATACTTAAAAACATCCCCAAAAATCGAGGGTCAGGGGTATACAATGTGAACCTTTAGTTCATTTGGGCCAAGCTGGCTCGGGATACATGTGTACCCAGATATCAGACCTCCGTGGTGGTAGGAAGCAGGATCTTCATTGCAAGAGGCACGCAGGGTGCGGATGGATACTAGGGCAGGCATGGGCGACAGATGTCTCCTCGCCCTCTCTGATGTCATCAGAGGTGGCTGTCTGGCGCCACCATCTACCATCTTGGATTCTCCGGCCTGGCCTAAAGAATAACACGGCCGCCGCCAGAATATACAGTGTAGGCAGCACGAAATAATTTTATTGCCCTGCCTGCGTGTGCATCATGCACCTTAGGCAGACGCCTAATTAAAGAGTCACCACTGCCTGGGCCCAGGGCCGTCTTTAATATTTACGAAACATTGGGCAAACATTTTCTTGGGCCCCTCCATTGGAAGTTTAACCTCCACCCCAACATCCTAAAAAACAATAATTAAAAAAGACCCACACACATAGATTTAATTTTGAAACAAGCCTATTTATTTATTTTATAACTAGGTGTAAAGCCTGCCCAGAGGGCAGTCTATTGAAAAGTGTGGTGTGTATGAATGTTTGTCGAAAGGGGGCTCTGCGCTCGGTGCTGGTGGTGTGCTGGGTGCCGTGCTCTGTGCTCAGCCCCGGGCTCAGATTTCTTGTGGTGATTTTGCGCGCTTTCATTGGTGGTTCAGCGGCGGGAGGCGCGCGCAAACTCCACAAACTGTTTTGGCGGGAGGCGCGCGTGGAGCCAGCTGCGTGCGCATCCTACCTCGCAAGACGCTTTTGGTGTTCTTGCGGCGGTGGGATGCGCGCGCACCTGGCTGGGTGAAAGCCGTTGATTGAGTTCATGGCGGAGACGAAGAGAGAGAGAGAGGACGCGGGACCGCCATCGCTGGAGGACCTAAGGGCGGATGTCGGTGAGTATCTTTGGAACTTGGTGGAAGGCTCGAGGGTGATGTGGGTGAGTATATGCTCTCCACACCCACCCTGCTTGCTCGGCCGGTATCCAAGCTTAGCCGAGCCCCCGGTTCGGCTTGGGCCTAGAGGCCCAGCCGAGCCGGGGACTCGCCTGAGCATGGAGGCCGGTCGAGTTGCATGCTCGGACGTCCTCCAGGCTTAGCGGAGTCCCCGGCTCGGCTGGGCCTCTAGGCCCACGCCAAGCCGGGGGCTCTGCTAAGCCTGGATACCGGCCGAGCAAGCAGGGTGGGTGTAAAGAGCATATACTCACCTACATCAGCCCTGAGCCCCAGCGGTGACTGTTGTCCGACTGTTGCAGGCTGCTCGGCCGGACTCCTAGCATAGGCGAGCCCCCGGCTCAGCTGGGCCTGTAGGCCCAAGGCAAGCCGGGGGGTCGCTTAAGCTAGGAGGCCGGCCGAGCAGCCTGCGACAGCCCCAGCTGGAGTTCCGGGCCAATGTAGGGTGGATGTTGCCAAAACATACTCACCCACATCGGTCCCTAACTCCTCCAGCGATGGCGGTCTCAGCTTGCAGCGTCCTCTCTCTCTCTCAGTTGGTCGCCGGCATGATGTCACGAAAGCCTTTGACCTGGGGTCAAAGGCTTTCGTGACATCATGCCGGCGAGCAACGGAGAGAGAGTGGACGCTGCGAGCTGAGACCGCCATCGCTGGAGGATTTAAGGGCAGATGTGGGTGAGTATGTTGTGAACTGGCGCAGGACTCGAGGCCGATGTAGGTGAGTATATGCTCTCAACACCCACCCTTTCTAGCTCGCCCGGTATCCAAGATTAAGGCAAGCCCCCGGCTTGGCGTGGGCCTAGAGGCCCAGCCGAGCCGGAGACTCGCCTAAGCCTCCCGGCCCAGTCGAGTCCCCGGCTTGGCTGGACCTCTAGGCCCACGCCAAGCCGGGGGCTTGCCTTAAGCTTGGATTCCTGGGCGAGCTAGAAAGGATGGGTGTTGAGAGCATATACTCACCTACATTAACCCAGAGCTCCAGCGGTGACTGTCGTCCGACTGTCACAGGCTGTTCGGGTGGCCTCCAAGCTCAGGCGAGCCCCCTGGCTTGCCTTTGGCCTACAGGCCCAGCTGAGCCGGGGGCTCGCCTGAGCTAGGAGGCCGGCCGAACAGCCTGTGACAGCCATCGCTGGAGCCCCGAGCCAATGTAGGGGGATGTAGGTTACACATACTCACCGACATCGGCCCTTCTCCAGCGATGGCGGTCCCGCTTCCAGCGTCCTCTCTTTCTCCGTCGGTCGCCGGCATGATGTCACGAAACCCTTTGACCCTGGCATGTTGACCCGGGGTCAAAGGCTTTTGTGACGTCATGCCGGCGACCAACGGAGAGAGAAGACGCTGGAAGCGGGACCGCCATCGCTGGAGAAGGGCCGATGTCGGTGAGTATGTGTATGGCAACACCCTCTTACATTGGCCGGAGCTCCAGCGGTGACCTCCTCCGGCCGAGCAGGCTGCTAGGCGGGCCTCCAAGCTCAGGCGAGCCCCCGGCTCGGTTTGGGCCTACAGGCCCAAACCGAGCCGGGGGGTCGCCTAGGCCTACAGGCCCGCCGAGCAGCCGGAGGAGGTCACCGCTGGAGCTCAGGGCCGATTTAGGGGAGTATGTTTTGGGAACCTCGGCTCCGATCCTCCTGCCGTGACCTCCTCCGGCTGCCGCTGGGTGCTCGGCGGGCCTCTAGGCTTAGGCGAGTCCCCGGCTCGGCTGGGCCTGTAGGCCCAAACCGAGCCGGGGGCTCGCCAAAGCCTAGAGGCCCGCCGAGCAGCCAGCGGCAGCCGGAGGAGGTCACCGCTGGAGCTCAGGGCCGAGTTAGGGGAGTATGTTTTGGAACTTCGGCCCCGATCCTCCAGCGGTGACCTCCTCCGGCTGCCGCTGGGTGCTCGGCGGGCCTCTAGGCTTAGGCGAGTCCCCGGCTCGGCTGGGCCTGTAGGCCCAAACCGAGCCGGGGGCTCGCCTAAGCCTAGAGGCCCGCCGAGCAGCCAGCGGCAGCCGGAGGAGGTCACCGCTGGAGCTCAGGGCCGAGTTAGGGGAGTATGTTTTAGAAATTCGGCCCCGATCCTCCAGCGGTGACCTCCTCCGGCTGCCGCTGGGTGCTCGGCGGGCCTCTAGGCTTAGGCGAGTCCCCGGCTCGGCTGGGCCTGTAGGCCCAAACCGAGCCGGGGGCTCGCCTAAGCCTAGAGGCCCGCCGAGCAGCCAGCGGCAGCCGGAGGAGGTCACCGCTGGAGCTCAGGGCCGAGTTAGGGGAGTATGTTTTGGAACTTCGGCCCCGATCCTCCAGCGGTGACCTCCTCCGGCTGCCGCTGGGTGCTCGGCGGGCCTCTAGGCTTAGGTGAGTCCCCGGCTCGGCTGGGCCTGTAGACCCAAACCGAGCCGGGGGCTCGCCTAAGCCTAGAGGCCCGCCGAGCACCCAGCGGCAGCCGGAGGAGGTCACCGCTGGAGCTCAGGGCCGAGTTAGGGGACTATGTTTTGGAACTTCGGCCCCGATCCTCCAGCGGTGACCTCCTCTGGCTGCTCGGCGGGCCTCTAGGCTTAGGCGAGTCCCCGGCTCGGCTGGGCCTGTAGGCCCAAACCGAGCCGGGGGCTCGCCTAAGCCTAGAGGCCGCCGAGCAGCCAGCGGCAGCCGGAGGAGGTCACCGCTGGAGCTCAGGGCCGATTTAGGGGACTATGTTTTGGGAACTTTGGCCCCGATCCTCCAGCGGTGACCACCTCCGGCTGCCGCTGGGTGCTCGGCGGGCCTCTAGGCTTAGGCGAGTCCCCGGCTCGGCTGGGCCTGTAGGCCCAAACCAAGCCGGGGGCTCGCCTAAGCCTAGAGGCCCGCCGATCAGCCAGCGGCAGCCGGAGGACGGTCACCGCTGGAGGATCGGGGCATCTGGCCGTGTAAACACACGGGTAGCTGCGCGCGGCTCGTGCCGTTTCTTTTTTTTTTCACGCGGCCGGCACGCGCAGCTACCTGTGTGTTCTAACGGTCGCTTTCAAATGTCCGTCGCGCATGCGCAGACGGCTTTTGGCGACGGACAGTTTTAGGCTTACTCAATTATAGTATAGATAGTGTGTGATGTGTCTGTGTATATATGATGTGGTGATGTGTCTATTATGTGTATATATATATATATGTATATGTATATATATATATGTATATGTATATATATATATATATGTATATGTATATATATATATATATATATATATATATGGTGTGGAAATGTGTGTGATGTAAATATCAAGTGCTTAAATGATGTGTGTGACAATCATATACACATAATAGACACACACATCAGTCACACACCATATATACACATTACACATCATATTTACAAATGAACATGTGACATAGACACTTCACACACACACACATCATATATACACATAATAGACACACACACTCACACACCATATATACACACATTACACATCATATATACAAAAGAACATGTGACATAGACAAGCCGGAGGGGTGGGGGAGCAGGGGGTCTTGTAAGCAGAGCCCTGCTTCTTACTGCAGGGCTTGACAAATTTGCTTTGAATCTAGGATCCAGCTAAAAAAGTTAAGAGCCAGTTTTTTTCTTCACGTAATAAGCGAGAGTCTCCAGTCTCTGCCATTACAGTTTTCACAGCTAAATAAGAGAAGGGGTGCTGTGCTTTTAAAGAATGTGTGGATATATATATATCCTGTGTGTGTATATATATATATATATATCAATACAAAAGTAATTTTATCCTCTGAATCAGCCGGCATGTGTTACAGGGAAACATGGAGAATAAAATAATAGCTATAAAATACTTATACTTAGCCTAGCTGGTCACATAAGGCAGCAGTTATACCTAATTTATGGCTTTTATTTATTTAAAAATCAGACGCTGTCTCATTCAGGTACAATGCTACTAATGAGACAGCTTTCTCTCTAGGTAATTTAAGGGATGCATGTCCCTTTAAAACTGAAGATTTAACACTTGAAGTTGCTGGGGGGCTAAACATTTTTATTGTGTGTCTGTTGTAATGTATGACATGATGTGTGAGCTAAACTCTGCTCACCTCCCTGCTTGTCCCCAGAACCACTTGCAGGGACTAGCAGGGAGGAGGAGAGCACAGACGACTTAGGCCAGGGTCAGACAAGCGTTTTTAAGAGCGGAAGGAATGTCCGTGTGAGTGGACGTTCCTTCCACTCTGACGCCCGTCTGGCCGCCTCACTGAGCACAGTTAGTGCGCTCTGCGCTGCAAGGCTCGATTCTCCTATGGAGAAATGCGCTTTGCAGCCCTGTCAAACGAGCATCCTAGCGCTTCGACAGGGAGGCTTGCAAGATGACCACAGCACCGCTGCGGTCACGTGTGCAATTCATACGTGCCAACAGCGTGTGGCTGGCATCGTCGCAGCGTCACAACGCTGCGACAGAAGCCAGAGGGCACATCAGTACAGGCACACATAGTGCAGTCGTCTGATACCAGCCTTAAGCGTACACACTCACTGACTCTGCCAGTCACTCACTGCCAGCCACACACTCTCAGCCAGCCAGCCACACACACACTCCCTCTGCCAGTCACTCACTCTGCCGACCATACACTCAGTCACTCACTCAGCCACACACACTCACTCTGCCAGCCACACACACTCACTCACTCTGCCAGCCAGCCACACACACATACACAATCACTCATTATGGCAGCCACACAGTTCCAGGCTCCGGTCCCACCTCTCCCTGCTCAGTATCAGACATGCGGCTACGGGGAGACGGACTTCCTAACATCACTACAGCCAGATGATTTGCTGTGAAGGCAGCCTATCCAGCTCATGTTTGCACGATGAGCAAACAAGGCAGAGACCCGCCCCGGCACGGATTGGCTAATGCAGGAGAATCCTCACAGCAGCCTTTGTCCTGGGGGCAGAGATTACACGGAGGTACCGGTATGGGAAGAGAAAAAAAACTTTAGCCCTGCAGTTTAGGGCTGCCAGTGGAGCGACTACTGCTCACCACTGAGGGTGGGATGGAGTGAGGGCAGGGATGGGGTGCAAATGGAGGAGCTAGTCCATTCAGCGAAGCTCCCAAATTACGGCACCATTACGCTGGGGGCCAGGCTGCACCCCCTAGCAGGGCTGGACTGGGACAAAAAAACAGCCCATGACTTCATCCAGACCGGCCCACTCCGATATGCAAACACGCAGGGCTGGATTAATATATTTATATTGACTGGAGCAGGGCATTGTGCTGCCTGGATCCAAGGATGAAATACTGACCCCCCCCCCATGCCCACCAAAACATGTTGATGCGTATCACAGAGTGGCACAACAATAAAACTCACAGTAATGTGCAGTGTGTAAGAGCGTATCACAGAGCTCCACAGTAATGTACAGTGTGTATGAGCGTATCACAGAGCTCCACCGCAATAGAATTAAAAATTATGGATTATTAAAATAGTATTTTAATATGAATTATATATTCATGTAAATGTAATTTGAACAATTGAAATAAATATGCATTAAAATATACTTAATTTAAATTAGAATATTGGTTAAATTATTTTATAAAAAATAAAACATATGATAAATATTAAAATATACTTTAATAAAATGTAATTCGAGGTACACTTTTAAGGGGCTCAGAACTGTGACATATCTTGAGAATTGCCAGGAGAATGAACAATCTAGACCAAATAGCCAATTTGGAAAGTGAGATAAATGGGAGAATATTTCTGGTTTGGCTATTTTGACCTAGAATTTGGACATGTCTCCCTGCTACATGGCTAATTAGCAAATACTTTCCTGAGCTCTGCAGACTCCTGTGATAATTAACCCCTTGAGTGCTCCTATAGAGAAAGCAAAGCACTGACACACTGAGCTCTGGCTTAATAGGCTATAGAAAGGGAGCAGGGTAGAGGCACTGTCAGATCAGAGGATCTGTCAGATTTATGGCTCCCTGCATGCCTGGCTGTGAGTCTGGCCACTATACTGCTCTCGGGAGACGCATCAGTGCTGAGGTATAAGACATAAGGGAGGGATTCACCCTCACTTGGCATGTTTAGTCAATACCTTACGTATTTTCACATTTTGGGGATGGCTCCTGGTCACAGCACACAGCACAGGAGAGGTTTGTAGCAACATGTGGTGCTACAGCTGCTGCTGGCTTCAAACTCCGAAGTCACCGGTCACTGGAAGGAGAAGCTGTAAGTAAAATGTGGAGCGAAATCCTCGCAGTCTCTATGGATTCCGCTCCTTTACACACAATAAAGCCATAGCCAGCTCCAGAATCCATGCGTGGGTGTCCAAGGAAGCCCCCCTAACCCACCCCTGCAATGCAGAAATCCTTCAGACCTTTGAAACAAGTGCTGACATTCCACACTAGTGTTATCCAGTCCTGGTTATACTAAGTGCTGGACTAAGTTAAAAAAAAAGCACCCCCAGGCTCAGCCGGCCCACTGACCCATCGGCCCCTCTGGATTCTTCCGGTGCTCCCGATGGCCAGTACATGCCTGCCCCCTAGGCAAAATATTCTGCCCCTTCTTTTGACAGAGTAGCAATCGTAAAATTAAGGGTCAGAATTAATTAATCAACTAGCATTGAAGCAATATGGAGAAAAATGTTAGAGTTGCATGTAAATTAAATGTAGCCCTAACTCTAAAACAAGCACCATTGGCAACCTAACCCTAATTACCTAACCCTAGCAAATGGAAATTGACCCTGCGATTTAACATGCTGCGTCAATTTCGGCCACAGCTGTTATTTTTTTCTGCCCCTTTTCTATAGTAAACCGTAAAATTTCCCCTAGTCTGAGAAAAATATTTGCTTTTCAATTGTGCTAAGAAGGTTCACTGAGTATGGATTTAGAATTACCTGCCTACAATTTGTTCTTTGTAATTTCACACTTGCAATATAATGGATTTATTTTTTAGTCAAATAAACTAAGATTTTTTCTACAGCTAACTTACATTTGTGCCTACTCCTGCTCAAATGTTCTTATTGTATTTGCACTCAAACACACTTGAAGCAAAAGGCACCCACGGGATTCATGATTCCAGTGGTACTTAGTCTTCTTTGGTTTTTTTTATTCTTTTTATTATTACCGTAATATGAAAAAATAAAAACAACAGAGAAATATTCAACAGGATCAAGACGGCTTCACTGTATGTGGGTGGTATTTTGTTTTACGTTCTGTTCTTTGGGCCTGTGTAGTCTTGGACCCAAGCAGTCAAAGATATCATATCTGTCTGCCTGGCCATTCTTTATAATTAGTTTTGGCATAAATAACTCCTCGTACCCAACACCTGTTGATTATTTTTTTTGTCTGCTCAATGTGCTGAATCGACAAACTATATTTTGGCATTGCAATCAACAATGTAATGGAAGTACTGGATTTAGGACTGAAGAGCCCCATTATTCATTCTTTTTTCATTCAGTGAAAGACCTTGGGCAGTATTATAAAGCTGATGCTAACTTAACCAGAGCTGTTGTAAGCCTACCAGAACTATTATAGTCTATGGGACTGTTAAATTTACAAAAGCTCTGGCTAAGTTAGCACCAACTTTGTAATATTGCCCCTTGATGCTATTTGTGAAAGGCTTTGTGTGAGAAAGTAAATGGAGAGAAAGACCTTTACCATGAGCTGGGAGAGAGACCGTTTTGGGGTGTGGGGAACAAAGCTCCAAATGGGTTGAAAGGAAATGAAGATTAAAATCTCAAAGGGATAAGCAGAGATTACAAAATCAGGAGGTAGAGAGTGATGCTGTAGTGGAGGAAATGGAGAAACATGGTGGAATCTAAAGAAAAATGTGCAATCAAGCACAAGCTCTTTAAGGTTGCATTTAAAAATAAATAACCACATTTTGTTTTGGTCAAAATATGTCAGTTTCCAGATGATAAAAATTTACAGCATGAGCAAATTTCAGTTCACAAGAAAAAAATGTTAATTTGCTTTATTATCTCCACAAATAAAAAATGTTCATATTTAAACAGATTGATTGCATGTTAAATGTTTTTCCTCGCCAGTACTGAAGAAGCGGTTAGTGAAACTGATCGTGAATTTTCTCTTTTATTTCCGGACTGATGAAGAAGAGGTAAAAAAAGAAATAATTCTCTGTATGTGTCAGTTAATATTATTTGTACATAGCCATACATGAATTGTACCCTAATTTACACTGAAATAATTTAAATGGAATTACAATGCTCTCTAGCGTATGTGCAATTATATTTTCCTTATTAAACTACATATTGAGAAAAAAACAGTTATATGAGAATACTGGGACCAGCACTAGTGGCCTGCCCTTCGGTGAATTCCTGCTCAAATCTCGTAAGGTTTTAGCTCGATGGTGCCATTACAGAGAAGTCTACACCACATGTAAATCAGACTGCTGTCTCCCAAAAAGGAACTGAAATGCCAAGGCAACCTCCTCAATGTCATCGAGCACTGAGAGCCACTGGATTGGCTGGCACGTCCATTCTCCATGTGACATGTTGCTCCTGGCAGCATGTCTGTTCTTGCTGGGATCAGAGGTTACCAGTGCTGGATTAAGGTGAGTTATTGAAAGAAATAAACAGGTTAAACCAGGAGGGGTTTGTGCAGAGATGGTCAGGAGAAGTTCAGGTTTAAGCCCCCTTCACTTCCTGCCCAACATGTTTTAACCCTAGAGTATCCCTTGAAAACACAATTATTATTATTATCATCATTTATATAGTGGGAACAGTTTCCGCAGCTCTTTACAATAACCAACGAGAATGTGATACAGATAAACAGACTTATGATGGAACAAGAGGTATAGAGGGTAGGGATGCACTGATATCACTGTTTTAAGACCGAGTACCGATACTTTTTAAAAAGTACTCTCCGATACCGAGTACCGATACTTTTATTTTATGTCATGTGAACGCTTTCCAATAAGAACAGACCTCATATAAAAATGCCCCCAGCTCACATGTATATATCCCCCCAGATATAGAGATATATATATATACACAGAATGCCCCCAGCTCTCATGGATATTGCCCCCAGCTCTCATGGATATTGCCCCCAGCTCTCATGGATATGCCCCCAGCTCTCATTGATTTGCTCCAGCTCTCATGGATATTGCCCCCAGCTCTCATGGATATTGCCCCCAGCTCTCATGGATTTGCCCCCAGCTCTCATGGATTTGGCCCCAGCTCTCATGGATATTGCCCCCAGCTCTCATGGATATTGTCCCCGCTCTCATGGATATGCCCCAAGCTCTCATGGATTTGCTCCAGCACTCATGGATATGCCCCAGCACTCATGGATTTGCCCCCAGCTCTCATGGATATTGCCCCCAGCTCTCATGGATATTGCCCCCAGCTCTCATTGATTTGCCCCATTTTTCATGCACGTGGCCAGCTTCCCCAGCCCCGCGGATACCGGCAAGCCGGCCCAGCGCTGGCTTCTGGTAACAGGGGGTATATCGGGCCATTTGCAAGAGTACTAAGTACTCGTGCAAATGGCAGTATCGGCACCGATACTAGTATCGGTATCGGTGCATCCCTAATAGAGGGCCCTGCTCATAGGAGTTTACAATCTAGAAGGATTGGGGTTGAGGAAGATGAGGAATTTTACTAGATAGCAGAATAATTAGTGCCAGTGGTTTGGGAACAATGGGGCCACAGAAGCCGCTTCAATCATTTGTGAGTAGGTGAGCAGAGGGAGGAGTTGCATCAGTGATGTGGTACACTAATATGAAGAGATGGGTTTTGAGGGATTTCTTGAAGGCCTGAAGGTCAGGGGAGAGTTTGATATGGCGAGGCAAGTCATTCCACAGGACCGGTGCTGCCCTTGTGAAGTCTTGGAGGTGAGAGTTGGCCGTGCACGGGTAGGCCGATGACAGATGGAGATCACCTGCTGACCGGAGTTGTCTAGATGGGATGTGCTTGCGGAGTAATGAAGACATGTAGGGAGGAGTTGAGTTATTGAGCGATTTGAACGTGAGCATCAGCATTTTAAACTGTATCCTGGAACGTATAGGAAGCCAATGGAGGGACTGGCAGAGTGGGGAGGTACTCGAGGTATGTTTGGTGAGAAAGATAAGCCTGGCGCCTGCATTCATTACAGATTGCAAAGGGGCAATACTGGAGTTGGGGAGGCCAATGAGAGAGTTGCAGTATTCAAGCTGTGAAATGAGAAGAGCATGAACCAACACCTTTGCGGTATCTTGTGTCAGAAAGGGGTGGACATGGGGGCGGAGCTAGCGCCCAACCAAGATGGCCGCTTGATCCCGAGGCTCCCGCGCACCTAGCACCAAGACCTTTGTTTTTGAGCACCCCTGAGCCGATTTTTCTTTACCTCGAGTCTCCTATAGCTTCAGCAACATGCCAGCCTCAAAACCGCTAAAAAAAACGCGACCGCAGGACCCATCCGTAGCCCATCATTTCGTCCCGGCCAAAAGACAGGCCGAAGCCTCCCAAGATGGCGGCCACTGTGAAACGCTGTACCCGGAGGAAGAGTTACCCACTTCAGCTGACTTAGCGGTTCCGGCCTCGAGGGGAGATGTGGAGCGCCTTTTTCCCAAATGTCCCAGATGCAGACCTTTCTGGCGGGTGAGGTGGCGAAATTGGGGACAGAACTGCGGGGAGAGATTGATTCACTGGGTGCACGCACGGCTGAACTGGAGTACCAGGCTGCAGAGATAACGCAGGCCCATAACGACTTGGCGGAGGGTACCGGGGACCTAGCCAAAAGAGTCTCATTTTTAGAGTCCAAGATGGAGGACTTGTCTAATCGTTCCAGAAGAAATAATATAAGGTTGAGAGGTCTCCCGGAAACTGTGTCACCTAAGGATCTCAATGGGACGGTGCAGGGCATACTACGTCGCCTTGCACCGGACATAACGGAGGCCCACCTGTTAATGGATCGGATTCACAGGGCCCAAAGACCCCCGAATCTTTCGTCTCTTATCCCGCGAGACGTGATATTCCGCATGCATTACTTCACGGCGAAACATCAGATCCTTCAAGCCGCACGCACCTTCTGGCTGGACTTTGAGGATAAACCCCTACAGCTGTTCCAGGATTTGGATCCCGCGACCCTCCGACGACGAAGGGCTTGGCGCCCCATTACAGAACACCTGTCTGCTCACGACATCCCATACACGTGGGGATTTCCCTTTCGCCTGCAAGTGTCGGTGGCGGGTCGGCAGGTGGCCCTCACCCCCTCCTCAGATCTTGCCGCCTTCTGGGCCGCAGTGAAGTGCCCACCTCTGGAGGATTTCGTCGCCCCCGTGTTCCCGCCTTCTTCCTTCCCTCGTCTACAGCAGCGCTGGACTCGAGTTGGTACCACGAGCGGGGAAGGCTGATGATGATGATTATGAGGCCTGGAGGCCCGTTTCTTCCTCTCTTCTCCCTCAAATTTTTCCCTCATTGGAGGGTTATCGCTCGGGAGTCCGGATGGTGGTGGATCACCATGTGAACCATACGGGAGGTCTGAGTGCTGTTGCTCTCCGGTTTTTTCTTTCTTTTTCTTTTGCTTTAACTGCCCTTGGCTCAGGGCCATTTAATGATGTCACTGATGTTTACTTACTATTTGATCCAAAGCTTCTGGTATGCCTAATTTGAGTTTCTACTGTCTTGCAGGGGCTCCCTGGGGGAGGTTCGCCCCGACGGTTCTATTCGGGACAGGTCGGGGGACCCTCCCTCCTGGAATTCCCCCCCATCGGTTATAATGTCATATCCAGGTATTGCTAGTGTTTCTCAAACTTCGGTCAGGTGTGGGGGTGTGGGGGACTGGGGTTCGGGGAGTTTTTGGCCTCCTTGTCCTCCCCTCCAAGGTCGGCCTGGCACTCCATAAGTCCAGGCGCTTTTTGTGTTATGTCGTGTTTTTGTCTTACGTTGTTGGTGGGTCTTTGTTTCTCGGGCGTGCCACCCGCTCCTATGCTTTTCTCTTTTCTTTTCTGTCTTTCCTCATCTCTCTCTCTCCACCTCCTCTCTTGCCCCTGACTCCAGTTTCCCTCTCTTGCCCTCAGACAGAGATAGGGGGGGCGTCTTTGGTGCCTCACTCCCTTTTCACCTCCCTCTTGTTGACTCTGTATGGGGGATAGAGGCCTAAAGATTCTGTCCCTTAATGTTAAGGGATTAAACACACCCCAAAAGAGGCGTCTGTTGTTGAGGGAGCTTAAACGATCCGCGTGTCATATAGCAGTGGTCCCCAACCCTGGTCCTCAGGGCCCACTAACAGGCCAGATTTTGCAGATCACCATGGGGAAATGCAGACTGAATCCTGCAATCACTGAGCAGCAAATCATAACACCTGTGCTGTGCTTCAGATATCTGGCAAACCTGGCCTGTTAGTGGGCCCTGAGGACCAGGGTTGGGGACCACTGTCATATAGCACTGATTCAGGAGACCCATTTTGCTTCATTCCGCCAATTTTCACTGAGAGACAAAGCCTTCCCTGTTGCCTACATGGCGTCATCTCCACAAAAGAAAAAGGGAGTGGCTACCCTGATCCACTCCTCCTGTCCCTTTAAAATTCACCTTCAAGTTTCAGATCCAGCTGGACGTTATTTGATGCTAGTGGGACAGATAGCTTCCACCACCCTAACCTTATTTAACATTTATGCTCCTAATGGTTATGACCCTGACTTCTGGACAGAAATATCTTCTTTACTGACAACTAGAGCTGACGGTCGAGTTATCTTTGGCGGGGATTTTAATGCCGCCCCCCAGCCCTCTCTAGACAGAAAGGCATTGGGGGACTCCTCGGGGACACCTTCGGGATATCCCCAGGATGTTTCCCTGGAGTCCTTTAAGCTTGTCCATTCTCTGGTGGATGCATGGCGCCTCCATCACCCGGGTGATAGGGACTTCACCTTTTTTTCCAACCCCCACCGCTCTTACTCCCGAATAGACCTTTTCCTGGTGTCCCTGTCGACGATGCCTTTAATTCCGACCTCAAGCATAGGTGATATCACGTGGTCGGACCACGCTCCGATCTCCATGAAGTTAGCCATACCGTCCTACAAACCGGCGTGGTCGTGGCGTCTGAATTCCTCTTTGCTACACAAACCCGAACATATCATAGAACTGCGGCAACAGCTTAGCGAATATTTTCTGGAAAATGACTCCCCCACCACCCTGTGGCTGGTCCATAAAACGGTGATACGAGGCCATCTCATACAATTAGGTAGTAGACTCAAAAAACAAAAGCTAGCTTCCCTGGTTTCTTTGACCAAGGACCTGTCTAAATGGGAAGCTCTGAACAAACTTTCACCCTCAGATGTCTTGACCGCCCAGATTAAAACGATCAGGACCGCAATACGTCAACTACTCGGGGAGGACGCGGCCTGCTCATTGGCCTGGTCCAAGAGGACCTATTTTGAATTTGCCAACAAATCTCACACCCTTTTAGCGTCTAAACTTCGCAATAAAACTAGGTCCAAACATATAACGGGAGCCAGAGATGGGGAAGGAGTCCTGCACACGTCCCCAGCTACAGTTAACAAATTGTTTACCTCATACTTCCGGACATTATACAACCATTCCCCGACCCACGTTTCTGACTCTATCCCATTGGGCCAATCGATTGACCGTTTCCTGTTGAATGCTCCTCTCCCCCGGCTATCCCCCGCACAGAGACAGACGCTTAGACACCCTCCATCTGAGGAGGAGATAGCTGAGGTCATTAAGGCATTCAAACCTCACAAGGCCCCTGGCCCGGTTGGGTTCTCTGCCTTTTATTATAAAACATTTGCACAAACTTTGTCTCCGCATTTACACAAATTTTATCTGTCTCTGTGGGAGGGTGCCCCAGCCCCAGCAGATTTTCTCCGCTCAGACATTATTTTAATTCCAAAGGAAGGAAAGGACCCGTCTTATCCACAAAATAATAGGCCTATTTCCCTTTTGAATGTTGATTATAAAATATTCACAAAAATACTTGCAAATAGACTGAACTCCTTCTTAGCTTCTATAATACACCTGGATCAGGTAGGGTTTATCCCGGGCAGGCATGCCTTTGCTAATACCAGACGTGCTGTGGTGCTGATGGAGCGTATGACTGGCACCTGACTGCCTTCTCTGCTCATCTCTCTGGATGAGAAGGCGTTTGATCGACTAGAATGGCCTTTTTTGTTTCGACTTTTGACCACGTGGGGCTTCCCGATGTCCTTTCTCTCGGTCCTCCGATCTCTATATAATTCCCCTACCTCTGCTGTCATTACCCCAGGTACTGTTCTCACGAGTTTCTCTTTCGGAAATGGGACTCGACAGGGATGCCCTTTGTCTCCCCTCCTCTTTGCCCTATCTCTCGAACCCCTTTTATCGGCCATTCGTCACTCCCCCCATATTTCAGGAGTGACAGTAGGAAGGGAGGAATACAAGGTATCGGCGTACGCCGATGATGTCTTGCTCACTCTTAGCCATCCCTCCGCCTCCATTCCTCACCTGCTCTCCCTCCTGCGCGACTTTTCAGCAGTCTCGGGTTATAAGGTTAACCTAGAAAAGTCAGTTGCTATGCCTTTTTCCCTGTCGGACTCGATCTGTCGGGAGATTGAGCGGTCTTCAGGTTTCCGTCTTACTCGCTCCTCTCTGAAATACCTGGGAGTGTGGCTTACACCTGATGTGAATGGATTGCACTCCCTAAACTATGAGGCAATGTTTAAACTTCTGGGTGAGGACCTGGAGAGGTGGGGGAGAGAAGGGGTCTCCTGGATTGGCAGGATCAATTGTATAAAGATGAACCTGCTTCCGAGATTACTATATCTATTTCAAGCCCTGCCGGTCTGGGTGTGCCCCCCGATCTCTTCAACAGCTGCAGTCCCAAATTGAAGGTTTTGTGTGGGTGGGGGGCAGGAGAAGGGTTTCTAAATATGTCCTATACCGTCCTAAAGAACGAGGGGGTCTGGGCCTTCCACACTTGTATAAATATTTCCAAGCGGCTCAGGTTGCTCAGTTTGTGATGTTTCATCTGCCCCAACACTCCCAACGTTGGGCCGATTTGGAATCTGACCTATTTGCACCAGACCTCCTGCAATTTTATTTTTGGCTACCCAAGGAGTTCCGCCCGTTATTGCGGTCCACCTGTACAGCGACTCTGACCTCACTGAGGGTATGGGACTCCGTCCGGGACAAATTCCACCTCTGCTCTTGTTACTCGCCTCTAATGCCATATTTACGCAACAGAGCTTTTGTTCTGGGATTGTCCCCCTCCGCTTTTGCAGCTTTTGAAAATATTGACCTGCAGAGGGTTAAGCATTTCAGATCTTCAGGAGATGACTGGTTCTCTTTCTCGGACCTACAATCGAAGGGTGGCCTTCAGACCTTTGACCATTTCAGATTCTTACAGATAAGGGACTTTTTATCTCAACATAACATTTCACAAGCAGCGAGTCAGAAATTAACGTTTTTTGAATCCATGTGTGATTCCGGAAGGGCTCCGAAAGCTCTAATTTCCACCTTATATAATCATTTTTCATGCGAGGATGTCTCATGGCTGACCCCTGGATTCATTGCCCGCTGGGAGGCGGATATCGGGGAGGAGTTGGAGGGGGAGGAGTGGCAAGATATGTGGGAAAATGTTGCAAAAGTGTCTATATGTGTTACGCTGAAAGAACAGGCATATAAAACGATGTACCGATGGTATACCACCCCGGTCTTGCTCTCGCATCTGCAGCCGGGTACCCCTGATGTTTGTTGGAGGGGCTGTGGGGCTCTGGGTACCTTGTTTCACATGTGGTGGCTGTGCCCGAAGGTGCGTTCTTTCTGGGACCGGATTGGTGACTTATTAGAGGAGGTGTTTCAACAACCTTTCCCACTTGATCCTTGGGCCTTCCTGCTCCATAGGTCTCCGGCATCCCTTCAGGGGCCGGATTGCAAACTCTTTCACAGGATAGTGTTGGGTGCTAGGAGAGCTCTCGCTAAGCACTGGCGAGATTGGGATGTGCCTTCCGTTGAGGTGGCTCGGGCTTATATAGCCGAGGCGCATCACATGGATAAACTGTCAGCGGTGATCCACAACTCACTTCCCTCGTTTTATAAAACCTGGAGTCGTTGGGAAGAAACAAATTAAAACCCGATTAATACCTGAGGGGGGTTAGATGCGTGAGGTTTCCCTTTTCTATTTTTCTCTGTCCTTTTCTTTCCTTTTCTTTTCTCTCTTTTGTCTTACGTGGTTTAATGTTTGTCCTGTCTTTGTCGGCTGCGTGGCATGCCAAGCGCTGGGCATAAGGGGTTATCTGCTACATGTCATCCGAACTCGACTATTTTGCTTAATTGTTTCTACCTTGATTCTGTAAGTTGAGCTAGGTCATGTTTTATTCGGCTTGCCCTCTCTGCCCTGCGAGGCGATGTCACAGGTGGCTGTTTACCTGTTCTCTGTGTTTAAATCTCTTTCAAAATAAAGAATTATAAAATAAAGAAAGGGGTGGACATGGGCAATGTTTTTGAGTTGAAAGTAACAGGATTTGGTCACTGTCTGGATGTGGGGAGAGAATATTAGGTCAGAGTCAAAAGTGACACCAAGGCTGCGAGCTTGAGGTGTTGGGCTAATGAGCGTTCCATTTACTCGTAGAGAGATAGGTGGTATACAGTAAATTGGAAAAAAGGGATTATCACTAACCATTTCAATCAAGGTTGTTCAGCATAGATTTCACCATAGTTTCAGTCAAATGTTTCCAGTTTTCACCGTAGTTTCGATTTGAGTTCAATAAAGACTGGCACTTTAAAATTGTAGTAGATTCACTGTTGTTGCAAACAACTGTGGAACAATGCTGACTTGAGAATAGCCAAAGTTTTTTCAGAAGAATAACATTGGTACCACTGTTCGCCGTAATTTGCTGCAACTTTGCCTACCATCGTTTAAGTTTCCTTTTCTGAATAGCTGCAGGTGGAACAACAGTGATTTTTACTGTTGTTTGCAACTACAGTGACCTTTGATCAAACATTGGTACTTGGTGAATAATTTCTGTAGTTAATCAGACATGGAATTTTCTGGAAATGTTCAATTTTCTTTCTGCTCTCCAATAATCTATTTGTTTTGTCCTCAGCCCATTGGAGCACTTTTATTAGAACACTGCAAAGTAAATAAAGAGGAGGATAAAGGATTCTCTATATGTGAGTATGATCACAAAGGCAGAAGGAAATGGTTAAAATTTTTAGACTATATGGTGAGAAAAGATATATCATGTCTATTTTGATACCCAACTGGCACTATCATATATTTCTGTTCAAACTTTTACATCCCTTAAACAAGTTTTTTTCTTTACTAAACTGTGATAGCCATCTTCTCTGCACTTAATTGTAAAGGCAAACTAGTTATAGAAAATATTAATAACATTTGAGATGTGTACCTCCGAAGTGTGCTTGCATTGTTTAGAACTGTAGAAAAATGAGGGAATATCTACAAAGATAAAATCCGAAACAGGGCATAGCGCAATTGCATAAAACACTTACAAAGATTTTTCAGCCCCTAAGGACCTCACTCACAAGATCAATAAATTCAGGTACATCAAAATTCCATCTCCCGTACACCAATCTTCCATCTCCCGTACACCACCACTGGAAAATCTTGACACCACAAGGAACACCAGGAAATGTAGATGAAGATTTTGTCTTTTTTTTGGTAACTTCAATTTCAGTGATAAAATCAACAATAAAATTAACTAGAAAGATTAATGTTTGAGGACAAACTTTGATGTTGGCTTTACAAATTTTCATATAAAAGTTAAAAAACCAGTGAGTGTGGCCACGTCTGACGACCTGGGCTCTGGAGGCAGTGGGCTCACATCCCCAGGTCCTTGCTGACGGCAGACCAGTGGGGGAAGCTGGGGAACGCGAAAGTTGGCGGCCGACGGCCTATTCCCCCCACCCCCCGAAGATGAACAGATGGCTGTGCTTAAGGGCCTTGATTATTCCCTGCAGACGCTGGAGGGGGAGGATCTGATAGCTGCACTCCGATCCGGGGAAGAGATGACGCCTCGGAGGAGGATGCTGCTGCGGGCTCTACGCGGGCGCTGAGCAGTGAGGCTCTGCCAGCTGAGAAAGAAGAGACGTGTGGTCGGAACTGCAGGCCTGAGAAACAACGAGGCTGTCATGGCCCAGTATCCCACCGAGACCTACCTATCTGATACTGCTGCTGGGAGGAGAGGCGTCGAGGACGGTGGCCCCGACAGGGCTCTGGCATGGGAGTTACGCCCCCCGGGATGTCTTTGATTACGAGCGCTGACGGCGGGATAGTGAGTGACGAACCAGGTGCTGAGCTGCCGCCGAATTCCCTGATGCCGCTGTCTGTGGAGGCCCAGAGTGTGGGGTACTCACCTGCCTGCTGGGGATTACCTGCTCGGTCGGACGTAGGCTCGGCTGCAGTGTTCCCTGATGATGACGCTCGAGGTCCGGTGATCCCTGCCTGTCCTTCTATGCCGGGGGTGTATGGAGGTAGCCGACGGATCCTAGCTGTGAAGCCCTGCACTAGGAGACCCCGAGTTTTGGTGGTGTTGCCCAAGACCTATTTGCTTTCCGTACCCCTCATGCTCTCCTAAATACCGGGGGGAATATATGCCCTGCAGTACCTTGCCTGTGATGGCCCCGATGTGCTTGTTGGACACTGGCTGAACTGACGGCCTCCCTCCCCCCCCCATTTTTCCCCCCACTATAGATATTCCTTTTTTACTGACCACTCTGAGTACTTTTATTTTTGTTACTTTTACTCGATGAGACCCCCCCCCCCACTCGGGGAAGACATTGTGGACACTTGCCTATGTTATTCAACGCCGAGTTTTTGTGTGCTTCTTAGCTGAGTATATTATTTTGATGACCCCTAACCCCCCCCCCCCCCTTTGTCCTACTTTTCCCATGTTTTATTTTTCTACACACCTCTTCGTGCTGCAGACCCTCTTCCCCCTCCTCTTTTTTCTTCTTCTTTCTTTTCCTTTGGCGTTTGGGGCAATCTCGGAGTGTGCCATTGTGGTGGCCACCATGGCTCTGCCTGCCATACCTGGCCTTCGATTGCCCCGGCCTTGTGACCTGCACGTTTCCATGGCCTCCTATGGTACTTCGGACCTTCAGGAGCGTGCCAGGAAAGTCACATAATTGGCCTATGCCACCTCCCCCCCTCTTTTTTTTTTTTTGGGTCTTGGAGCACTTTTTGGTAGGTCTCCCCCACTTTCCTATTTTGGATGCCCCTTGCCGCACTATGTGCTTATGTGTTTGTGATCTTAGTTTCTGATACTTTCTGTGTCGGAGTTCTTATACTCTGAGGAGTTCCTCTGTCTGATGATCCTGCATGATCTCTTTCATTTATTTTAACTGGCTGATTGTACCGCTGACTTTCTTTTCAAATAAAAATTTTGAATATAAATAAATAAAAAAAACATTGAGTGTGAGTGAGTCTGAATGAAATGCTCTGAATGAGAGTGTGTAAGTTATGAGGGTGAATGAAGTGAATATGAGAGTGAGTATATGAGTGAGTGGGGGATACGTGAGCTAGAATATGAGTTTGAGTATGAGTGAGTGTAAGTATTAGTTTAAGTGTATGAATGTCTTGCATACAGGGTTATTCAGAGAGAGGTGAAAACCAGGAGAATTGGCAGGAGAAGAGAACAATCTAAATAGCCGATTTGGAGGGTGAGATAAATAAGAAAAAATTTCTGGTTTGGCTATTTTGACCTAGAATTTTCACTTCTCCAGTCATTCTCCTGGTTTTCACCTCTCTCTGAATAACCCTGATAGGCTGAAAAAAGACATGCATCCATCGGGTTCATGTGAGTGAGTATAAGTGTGAATGAGTGTGTGTGAGTGAGTATGATTTAACAATGAGCAAGTGTGAGCGCGCATGAATGCGATTGATTTAAGTATGAGAAAGTGTTAATGCGTGTGAGTATGACTTTATATGAATGTGAGTGAGTAGGAGGGTGAGTGTGAGTATGAGTATTACTGTGTATGAATATGAGGGTTAGTATGAGTGTGTATTAATGAGGGTGAGCATGAGTGAATGAGTGTCAATATAATTTAGCAATTGTGAACAATTCTGAGTGAGTGAGCCTCCATGAGGGTGATTGAGTGTAAGTGGGTCAGGCTTGTGTTTACTGATAGGTAGTTTGTAATCTCCCATTGTATTGTTTTAATAAAGTCCTCCGCGTACACAGGGTTTCACATGCACAGCTTCTGCTGGGTCATTTAAATATTTGAAAATAAATCCCTCAATTTGTCGCTTAAATTCAGTTAAAATAACTCCGCACTCACTGTGACAGTTAAACACCTTCAGCTCAAAGTGTCAGTTGAAATTTTATCTTGGTTGTCCCTTACAAAAGACACAGCAGGCAAAGTCAGAACATGCCAGGAGTCTGCCAAATTTGGTGGTCGTAGCTTGAAAGCTCTAGGATGAATTTTACAGCGAAACGCTCAGAATAATAATTAGAAAGGTTAAAATTTGAGGACAAACTTTTTTGTTGGCTTGACAAATTTTTGTTAAAAGATTAAAAACGTGAGTGTGTTTTAAGAACATGAGTGTAAGTGTCTGAGTGCATGTGAGTATGAGGTGCGAGTGAGTGGGTGCGGTGCATACAGGGGCGGACTGGGGGGGATGTCCCCCGGGCCGCCGCAATGCTCCCATCTCGAGCAGCAGCGGACAGCTAAGTGCTACAGCGTGCCTCCCAGATTCAAGATTCAAAACACGAGCTGGGAAAGGCACACTGTATTGGTGTCGTCCCCTGCTTCAGCTTGTGATGCTTAGCCGGCCATAGGGAATGCAGAAGAGGAAGGGCCTGCAGATGCAGACGGAGTCAGCCAGCCTGCGTGAAGAAGCAGCCAGTGGAGGAGCTGTTAACACTGTGCACATCAGACAGATGCTGGGGCCGGCAGAAACCCAGTGATTGGTGAGTTGCCCACTGTCTGATGAACTACTACCTCCACCGCTGTATTGTGTGTCCCTGCACCTGCACACAGGATGGATGAGAGGGGAGAGAAATAAAATAAATTGAGGGGCCTGCCTGCTGTAAATTGACAATAAATTGAGGGGCCTGCTGTGGGGACAATAAATTGAGGGACCTGCCTGCTGTGGGGACAATAAATTGAGGAGCCTGCCTGCTGTGGGGACAATGAATTGAGGGACCTGTCTGCTGTGGGGACAATGAATTGAGGGACCTGCCTGCTGTATGGGGACAATGAATTGAGGGACCTGTCTGCTGTGGGGACAATAAATTGAGGGACCTGCCTGCTGTATGGGGACAATAAATTGAGGGACCTGTCTGCTGTGGGGGACAATAAATTGAGTGGCCTGTCTGCTGTGGAGACAATGAATTGAGGGACCTGTCTGCTGTGGGGACAATAAATTGGGGGACCTGCCTGCTGTATGGGGACAATAAATTGAGGAGCCTGCCTGCTGTATGGGGACAATGAATTGAGGGACCTGCCTGCTGTATGGGGACAATGAATTGAGGGACCTGTCTGCTGTGAGGACAATAAATTGAGGGACCTGCCTGCTGTATGGGAACAATAAATTGAAGGACCTGTCTGCTGTGGGAGACAATAAATTGAGGGGCCTGCCTGCTGTATGGGGACAATAAATTGTGGGACCTGCCTGCTGTATGGGGACAATAAATTGAGGGACCTGCCTGCTGTATGGGGACAATAATTTGAGGGACCTGTTTGCTGTGGGGGACAACAAATTGAGTGGCCTGCCTGCTGTGGGGACAATGAATTCAGGGACCTGTCTGCTGTGGGGACAATAAATTGGGGGACCTGCCTGCTGTATGGGGACAATAAATTGAGGAGCCTGCCTGCTGTTTGGGGACAGTAAATTGAGGGACCTGCCTGTTGTACGGGGACAATAAATTGACTAGCCTGTAAAGGAATTAACCCTTTAGGCGCGTGTAACAAAAAATTTCTTGTAAGGTACACCAGTGGTACCTATCAATGTTATTACCTTTTTAGATAAAACAAATGGCAATGATCGAGTAACAAAATAATTAACCATATATATCTACAATAGATCTGCAAGAGTGAAAAAGTTCGTAAAGTCCCAACTCTGATGGTTACATAAAATGAAATCGACACAGTCTATTTCAGATAGAATGTATGTCTTCTTAGAATATTCGAATATTGTAGGCAGGATCTTTGCAGGGGACCAGCTCAATCAAGTTTCTCGAATGTCCTAGAAATGTATAAAGGAGAGAAACGATTGCGCAGTACGCTAAAGCCGTGGCCCCTGTGATTCCCCTGGAGGTACTTACAGTGTTAAGAGCCCCTTATCCTGGCTCTGAGGAGATTTCGTCTTTAGGGTGTTTGTTTGGCAACCCTTAGCCCTCTTTGGGATACTCTGCCAACCCAGAGCCGTCCAGCGGTGATGGAAAGGGAATAATGCAAGAAATAAAAATCCACCTTCTGATGGGTTTTTAAAAAATGTAATAAAGAATAAAAGTATATAAAAAGCAGTAATAGTGCCACTGAAACGCGTTTCGCCTGATAGGCTTCATCAGTCAGTGAATACATGTTATGCATTCCCTTTTTTTATACATAGAACCATTCGTGGGTCCGCCCGCTCTAAATTAGCGTGCGTTCCATTGCAGACACTTCCGCGTTCCACCAAAACTTTTCATGCGTTCCATATCGACGGATGCCGATAATGCTAAGTTTTGTGGAGAGACCAATGTCTTTTCTATAGACATTGCTTAAAGATCGACATATATTGCTTATTTTAAACGATCTTAATCATTCCGCTGAGTATATAGGCTACGGAAAGCATTTAGAAGGCATTGTTCCTTCAGTAAGATATGAGTCAATAGTATCGTACTCTGCATTAAAACATTGCACATTCAATATTTCAATTTCCCATGTGAAAAGCTGTAAGGTGCTAGACAAGTAAGAAAGTCCGGAGTGTGGTTACAGGCAAACATTAGTGTCCTTGTATGCTCAAAGACTTATTTTTCCTTATTGATGCATATATAACAGATTGACATCGGACATAGACCAGAATGAATAGGGGGGACATTCCCTACCCTCTATTCTAAATATGATGGAAGTTAAATTGTCAACGGGATAGGATACTACATCTCCATTTGAGGAATCTTATTAAACTCAAAATGATGTTGATCATATATACACTCGTTAATTTTTTAAAAAGTGAATCATTTCGAAATCAGAGTTAAGGCCATGAGGGGCTAGGGTATTTAACTCATAAATAGTTCTCATCTCTTCCATCCCTATCTTTCTCTCATAGTCTCCTCCCCTCCAATTTTTGTGGACTTTTTTGATCCCCATAAATTTGAGACCTTCTGGATTTTTATTATGAATGTTTTTAAAATGCAATGAGACACTGTGATTTTCTACACCATTCTTTATATTTCTTATGTGTTCTTGAATTCTTTTATTCAGAGGCCGTATTGTACGTCCTACATACCTTAGGCCACATGGACAGGTTAGTACATATATCACGTGACTTGTAAAGCACGTGATCATGTCTCTGATTTTATAGATTCTTTTGTTGGCCTTAAATTCTTTAACCCTTTCGCTGCTGAGGCTTTTCCCGCCCCTGTGCTGAGGTCATTTTTACCGGTTTTGCTCATCATGTTTAAACGTGTTTTGAAGGCTTATTTTAGTATATGACCCAGACATATTATATATCGTTCTTTCCGTCAGACTCGGTAGATTCATAATATGTCATTATTATATGTATACGTTATGTCATGTCTATATATTATAACAAAAAATGCAATAAAATATGTATTTTCAATAATTTACAATGTGTAAAGTGTTTTTTTTCACATTTTAACATGCGAGCAATTGCGGTTATATTTTGTATGGGGTGCGCTTGTTAAAAAAATTAGAGATGGGGTCTCGTTACATTTTTTTTTGGGGAAAATTACACTATTTTTAACAAACGCACCGCATACAAAAATCGTTAGTGCAGCATCATTGTTCACATTATAATTGAAATGGGAACAATATTGCTGCATTAACAAACCAAAAAAAAAGAAAAAAAAAGTGTTTTTTTTATTTTCATATTTATTTTTTTTTGACAAAATTTTTCACAGTAGTGTTTGGTATCGTTGGAACGGCCATGCTCTGGCCGATCCAACCATACCAAACTTTAACCCCTAGCTGCCACGGATCGGGAGATAGGGAGTTCATTGGAACTCCCTATCTCCACCGTTGATGGCAGTTAGGGGTTAAGTCCAGGACTGGCGTCATCGTGCTACGCACGATGACGCCAGTCCTCAGGGGGAGTTCCCGGAGGCTTGGCCGACATCTCCAGGAAAGGATCGCGAACCGGCGCTTTTCAGCGCCGATTCGCGATCCAGCTCCCCAGGAGTTAATGCCAGGCACCATTTGGAAGGGCAGGCTGTGCCCTTCCAAATGGTGCCTGGGTTAACCCCCGCAGAGCCGCCGATCGGGAGGGAGAGAGGTCCGAAGGACCTCCCCCCCTCCCTTTCAGGCGCCTCCTCCGCACATGCGGGGGGGGCGCCTGAATTAGGTGTCATCGTGCTGCTGCGATGACACCTAATTCCGGCGGCTGCGGTCCCGGATGCCGGGCTGACATCGAGGATGTCAGCCCGCACCGGGGGGGCCAGCGATCAGCTGGAACCCGGCCGAACGCTGACCCCAATGGGAGGACGCGCTGAGCGCGTCCTCCGCATTGAAGTGGTTAATGGTATGTTTATGGCTGTTGGTGTTTCTACAATTAAGACAGTTTCCACAAGCATGAAATCCATTAGGTATGCCGAAAGTGTTCTTCTTTTTTGTGATCATACTACTATTTACTAGTTTAGTTCTTAAATTCTTCACTCCTCGGCATATAATGGATTGGACTTCGGGTAGAATGATTTCTAGAGCGGGGTCCTTCCTTAAAAGTGGCCAAAACTTTGGAATGATTCCACGGATTTTTGAATTTTGAGCATTATATGTGAATATAAAGGGTACTCCCTTAATGTGGTTTTCTGATTTGGTCTTATATTTCAAGAGGTCTTGTCGATTGGTGTTAGTGATATTCTGTTTAGTCTCCAATAATTTGTCATGGTCATACCCTCTATTTTCGAAGTCTTTTGTCAATTTCGCTGTTTGTTCTTCAAAATTGGCCTCCTCTGTGCAATTTCTTCTTAGACGTATATCCTGGTTTTTGGTACACCCATTGTAGGAGGTGGCAGCTGTCTTTGCCTATAAAGCTATTTACGTCCACCTTCTTAAAGAAGGTTTTAGATTTTATCTTTTGTTCTTCAACGTAAATGGTCAGATGCTGTAATTCGTTTCTAAAACTATATTTCTATGGTTCCCATTTAGGCTATTTAGGAAGCTTAGGAGCAGTTCTTCTCCTCCTTTCCATATAAAAAATATATCATCAATATATCATTTATAGATGATTAGATGGTCCTTCCATTCGGTAAACCATGATTTTTCCCAGTCCGCCATGAATAGGTTCGCATAACTCGGGGCAAATTTTGTCCCCATTGCTGTCCCTTCTACTTGTAGATAATAGGTATCTTTAAACCAAAAAAAGTTGTTCTCTAATATTTAATGCCAGTCAAAATAAATTCGATCTGTTCAGGTAGAAAAATTTGTGAAATCTCTAAACAAGAGCAAACTGCTTGTATGCCTATTTGGTGGGGAATGATACTATAAAGGGATCTCACATCGCATGTGATTAGGTGGTAATCTTCCTGCCACTGAATATCCTCCAGGATCTGCAATATATTGATAGTATCTTTGAGATAAGCTGGAGTTTGTATTACTAGTGGTTGTAGTAGATGGTCAATATATTCAGAGATTCTACTCGATACAGAATTGATCCCAGATATAATAGGGCGTCCTGGAGGCCTCTCTTGGTTTTTGTGGATTTTAGGCAGAAAATAAAAAACTGGAAGTTGTGGATGTGTGATGTTGAGATATTCGTATTCTTTAGAATCAAGAATACCGAGATCATTTCCTTGTTTGAGGTAGTCGTAAAATAAATTACTAATCTCTTCTCTTGGGTCTTTATTCAGTTTTTTATATGTGTTTTGGTCATTCAATATTCGACCTGCCTCCTCTTCGTAATATTCTCTACTCATTACGACTACGCCTCCACCTTTATCAGCAGGCTTAATGATCCTTTCTGGGTCAGTCTTAAGTTGTTTTAAAGCTTTTTTTTCCTGTATTGTCATGTTGCCTCCTGTATTAGGGGTTTTCAATTTCTCTATTTCTGTTAATACCATTTTTTCAAAACTGTTTATTTCATTAGAAATCATTGATTTAGGGTAGAAGGAGGACTTTTCTTTAAGTTGTGTGTGCCTATATAGTCTTAAATTATCAGGCCTCTCGAAAGGATTTTTAAAAAACAATTTTTTAAGGCAAAGTGACCTCTTAAATTTCTGTAGATCTATATATGTGTCAAATCGGTTCAAATTACTAGTGGGCGCAAATTTAAGCCCTTTTTGTAGGACTGCCACCTCTTCATTGGTTAATGGTTTTGCAGTAAGATTGAATATTCCCATCTCATCACGTACCTTCCTCTTTTCTTTTCTCTTCTTTTTGTTGAAGGCCTGCTCTACATCCTCTTCTTCTGTGTAGATTCTTTTTCTTGGGGTTTTCCACTCTTGCCAGTCTTCTTCTTCTATTCTGTCTTCTAGTCCTCTCTGGTCCTCCTGAAAAACCTCATCATCACGATCAGTTAATGCTTGAAATCTGTTTTTCAAGGGGATAATTTGTGTCTGCTCTGAATCTTGGTGATGGGCATCTTGTTTCAAGGAGTTGAATGGTGCCGATTTATTATTTATATACCTAAATTGTCTCTTCTGCGGATATTGTACTAAATGGTGGCCCATACTTTGTTTCCTATTTCTTAAAGATATTTTTCTTAAGTATGGTGATCTCCAATGTTGTACTCTTCTATCTCCATAGTCGTTTTCTAGAGAATCATAATTGCATCTAGGATGAGGGTGTCTCTTCATATTGGGGGGTGCATATGATTCTTTCTCATACCTCTTGTGTGTGCGTGGTCGTGTTGTAAAGGTCTGGGTACTACCTCGTTGGTAGTGATTTCTCAATGAATATTCATTTCCATTGGATTCCATTTGGCCTTGGAATGATGTTCTCCTATGGGTAACGTTTTCATCTCTCCCCTCTTTCGCTGCCTGTATTAGCTGATCTTTGACTAGCCTGCCTGCTGTGGGGACACTAAATTGAGTGGCCTGCCTGCTGTGGGGACAATAAATGAGGGGCCTGCTGTGGGGACAATAAATTGAAGGGCCTGTCTGCTGTGGGCACAATAAATTGAGGGGCCTGTCTGTTGTGGAGTTGTAAAAAAATAATGGGATGGGCCCAATGTTATTTATTATCGTAGTTACTTGAGAATAACGCAAGTCACGCAGCCATAAAACTGTAGGGGTCACGTTATTGTCGGGATATCAAAGGAGGAAGTTAAAATCCGCTTGATTCCCCAGCTCTCTCACACGTGCACGCTCTGCAGGAGGGCTGGACATGGAGCTGATGAAAGCTTGCCCTCCCACTCAAGCCATGAATGTGTGAAGAGCCCAGCGAGGAGCATGACAGTGTGCAGAAACTGAGCAAATATTAACCCATTCATCCCCAGTCCCAACTACTTAACCCTTACTCACTGCAGCCTTCATCCCTTCATAAAACCCCTCCAAAACCCTGCAGCACTATTAACTAGGGATGCACCGATACCACTTTTTCAAGACCGAGTACGAGTACCGATACTTTTTAAAAGTACTCACCGATACCGAGTACCGATACTTTTCTTTAATGTCATGTAACGCTTTCCAATAAGAACAGACCATATAAAAATGCCCCCAGCTCACATGGATATATATCCCCCCAAGATATATATATTCATACTGCCCCAGCTCATGGATTTGCCCCAGCTCACACATGGATTTGCCCCAGCTCACACATGGATTTGCCCCAGCTCACACATGGATATGCCCCAGCTCACACATGGATATGCCCCAGCTCATGGTTATGCCCCAGCTCACACATGGATATGCCCCAGCTCACACATGGATATGCCCCAGCTCACACATGGATATGCCCCAGCTCATGGATATGCCCCAGCTCATGGATATGTCCCAGCTCACACATGGATATGCCCCAGCTCACACATGGATATGCCCCAGCTCATGGATATGCCCCAGCTCACACATGGATATGCCCCAGCTCACACATGGATATGCCCCAGCTCACACATGGATTTGCCCCAGCTCACGCATGGATATGCCCCAGCTCATGGATTTGCCCCAGCTCACACATGGATATGCCCCAGCTCACACATGGATATGCCCCAGCTCACACATGGATATGCCCCAGCTCACACATGAATATGCCCCAGCTCACACATGGATTTGCCCCAGCTCACACATGGATATGCCCCAGCTCATGGATTTGCCCCAGCTCACACATGGATATGCCCCAGCTCATGGATATGCCCCAGCTCATGGATATGCCCCAGCTCACTCATGGATATGCCCCAGCTCACACGTGGATATGCCCCAGCTCACACATGGATATGCCCCAGCTCACACATGGATATATGCCCCAGCTCACACATGGGTATGCCCCCCCAGCTCACACATGGGTATGGCCCCCCCCAGCTCATGGATTCCCCCCGGCACTCTCCGCGACGATACTTACCTTCCTGAGCGACGCCGGGAATGTCTCCGCGCGTGCGCTCGTTGGAAGGACCCCAGCCGCGACCCCATGTGATCGCGGGCTGGGGTCCTTCCAACGAGCGTGCGCGTGGAAACTTTCCCGGCGTCGCCCAGGAAGGTAAGTATCATCGCGGAGAGCAGCTGCAGGGCCTGTCCGAATGTTGTATCAGCATTCGGACAGGCCCTGCAGCTGCTCACTGTGTTCATACTTACCTTCCTGAGCGACGCCGGGAAAGTTTCCGCACGCGCGCTCGTTGGAAGGACCCCAGCCGCAATCACATGGTCCCAGAGCATTCGGACAGCCGCCGCAGCCCCTCGGATGCCGGCAAGCCGGCTCAATGCCGGCTTCCGGTATCGGGAAAAATATCGGGGGGTACTACACGAGTACCAAGTACTCCTGCAGTACCCAGTATCGGCCCAGATACCGATACTAGTATCGGTATCGGTGCAACCCTACTATTATCCCAATTTAACCCTGTAGTCCTGACTTGATGCAGGAAACAGGACTGGCTGATACTGTGGGTTGAATACTGAATACAGAGGACAGGGGAAATACTGGACACTGATACAAGGAGACAACACTTAGGTCTTGGCACCGCAGAGGATCTTGGCACCGCAGGGGATCTTGGCACCACAGGAGATCTTGGCACCGCAGGGGATCTTGGCACCGCAGGGGATCTTGGCACCGCAGGGGATCTTGGCACCGCAGAGGGTTTGGCACAACTGGGAGACTTGCTACCGCTGGGAGACTTGGCACCGTGGTGGACCTTGGCACCGCTGGGGTTTGGCACCGTAGTAGGTTTGGCACCGCTGGGGATCTGGCACCGCTGGGGATCTTGGCACCGCAGGAGATTTGGCACCGCTGGGGTCTTGGTACCGTGGTAAGGCAAGGTGTCCAGGGGAGAGTCCAGGAGCGTGGTCTGTGGTAAGCCATGGTCAATGGAGCAGGAGAGATCAGGTAGGTCAATGTTATGCTGAGGGTCTGGTGCACAGGAGACAAATCTGGTTGGTTTCAGGCAGGTCAGATGCAAATGATACAATGAACCAGCACTGGAGGAAGCGGTGTGCCCTGCTTATATGGAGAAAGCTCCTGGAGTAAATGAGGAGCACCTGGAACACTGCCAAGCAGCAGAGGCCTGAGCCATAGGAATGCTGCTGATTATGGCAGAGCAGTGCCAGTTCTGCCCGTCCTCTTGCGCACGCGGCGTGAACCGTGACAATTGCAGTATCTTGGCCTAGGCCAACAAGGCTCAGGCCAGCACTTTCTAGGGGGGGCAGCAGGAAAAAGCCGTGGGCTCGCATGGAGACTGTATAACATGGGAATTGGAAGTTATGATCGCCAAAACTACAAAAAAATCTTTATTTGAACTACAAAAATGTCCACCAGAAGTAACCAGAGCAAGGATTGGCCGCCTAGTCACATGGACTGGAAACGCATCAATCGGAGGGGCGTTACAAGATGGTTGTGGCAGGTAAACCAGAAGCACCGGTAGAGGACCCCCATCCCTCTTAAGCATGCTGCACCTTTACCGATCGGCTATTACAGGGGCAGCTGCAGAGGAGAGCAGACCGTTTGTGCTGCCTGCTCCTCGAATCTTCACTCGTACGCAGGCCAGGTTGCGTGGGAGTGAGAGACGCTCCACACCACCAGTCACTGACATGTGGGGGTGGTGCGGTGACGTCTCTTCTTCCCCACTCTGCCAGGTCCTCCTCCTCCCATCAACCACTTGCTCTCGCTCAAGCGCATGTGACCAAGTTAAGAGAGGCAGCAGGACTCCCACGTCAAGCTGCTCTGAGCTGTGCCGGCTGTAATCATTCCGGGATCTGGCTCCATTCCTCAGGCTCCAAGAATCATGGTGACAATAAATTAATCTGATCTTGATAAGTAAATCCCTCCCACCTCTCGTAATACCAGTCTGCCATACATACCAGCCAGTGTGCCAGAATACCAGTCTGCAATACATACCAGCCAGTGTGCCCGAATACCAGTCTGCATACATACCAGCCAGTGCGCCATAATACCAGCCAGTGTGCCATACATACCAGCCAGTGTGCCATAATACCAGTGTGTCCTAATACCTGAGTGCATATCAGTCTGACATACATACCAGTGTGCCATAATACCAGTCTGCCATGCATACCAGTGTGCTGTAATACCAGTCTAACATGCCATAATATCAGTGTGCCATCGTAGCAGTCTGCCATGCAGTGCATACCACGTGCCATAATATATATGCACAATGGCGTAATGGATACGCTACAAAAAAAATTTGCCGCCCAAGCCTAGTACTAGAGTGTTTGGGTTTGGCTTGAATAAAAGGTGACAACCCTAAGCACCAGTCTTCAATTAACTGTTCTAAGGGTGGTATATATATATATATATATATATATATATATAGTTGTGTTCAAAATTATTCAACCCCCACTGAAATTGAGTGTTTTGGCCAGTTTGACATTGCTTTTGATCATTCAGTCATCTTGCTTACAATTAAATCAAAGAGGCACGTGTAGGTCAGTCAAATATAACATAACATTTATAATGAAATAACCACAAATGTCTTTTCTGTGCTCACATCATTATCAGTTTTATTCAACCCCCAAGTGACATTCAATCTTAGTACTTAGTACAACATCCTTTTACAGTTATAACAGCTTTTAAACGTGAAGCATAGCTTGACACAAGTGTCTTGCAGCGATCTATGGGTATCTTCGCCCATTCGTCATGGGCAAAAGCCTCCAGTTCACTCACATTCTTAGGCTTGCGCACTGCAACTGCTTTAAGTCCCACCAGAGGTTCTCAATCGGATTTAAGTCAGGTGACTGCGATGGCCACTAAATGTTAAATGTTCCAGCCTTTAATCTGCAACCATGCTCTAGTGGACTTGGAGGTATGCTTGGGATCATTGTCCTGTTGAAAGGTCCAACGTCTCCCAAGCCTCAGGTTTATGACGGACTGCATCACATTGTCATCCAATATCTCCTGGTACTGAAGAGAATTCATGGTACCTTGCACACACTGAAGCTTCCCTGTACCTGCAGAAGCAAAACAGCCCCAAAGCATGATTGACCCCCCGCCATGCTTCACAGTAGGCAAGGTGTTCTTTTCTTCATAGGCCTTGTTCTTCCTCCTCCAAACATAGCGTTGATCCATGGGCCCAAACCGTTCTAATTTTGTTTCATCAGTCCACTTCTGTGGTTTGTCCACATGACTTTTGGCATACTGCAGTCGACTCTTCTTATTCTTTGGAGACAACAGGGGGTGCGCCTGGGAGTTCTGGCATGGGGGCCTTCATTACGCAGTGTGTGCCGTATTGTCTGAGCTGAAACTTCAGTACCCACATCTGACAAATCTTTTCTCAGTTCCTCAGCAGTCACACGGGACTTTTCTCCACTCTACGCTTCAGGTAGCGCACAGCAGTCGAAGTCAGCATCTTCTTTCTGCCATGACCAGGTAGCGTTTCAACAGTGCCCTTTGCCTTGAATTTGCGAATGATGCTTCCTATGGTCTCTCTTGGTATGTTTAACATCTTTGCAATCTTCTTATAGCCATTGCCCTTCCTGTGAAGAGTAATCACCTCTTCTCTTGTCTTCCTGGACCATTCTCTTGACTTCACCATGTTTGTAACCACACCAGTAAATGTCTAGAAGGAGCTGAGTATCACAGTCCTTTTAAAGCTGCCTAATTGGTGCTTATTATGCTTTATTGCTGCTCCGTGACATCCACAGGTGTTTTCAATACCTGATTGAAAACACTTGAATGAACCGCTGTTCTTCAGAGTGGTAGTCTTTAAGGGGTTGAATAATTGTGTCAATGAAGAATTCACAAAAGAAACATTTATTACTGTATTACAAAACCAATTGATGTCATTTTAGTTGCATATGGTTCTTTAAAAAGGCCTTGTAGGATTTCATTCTGAATACAATTACAAATGTACACTAAATTCCCTAAAACCCTTTACAGCATTGGGGGTTCAATAATTTTGAACACAACTGTACATTAGGGATAGACCGATATATAATTCAGAAAATTACTGATATCAGTATCGGCATTTTATTTGCCGATATTGCCGATATTTGGACAAGTTTGCTCACTGCAGCTGCGACCCGCAAGATCCCACAGAACTGTGCGAATCTGGGGCTTCTCCCACATCAGGCTGTAAGCCCTCACTGCAGAATGACCAGAAATGGGGCTTCCATCCCATCTGGCAGGGAATTCCCTATACAGGAGATGCAGGGTCTATTTCCTACTGCAGGGTCCAGCAACCTGGGACCTCCAGATGTTTTGGAACTGGATTTCCCATGAGGCTCCAATAACCTAATGAGAAGATGAGCATCATTGCAGATGTAATTCCAAAACGTGGGGCAATATTACAAAGTGACTGCTTAACCAGAGCTGTAATATAACTTTGTAATATAACCCTTGGAGGGCCAAGGTTGCTGAACCCCTTACATACAGGATCATATGAGGGATCTTTAAGAAAAGCCAAAGACATGGTCTGATTGTTTGTAAAAAATAAAAGATTAAATAAAATAAAAATTCTTATTAAATTGAATAAATGAAGTGGACGTGGTGCAATGTTTACATGTTAAACACATTGGGCTATATACAATCTTTGCGCAAAAACGCTCGCGCAAAGCGTGAAGTTTTGTACCAAGCGTTAAACGTTTGCGTGCGCAAATCACCGCTATAATTACAATCCTCGCGCATTTTTGATCCGATCAATAACGCACATAAACCGGACGCGCCCAAATGCTCACTCAGTACCTTTGCGCGCAGAAATCAGTGTACTGTCATTTTTTTTCACGCAATTCAGGCAATCAGAATTAAGAACCACAACCACAAGTCAGCATATATGCTGCAGCAATAATAAATGCACACACAACTTCTCCATTTTATTGGTTTGGGTATGAGTGGAATGTGTAAGTATACTTTGCTGCATTTTTTTTTTTGGCTGGTGTATTTGGTTTCGGCCAGGACGTTTCAGCTTTTAGGAGTTGCTAAAATTATACGCGCAAATGCTGTGCGTTACAAACTGCGCATAGATTGCAATACCATCCGCGTACCAGTGCACAAACGCATTTGCGCTCACAATGTTAAGTATAGATCGCGCAACACGCAGGGTTCGCAAGTTCACCCGCAGTAGACGATTATGTGCGTTTGTTGCGCTGACTATGTAATATGGCATTCGGCGTAAAGGGTTTTGCCCCTCGCGTTAAATGTTTTTTTGCACCGGTGGAAACGTTTGCACGAAGATTGTTGTTTAGGCCATTGAGTTCATGGCATAGTCAGATTTGTGCTGTTTTTTTCAGAACTTTCAATTTACAGAATATCGGCACCAAATATCGGCTATCGGCCAGAAAAGCTACCGATAACGGTATCGGCCATGAAAAAATGATATTGTCTATCCCTAGCATGCAGCCAGTGCGCGTAGACAAGCAGGCATGCCTTGGACCTGCGTTGGGACTACTTTGGAAAAAAAGCAACGGGGCGAAGGCCTCCGCCGTGACCCTGAGCTAGGACTCCAGCCATGGTTTTACAATTGTCCGAACAGCTTGCCGTAGTCTGGGATGCCAAGCCCTGGGCTGGTGACCATAGCACATTTAAGAGTAGCATATGCATGAATTATCTTATCAGACCATTTGAGTATATCTGGAGATTCGCCCGTAGTGGCTTGTCTTAGAATGTTGTCTTAGTGGGAACAGTCAGGAATCCATTGTCAGTAGTAGCCAATCATGCCGAGGAAGGTGAGCAAATCCTTCCATGTGTGTGGGCGGACCAGACCCACTAGAGCCACAGCTCTCTTCTGACTGACCCTTCGTTTCCCATGCCTCAACACAAAGCCTAGATATTGTACAGTTTCTTGACTTGTAATTTCTTTTTAGACACTTTGTGCCCACATTTGTGCAACCATTTCAACAGACTGACACCATCTGTGCGGCTGGCATCCATAGACTTGCTACAGAGGAGGAGATCATCCACGTACTGTAACCGGACAGAACCACAGGGGGCAGTCCAGGCTCGGAGCATGGTTTGGAGGGCAATGGTGTACACAACCAGACTATCCACAAACCCCTGAGGCATACAGGCCCAGGTAAACTGGCGACCCCCGAAAAGTGAATGCAAAAACTAGCCTAGTCTCTTTGTCCACAGGGACAGAAAAAAATGCGTTCTTTAAATCAATCACTGTAAAATGGCTAGCCTCACAAGGGATAGAAGACAACATTGACTGGACATCAGGAACTACAGGTGCAATGGGTGTTATGAGACTGTTGATAGCTCTAAGGTCTTGGATGAATCTATATGTTCCATCAGGTTTTTTAATGGGGTTGATGGGGGTGTTGTATGGTGAGATTATAGGTTTGATAATTTGTTGGTGTATAAAGGAGTCAATGAGGGGTGCGATCCACTCCTCTTTCTCTTTGGAGATTGGGTATTGTTTGTGATACATGGGAGTTGCTCCTGGTTTAATCCGTGCCTTGTATGGGGTACAAGAGATCCATCCCACATCATAATCAGACGTGGCCCAGACAGTGGTCGGGAACTCAGGTTCATGGAAATCTTTCTCGTGTGTCAAGTAGAAATATCTAAGTTGTGAGTCTATCATGTTTGGTTTGATGTCCAATTGGGGGGATGTGACATGCATGCCCCCTCCTGGCAAAGTTTTTATGGTAATCTGTAAAGCATGAATAAAATCCCTGCCTAACAGATTAACTGGACAATCTGGGATAATTGTGAATTTATGGTTTAGCATTATCCTATTGTTATGGTCACGTATTTTTAAAGGTTGTGTGAGGTATGATTTGGTGAGAATCCCATTTATTCCCAAAGAGGGTTCTGATTTCTTCAGAGGTCCTTTGTATGCAGTGGCACATAATGTACTGCGGGTGGCGCCAGTATCAACAAGGAATGACCAGTGAGTGCCTTCTATACTCAGAAGAATGAAAGGTTCGTCACTGCATTTGGTTGTGATCTCTGGAATTATAGGGACAAGATCCCTCGGGCAGCTTCATGCACGCCTTTGGGAATCCCATTCCAAGGGAAATTGTGGACCCTGATCTTGTGACTGATATTGGGCATTTGGAGACTGGTGTGGGATGTTTGATTGCAATTCTGATTGTCGCGGTTTACGGGGCCATGGGCATCTCCCTGGCCCAATGATCCAACGCACCACAATTAAAGCAAGTTTGAGGTTTGTGTGGCGTGTACAACGTGTCTGGTGTAGGGTTGGGACCTGCTGTGTTTGGACCTGGGTTGGGTACTTGTCCACCCCCCTACCCCCTCTGTACCCACCCCAAAAATCCTCGGCCGCGGCTGCGACCGCATCCCTGGTACAGTTCCGTTTGGGCAGGGGAGGTGGATTTAGGTTGAGGTATATCAAAGCAGCCCGCAGCCTTGCGTTGGGCAATGCGGTCTTGGAATTGTGTCAAATCACACAATGCCCATTCAGGCATCATCTGTTTCACTGGGGTGATCATATGTGGTTTTAAATTATTGATAAAAGTCGATATGAGAAGGGTGTTTCTTGGACAGCCCTGCATCATGTTCCCATGCATCACTGAACCTGTTCCAGAATTCTAGGACTGATTCAGTCTGCTTTTGTTTACATGCAATGGCAAGGGGGAGGGAAGCACGGGGCTGGAAAAGTTTAATCATATATGTGGATAACTGTTCCCACATAAGAGCTGGTCCTTCTGATCTATTTAGAATATAGTCAGCGGCACTAGTGGTGGTGGTTTGAAGTGTATCTATACTAGGGATATTCGTCCAGTCCCAGACAACATTGGAACCGACAATGCCGTCAATAATGAGGCGCATATCCTCCTGTGTGTAGTTTCTCCCTTTACAAGCTTTTTTTAAGTAGGCAATGGTGCCAACTGGGGCTATCGTGGGTTTAGGGCAACGTTTGACTACTCTGTCTATATCTTCAATTTCCATTCTTTTTTTTTATCAATTCATTTCCGATTGTTAGGAAAGGATACTGTCTGACCTCTATCCCTAGTCTTTCTGGTTGTGTAGTTACAACAGTTGTTCTTTTCACTGTTTGTGTCTCACTCGTCGTGCCCTTTGTGTCGTAATCATTGTCCTTTGTGTCTGCTCTTATGTCTATATTATCTAAATTCAGTGTCTTGTCGATAGAAGGGAGTTGTTGTCTTTCTGGTATGGTTGTTTTGGTTGTTGTCGACAGTTCGGGTTCGGACCAGTATGGGCTACCCGGGACAAGGGTATACAGTTGTTGCTTTGGACTAGGGACACAGTGACTGGGACTGTGTGGCGTCTGACTACCTGTCGTGGTTGATTCCAAAAATTCCATTTTATGTGGACTTTTGTTTTCTAGTTTATGTGACCTTAGTCCATGTGTGGATGCCAGGATTTCTATATCTTCGGCGGTCAGTGAGGGATATAGGGACATTGGCAGTGGATACAGGGGTGGGGGGCCCTGTTTCATAGGAGTTTTATAAATAGGGGCTTTAGGTATCATTCTTTTTATAGTCTGTTCGATTTTATGTTTGTTTGCTTGACGGGTGACATTCTCGGGTTTGTTAACATTAGCAACATGTGATTTTAAAGTATCTGTCTTTATTCCTTTGGGGAACCACCCTGGGGCAAATTGTGACCAATTTATTCCACCTTGTTTTATATAATCTTTATCCCATTGTGGGTCTGGCGGGAAATCGAGCCAAGCGTCTGTGTCAAGAAGGCACAGACCTTTTATCATATCCATGTGGAACGTGTCATTCCCACCATTGCATGGAAATGGACTACAACTCCCCATCACCTCGGTCCATCCTGCTAGGTGATCAATCCATGGGACCACATAGTATGATTCTGTGTCACTGACTCTACAAACATAGTCTTTACAATTTTCTCCCACTAAAGGACCAGGGAGTTTGGATGATGTCTTTCCCATAATTCGTTTCAACAGTGAATTCTCAATTCAGCAATACAATCAAATACAAACTTGATAATGTAACAGTGACTGGAGTCAGTTCCTTACGACTCAGACCCCACCAAAAGATCACACAAACAAATATATAGACAGAGGAAAGCTAGTACAAAAATACTCAACTCTCCTCTTTCTTGGCTATCTTATTATCACAATATTCCTAATATTGTCTATTCTGTTGATGTCGGACATCCGGCCGTATAAGATGTACCAGGTTCGGATTATTTTCCCCACATAAAATAAATGGGTATGGCTACCACCGGAGCGGACAGTAAAATACGCTGTCAGACAAGACAAACGGACATACTCGCCACTCTTAGGCAGCCATCCCGGACCAGCCCCAATTGTTAGGGTAAATCCGCTTCACGTCTAGATCCCTGATCTAGCCTGGTATTTATCCGCTTCAGAAGAGGAAACATCAAGTAACGCTGCAGCGGAGAATAGCCCACGGATGAAGAAATGAAACACAGACAGCAAGGTAGTCAGTGGGCTCTTCTACCCCACCCAAGTTTTACTGAGGGTTATATAGATGGTTAGGGCCCTTTTGCACAGTCATGCACAGCAATGTAAACATTACAGAACAGCTGGACATATACATATAAGGGCATAGTGTTCACCATGCAGAATATACATTTAAAACTGGTGAAAAACTGTTTGACGTGGCTAGGTAAATATATCACAGATAAAAAACCTTTGGTTAGCCTTGTGGTTACTGTTTCACCATGTAGACATAAGTAACTTAGTCAGAGAACAAAGTTCAATACATGGTATTTGACAACTCTATGTGCAGACACAGCTCAATCTGTAGAGGCAAATGTTAACCCTTTCCTTCAAGCCTCAGTGAGGGTGATTGAGTGCGAGTCAGGCTTGCTCTTGTGTTAGGAGTTTGTCATTACCCCAGTCTCAGCTCTGTGTCAGTTACAAACCTTCAGCTCAAAGTGACAGTTGAAATTTGAGCTTGGCTATCAGACGTTCGTTCGGATGAGGAAACACCTATGGGAAAATCTTGGGATTTCAAAGCCCCCTACGGAAAATCCGTAAGTCGCATTGCTTAGAAAAAAATATAAGGGGTTATTCAAACAGCACCGACATTTAAGTAGTAAAAAGGGGGGGGGGGTAGCTACGAATGGCACTTGTCTCTTGAGGTGTAATAAGTGCTGCTGCCTTCCTGAGATACTTTGGTAGTGCCTGGGTCTACCTGGATATGGTTTGGAGAAAGTGGGGTATACCTCGGATGGGCGCTGTACTTAGTAATGTATGCTTAAGGGTTAATAGACTCTATAGCATGTGTGTCTTTTTTTAAAAACACAGAATGAATGCATGTAGTGTATAGGAAATATTCCGGCACTTGATGGTATTATGGTGCTGGAAATACGATGGTATAGATAGTGCCCATAGGTAACTATTGTTGGGTATAGTGAAAAAATGTCATGTGGGTTAGATATTAATGATACGTTCTGTCCACAGTCTGACGTTGCCACCTTGTGGTAAGAAGGGGCTATGTTCTATGTGGTGTTCTGCATTCGAGGGGAGAAGGAATGTATTCCTTATCCTGTGCTGCCACCTTGTGGTCAAAAGGTGGTGGTGTGGAGATGGTCTGGGGAAAATCAATTCTTGTCCTTCTTCTTGATGTAGGAATGAAGCCTCAAATAAAGGGGTAGAGAAGCAGGATAGTGTATTACCGAAATAAATATTGATATAAGGATAAATAGATGTCAACTCACATGGATCTGAGCCGGTATGGAAACCACGCTCACTCTTAAATGCTTTCCCAGCCAGTAAAGGCGGCCGGGCACCCTTCTTTCCCTCCACTGCCTTGTCTCTTCCTTGCCTCTGGCTTTTTCCTCTGCTGGGCTGGAATCCTCGCGGTGTTAAAGCTGGATCCTGCCCTGTGGATAAATGCTGCCAGGCTTGGAAAAACCAGGATACAGGGTTTAAGGGAAAAAGGGTTTTAATCAAAATAAAATGTATAACAACAGAGTTGTAAAAAGGGGGTTTTAACAGAGTAAGTAAAATAAAATCAAAGGGTGGGGGTCCAGGACGCGTTTCGCCAAGTAAATCTGGCCTCTTCAGCTGGATAACCCCTCATGGTGAATGTCCGGCTTTTATACAGTGTGTGGTAGCGTTTTTACTTTCGTTTTCGTCCTCTGGTTGCTGCGCATGCGTGTTGCGGTGATTTTTCCGGTCTCCTGATTTGTCGGGTCACATGTCCTTAATCCACCAATCGGAGTGAAGGTTTCGGTTTTCTTTGCAGTTCTTCGCAGATTTCTTCGCACTATCGTTGCTGTGTTGGATTCGAAGGCTCTGGTGTGTTTGCATATCCGCTATCAGTGCATATGTGTTGTACTGTTTTATCGGGAGCCTGTGATTCTATTATAGAGATGCCCGGTATTCTCACTGCGGCACCTATGTGATTTTAGGACTAATCCTTAATCTGAGGAAAGGAAGCTATTTGGCCATGTGTGGTTAAATAAGCCATTAACGACCTTCTGGGGGGCTTGTGCAAAAGTTGTGTGCATCTTTCTCTTAGATGGCATATAAGGGAAGTACAATAATGCTCAAAATGATGAAATAGCTAAAAGGGGAGTATGTTTGTGGAAACTCCATTTAGGGGGGTCATAATCTTTGTCTGGGGAGAAGACTGATACATAACGAGAGAGGTGTATTTTGACACCTACAATGACGATCTAGTAGGAAGGTACTGGGAGAATAAGTGCTCAGATGTTTAAGCAAACAGTATATATTCGTATCTGGAGCCTATAGTAATATTATGGAGATATCCGATGTTCTCACTACGGCAAATGTGTGATTTTAGGGCTTTGCCTAGATCTGGGGAAAGGGAGCGGTTTGGCCATGTGTGGTTTAATTAGACCAATAAAAACCTATTTTGAGAGCTTGCAACAAATGAAGCGCATCATTTAGGTGGTATATATCAGGGGATATCGCGTAAGAAAGGGACCACGGAGAGTGGATTGTGGCTAGGTTATGAACCTCAGGTGATGTAAATATTATAATAGGAGTAGGCTTGTGAAAACCTCCAATTGAGGGGAAAGCCTGTTAACACTGGATAAGGTATCAAAGGGGAATAATGATATATATCAAGTGGGTGTATTCTGACATCTATGATGATGGTCTAAAGGAGGTATGGAAGAAATATGCTCTGATAAGAGTAGATATGACAGAAGGATCTGTCTTTTATTAGAGATGCTAATCAAAGGATTAGGCCTTGTAATGGATTCTACTATTTCTAAGGATGAGGAGTATTTAGATCTTGATGAGCTAGGTGAGTGGTTCAGAGAGACTGTTGGTGGGGTTAAAGGAAATGGCATAATTCAAAGTCCATGTTGAGGCCCATGGGATGAAGCGTATCAAACTCATATATGCACTTCATTTCTTCCTGGCCTATTTTCCTTGCCAGATCCCCTCCTCTTCTGTTGTTCTTTATTCTTTTAATTGCCAAGAATTTGAGGTTTCTGGGGTCACAGTTGTGTGTTCTTTTGAAGTGTGCCGGGACGCTGTGTGTTTCTACGCCTTTTTCAATGTTTCTCACATGCTCTCTAATTCTAACTCCCAGTGCTCTTGTTGTTCTTCCAATGTATTTTAACCCACATGGGCAGATAAGCAAATAAATCCCATTAGACGAAAAGCATGTTAGGATTTCTTTTATTTTCCACTTTCCTCGCCTGTTTTCAACTGTGGTTATATGTCTCTTTACATTGCCCGTGCTTCTGCAGCTAATGCAGTTGCCACATCCGAAAAAGCCCGTGTTTTGTTTAAATGGATTGTTGAGATTTTGCGTTTTCTTTGCAACCTATTCACTAGTGGTGAGTTTCGATCTTAGGTTCCTTACTCCTCTACATATAACTCTTGGTTCGAGGGGCAGGATTTCTTGCAGTACGGGATCTTCATGTAGAATGGGCCAAAATTTTTTGATTATTTTTTGGAATTCTCTGTCTTGTTGGCAGTAACAGAAGATAATGGGTATTGCTGCGTGGTTGAGATCTTTCGTGCTCTTGTCCTTGTATTTGAGATATTCTTTTCTGTCTGAGTGCAATTTCATTTTTCGTTGACTCGAGTTTTGTTTCGTCATACCCCTTCTCCATGAATTGCGCTTTTAGTTTGTTGGCTTGGATGTTGAAGTCAGTCTCTTTCGAACAATTTCTTTTTATTCTTATATATTGGCTTTTAGGTACTCCTTCTAGCCATCTTCTCAAGTGGCAGCTGTTCAACGAGCGGAAGCGAGGAAACTTTCCCTTCGCTGCTCCGGCAGGTAAATATGCCGGAGAGCTCCAGGGGCGGCTGTCCGAATGCCGATAGAGCATTCGAACAGCTGCCCCATGTCTGGTCTGGGGTCTGAGCTGGGGCATATCCATGAGAGCTTGGGGGCAGTATATCCACGAGCTGGGGCAGTATCTCCATGAGCTGGGGCATATCCACGAGCTGGGGCAATATCCACGAGCTGGGGCAATATCCACTAGCTGGGGCAATATCCACGAGCTGGGGCAGTATATCCATGAGCTGGGGCAGTATATCCATGTGCTGGGGAAATATATTCACGAGCTGGGGCAATATCTATGAGCTGGGGCAATATATCCACGAGCTGGGGCAATATATCCACGAGCTGGGGCAGTATATTCATGAGCTGGGGCAGTATATTCATGTCCTGGGGCAATATATCCACGAGCTGGGGCAATATCCACGAGCTGGGGCAATATCTCCATGAGCTGGGGCAATATCTCCATGAGCTGGGGCAATATCTATGAGCTGGGGCAATATCTATGAGCTGGGGCAGTATCTATGAGCTGGGGCAGTATATCCATGAGCTGGGGCAGTATATCCACGAGCTGGGGCAGTATATCCACGAGCTGGGGCAGTATATCCACGAGCTGGGGCAGTATATCCACGAGCTGGGGCAGTATATCCACGAGCTGGGGCAGTATATCCACGAGCTGGGGCAGTATCTCCACGAGCTGGGGCAGTATCTCCACGAGCTGGGGCAGTATCTCCACGAGCTGGGGCAGTATCTCCACGAGCTGGGGCAGTATATCCACGAGCTGGGGCAGTATATCCACGAGCTGGGGCAGTATCTCCACGAGCTGGGGCAGTATCTCCACGAGCTGGGGCAGTATCTCCACGAGCTGGGGCAGTATCTCCACGAGCTGGGGCAGTATCTCCACGAGCTGGGGCAGTATATCCACGAGCTGGGGCAGTATTTCCATGTGCTGGGGCAGTATATTCATGAGCTGCTGGGGCAGTATAGGATGCGCGCGCCGGCTCTATCCGGCGGCTGCGCGCGCTTCCTGTTCTCCTGAGGCTGCGCGCGCTTCCTGTTCTCCTGAGGCTGCGCGCGCTTCCTGTTCTCCTGAGGCTGCGCGTGCATCCAGCGTCTCTAGTTGGGGGCACTTTAAACCACGTGAGCTGGGAGCACTTATACCCACGGGAGCTGGGGGCAACTATACCAGCTGTGGGCAACTATACCCACGGGAGCTGGGGGCAACTATACCCACAGGAGCTGGGGGCAAAAATTCCCATGTGAGCTGGGGGCAAATATTCCCATGTGAGCAGGGGCCATAATACCCATGTGAGCTGGGGACAATTTTACCCATGTGAGCTGGGGGCAATTATACCCATACGAGCTGGGGGGCAAATATACCCATACGAGCTGGGGGCAAATATACCCTTGTGAGCGGGGGCAAATATACCCATGTGAGCTGGGGGGAAAATATACCCATGTGAGCTGGGGGGCAAATATACCCATGTGAGCTGGGGCCGAATATACCCATGTGAGCTGGGGCAATTATACCCATATGAGCTGGGGCCGATTATACCCATGTGAGCTGGGGCAAATCTACCCATGTGAGCTGCTTCGCTTAACCCTCTGGGCAGGCTTTCCACCTAGTCTTTAAAAATTTTCTAGTCTCTTTTAATAATATCTTCCCTATACCCTTTTTGTTCATATTTTAACATCAAGGTTTGTGCTTGATCTTCAAAGACATTTATTTCAGTACAATTTCTCTTTAGCCTTGTTAACTGGCTCTTGGGTACGTTGTCCAACCACCAATTAGCTTGTGAACTATCTCTATTTATTGACGTGTTGACATTGGTTTCTTTAAAAAAAGTTTTGCTTTCCAATTTTCCATTTTTTACATACAGTGGGGCAAAAAGGTATTTAGTCAGACACCAATTGTGCAGGTTCTCCCACTTAAAAAGATGAGAGAGGGTGGGGGGCGGAGCTAACTGCCGATGAGGAAGGTCACGTTCTGAGGAGCTCCTCGACCATAGACGCATATGTGACATATTTTGGTGATTCCCTCGTGGGTTTTAAACGTACTGGACGGTGACAGGAGGTCCCTACGGCCCTCTGACTCGGACCGGGATCTTGCTGAGTCGTGCTACGTGGAGATCTTGGAGTGCGGTGACTTTGGGCCTACCTCGGCTATCTGCGTGCGACGGCCATCTTGGGCCTATTCATCCCTACTCCGGCCGTGCGAAGTGACATTCTCCCTTCTGGTACAGCGGGTGATGTCTCCCTAGACCTGTCGCGGCGCTTTGGATTGTGGTGCGATATTTATCTAGCCCGGACGGAGGTGATACAGCAGGGAGAGGCTTACTGCGGAGGCACACGCCTGGCGGCCATTCTGGTGGATTCTCCCCCGGCAGAGATACTCCCGGTGGATTAGTGACCCGGACTGCCGCATCTCCATGGGTAAGAAGTCGGGTAAGAAGCCCTTCCCATTAGAAGGCCCACGACAGCTGGACATCCGAGATGCGCTGGGAGAGGGCAGGCGTAAGAGACAGGGAGAGCCCCATACATACGGGTCTCCCACGATGAGCTCGTCCGAGGAGGAGGACCCATACTGGTCGGAGGCCTCGGTGGTGGCGCGGCACTCGCCCCGGGCGCCGGAGGCAGGCAGACGGTCAGCTGCGGAACCCAATGGTCGGAGGACCCCAGTGGCGCGCCGACTCGAGTCTTCTGGTCCCCCTGTCCCTGCGGAGGTTACTCCGACTGCTCCTGGGAGGCGAAGAGACGCGGACCGCGTGTCCTTCACTAGGGACGATATACGTGGCCTACTGGGAGAAGCACTTGAGGAGATGAGAGCGGTGTGGCGCGCGGACTTTGCAGCCTTAACAACAGAATTGACGGATGTCAAAGGGAGGCTGAAGACAGTAGAGGCCCGGGTTGAAGAGATAGTAGCGACCCAGACGCTCCTCGCGCCACAGGTGGATTCACTGCAGTCGCAGGTGGCGGCGCTTACGGGAGCCGTGGAGGCGGCTGAAAACCGTCATCGCCGGAGAAACGTTCGTATCCGGGGGATCCCGGAGACGATAGCCGATGATGCCCTGCTACCGCTTATTAACAAGTTGGCGTTGCACGTGATCGCTGCGCCATCCGGGACTGTTTTTCACAACGTTTTTCGACTACGTAAGGCGACTACAGCTCCGGTGGACTCCCCCCGCGATGTGCTAGCGGTGGCGGGAAATGAGACAGATAAACGGCGCCTGATGTCGACTCCCGCAGCTCGAACCCCAATTGTTTTTGAAGAGATGGTTTTGTCACTGTTTAACGATCTTCCTTTTGTGACCTTGATAGCTCGCCGGCAATTCCGAGAAGTCTCGGCGTTCCTGAGGAACCGTGGGGTCAGATATAGATGGGGGGTTGCAGGTTCTATGTACATAAATTATGACAACCTGTCTCACCTGGTGTCCTCCCCTGAGGCCGCGTGGTCCCTGCTTCACTCCCTGGGCCTCTCCCCTGCCCCGGTGTCCCCCAGCCTTGTCCCTGGGGGTTCCTCCCCTCCGATGCTAGATCCGGGATAGAATCGGACGTGGAATAGCACAGCCTGGTGCTTTAAACTAACAGGATTCTGTTCTCATTCCGCTTTCTCCCCTCTTTGTGATACGGACCGTTCTGCTTCTCGCTGATATTTGCTATTTTTCTTTTTTGATGCCGTCTATTGCCCTCATGAAAGTCGGAGACTTTTCTAACTACATGGGGTATATTTCACTTATAGCGAACTCTGTTGGGGGTTTTCTTTTTCTCTCCTATATTTTTACAAACTAGATGCCTTTCGCAGCCTTTTTCATATCTTTCTGTTTTTTGGTATTGTGCAGAGGATATTTTTATTTGCAGAAGACCTGTTTTTGGTTTTCTCATATCTATGGATGTATATTAATGGTCTTATGGCTTTTGTGTGATATATTCGATGACTTAAGGAGGCCCTGCAAGGCCTTCATTTTATATTTGTCCTATACCTATTGTTGCAGCATCCGTAAATAATTCTCTTTTTTCCCCTTTTTTTTTTTTTTCCTTCTCTCTCCATTTACCTGCGGAACATTTTTATTTTTATTTCTACTATCATTATTATTGCCCACTTGTTTTCTACTCATACGCTGCTCCTTTATGACGACAATCCCCCCCCCCCTTAAGTTTTATGTGCTTTTGAGATTGTAATATCTGGCCCTGCGAGGCCGACCCTGTTGGTCAGTTTGTGACCCTTTGATTACAAAATAAAAATTAAAAAAAAAAAAAAGATGAGAGAGGCCTGTAATTGTCATCATAGGTACACTTCAACTATGAGAGACAAAATGAGAAAAAAAAATCCAGAAGATTTGTCTGATTGTTAAAGAATTTATTTGCAAATTATGGTGGAAAATAAGTATTTGGTCACCTACAGTACAGTACAAACAAGCAAGATTTCTGGCTCTCACAGACCTGTAACATCTTCTTTAAGAGGCTCCTCTGTCCTCCACTCGTTACCTGTATGAATGGCACCTGTTTGAACTTGTTATCAGTATAAAAGACACCTGTCCACATCCTCAAACAGACACACTCCAAACTCCACTATGGTCAAGACCAAAGAGCTGTTGAAGGACACCAGAAACAAAATTGTAGACCTGCACCAGGCTGGGAAGACTGAATCTGCAATAGGCAAGCAGCTTGGTGTGAAGAAATCAACTGTGGCAGCAATCATTAGAAAATGGAAGACATACAAGACCACTGATAATCTCCATCGATCTTGGGCTCCACGCAAGATCTCCCCCTGTGGGGTTAAAATGATCACAAGAACGGTGAGCAAAAATCCCAGAACCACACGGGCGGAACTAGTGAATGACCTGCAGAGAGCTGGGACCAAAGTAACAAAGGCTACCATCAGTAACACACTACGCCGCCAGGGACTCAAATCCTGCAGTGCCAGACATGTCCCCCTGCTTAAGCCAGTACATGTCCGGGCCCATCTGAAGTTTGCTAGAGAGCATTTGGATGATCCAGAAGAGGATTGGGAGAATGTCATATGGTCAGATGAAACCAAAGTAGAACTTTTTGGTAAAAACTCAACTCGTCGTGTTTGGAGGAGAGAGACTGCTGAGTTGCATCCAAAGAACACCATACCTACTGTGAAGCATGGTGGCAGAAACATCATGCTTTGTGGCTATTTTTCTGCAAAGGGACCAGGACGACTGATCTGTGTAAAGGGAAGAATGAATGGGGCCATGTATCGTGAGATTTTGAGTGAAAACCTCCTTCCATCAGCAAGGGCATTGAAGATGAAACGTGGCTGGGTCTTACAGCAGGACAATGATCCCAAACACACCGCCCGGGCAACGAAGGAGTGGCTTCGTAAGAAACATATCAAGGTCCTACAGTGGCCTAGACAGTGTCCAGATCTCAACCCCATAGAAAACCTTTTGGAGGGAGTTGAAGGTCCATGTTGCCCAGCGACAGCCCCAAAACATCACTGCTCTAGAGGAGATCTGCATGGAGGATTGGGCAAAAATACCAGCAACAGTGTGTGAAAACCTTGTGAAGACTTACAGAAAACGTTTGACCTCTGTTATATATCCTTTGTTGGCAATGACAAAGTATTGAGATGGACTTTTGATATTGACCAAATACTTATTTTCCACAATAATTTGCAAATAAATTCTTTAAAAATCAGACAATGTGATTATCTGGATTTATTTTTCTCATTTTGTCTCTCATAGTTGAAGTGTACCTATGATGACAATTACAGGCCTCTCTCGTCTTTTTAAGGCTAGGGTCAGACTGAGGCAGTGCGAACGCGCGTTCTGGCGCACTTAATCACGGCCGCACTAGCAGCAGATGCCGGGCAATGACAGCCAATATACGAAGTACGGTCGCACAAAAGTCCGGCTGCGCAACGCAAGTGGAAAATGAACGCATTTTTTCGAGAACGTGAAACCGCAGGTACTGACGTACAGAGTGCGCTGCGTCCGCTAGAGGCGTGTGTGCGTGAATTGGAGACATCAGACGCTGCTAATGTCCGGCCAACATAACGTCCAGATGCAAGAAGTGTTTTATTGATGATCCGTACAAAATCACGGACGAAAATGCGCATAGTATGACCACTATCACGTATTCTGTGAAAAAATGCGTCCATTCGTTCGAACGCACTTTTTCACAGACAACATAAAAATGCGTTCGTCTGACCCTAGCCTAAGTGGGAGAACCTGCACAATTGGTGGCTGACTAAATACTTTTTTGCCCCACTGTAAATGGTTAAATCTAAGTAGTCAACTGAATATTTATGTAAAAAATGGAAAATTGGAATTAGGGAAGATATTATTAAAAGAGACTAGAAAATTATTAAAGGTAAAGACAGGAAAGATTTTTTTAAAAAGAAAAAAGAAAAGACACCTCGCCGAGAAGACTTTGATTTCGCATTTATTACCCAGTTTAATCCTCATGCGACACAAATAAGAAAACTTTTAAAGAAACATTGGCACGTCTTGAAAATTGACCCAGTATTAAAAGATTATATCCCTAACTCACCAACGGTTATTTTTAGGAAAGCAGCAAATCTGAAAGATACTTTGGCACCTAGCCAACTACCGAAGTTGAAAATGGAGAAACGAAAACCATTGGTTTCTTTACATGTGGAAACTGTAGGGCATGTGTGCACCAAACTAGGAAAACAGTTCTTTTTAAAAGCAATCTCTTTAATAAAGAATTTGAGATAAAAACCTTTATTAATTGTACCACTAAAGGGGTTATCTACGTATTAGAATGTCCATGCGGGGCTCAATATATAGGTAGAACCAGTCGGGAATTAAAAGTGAGAATTTTAGAGCATTTAGGTAATATTAGGAGGAATAAATTAGACCACAGTGTTCCTATACATTGCAATAATTGCCCCAAATTTAATATTGCCAATTTTAAATGCATTGGGATTGATATAGCTCACAAAAATTGGAGAGGAGGTGATTTTACGAGAGTTCTGGCAAGAAAAAAACCGAATGGATTTTTAGGATGGGCACATGGAGGAAAGGAGGTCTTTAATATCGAAATGGACATAAAGGGATGTCTTTAGAAATGTTTACATTGTAAATTATATATTGCTGTTTTTACACTTTTTTTAATATATTTTTTTCTTTTTTTCTTTATTATATGTTTTTTTTTCTTTGTTATTGTTATTTTTGTTTTTATTATATGGTTATGAGTATCGCTAAGGAGCCGCCACTGTAAGAAGACATGTGAGCGCCGCCATCTGGGGGACTCTCTGGAGTTCGCTTGTCTTCAATACATCTAAACGCCGGCTCTCCTGTCATGCGTATTAGAGCTGTGATGCCCAAGCCTCGCTTCCGGATCTAGGACAGCCAAGTCTCTTTTTGGATCCAGGATTTACGTGTCGCTGCATGAGAAGAAGCAGAGACATCCAAGCCTCGTTTCAAGGTCTAGCATAGCCAAGCCTCACTTTGGATCCAGGATACACGCATCATCATGTGAAGTGAAAACAGATGAGACTAATTAAGAGAAACTATTTAAGTCGGCGATGATGGTGGTTGTTTTATTCCTTTTATTTTTGGCATCTTTCTCCCTGATGAAGTTTGATGAACGAAACGCGTTGGAGATTTTATTTTATTTGAATGTATGCTGTTTACAATAAATCCTCTTTTGGAAATTTCCTCGTGGTTCTTTGCTGTGGCGACGGGTGAACTAAACGAAGATCTTCCTCTGGTCGCGGTAACAAGCAATACTATATGCCTACAATTATTCTTAATTTTGTGAGTGCTATGATAGCGAGGGCCTTTTAATATAGAAATTTGCTACCCTCTGCACCATGAGCTGTTATTTTGTCTTATAGATCGTAAATCCCCAAATTTTGGATTGATAACTCTGTATGTGGCGTTAAGAGGAAGAAACGCCGAAGGGGATTTGCGTTAAGATACGTTTTTAAGTATATTTTAATCCTCAGTGGTGACATCACAATTGTTAGATTATACTGTACCGAATAGTGGCAGACTGGATCTCTGACTTATCTAGGTACACTGATAGTTGCTTGGATCGAGCCATGTCCTTCCCAATATCCCCACTGGCTTTTCTCCACTCTCCTTGATCCTGCCAACCCAGAGATCTAACCCCCTGGTCTTCTTCGGCCGAGAGGCATGGTATCGAGCTCGCAAAATGCTGGGCCTGTCCTGGAAATTCTCAGTTTTTCAACCACTATTACACGACCCCGCCTTTCAGACCGGCTCGGCGGCCTCAGCATTCCGGGTCCTGGTGACTGAAGGTCTAACTCAAATAGGCCACCTGCTACTACAGCCAGTGCACTCCCTTATTTCCTATAAAGACCTATGTGCATGGACGGCCCCCACCCCCTTCACCCGGTTTATTATATACAGCTCTCAGCGTTCGTATCTACCCAGCTAAACTCTCTAAAACCACAGGACTTTTCCAATCTCCTGGCCTCCCAGGCGTCCTTGGGTCCATCCACAGCATCTTTTCGAGCGCTTTTAAGGCCTCAATTTGACTGGTCTAGCTGCCTGGTGTGTTCACCTCCCCAAACAATCCCCCTTTTCCTTGATCGTGGCCACTAACAAATCACGTAAGCAGATCCCCTCTGCCCAATACGACAAAATGTTTTTTAAATTGCTGCATGGTGCCTATGTGGCCCCGGATAGATTGGCCCTGATCACACCCCTCAGTTCTGGCCGGTGTCTCAAGTGTATGCATGCGAATGCTGATCTCTTTCATTGCTTGTGGTCCTGCCCATTAATATCGATGTTCTGGGACTCCGTACAGAGATTTGGTGTTAAGATTTTAAAATTAAAGGTGCCTTTCACCCCAGATTGGGCTTTGTTTAACCTTTTGTCAGAAAGCGAAACCTGCGGGTTGGACAGGAGTCAGAGGGCCCTATTGGGCGTGCTGTCCGCGGTAGCTAAAAAAGCCATTTTGGGGCAATGGATTGCCACCTCTCCCCCCACGTTCTACACCCGGTTCTATGCTATATTTCAATATGACTGGGTAGAGACCGCTCTCCATAAGGAAGACAAAGTACAACAATTTTTTGAGAAATGGTTACATTTTAAGTCATGTTTGCCGACCAATGTCATTTCTAAATTGAAAAGGTATTTCGAACTTACTAAGTGGTACCTGACCAGGTCCCTGACGTCCTCGCCCCTACAACCCCGTCCACAGGCACTCTTGGAATTCGCTGATGTGCCGTCAGAATTCTAATGTGTATTTGCTTTGACACTCCTTTTGCTTCTCATCGGATGGGAGGGAGGGCTGTTCTCTCTTGTTTTTCTTTTTATCTATGTGGGAATGTCAATGTCTATACTGTACGGTGAGTTTCCCCCACCCACCGTTTACTGATTTTAGTTTGATTATACAATGTCATTGGATTTCATACTGTACAACATTGTTGCATGACTGTATGACTACAGTTTTCTATTCTGTACTGATATTTTTACATGCTATACTTTACTGTGTTAATTTTGAAGAAACTCAATAAAAATATTTAAAAAAAATTTAATTCTAAAAAATAGACTTTTTTGCTACAAATAAAAAAAATAAACTGTTGAATAAAACATTTTGTGAACATGGGGAATTTTTTTTACATTGAGACCTATAGGAGTCACCTGTTTAAACCTGTTCTCTTAATAGATTAACCATTACTTCTCTTTGGGGAATTTCACCGCCGCCAAATTGCACCGTATGTTTTGGTGAATTGCCAGCTTTCTGAATAGCCGAATTGTCTAGAAATTCACCGTTCGATGCAATTCGTTGGCCATTTTGGCTATCTTTGAATAACCCCCTGTAGCACACAAATCAGAACATTTCGAGGATCTTTGCTAAATTTGGTGGTCGTAGCTTCAAAGCTCTAGTCCACATTTCGCTGGGAAGTTTGGGTCTCAGAATAATAATAATATTAGAACGGATTATAGTATGTTGTGCCTTTCAAGCCAACATAATAAAATATCCCACGTGTTTCATCGGGGATTATTATCTAATAATAATAACTGTCTACCCGGCATGCCCCCTTCCAGATGCTATGTATCCTGCTGTGGAATGCAGAACGTATGCATATAATCCCATATTTCGGATGCCATATATGCAAATCTCAGTAACCTTTTCGATGTGCCTGAATTTATTGGTCTTGTGAGTTAGATCCTTGGGGGCTGAAAGACTGTTATACGTGTTTTATGGATTTATGCTTTGTTTATGATTTTATGTTTCAGGATCTTTGAAAAAGTTGTCCGTATTCTGACAGCCAAGTCAGTCATCAGACTACGGACCCAGTGGACAGCAGCCCTAGGAGCATAGGCGTGTGTGGGGTGTGTCTCTTTCACCTTTTACAGTGACATTTTAGATGTCCCTTAACTGGTTCATGATGAATAGCATAAATACTGACTTTATCTGTGATTATAGGGTTGCTATTTCTTATGAAATGTGTGTATTTTGTGCAAAATCTTTCAAACAGAAATTTTCAATTAATAAATGGTGCACACACTAATGTAACGGGCTGCACACGCCAGTGCTTAGGCGGCATTGCTAGGAGTTACAAAGCTACGTAACAAGTTTTTTGTGTTATTAATATCAATAGCAATTTTGCAGTTTTTTTTATATTTATTATTTGTATTCAATTTCTTGCAGATGGACTACTTGTATAAATACTTGTAGTATTTTTTTTTGTCTTTTTAAATGGGCTTTTAGTATCCCTTGGCCAAATTCATCATGATTTTCACTGATCTGTTATTTTGGCAATGTTTAACTGGCTTGTCAGAGGAAATGTAGACTTGTTAAAATACACATGCATTGGTACCACAAACTGATGCACTGTTTTGCAGAACTCATTAGAGAGGTAGATTACTCATGTCCCCCAAAGACCATAGTCAATATCTACACCAATAAATCTGCCACTATCAAATGATATCTTTTTAACCTGTTGAACAGAATCACCAAAACTTCGGCATTCTGTGAATAGATTAACCATTACTTTTCTATGGGACAATTTCGCTGCCGCCAAAGATCACCGAACTGCGGCAAACTACATTGTATTTCACAGTCAATTCACCAGTATTTGTCGAATTGACAGTTTAGTGAGTAGACTGCCACGAAATTCACCATACGGTGGCAAGTTCAGTCCTTTTTGAATAATCCCTATAGAATTATACAACACTCCCTCAAGTTCTGGCTGAGGGTTGTGAAGGAGGGAAGGCTGCTGCTTTACTGGAGAGAAGGGACAGATGCTGTAACAGGTCCTGGCCTGGTCCTCAAACCTGAGACCAGTCAACCCCAGTTGGTGTTACATACACTTTTCCTTTGGAGCTCTCAAAAGAGAGCACGCTTTTTATTCGGAGAGTTAAGGGACAAAATGGTCATGTGGTACCATTGATCACCATTTGAGCATGCTTGAGCATACTCCCAGGCCATTCTCCTCAAGAAAAAAAAGGTGGAGGAGTGAAGATTGGGTAGGAGACAAACCGGTGACAGGATAGATGGAACTGTTGGTAGACACAATATCAACATACAAACAAACATTCCCAGTCTGGTTGCAAAGCCTGCGAGCCAGGATGGGGGAAGTATTCTGCTCAGATCCCAACACCCTCTCTCCCTGCAAGTGAACTAAAAAGATTAAAAGATTGCCAGCACCAGTTTACATCTGTTCCTATGGAAAGTTAGTCTGTCTCACTTTAGTACCTAGTGGAATTTTAGAATTACATGGATTCTTGTGCAATCTCAATCTTGCTTCCTGCAGTGGTAAGGTATATCATGGCAGCACCAGGGTAGTGAGAGATAAAGCCCATATGCAAAAGGTTATCAGCAGACATGGTATAAGTAAACCAAAGGGTTTATTGTAATGGCACAAGCACAGTAGGCAGAGCACTGAGCTGGATGAACACGGCAAGCAGGAAAGGCACTAGCTGAGGTCTCTGGAGCAAGGGAATGTGCACAATCACACCACCAGGCGAACGTAATATGTGAACATTGGTTCTTGGGAGTTATGACCCTCAAATAGGAAGTGAGATGCTTCCTATGTAATAATGAGAAAGGGTGACACCGGTTCCTTACTAATAGGTGTTGCATGGAAAAATCAGCATGGCCTGAGTGCTCATGGAGCGAAAGAGTTTGCCTGAAACAGAAGGGACAATTAACTTCAGGTTTCCACTTTTCCAGCTCTAGCGGGAGATCTATTTTTTCTCCATCTGTCTGTGCTGGATTCATGACAGGTAATTGGGGTCAGATAGCCGGATATATTTGGAGTGGTCGAGTGTGAAAGTCCTAATGTGATATTTTTTCCCACAGAAGACATAAAGGCTGGCAGGATATCTGTGGTTGCTGGAGGAAAGTTAGTGGCGTGTCAAATGAGCAATGCATTTTGTCCACCACCTTGTTCAGAAAGTGTAGTTCAAGTAGTTACCAAAATTAAAGAATACATCTTTTTATACGCATTACTGTTGCTGTAAAGAAGGATTGTTTCCTTTTTTGGCATAAGTAGAAAAATGTTCAAAGTGGGGTGGGGGTTGCCTTCTTTTTGGATCAGCAACAGAAGTGTGTTGACGTGTGATTTTTTTTCAACCATATTCACTGTGATGGTAGTCACCTTGGACTTGAGGTGCATGGACCTAAAGATGTGTTTGGGAGTTGCAGGTCTGATGTTTTATATTGTTTCCCTGCCTTATCCTATGTTAAAGTCACCCTGTATCCAGAATTGTAGGTACGGGGTGTTTGTGTTTTCTGTGCCCTATTACCTGATGTCTGTGTTTTATATTATTCTCTTATGTAGTTAGTAGGGATGCAAAGATACCACTTTAAGAGCAAGTACTGATACTTTTTTTCAGGTACTCACCGATACTTTAATGTTATGTGACCACTTTCCATAAAGAACAGACTATATATATATATATATATCCACAGTGTGACCCTGCACGTTACAGAGGTGCCGTAGCACCGTCCAACCGTCCTCTAGGACAATCATGGCACGCACACACAGTCTTTCGTGTAGTTTAGAGTTTATTTTGACATTCAAAAACCTAACTCGTCTGAGCACTTAGTAAACAATAAAGCATCCCTCACTAATTTTGCAGAACTAAAGATACAAAAACCTTTGCCAACCTTATCACAGGCATCACAAGCCTCAGAGCTTCACAGTGTTTGCTGCTGCTTGCTCTCTCTCTTACTTCCTTCTCACAGCTTCCTTACACCCAGGACATATTTTAACGACCTGACAGTAAACAGGTGGAGAAAACCTTGTGGCAAACAATTAAAAAAATACATGTTGCCCTCCTGGGCTTAACCCCTTCACTGCTGAGGCATTTCACCACTGTGTGCTGAGCTCATTTTTACCGCTTTCGCTCATCATGTTTAAACGCGATTTGAAGCCACATTTTAATAAATGACCCAGACATATTATATATCGTTGTTTCCGGCAGACTCCGCAGATTCATAATATATCATTTTTATATGTATACGTCATGTCCTGTCTGTATATTATAACAAAAAATACAATAAAAATTGAATTTTTAATCATCTGCAGTGTGTAAAGTGTTTTTTTTCACATTTTATCACATGAGCGTTTGCGGTTATGTTTTCTATGGGGTGCGCTTGTACAAAAAATTTGAAATGGGGACTTGTTACTTTTTTTGGGGGGAATTACGTGATTTTTAGCAAACGCACCCCATAGAAAAAAATCATTAGTGCAGCATCATTGTTCACATTATAATTGAAATGTGAACAATATTGCTGCATTAATAAAAACAACACACAAAAAAAAACATGTTTTTTTTTATTTATTTATTTTTTTAAATTTATTATTTTAATTTTTTTTTTTTATTATTTTTCTTTTACTTTTTACCTAGTCATGTTGGGTATCATTCGAAAGGCCATGCTCATGCCTTTCAAAATGACACCCTCCATGACCCCCTAGCTGCCACGGTTCTGGAGATATCGGGGTTCACAAGAACCCCCTATCTCCACCAGGGGATTTCCTTTGGGAAATCCCCGGCAGCTAGGGGGTTCCCCGGCTATCTGACATCATCACGCTATGCGTGATGACGTCAGACAGCGAGGGGAGTCCCGGGGGTGGAGCCGCCATCCAAGATGGCGGCCCCCACCGGAGATAGGCTGCACTTCGGCGCCGCAAGGCGCTGAAGTGCAACCCAGCACTTGAGGGGTTAAAGCCAGGCACCGCTTAAAAGGGGAGACTCTCCCCTTTTAAGCGGTGCCTGGCTTTTAGCGCTGCTCCTTCCCGATCGGGAGGGAGAGGGATCCGGCATTGCCGGGGGGTCGCCTGGAAATGACGTCATCGCGCATGGCGCGATGACGTCATTTACGCGGGGAGGAGCTTGACTTCAGCGTCTGAGGACGCTGAAGTCAGAACGCCGTGGGACCCCGGACAGAGAGGTGAGTATCTCCGCCGGGGGTCCCGCACAGCTGATGACGTGTGGGGCACGTCCTCAGCATGCAACGTGCATCAATGAGGACGTGTCCCACACGTCTTCAGCAGTGAAAGGGTTAAACAACCCAATCCTCTCCTACAAACATAGGGGATTTGTAAACACCATTGTAAACCATTCCCCTCACCTTGTCACCACAGACATGTGTCTGTACACACACACACACACACCTCAGATGCAGACACTGGGGCGGTTGGCAGAGTGCTCTGCCAGGCCCCTCTGGGTGGCCTTGTTACTTCGAGCGGTCGCCAGCAAAGGTTCTAGCCTGGCCGCTCGCTGGGAAGGAACCACTAGCTGCGATCTTCCGAGATCCCGGAGTTCACGAGATCGCAGCTGTTTGTTCCTTCCCACCTAGTGTCCGGGCTACAACCTTTCCCATTGGTTACCTGAAGGAACAAGGCCTGCCCTTCGGACACCGGCAAGCCAGCCCACTTCTGGCTTCCAGTATCGGTTTAGGTATCAGAGGCATCTGCATGAGTACCAAGTACTCGTTCAGATCCCGGTTTCGGCACTGATACTAGTATCGGTGCCTCCCTGCCCTGGATAACCATGCCCACCTTCCCCAGCCATAGTTTAGTACACCAGGGTGTGTGTGGGAGGGGGAGGAGGCTATTGGGAGGATCTTCAAGGAAATGCTGGGGCGTGTTTTACTTTTGCATGTTTGTAACTGTAAACCCAAAATAAATTCATTCCCAGTTTGGTTTTCATCAGGGGTCAAGTCCTGGGGAATAAAGTGGAGGAAACTCCCAGGATTTCCACTACCCCCCACTTCCTTAGAAGAAAAAAAAAATATATATATATATTTTTATATACGGTGTTTATTATTGCAGAAGCCACTTGCACATCATAGCAATTCAAAGAATTGCATCCCAGAGCTCCTGTGCCACATTCCCCATATGCAGCAAGGAATTCTGGGTAGGATATGCAAGTGACCCCTTTCTCACTTTTATGCATCCTGGGTCCATTATTACACAGAACCCTAAAATCAATGCTATGCCACACTGTGGCTTTCTAGCAGAGATAAGGTTTGTGCAACTGGTCAAAGCCACTCCTAGGACAGCACTGTTTCGGGTTTGTTGAACCATCATCAGCTAGGAGGTAGGCATGACCAATTGCAGTGGATGCTTGGACCGTACGGTAAATTAGTATCTATAAGGGTTGTATATATATACACAAACTCTTATGCGCTCCTTTCTCATACACAAAAAAAGACAATGTGCATGTGCGCCACGCCTTTGCCACGTCACACTGACAATTACACCGTGACCACACACACAGACATCAGATATAAATATATATATATTTAACACCCAGAATCATGTATAACCAGGCACAGACCCCCCAGATTTATGTATTCCCAGCACAGACCCCCAGAATTGTATATACCCATTACATGCCCCCAGAATTATACATACCCGGCCAGCACAGACCTCAGAATCAGATTACCCACGTGTTCCTCTGAGCTGTGGAGTGCTCCTCCACGCGACCGCCGGCTTCTGAAGGCTGTGACGCACACTCCCAAGATCTCGGCTGCAGGCTGCGTCACATTCTTCACAGGATGGAGGTTGGTGCATGGAGGAACAATCAGCCAGTCGGAAGGGCTAGCGGAATGCTGTTACTGCATTCCGCTAGCAGCCCCAGCGATCCACTTTGTCAGCCCTCAGCGGTAACCTGCGTTCCCTTTGCGGGAGAACTGCGGGAATGCCGTTCCCGTTGCAGGAGAAGTGCGGGAACGCCGTTCCCACAAGACTCAAGCCCTGGTTTTCACCATGTAAGGAGATCCTGTTAAGTGGGTTTTGGTCCAGAATCATTACTCCGTCGGGATACTGACGGCGAGGGGAAAATTTTCAACGTGGGTTCAGGACACCACGTTACATTCACTATGACACATTAAGAAATATGGGTCAATAATGGTTTTCAACCACCCATCAGGAACAGCTTGTTAAAACGGTGTTTCGATGCTACACCACTCCTGTTCAGGTTTCGCACATGTCTTCTGCAACACCGAATTTATGCTAGACGGGATATGGTCTAAGGGGGACTTATATCCACACATGTGGTGGTTTTGCCCCCAGGTCCAGAGATTTTGGGATGCTACACATACGCTGATTCAGGCTGTACTTTCAGGCGAGACCCCGATGTCTTCTCTCTAGACCTTTTCCGGATCTCTCCAGACAGGAAAACAAATGGTTAGCCAAAATCACACTTGCTGCCTGCAGAGTTTTGGCGGAACACTGAAATTCTCCAACGATCCCTCCCTTCAAAATTTTTTTATTCTAAAATGAGGGATGTTCAACTGATGGACGAACTAACGGCCTTGTCTAATCACACTCTACCTAATTACTACAAAGCATGGACTCCATGGCTGGAACAAATGGGTTCGGAATGATAGGGTGGGTCTGGGGGGTTCGGGAGGGAACGGGATAATTTTGTCTGGTCAAGGTACTTTAAGATAGTCAATTGACGCATTGAACTGACAGCCTCGTGATTCAAATATCTCTCACTCCTTTGGGCTCCATACTTATTACATTTATGTTCATCTTTCTACTCTATTTTCTCTCTCTTTAGGGTCTTCTATCCTCTCTCCTTTTTCCTTCTTATCTGTCCCCCCATTAAAAGTTAAAAATATATCACTTTGTCTTTGAAAATGCTTACTTTTTATTGATAATAAAAATTATATTATATTTAAAAAAAAAATGGTTTTCAACAATTACATTCTTTTAACTCCATTGTTAACAGGGTTTATTGATGAGCCAGAACGAAAATATGTTTTTGAGTGTAGCTGCAAAGAACAATGTGATGAATGGATAAAGGCACTAACTAATGCAAGGTAAGTACCAAAGAAAATAATCTTATTTGAAACTGTACTTCGAGACATGCTGTGACATTGCAGGTGCTTAATATAGCATAAAATTGTCATCAAAGTAATGCAGAGAGACTGAAAGGTAATAAAAAAAAAGACAAACTATTCTAAAAGTAGAAAATTGTTTTTCAGTTACGAGTTCATGAGGAGGAGTCTTATGTACTATCGGAATGAGATTTTCAGACTAACTGGCAACGTGAGTAAAGTCCAATTGAGTCTTTTAGCATTGTGTTTTTCATCACTTCCTTATCTTCCTACCCACACCTGCATTGCAGCAAGAGTCAAAATGTGTAATTATACAAAAAATAGTCTGTGTACCCGGCCCCACGTGGTTGTTAAAACAATGGACAAGTATAGCGTCTCAGAGCTGTGTGCAACAGTGTACAGAAATGGTTGTTTGGCACCACCTTGTGGTTATAGACTTTTTCACGTGTGCTTTTAAAAGTCAGTGCATACATATACACAGTGGCGACTCTAGGAACAACATTTAGGGGGCACATAAGATACCGCAGTCAAAAATAGGGGAGGGGGCACTAATAATTTTCACCACTTAATCATGCCGCTGAATAAAACTAAGGGCCCTATCACCTGGTGTGAGCTAAAACATCATCACTAATGGAAAAATTTAGCGCGAGTTGCTAAAACTTATAGCGTTATTCAGAGAGGTGAAAAGCAGGAGAATGACTGGAGAATGGAAAATTCTTGGTCAAAATAGCAAGCCAGAAACATTCTCCCATTCATCTCACTTTTCAAATCGGCTATTTTGACCTGGAATTTTCCATTCTCTAGTCATTCTGCTTTTCAATGGTCTCTGAATAACCCTGAGTGCCTGATGACCTACTAACAGATCACCTTGTCCGCGGTAGTCCATGAACAAGGTCGTTGGGCGCATGCTAGGGAAACTCTAAGACCAGGGCTGAGACCCAGCGCTAATGCGGTTGTGTACAGGATAGAACTGTTTTTCTTTTCCAGTGCCATACCTATCCCCCGCCCTCATAAGCTTGATTCCAGTGAATAGCCTCACACCCCTGCATTATTAAAATCCTCGAAGGTGGCCATATCATCATGTTTATATGCACACATATATTAAGTCTGATGGGCATTGCATGATAAATGCCACCCAACAGCATGTAGAATCATTACACTGCATTTAATAAATCAACAAGGAAGGCCAGGTGAGCGACAAAAATTTCCCTGCTGCAGCATATAAATAATACATGTTTCAGGGCAAGACTTATTCACGTGTCCCTTTAAACATGGTCCACACAGTCACCCTAATAATCAACCACTTACATACTATGAATAACCCCCCATATGTTAGAATTAGGATATATGTGGATAAAGGATACATCTATATATGATAATAGAGATCACTGCAACAGCAGGGACATTGCTGACCAGATCCATTACTATGGTGTATGGGGCCTGTGCTGCATTCCTTTCAGTTGCCTATTAATTTTGGATGAGGATCTGTTTTTTTGGAGTTAGCACCAGGGTTGAGCAGTACGAAAATGTTGCAATTTTGCGCCCCGTCAAAAAATTTGTGCTGGTACCAAGTGATCTGCTAGCTGCAAAAGCGCTAGAGATCTCTAGCGCTCCCTGTGTTAAGTAAAGGACGTGAAAAGTACAGTAAGCTTGCGGTGCAAATCGCTAATAGCAACGCGCTAAGTGATTTTTCCCGTTTGTAACGGGAAGCAAACGATCTGTTGGTCAGGCGCTAGACTCAATTTACCTGGTGCTAACGCAAAAACATGCTGATGCTAGGATTAGCTCACACCAGGTAATAGTGCACTAAATAAGTATATATATATATAAATAAGATTCCAAAACCCCAGAGTAATGTGATGCAATGAGTAATGTGATGCAATAAATAATGTGATGTGATGCAATGATGCCTTTTTGTTGTACTAACCTGATACATAAAGTCAAAATTTTATTTGCCCAATTCGGCAGTTTTCTCTGAATGTCTGATAGCTGCTTCATTGACTCCAATTTTAGCAAATTACCATTCGCTAAGGCTAGGGTCAGATGAGCGCGTTTTCTACGGACTGTGCGTACGGATGCACTTTCTGACGGAAGACCACACAGTCCGTTTTTGTGACTGACGTTATTTTTGACGGATGTAGGAGGGGAAATAAATTTAAATTAAAAAACGTTTTGTGGGGGGCGTGGCTGGACGCTGAGCAGACAGGACGTGCTTCACCATAGCTCCTGTGAATCTCCCCTTATTATTTGATTTCTGTGTGATTATATTATTGCTACCTGTCCGGAAACTCATCCCCTGGGACAGTTTGGAAGGTGTTGTGAACAGCCAGAACCCCCCCCCCCCCGACGAAATCGAAGTTGCGCCGGATATTTTTGGGCCTATGCCACGAGCGGAGGCCGAGTTGAGTTTCGGCCGTCGCAGAGCCCGCGTTTACATCTGGGTGCCAGGTCATTGGCATTGGTCTCCTCGGGCTGGGACGGCTGTCCTCTCAACGGCCCTTAGTGGAAGTGGAGAGGTATTTGCTGCCCGCACGCTTGATCCGCCCGGCACCTTCACTTCTCTTACAGGCCGGAGCCTTTACGGGCCAACGGCACCACCACCTGCCACGGCCTATAGCAATCCCTACCTGACCTGCTGAGAGGTCGGATGACACTAGGTCCTTTCCTCGGTCTAGCGCCTTTAAGAGGTCTCTGGAGATATTGTGGCACACACCGCCAGGACGCCCTGCGAGGGGAAATATACCTGTCCCCTGCCCCCACCGGAGAAGTGATAGTCAGCCTCTACTCCACGTGGCCTGGCCCGGTAACTCTTCGGTAGGACTCTCACTGTAGACTGGTGGAGGAGATTCATCCTTGCCCCTGCAGGGTAAGCGGAGTTTTCCTTTATTTATTTTTTCTGGACTTTGTTAGTTGCTCTTCTATTTTACTATTTTTACAATTTTTTTCGGGTGACCCATAGCGGGCTACCTCTTTTCTAAATTTTTCACAATTTTTCTCAAATTTTTTTGTGGTCCCTGGGTGGTCTACCACATTTGTACTTCAATTTTTCCAAATCATAATTTTTTCGGTGGATCTGGAAGGACTCACTAAACCTATACCTTTTATAACTTTTTTACCTAGGAGGTACCTGGGAGTTCAGTTATCTCAGCACGTCAATTTCTGTTGGTGGTCACAAGGAGGCCCACTACCCTTGATAAGTTTTTAGGTGGCCCATGCGGACCACCGCCTCTGGACATTAAATTCACCCTCTTGATGGCTCGGTGGATGCTGGTCATGGCCGCTCAGTGAAAGAGTTGCGGCACAAAGGGGGACAGAATAGGGAGATCCTGAAAACAGAGGGGTAATATGAGCCACAGAAAGAGGTCCCAACCCGCTTACCGTTCAAAAGCTACTAGCAGACCGGCGAAAAGCACGACTATAGCCCGTTTTTTTTGAGGATCCACCGACCGGAGGTACGATACCAAGAGGAGATAAGATGAGATGGAGATAAGATGGCGCAGATCCCTACGCACTCGAGAGTCGTCGGTAGCGGGCAGCCCAACTCCTTCTGAAGATTTGGAATTTACGGTACGGGACATTCTCAGATCGTTACCCACTAATGACGACATGGAATCGCTCCTTGCAAAATTGGAAGCATCATTTGCGTCCCACCTGGAATCAGTGGCGGCAAATGTTCGCCACATTGGGGCCAGAGCACAAGATCTTGAAGGTGAGAAAGAGCGTTTGCACCTACTGGAAACGGGTTTGACTGCCCAAAGTCTACATTTACAGCATATGCACCACGCACTCGATGACCAGGATAATAGGGGGCTCCGTAATAATCTGCATCTGAGAGGACTACCAGAAGCACAAGACGGAAAGAAAACACTCCCAGACGTACTGCAGCCTATATTCAATGCCCTATTGCACAAACCATTAGATACCCCGATCCACTTTGACAGAGCACACCGTTCTTTAAAACCTAAAGGTGCCTCAAACGCGGCCCCCAGGGACGTAATTTGCAAGTTGCATTATTACCGCCAGAAGGAGGATATCTTGCAGGCTGCCGGCCGCCAGGAAATCAAAGACCAATATGGGAATGTTCTACATTTATGTTCTACCCAGATTTATCTTGGCACACACTGCAAGCTCGTAGAATGTTGAAACCAATTACGGAACAGTTGCGGGACCGACAAGTAAAATATCGCTGGGGATACCCGTTCTCACTACAAGTGACACTGGATGGAGTTTTCTGTGGGATAACATATGCAGCGTATTTACCCCCACTCTTAACAGCATTGGCCCTGGACAATCTGGACATACAGGACTGGTATGGAGGCCAATCATTGGATTTCGCTCAACAACAACGACCACGCTGGCAAACACCTGTTAAACGGGGCCACGGTTCGTCCCGCCCTCAACGTTCCATTGCCTCCCAACAAGATCCGGGTTGATTTGGAACTTTTGATGGCTTTGTGAGTATTTTGCCCTTTTTTCATAGGATTACAAATCCGGATGTTTTTTGGACGCATTTTATACTGGATCTCCCTTCCTAAGAATATTAGTTGGATACAATTTTGAAGTCCCCTTTTGTTTTTTCAGCCGCGCTCGTGTATTTTGGTGTTTCCTAGCCAAACGCCCCCCACCTGATGCGGTGGCTGTTTTTCACACTTCTCCTTTTTAAGGAGGAGAGTGTTTTAGAACCCTGACGATCTAGCGCTGTATCGCAGGCTCTACACAGTTGCTATTTTTTCAGTTTTCTTTCCTATTTTTTTCTATATTGTTTTACTGCATTGTTGCTCATTCTCGTCATAATACTACTATTGGGAGGAAGCGAGCGGCTGCATGTTGAAGGAGCTCCGTGATAAACACGGTTTTTAAAGTTATTTCCGCCGCTTGCTCGCACTTGAGAAACGCTCTACGGTCTCTGGGGGCACTGGGGGACTTGGTGAGTTTGCCTTACCCCCGAAATTGACGCTCCGGAGTGGATTAACCCCCGCAGCACAATCGGGCCTAGTACTAGCGGCCATTTTAGAAGCCTGGAAGGAGATTTCTGAGACCTTTTACCGCTCTTCTTCTTTGTGCCTGCGCTTTTGGTGACATGCCCACCGGTCGCTCACAGAAGCTGGGGTCCAGACAGAGGGACATTCGGGACTCCATGAGAGGTGGGTCCACTTCGAAGGGAGATGCGATCTCCTCCTCCCTCCCCCGGGCTATGACTTTTCGGAAGATGAAGAGGACCCCTGGCACTCGGGTGGTAGCTCTGCGATGACCTGGATCTCCCCACAATCTCGGACACCAGACTCCCAACCACTATCTGCAGCAGCAAAAAAAAGGGCGCAAAAGAAACGAAAAGCAGCGCTGACGGCGTCTTTGAGTGCCTCACTTACTGCTGGTGGCCTCTCTGACAGGGATTCGGCTGAGGAACCCCAGCTTTTAGCCAGCAGTAGTGTGGCTTCATTACGACAGGACGTTTTGAGACCGGGTGCCCAACCGCAACAAACGAGAGCGACATCACTCGAAACCCGTATGACACAGCCTGAGGAAAGTCGGCAGGAGGAGGATGATGATCTTCCTCTTACGAAAAGAGACCTTCGGAGGATCCTGGATGAACTCCGGGAGATCCGGGGGTGTGGAAACCTGAAGTGGCGGCGGTTCGGGAGGAGGTTGCAACAATCCGTGCGCAGGTGACAGCAGTGCAGGCGACGACTTCTACAGTGCTATCGGAACATACTCACCTGTTGGGACAGGTCGCTGGTCTAAGATCCCAGGTCGAGCTTTTGTCCCGCTCTGTGGAGATGCTGGAAACAAGACACCGCCGTCGTAACGTCAGGGTCAGAGGCATCCCGGACTCTGTGTCGTCGGATGAACTCCCAGCTTATGTGTCTCGTTTGGCCCTTCGGATGGCGGGACTCCCTCCTGACAAGCCAGATGTGATCGGATCGGTATTCAGGGTTCGGAAACCTGCGGCGCTTTCGAAGGGGACACCCCGTGATGTCGTGGTGGCCTTTCGTGACGTAGCATTTAAGGTCAAGCTTATGTCTGCTCCTGGCGCAAGAGATCCAGTGAAATTTGAGGGCTCCACGTTGGCTTTGTATCACGACCTTCCATTCCAGACTCTGCTTGCTCGCAGGCGGTTCCGTCCTGTGACTGCGGTTCTTCGTCGGAGGGGGATCCGTTATCGGTGGGGCTTGGCGGGAGCATTGGTGGTGACACATAATAATGTCCCCTATACCATCACTGATCCTGAAACCGCCTGGTCCGACCTTGAAGCGGCGGGCATCTCGCCGGACCCTCCGGAACTTCAGCCAGACTGAGACCTGAGCGATATTGTTTACCCCCCCCCAGCTTTTTTCTTCTCTGTTTACGTGTCACTGGTCTATAGATAAGCTCTGAGTATAATTTATCAGGACAATTTATGGCATTTACATTGATAGTCCTACATGCTTATGTGTTTCTTTTGTGTTTTCCTCCTTCACTGAGGTTGGGACTTCTTGCTTTTTGTTTTTTGTTTTTATTATTCCCTTATTGACCTGTTACTACTTGCATCTTACATTATCTGACTGGCTGACCGTAGTTAGTTTGGCCAGCCCTAGACGGCTGTCTTTTTCTACGTTTGATTTCGTGAATTTCTTGTTATGTAGAATTCTCTAAATAAAGAATTTAAAAAAAAAAAATAAAAAAAAAAATAATACTACTATTGATTGTTTACACTTTATACGGTTTTGGTTTTTGCAATGTGTTCACATGGTCTTGGTCATACTTTTGCAGACTGTTCTTCACGTAGAAGTTAGGTTATATATTGCTATGCTCACCATTCTTATGTTATGGCTCCGTTGAAATTTATCACGTTAAATGTTAGGGGTTTAAATTCACCTCAGTAAAGCGCTCTTGGACGCAGCTCTTGGACTTCAGAGATGTTTTTTTGATTTGCGGGGGTGATTTTAATATCCCACCCCTACGACTGAACCGTCACTGCATCATAGATACTTTAAACTTTTGCACCAACATCAACTAGTTGACGGATGGAGGCTGTTAAATCTCACGGTTAAGGACTACACGTTCTACTCACACGCGGTACATTCCTATTCAAGACTCAACACTTTTTTACTACCACACTTTCACCTACAGGCACTACAGTCGGCAACGATAGCTCCTATTACATGGCCTGACCACGCACTGATATTTTTGACTGTAGATAGTCTCACTATACCACCACCACAATGTGTTTGGAGACTGAATGAATCGATCTTGCGGGATGTGATGATTAGACAGGATATCAAGGAAACGATAGATCATTATTTTGAGGACAATGCTTCTTCAGGGGTTTCTCCATATGGGAAGCAAACAAATGTGTCCTCAGAGGTAAATTTATACAAATTGGAGCTCAACGTAAAAAAGATCGTCAAGAGGCCCTCTCTACCATACTTGACAAAATTCATGAATTGGAAATGATTCATAAATCGTCCCTGTCTCTCTCTGTGTTTAGGGAACTTACTACACAAAGGGCCAAATTGAAAAAATTACTGTCTGATCAGACGTTTAAATCACTCCGCCACACTAATCAATTGTTTTATGTGCAGGGAAATAAATGTGGCACATGCTTTGAAGCACAACCAACAAACTACTTATATTCCTAAAATTAAACAGACTAACGGGAAGGACCTTCTCCTTAACAAAGACATTACAAACGCTTTTCATACATACTTTACCTCTCTGTACCAATTGTGCGACACCCCGCCCGATAGAGAAGAGGTCCGTGCATACCTTAAGGACTCCCTTCAATCTCTACTATCCTCTGAAATGTCGCGTACACTAGACACACCATTTACTTCAGACGAACTATCGATCGCAATCAGATCCACTGCGTCGGGTAAAAGCCCGGGCCCAGATGGACTCACAAATGCATATTATAAGACATTTCAACCTAGTCTAGGCCCTCATTTTGCTAAAGATGTTTAATGCCTTGGACCAGACTACCAGATTAGATCCAGCATCATTACGTGCGCATATAGCACTTATCCCCAAACCTGACAGAGACCACACTTTGGTGTCCAAATCGATCGACGCTGAGAAAGCGTTCGATCGTGTTGATTGGACATTTTTATTTGAAACTTTAACAGGATTGGCATTCGGCCCGAAATGGTTAGGCTGGATACACTCATTGTACAGCAATGAGTGCTTCAATACGGGATAACGGCTTATATTCTCAGGACCTACATATACGCAATGGAACACGTCAGGGTTGCCCTCTTTCGCCACTTCTCTTTATACTCACGTTAGAACCGTTGTTACAGAGAATTAGAGATCATGCTCACATTACTGGATATCCACTTTGGTTGCACCATTATAAAGTTGCGGCCTTTGCGGATGACATACTTTTCTCCATTACTAATCCGAAGGTTTCTCTGCCACATCTTATGACGGAACTAGAAACATATGGGCGCCTATCAAATTTTCACATAAATCATTCTAAATGCGAGGTCTTGGGAGTAGGGGTATCAAGAGAGTTACAGACGGAGTTAGAGCGATGCTTCCCATTCCGCTGGGATTAAATACATAGGTGTACGGTTAATTAAAGATCTAACACAGCTAGGGTTGCACCGGTACCGATACTAGTATCAATATCGGTGCCGATACCGGGTACTGCAGGAGTACTTGGTACTCGTGCAGAACCCCTGATATTTTCCCTGATACTGGATGCCGGCATCCGAGGGGCTGGGGCGGCTGTCCGAATGCTCGATCGGCAGCTCTCCGCGGCATACTTACCTTCCTGAGCGACGCCGGTAAAGTTTCTGCGCTTCCGCATGTTGAAGGACCCCAGCCGTGATCACGTGGGAGTCCCACATGATCGCGGCTGGGGTCCTTCAACGAGCGCACGCCCGAAGACTTTGTTGACGTCGCTCGGAAGGTAAGTATGCTGCGGAGAGCTGCAGGGGCGGCTGTCCGAATGCCGATAGAGCATTCGAACAGCCGCCCCATGTCTGGTCTGGGGTCTGAGCTGGGGGGCAATATCCATGAGCTGGGGGGGCAATATCCATGAGAGCTTGGGGGCAAATATACATGAGCTGGGGGCATATCCATGAGCTGGGGGAAAATATCCATCTGGGGGGGGAAATATCCATGAGCTTGGGGCATATCCATGAGCTGGGGGGGCAAATATCCATGAGCTGGGGCAATATCCATGAGCTGGGGGGGCAAATATCCATGAGCTGGGGGCATATCCATGACCTGGGGCAATATCCATGAGCTGGGGCCATATCCATGAGAGCTGGGGGCATGTCCATGTGCTGGGGCATATCCATGAGCTGGAGGCAATATCTATGAGCTGGGGCAATATCCATGAGCTGGAGCAATATCCATGAGCTGGGCCAATATCCATGAGAGCTTGGGGGCATATCCATGAGAGCTTGGGGGCATATCCATGAGCTGGGGGCATATCCATGAGCTGGGGGCAATATCCATGAGCTGGGGGCAATATCCATGAGCTGGGGCAATATCTATGAGCTGGGGCAATATCTATGAGCTGGGGCAATATCCATGAGCTGGGGCAATATCCATGAGCTGGGGGCATGTCCATGTGCTGGGGCATATCCATGAGCTGGAGGCAATATGCATGAGCCTGGGGCAATATCCATGAGCTGGGGCAATATCTATGAGCTGGCTGGGGCAATATCCATGAGCTGGGGCAATATCCATGAGCTGGGGGCATGTCCATGTGCTGGGGCATATCCATGAGCTGGAGGCAATATGCATGAGCCTGGGCAATATCCATGAGCTGGGGCAATATCTATGAGCTGGGGCAATATCCATGAGCTGGAGCAATATCCATGAGCTGGGCCAATATCCATGAGAGCTTGGGGGCATATCCATGAGAGCTTGGGGGCATATCCATGAGCTGGGGGCATATCCATGAGCTGGGGGCAATATCCATGAGCTGGGGGCAATATCCATGAGCTGGGGCAATATCCATTAGCTGGGGCAATATCCATGAGCTGGGGCAATATCCATGAGCTGGGGGCATGTCCATGTGCTGGGGCATATCCATGAGCTGGAGGCAATATGCATGAGCCTGGGGCAATATCTATGAGCTGGGGCAATATCCATGAGCTGGGGCAATATCCATGAGCTGGGGCAATATCCATGAGCTGGGGGCATGTCCATGTGCTGGGGCATATCCATGAGCTGGAGGCAATATGCATGAGCCTGGGGCAATATCCATGAGCTGGGGCAATATCTATGAGCTGGGGCAATATCCATGAGCTGGAGCAATATCCATGAGCTGGGCCAATATCCATGAGAGCTTGGGGGCATATCCATGAGAGCTTGGGGCATATCCATGAGCTGGGGGCATATCCATGAGCTGGGGGCAATATCCATGAGCTGGGGGCAATATCCATGAGCTGGGGCAATATCCATGAGCTGGGGCAATATCCATGAGCTGGGGCAATATCCATGAGAGCTTGGGGGCATATCCATAAACTGGGGGCATATCCATGAGCTGGGGCAATATTCATGAGCTGGGGCATATCCATGAGCTGGGGCAATATCCATGAGAGCTTGGGGGCATATCCATAAACTGGGGGCATATCCATGAGCTGGGGCATATCTATGAGCTGGGGGCATAATCCATGAGAGCTCGGAGCATTCTGTGTATGTATATATATATATATATATATATCTTGGGGGGATATATACATGTGAGCTGGGGGCATTTTTATATGAGGTCTGTTCTTATTGGAAAGTGGTCACATGACATAAAATAAAGGTATCGGTACTCGGTATCGGTGAGTACTTGAAAAAAAGTATCGGTACTTGTACTCGGTTTTAAAAAAGTGGTATCGGTGCATCCCTAAACACAGCTTTATAAATATAATTATGAACCACTCTTGAAAACAGTGGAACAGTATTTGAAGAAATGGAGGCTTCCACATATTTCGTGGATGGGGAGGATTAATGTTCTTAAAATGAACATTCTCCCTAGGTTCCTATATATATTTCAATCGGTTCCAATTGGGGTGCCACCACTATTGTTTACGAAATTGAAATCGATGCTTCTTGCCTGTGTCTGGGGCGATACGCATCCCAGGGTCTCGTACTCGGACATGACAAGGCACCGTAATAAGGGAGGACTGGGTATGCCTAATTTGGAATTGTACTACTCAGCTGCGTTATTTCTCCGATTAAGCGATTGGTGTATGTCCCCGCCACATAAATTGTGGATATCTATCGAACAAAAATCCTTAAAGGTCCCAATATCATCTTTACCTTGGCAAACTGCCTCAATAACACAACTAGTGCGCAACACACACACACACACTTATTACCCCCAACACTCGCTAAATGGCATAAATTTAGGAGGTCTTTGTCTCTCTCAACACACCCTTCTCCGCTTTTACCAATCACCTTCAATCCATTGTTTACAGCAGGAATGTCACATAACTTCATACCTACATTAGTGGAAGGCCCATATATTCCGCTTTATAAATGCGTGGCGAGCTCCAACTTCTTCCAAAAAGCACATTATTCCCGGACGAGGATAACTCACTTTTGATAGATTTACACTACCATCAACTCCGACACTTTATTTTCTCACTAGGTGACCCTGATAAGATTAGACTAGATGAGTCTCCGTTCAAAACCCTCTATCGCTGACCCACATAGAAACATAGAAAATGTCGGCAGATAAGTGTCACGTCCTTTGGTTCACGTCCAAGCCTGGACCTCACCTGGACTGATTGTTCTCATTTAGTATGTGCTATATAAGCAGGCATCGCCCTAAGAAGGGGGCTGCCTCATTCTGATGTTTCAGTCTCCTTTGTTCCAAGCCTTGATCTCCTTGATCTCCTTGATCCTTATTCACATACCTTGCAGTTCTGGTAGGGATCTGTTACTCAGGTTCTCCTGTATGTGTTCAAGTTACCCTTTATTACTTTACTTTCAGGTTTTGGGTTTACTCCTCCACCAGTTCTGTGTTTACATCTGTTTATAATCTCCCAGGTCCTTGGTTATTCATTCTGTTTTGTTCATATGGTTCCTGTTTTGTATTTATGTTTGCATTTCATGTTTATTCTCTAGGTTTAACCCCTTAAGGACGGGAGTAATTTTACAAGTTTGGAACACTTTTGAACACTTCTAAAAGTAGAATTTCAGCTATTCACTGTTCAACCATAATTTACCTCTTACATATTAAGTGTACCCACCCTTATTATATATCATTTTGTTCAGGAGAAATAGGGCTTTCATTTTCCATCAAAGATTTATATATAAAATATATTATAGTATGAAAAAAAACCTAAAAACTATGAGAAAAAAGGAAATTTTGCAATTTTCAAAGTTCTCCATTGTATTTTTAGTGTGAATGACATTGTACGCTTAGCATTAAATGAAATAAAATACATATATTTCTGGTCAGCAATGTCTTACGAGTTCAACTGTACCCCCCATGTAGAGGTTTTAGGAGGTTTTGGAAAGTTACAGGGTCAAATCTAGAGTTTACCCATTTCACGTTTTACAACTTGAAATTTACCAGATTGGTTTCCTGGCCCTATGTTGACTTTGAGAGGTTATGGCAGCCCAGGTATGAAAAGTACCCCAACATGTCATACCATTTTGAAAAGTAGACAACCCAGGCTATTCCAAATGGTGTACGTTTTGTTTTTTTATAGTAGTCACTTAGTCGCAAACTTGGTCTTCAGGTTTGTGTTTTGCATTTTTCACACAAAAACTGTTATTTTACCGATGATATCATGCTCCCTCGACATTTTACTGGCCTAAAAAACTCCTATTTCTGGTCGGCAAGGTCTTACGAGTTCAACGGTACCCCCCATGTAGAGGTTTTAGGAGGTTACCGTACCCAATAATATACACGTAGAATATAAAACGCAAAGTCTTGCAATAATAAAAGGTGAAAAAATTATTTTAATTTACACGCTGTAAGTAAATTTAATTATTGGAATTTTATTGAAAATTCTAATTTTTCCTACCTTTTGGTTATAGCATTCTGGCAGGGCATGACAGACGTAGTCGTACTACTACTACATCATAATGATCATACTACTTAGTTATTACAACAATACATAATATAGTGAGTCTGCTGATTAAATATATATAATTGATCAATTGATGATAATTGATATATGCTTTGCTTTTATTTAATTTGTCTTGGTGTTTCAGTCTGTTCCTTTAAGTAATTATTACAGTCAACCAGCAGGGTGTGCTGCTGAGTCCTGTGCTCCCTTTCTCTAGCCCCACGCAGCGCAGTCACTGTCTGTCACGCACTAACCAACCACACTAACCAACCCCACTAGCTGCAGCAGCTCCCCCTCCTTCCTCGGCTCCATCCATCTTTAAAGCCCCTTTGCTCCGTCCATTGACTCCATCATAAGCAGTTACGGCCCGGGACACAGCACTGCAACCCAGAGCTCAGCCTGACCTGAAGCCCCCTTAAACACAGCCCTGCCTGAACCTGCAGCAGGTGAATAAAAAATGGCCCACAGCTGTGTGTGTGCAGACTGAGAGTGCACACACACAGCTGTGGGCCATTTTTTTCTTCACCTGCTGCAGGTTGAACTTCAGGCAGGGCTGTGTTTAAGGGGGCTTCAGGTCAGGCTGAGCTCTGGGTTGCAAAGGGGCTTTAAAGATGGATGGAGCCGAGGAAGGAGGGGGAGCTGCTTCAGCTAGTGGGGTTGGTTAGTGGTGACAGACAGTGACTGCGTGGGGCTAGTGAAAGGGAGCGGAGCACTCAGCAGCAGCACACCCTGGGTTGTAATAATTTAAAAAGCGATACAGACATACAGTAAACTTTTTTCAGGGCGGTGACCGGGTCTTACCCTGCTCTCTCCGAGATCTGCATGCAGGGTTTCCGGATATGCTGCTGACGCGAGGACCATGTGGTGGGAGGCGTAAGCTCCTCATTGGTCGGCTTCTCCTGCAAAGGAACAAGAACACATCGCATGCGCTTCGCAGTGACCGAGCGCGCTGGGGAGCGGCGGCAAGCAGGGGAAAAAAAATAAATCGGTAATATCGGGGGCCTGAACACCGATACCGATATACTTTAAAAACCCCAAAATCGGCCCAAAATATCGGCAGCACCGATAATCGGTCGATCCCTAGTAGACAACCCAGAGTGTTGAAAATGGGGTATGTCCAGTTTTTTATAGTAGACACTTGGTCACAAACCCTGGCCACACTTAGTTTTCATGATTGTGTTTTGCATTTGTTTTACACGAAAACTGTTATTTTGCTGCTAATATCCTGCTCGGTCAACCTTTTACTGGCCTATAACATTGATATTTGTGTTCGGCAATGTGTTACGAGTTCAACAGTACCCCCATGTTGCATTTTTATTTACTTTTTGGAAAGTTACACGATCAAATGTAGAGTTTGCCAGATTGGTTTTCTGGGCCTAGGTTGAATTTGAGAGGGTATGGCAGCCCAGGTTTGAGAAGTACCCCATCATGGCATATCATTTTGAGAAGTAGACAACCCAGAGTGTTGAAAATGGGGTATGTCCAGTTTTGTATTGTAGCCACTTGGTCACAAACCCTGGCCACACTTAGTTTTCAAGATTGTGTTTTGCATTTGTTTTACACGAAAACTGTTATTTTGCTGCTAATATCCTGCTCGGTCAACTTTTACTGGCCTATAACATTGATATTTGTGTTCGGCAATGTGTTACGAGTTCAACAGTACCCCCATGTTGCATTTTTATTTACTTTTTGGAAAGTTACACGGTCAAATGTAGAGTTTGCCCATTTCAGGTTTTACAACTTGAAATTTGCCAGATTGGTTTGCTGGGCCTAGGTTGAATTTGAGAGGGTATGGCAGCCCAGGTATGAAAAGTACCCCAACATGGCATATCATTTTGAGAAGTAGACAACCCAGAGTGTTGAAAATGGGGTATGTCCAGTTTTGTATAGTAGCCACTTGGTCACAAACCCTGGCCACACTTAGTTTTCAAGATTGTGTTTTGCATTTGTTTTACACGAAAACTGTTATTTTGCTGCTAATATCCTGCTCGGTCAACCTTTTACTGGCCTATAACATTGATATTTGTGTTCAGCAATGTGTTACGAATTCAACGGTACCCCACATGTAGCATTTTTATTTAGTTTTTTGGTAATTTGACAAGTGATTTTCAGGATTTATGTCGACTTTGAGAGAACATGGCACGCCAAGAAAGAATATTGCTCCAAAGATGACGCGCCAATGATTCTAAATTAGTATTTTGAGTTGTTTGGTGCAGCCACTTTAGAATAGCTGGGCTTAACGTAAACAGGGACAGGCCAAATTCAGGGGATTCCAGAAGTCAGAGTAGTCGTTATAACAAGCCAATGAGTCGGTACAGGCAGCAAACAAGAGTAGTCGGTATAACAAGCCAATGAGTCGGTACAGGCAGCAAACAAGAGTAGTCGGTATAACAAGCCAATGAGTCGGTACAGGCAGCAAACAAAGAGTAGTCGGTATATACAAGCCAATGAGTCGGTACAGGCAGCAAACAAAGAGTAGTCGGTATAACAAGCCAATGAGTCGGTACAGGCAGCAAACAAAGGGTAGTCGGTAATAACAAGCCAATGAGTCGGTACAGGCAGCAAACAAAGAGTAGTCGGTATAACAAGCCAATGAGTCGGTACAGGCAGCAAACAAAGAGTAGTCGGTATAACAAGCCAATGAGTCGGTACAGGCAGCAAACAAAGAGTAGTCGGTATAACAAGCCAATGAGTCGGTACAGGCAGCAAACAAAGGGTAGTCGGTATAACAAGCCAATGAGTCGGTACAGGCAGCAAAGGGTAATCGGGACAAAGCAGAAAAGGGGATTTAGTAATTTAGCTCGGTATGATAAATTTTGAAGCACTCGGTTATGCAGAGGCCAGGTAGAGTTGGGCAGGTAGGGCAATAATAACTAGAATCCTTTCGGATTCCTTTCTTGCGGCAGACACGACACTTTTTCTGGGGGGACTTTTTACAGCGGGTGGGAGGGACTCGGGAAGGAAAGTGTCTGCCGCTTAATCTTTGGAGATCTCCTGATTCCAAAGCGGATGTAACGGGGGCCGGGGTTGGGATAAGTTGGGATATGATCTCAAGCATGAATTCTAGGAAGGAATATGGCTTTTGTACTGCTGCCTGCTTGTAGAGCACGTACGCATTGAAAATTGCTATCTCGGTCAAATAGATGGCAATCTTCTTGTACCATGCCCTAGTCTTTCGGTTCACCAGATAAGGCTGTATACATTGATCAGCCAAGTCTACTCCCCCCATAAACTTGCTGTAATCTACAATGCACTTCGGCTTTTCCAGTGGCTCAGTCCTCCCTCTCACAGGCACTGGCACTGTACTTTCGTCATGCACTGTAGATAGCATGTATACATCCTTCTTATCGGTGAACCGAAGGGCTAGCACTTCTTCCTGACGTAGAGATGAAGAGGAGCCTCTACTTTTTTTGCCTGCTGTCAGGATTTGGGGAAAACCTCTGCGATTCTTCCGCACTGTGCCACACGCAAGGGTCTCAAAACAATATAAATTTTTAAATAGGTCGATACTGGTGTAATAGTTATCGACCCATAAATGATAGCCCTTGTTGAATAGGGGATAGACCAGATCCCACACAATTTTTCCACTGGTGCCAATACAATCGGGGCGTCCTGGGGGGTCAAGGTGGCTATCTTTCCCTTCGTATATTCTAAACGCCCAGGTGTAGCCTGTTGTGGACTCACACAATTTATAAAATTTGACGCCATACCGGGATCGCTTGCTTGGGATATACTGCTTGAAGAGCAGTCTGCCTTTGAATTTCATAAGGGACTCGTCTACAGATATATTTTGGTCGGGAACATAATTATCGGTGAATTTGGCAGATATAAGACTGATAAGGGGCCGAATTTTATAGAGGCGGTCATGCATTGGGTCGTTTCTTGGTGGGCACAGTGCGTTGTCATTAAAATGGAGGAATCGCATGAGATTTTCGTATCTCTCCCTCTTCATAACCCTTGGGAATAGTGGGGTAGCCAGGATGGGGTTTTTGTGCCAGTAAGACCGGATACTTGGCTTCTTCACTATTCCCATTACGAGGGTTAGAGCCCAAATTTTTTTTAACTCTATCACATCCGTTGGGTGCCACTTGTTACGTCTGTGGCGATGTGAATCCGGATGCGCATCAAGATACTGGTTGGCAAACAGGTTGGTTTGCTCAACCACCATCTCGAATACGTCGTCCGACATAAACAGGTTAAAAAAGCTCACTGGCTCACAGTCCTCTACCCTTACTGTGATGCCAGGAGTCGCTAGAAATGGGGGTATTTCTGGGGCAGCCATATTTGGGGGTACCCAAATGCTCTCGTGGGGGGTCACCATCACTGGGGGGTTCACTAAGGGGCCCTATATCAGAGGCTGTGAGGGTGTCACTGTCGGCGAGAGCGTCTCTCTCAGAGGCGGCCAGGATCTCATATGCCTCTTCTGGGGAATAAAAGCGGGAGGACATTTTTATGGGAGGTCGGGGAACTGATGGGGTCAAGTACACAAATAAAATATTAGAACACCTAAACTAAGCCCTTCCGGTCCTTGTAGTGGCCGGTACTTCTATCTATCTAGACAAGGGTAGTCAGGAATGCCACGGGGTCGTATGCCAATACGGGTAGTCAGAAATGCCAGGGGTCGTATGCCAATGCGGGTAGTCAGAAATGCCAGGGGTCGTATGCCAATGTGGGTAGTCAGAAATGCCAGGGGTTGTATGCCAATGCGGGTAGTCAGAAATGCCAGGGGTCGTATGCCAATGCGGGTAGTCAGAAATGCCAGGGGGTCGTATGCCAATGCGGGTAGTCAGAAATGCCAAAGGGTCGTATGCCAATGCGGGTTCTCAATCAGGGGTACACTGCAGGCCAGGGGGTACAGTGCCTGGGTTTTTTTTCAGGTTTTTTTCCAGTCAGGTTTTTTTTCAGCCAGGGGGTACTGTGCCAGGAGGGTACAGTGCCAGCCAGGAGAGTACAGTGCCAGCCAGGAGGTACTGTACCTCGTTTTTTTTTTTTCATTTTTTTTTTTTTTTTCAGCCAGGGGGTACTGTGCCTGGGGATTTTTTTTTTCAGCCAGGGGGTACTGTGCCTGGGTTTTTTTTCAGCCAGGGGGTACTGTGCCAGGAGGGTACAGTGCCAGTAGGTAGTGCCTGGGGGGTACAGTGCCTGGGGGGTACAGTGCCAGTAGGTGCCTGGGGGGTACAGTGCCAGGTGGGTACAGTGCCAGTGGGGGTACAGTGCCAGGTGGGGTACAGTGCCAGGTGGGGTACAGTGCCAGGTGGGATACACTGCCAGGTGGGGTACACTGCCAGGTGGGGTACAGTGCCAGGTGGGGTACACTGCCAGGTGGGGTACACTGCCAGGTGGGGTACAGTGCCAGGTGGGGTACACTGCTAGGTGGGGTACAGTGCCAGGTGGGGTAAAGCCAGGTGGGGTACACTGCCAGGTGGGGTACACTGCCAGGTTGGGTACACTGCCTGGGGTGTGGGGTACAGTGCCTGGGGTGTGGGGTACAGTGCCTGGGGTTTTTAGGTAGTGCCTGGGGTTTTTTCTCTCTCTGCTCCTCTCTGCTCTGTCTCTCTCTCTCTGCTCCTCAGATCGCAATGAGGAGCAGGAGAAAGGGGCAGAGACAATGTCTCAGCCAATGCAACATCATTGGCTGAGACATTCTGACAGTTGCAGAGGTGACAGCTTGTCACCGCTGCAACTGTCAGCTCCAGGCGCCGGATTGGCTGCCTTGCCGATTCCACGAGGGAAACGGCCCGCCTCATTTCCCAGAATGCCGATCGCCAGCTGGGAGGGTCTGCCCGGGTGTCAGGCAGACCCCCAGCCAGTGATCGGCATTGTGGGAAGGGAGGCGGGCCGTTTTTCGGCCCGCAGGGGCTCCAAACGCCGCGGGGCGTACCATGCCGTCCTGCGGCATTAAAGCCCACGTGGTGCAGGACGGCATGGTACGCCCTGCATCCTTAAGGGGTTAAACAGGTTTATGTTTTCACTCATGTTACTCTAGTGTTTAGTTCTCTTATATCTTTCTGCCTATAGTTTCCCAGGTCCTTGGTTGTTCATCTGTTTATTTATTTAGTTCAGGTTTATGGTTTTATTCTAGTGCTCAGGTTTTTTGTTTCATTGTGGTGTTCTGGTCCCTTGCTGTACATAGTACTGTTGTAAATAAATCCCTTGTTTTGTTTATACTTCTATGGGTCATGTCTGTTAACTGCTCAAGTAGCTCACACCCCTTCTGTGCCATGTCGGGTCAGGCCCACCGTCACAATAAGAACCTTTCGGCCCATCTAGTCTCCCCAATTACATGGATACTTTACCTGGATTTATCTTTTGTTTAGGATAGCCTTATGCCTATCCCATGCCTGCTTAAATTCAATCACTGTTTTGGCCTCAACCACTTCTACTGGAAGGCTGTTCCATGTATCCACCACCCTCTCAGTAAAATAATGCTTCCTGATGATGTTACTTTTAAAACTTTGCCCCTCTAATCTAAGACTAGATTTACTACTTTGTTTCCTTTTAAATATACTCCCTTCCTCTATCTTGTGGATTCCCTTTACGTTTTTAAATGTTTCTATCATATCTCCTCTGTCTAGTCTTTTTCCCAAGCTATACATGTTAAGATCATTAAGCCTTTCCTGGTAACTTTTCTCCTTCAAGCCGTACACCATTTTAGTAGCCCTTCTCTGAACTCTCTCTAAGGTGTCTATATCCTTCTGGAGATACGGTATCCAGTACTGCACACAGTACTCCAAGTGAGGTCTCACCAGTGCTCTGTACAGTGGCATGAGCACTTACCTCTCCCTACACAACCAAGCATTCTGCTAGCATTTCCTGCTGCTCTATTACATTGACTACTTACCCTTAGATCCTCTGCAATAATAACCCCTAAATCCCTTTCCTCAGATGTTGAGGAACATGCTGTCAACTATATATGGGACTCTTTTAGATGCATCTACCCCCTCTCTCCCCTCATATGCTCAGCGGTGGAGTAGGGATTTAGGAGACTTAATCTCAGAAGATAACTGGGTCTCAATTTTCCAAATAGCAACACATGCATCGCGAAACTTACATATTCAGCTACCCCATTATAAATTCTTATCACGGTGGTACCTCACTCCATCTAGACTGCACAAGATTTAGCCGACATCAGATGACTTATGCTGGCGATGCCGGAAATCAGCAGGTACTTTTCTACATATCTGGTGGGACTGCGCACACATTCGCCCCTACTCGTCCACTATATTCGAGGAAATCAATAAAATCACTGATATGGAACTCCTCCCATCTCCCCAAGTAGCTTTATTCCATTTGGTATCGTTTTCCCCCCTTATCTATAGAAAATCCATGGCCATTCAAGCTTTTTAACGTAGCTAAATTTCTGATTCCTAGACACTGGATTCAGATCCCAATCCTCACGGAATGGATAGCGGCAGTAGATGCTATCCGAGACATGGAGGAGATGTTCTTCTCCATGGATAATAATTATGAAAAATATTTCACTACATGGTATTGGTGGACTGATTATATGTCTAAACGAACGCGTTAACTATTCTTTAGTGTTAACGGGGAACAGACCTTTAAGGTTGGGGTCAGACTAACGCATTTTTAGCGTGCGTTTAGGCGCACTTAATCACGGCCGCAGTAGCAGCAAATGATGGGCAATGACAGCCAATATACGAAGTACGGCCGCACGAAAGTACGGCCTCATGAAAGTCCGGCCGCGCAACACAAGTGGAAAACGAACAAATTTTTTCGAGAACGCAGAATCGCAAATAATGATGTACAGAGTGCGCTGCAGCGGCATAGCGGCATGTGTGTGATTAGGAGATGTCAGACGCTGCTAATGTCCAGCCTACATAACGTCCAGATGCAAAAAGTGTTTTATTGACGATCCATAAAGAATCACGCCCGAAAATGCGCATCGTATGACCGTTTTCGCGCATTCTGTGAAAAAATACGTCAATGCGTTCGGACGCACTTTTTGATGGTCGCTGCGAATAATGCGTTCGTTTGACCCTAGCCTAAGTCACTCGTGAAATTCTGTCCAAGTTTTATTTCTGTCCTAGCTTGATGACCTGACCTAATAACCTTACTACGTATGAACATTTTGGAACACTCTTTCTGTATTCATACCAATATTGTTTAAAGTAATATGTGACACAAGCTTTGTCGATTGTATTATGCGTTAATATACACTTTTGATATATACAGTTGTGTTCAAAATTATTCAACCCCCACTGAAATTGAGTGTTTTGGCCAGTTTGACATTGATTTTGATCATTCAGTCATCTTGCTTACAATTAAATCAAAGAGGCACGTGTAGGTCAGACAAATATAACATAACATTTATAATGAAATAACCACAAATGTCTTTTCTGTGCTCACATCCTTATCAGTTTTATTCAACCCCCAAGTGACATTCAGTCTTAGTACTTATTACAACATCCTTTTACGGTTATAACAGCTTTTAAATGTGAAGTATAGCTTGACACAAGTGTCTTGCAGCGATCTACGGGTATCTTCGCCCATTCGTCACGGGCAAAAGCCTCCAGTTCAGTCACATTCTTAGGCTTGCGCACTGCAACTGCTTTCTTTAAGTCCCACCAGAGGTTCTCAATCGGCTTTAAGTCAGGTGACTGCGATAGCCACTCCAAAATGTTCCAGCCTTTAATCTGCAACCATGCTCTAGTGGACTTGGAGGTATGCTTGGGATCATTGTCCTGTTGAAAGGTCCAACAGCTCCCAAGCCTCAGGTTTGTGACGGACTGCATCACAATGTCATTCAATATCTCCTGGTACTGAAGAGAATTCATGGTACCTTGCACACGCTGAAGCTTCCCTGTACCTGCAGAAGCAAAACAGCTCCAAAGCATGAATGACCCCCCGCCATGCTTCACAGTAGGCAAGGTGTTCTTTTCTTCATAGGCCTTGTTCTTCCTCCTCCAAACATAGCGTTGATCCATGGGCCCAAACAGTTCTAATTTTGTTTCATCAGTCCACAGAACACTATCCCAAAACTTCTGTGGTTTGTCCACATGACTTTTGGCATACTGCAGTTGACTCTTCTTATTCTTTGGAGACAGCAAGGGGGTGCACCTGGGAGTTCTGGCATGGAGGCCTTCATTTCGCAGTGTGCGCCGTATTGTCTGAGCTGAAACTTCAGTACCCACATCTGACAAATCTTTTCCCAGTTCCTCAGCAGTCACACGGGGACTTTTCTCCACTCTACGCTTCAGGTAGCACACAGCAGTCGAAGTCAGCATCTTCTTTCTGCCACGACCAGGTAGCGTTTCAACAGTGCTCTTTGCCTTGAATTTGCGAATGATGCTTCCTATGGTCTCTCTTGGTATGTTTAACATCTTTGCAATCTTCTTATAGCCATTGCCCTTCCTGTGAAGAGTAATCACCTCTTCTCTTGTCTTCCTGGACCATTCTCTTGACTTTACCATGTTTGTAACCACACCAGTAAATGTCTAGAAGGAGCTGAGTATCACAGTCATTTTAAAGCTGCCTAATTGGTGCTTATTATGCTTTATTGCTGCTCCATGACATCCATAGGTGTTTTCAATACCTGATTGAAAACACTTGAATGAACCTCTGTTCTTCAGAGTGGTAGTCTTTAAGGGGTTGAATAATTGTGTCAATGAAGAATTCACAAAAGAAACATTTACTACTGTATTACAAAACCAATTGATGTCATTTTAGTTGCATATGGTTCTTTAAAAAGTCCTTGTAGGATTTCATTCTGAATACAATTACAAATGTACACTAAATTCCCTAAAACCCTTTACAGCATTGGGGGTTGAATAATTTTGAACACAACTGTATTTGTAGTTCTTTAGTATGACCATTTTTTCAATTTTCTCACGTTGATATTGTTTTGGAATGTTATTTTAAACAGTGATGTATATACCTGTGAAAATCAATAAAAACATATTATTAAAACATTTTGTCCTTCAAAAATGCTGGACGTATAAATGCAGTCCGTCTGACCACGTTCCATCACTCACACACAGATTAACAGAATTGGTGGCACACTCTGCACGTCCGTTCTAGCAGTATTACGTTCTTGCCTAACAACGGTCCATTTGCCGCGTCCGTCATGCATCCGCACTTCTGTGTGGACGTACTTCGTGTGTGGGGCTCCATTTACCACAATTGTATGCTATCACGGACATACTGATGTGCGGCAACACGGACGTGAACACTGCTCTCATCTGACACGAGCCTAAATAGGAAATTCACCATATTTTTGGCGAGATGAATTCCCCGAAATGTGACGAAAAGCAGAGGATCTAGAGATGATTAGACCCTTTAGATTCTAACTTCCATAATTACCCCTAAAATGCCAGAAACCCAGGGAAATACAATAAAAATAAAACAATGTGGCATTTAGCTACCCCTTAACCCCTAAAATGCCATTAATCAAGGGAAAACATGAAATGAATACATTGTGAGGCATGTAGCCTACCCATCAACCCCTAAAATGCCATTAACCCCTTAACGCCGCAGGACGTACATTTACGTCCTGCATTAGGCGGGCTTTGACGCCGCAGGACGTAAATGTACGTCCTCGGCGTTTACAGCCCCCCTCGCTTAATACTTACCTCCTCCGGTCGCTCCCACGCTGCTCTGACTCCCGCGGAGTCAGATCAGTGTGATCCCTCCTCCGGTGCTGTGACGTCATCGCGCCGGTGGCGCGATGACGTCAGTTTCAGGCGTCCCCCCCGCCGGAGCAGGGGAAGCGCCTGGAGGGGAGGGGAGGGATCCTTTGGATCCCTCTATCTCCCGATAGCCTGGTCCCCGGCGGCTGTGGCCAGCATCGCTGGAAGGGTCACAGCCTGACCTTTCCAGCGATGTATGGAGGGTTAACCCCTTAGTTGCCAGGTCGCGACCGGGCACTAATTTGTGCCCGATCGCGGCCTATTTCCGGTGGGGGCCGCCATCTTGGATGGCAGCCCCCACCTTTGGGTCACCCCCCGGTCAACTGACTCATCGCGCCATGCGCGATGATGTCAGTTAACCGGAACCCCCTAGCTGCAAAGGGATTTCCTATGGAAATCCCTTGCAGGAGATAGGGGGGTTCTTTGAACCCCTTTATCTCCTGATCGGTGGCAGCTAGGGGGTCATGGCTGATATTGCTGGAAAGGCCAGAGCATGGCCTTTCCAATGATATCAAACATTACCATGGTAAAAGTAAAAATAAAAGTGTAAAAAAAAGTAAAAATAAAAGTGTAAAAAAAAGTAAAAATAAAAATAATAAAAAAATAATAAATATAATAATAAAAAAAAAAATTGTTTTTTTTAATGCAGCACTATTGTTCACATTTCAATTATAATGTGAACAATGATGCTTCACTAATGATTTTTTTTTGGGGGGGGTTTAGCTAAAATCACGCAATTTCTCCCCAAAAAAAAAATGGGTTCCCCGTTCTAATTTTTTTAACAAATCTACCCAATAGAATATGACCGCAGAGCCTCGGATAATAAAATTTAAAAAAAAAACACTTTACACACTGTGGAAGATTGAAATTTTATTGAAAATTCACATTTTTTTACATTTTTTGTTATAGCATTTTGGCAGGGCATGACATATACATATAATAATGATATATTATTAATCTGCCGAGTCTGACGGAAAGAACGATATATAATTTGTCTGGGTGTTATAAGAATACTTGACTTAAAAATGGTCAAAATGAGCTCAGCAAACTTCTACTCCCGAAACAGCGCCGAAGTTGTAAAATTACTCCCGTCCTTAAGGGGTTAATAAAGGAAAAAACAAATGTATTATTTCTTTATTTATTTATTTATAAATAAAGGATTTTACCAGGAAGGATACATTGAGATTTCTCTCGTTTTCAAGTATGTCCTGGGTTCAAGAACATGGTTACAGAAATACAAAGTAGTAAAATGCAAGACATTAACACAAAACAAATATACAGATTAACAGAAAATAAATATGTAGGAAATATAGTCACTATGTTACATGTTTACAGGTGCATTCCTTATTGAGGTATGTTAATAGGGAGCTCTTAAGGGAGTTTAGACTGGGGGAAGAATTGATGGCTTCTGGGAGGTTATTCCATAATTGTAGTGCTCTGCAGGAATATGAGGATCGAGACACTTTCTTTTTGTATTGTGGTATCGCAAGTAAGGTGCCGGTCCTGGATCGCAGGTTATAGGATGAGGGAACTGCTAAGTGAAGCAGCCTATTCAGGTAGTGTGGTAGCTTCCCAGAAAAGCTCTTAAACACCAGGTTGGAAAGGTGAAGAGTACGTCTAAATTCCAGCAACGGACAGTTTAGTTCTTTTAACATGTCACAATGGTGGGTCATGTAGCTACATTGTAGCACAAAGCGACAGAATGAGTTATACAATGTAGTAAGTTTCTGGAGGTGCGTTTGCGGGCGGCTGCATACACTACATCTCCGTATTCAATAGCTGGCATAAGCATTTGTTGTACAAACTGCTTTCTTACCGCAGGGCTCAGGCAGGATTTGTTTCTGTACAGGGCACATAGTTTGGGGTAAAGTTTAGATGAAAGTTTTTTGATGTGGGGGCCAAAGGATAGATTTGGGTCTAACCACATACCTAGATATTTGAGAGAAGTGACTGTGGTCAACGTGCCATTTCATTTTGTCCTGACACATAGATGGGGTGTTTGCAATTTGTGTAGTTTAGGTGCTGTTCCAAAGAGCATTGTAACAGTTTTGTCAGCATTTAGAAAAAGTTTGTTATCTTTGATCCACTTTTCTACCTCTGTGAATTGGTCTTGCCGCACGGCCTCCAGCTGTGGGAGGATCTGGTTTGCTGGTATAGATTACAGTGTCGTCTGCATACATGTGTACAGTTGAGGCTTTGTAGACATTGGGCAGATCATTTATAAATATTGTGAATAGCAGGGGGCCAAGTATCGAGCCTTGGGGTACACCGCACGTGACTGGGAGGGAAGTGCTGTCAGAAATGGACACATATTGCGACCGATCAGACACCTATGATTGAAACCAGGTTAGCGTGCGATCACCAATACCAGAGTTTTTAAGTTTTTGTAATAAGATGCCATGGTCTACTGTGTCAAAGGCCTTGGCAAAATCAAGGAAGATGGCTCCAGTTAGGTTTCCTTGTTGCATACCAGCCTGGATATCATTGGAAACCTTTAAAAGGGCAGTTGTGGTTGAATGATTTGGACGGAAGCCGGATTGATCTGGGGTTAAATAGTTCCAATACTGATAGTATTCGCGTAATTGAGTGTAAACACATTTTTCCAGAATTTTTGACATTACAGGAACCAATGACAGGGCCGTAGGAAGGGCGAGGCCAGTGAGGCACTCGCCTCGGGCGCAGTTGTGATGAGGCGCAGCCAGGGTTGCTTGGTTTTGGGGCCGCTGGGCTGAACGGCCGTTTCAGAATCAAAGTAGTTTCAAACACTTTTTTTTTTCTTCAATCGGCTGCCAGTAACGTACTGCGGGGGGTGGAGCTATGGCCCCTGGTGGCTGACAAGCTGAGAGGGGTGTGTTTATGGCCGGGTGTCTCCGCGCAGCCTCAGATCAAAGCAGGAAGCCACCTGCTCTAGTGCGTGCATGGCTGGCTTTTACCATGTGCGAAGAGTACTGGCCTCGTGTTCTTAGCAGCCCCGTGTTCTCAGCAGCCCCGCTCAGCAAGTTGTTGGCCAGTATGTGAATAACACAGGCAGTGAGAGGGAGCTTGTGTTTCCAGTCAATTAATCTACCAGAGGTGAAAGCAGCTCCTGCTGCAGCTGAGTGAGCTCTCCCTCCCCCCCTCTTGGCATTCCTCGGCAGTGAGGGACAGAGATCCAGGAGCAGATAACGACACATCGAAGCAGGTCTGTCCACCCCCCCCCCCCCAATCTCAGACTTGAGTGTTAAAAAGAAAAAAAACTTTTTTATTCCTTTTAAAATGCTGGGAAATCCAGGCGGATCAAAACCACATCCCTGCTGTAGCTGTATTTATCAGCAGGGATGTGTTTAACAGCCAAATGCTCTCGTTTAGACAGGCTTAGATCCATCTTTAAAAAATATCAATTTCACGATATTTGCTTTTCTTTATGCAGAAATGAGAAACCATGTCTGCAGTACCAAGAAACAGATTCTCCCCCTCCCCATGACGTTCAATGGTTTGCGCTGGCAATGAAAGGGTTAAATGCCAGCAGCTATGTTAATAAAAAAAAAAGCGATGCATGTAACTAAATTATTATGCTCATAATTTAAAATCATTCTAAAAGGGGTTATTCATAGAGCACTCTAATTTCAACAGAATTTCAGTGCTCTCTCCTTCAACAAACCTCAATTTGCTGAACCTGCGGTGAATTCACCATTCACCACAGGGTCGCAGAAGGGAGCCACTGACTGGACGCCGCCGAAAGACCCACCAATCAGACCAATGAATGTAGCTGGAAAAAGCCAAACAGCAGCCGAACAGGGGTAAGAAAAAAAAACCCGCAACTTTTAAAGGGCATTTAAAACTAAATTAAAGCATGGAAATAATATATAAGATCCTATGGATAATAATGAAAAGTTCTGTTACAGAATTTAAAAAAAAAAAAAGCCAGGTAAACAAATCTTAATCAAAAATTTTGCTGGAAAAATCCTGAAAAATGCCTAACAAATTCTAAATAGACTTTTTTGCTGCAGATTAATAAACGGTTTATTAGATATTGGATTAAAACGGGAATGTTTGTAACATTGAAGCCTATGGGATTCGCCTGAATAAACCTGTCGAATGAAAACACCGAACAGCAGTGTGTTCAGTGTGAATAGATTAACCATTGCTTCTCTATGGGGCATTTCACTGCCGTATTTTGCTGCTTTTTGAATAGCCGAATGGCCACAAAATTGCACTGTTTGGTGCAATTCGGTGGCCCATTCAGCAGTCTTTGGCTAACCCCAAGACAAAAAAGTGTAATATCGAGGACCTGGAGATAGTGATGAAACTGGGACATGAAGTGGGCTGCTAATAGGAGGCATGGAGGGGGTTGATTTATTGTATGGAGAACAGGGGTGATTTAAGATATTGAAGTATGTGAAGATCTGCCAATGTGTGTGTGTCTTTGTAGGTCTTTGTAGCGGTTACTGTGTGGCTATCAGTTTGAGTGTGTGTGCATGTGTGTTACACTCAAATAATAACCCCCATCCTACTCCATGAACTATAAGCTCCCTCACACTTAACCACTCGTTTCTCACTCGGTTACACTCAACCCAGGACCATAAAGTATTGTTACCAGGTCAGCCATGTTTTCTGGACATACATTATTATTTCATGCAGAGGGGGAGCACAGGGGAAAGTGCTGCCCTGCAACATGTATAATTCATATGCCTATTTAAAAATAACGTGGGGGGGGGGGCACAATTTTCTGTTCTTGCCTCGGGTGCAAAAGGAGCTAGCTACGGCTCTGACCAATGATATTGGACGGTAGTTGGATACCAAAGTATTTTCTCCACTTTTATGGATAGGTACCACTCTCGCAGTCTTCCAGAGTTTGGGTATATATCCAGTTGCCAGTGATTCATTGATTAGGGTTGCGACAGGTTTTGCAATTGCCGGCGTGCTGATTTTCAGCAGCATTGCTGGGATTTGGTCAGGTCCTGACTGGTGTTTCATATTTTGTTTACAGAGAAGTTTAGTAATGGCACTGACAGGCACCGGTCTAAAACGGAAATTCCCTTTGATACAGGGTTTTTGTATAGTTGGAAGGATCTGACATGTATGCTGCCTTTCTGAATGTGTTTCAATTGCTAGCTTAGCAATCAGGGTGTTGGCGCATCCAACAAAATAGTTATTAAAGTAATTTGCTACATCTAGGGGGTGTTGCAGGGTTTGGTTGTTTTCTTTGACAGCAGCTGGTTGGGAGTGGACAGGGGGCGATTGTATGTTATTTATGATTTTCCAAAAAGTTATCGGGTTTGATATGTTATTGTTTCGATTTTCATTGAAGGATTGGGCTTTGTTTGCTTTGTGCATGCATTCCGCTATTTTCGGTATTCACAATGATCGTTCATGGATCCAGTACTCTTGAAATCTGATGAGAGTGAATCTCTAAGCTGGTACATGTGTGTGAGGTCAGCTGTAACCCAGGGGAGATGTGCTCCTTTGACTCGCACTTTACGCAGCGGGGCATGGGCATTCCAGACTTGCAGGAGCTCTGACTGAAAGTATTCAATTGCACAGTCCAGGTCTGGGATTAGGTTTAGCCTGTACCACGTGAGCCGTTTGAGATCATTTAGGAAGGTTTCAAGATTACATTTCTTGAAGGACCTGGTGATTATTACCTTTGGGGGAGATTTTGTGGCCTTTATTTTGCGCACACAGTACACTAGACAGTGTTCACTGAAGCGATTAGCGAGAACGCCTGCCTCCTGTATTCTATCAGGTTATGAGGAGAGAATCCAGTCCAGCAAGGTATCGTTAAGGCTTTTCATATTAATGCGAGTGGGGGAGGAGATTAATTGTGTTAACTGGAAAGCCTTAAACTGGGAGCAGTGTTTATTGTCTTTTGGATTCAGCCAGTCAACATTAAAATCGCCGAGGACCAATAGTTCACTTTTTTGGTTTTGAGCTACCAAATTACTAACGATTTGGGTTATGTCAGAAAGGGATTGCACTGGGGAGCTCGGTGGGCGGTAGAATCCAGCAACAATAATTGGTTTACTGAAAGGGATCTCAATAATACCAGAAAGGGAATCAAAAGTGGCTGGGGAGCTAGAGTTTTGCAGAGGGGTGAACTTTGTGGACTCGTCAACATAAATAACAATTCCTCCTCTCTTTTCTCTGTCCTTTCTATAACATGAATACCCTTGTATTGATATGGCAGAGTCTGGTACTTTAGGGGTTAGCCATGATTCTGTCAGCACAATGACTTTAGGTTTGTAATGGAGGCACCAAGCTTTAAGCTCGTCCAGTTTAGGGAGTAAGTTGTGGATGTTACAGTGCACAAAGGAGAGGCCTTTTTTAGTGGGGAGACTAAATGTGGTGTCATCTGTTGGACCAGGGTTGGATTCAATATCATTTGCCAGGGCAAGCAGCAGAATAAATAAGAAAATGTACCATTTATTACCACTCTCTGTACCCTATCTCTTATCCAGTTTTCTATCCAAGAACATGTATTTTCATCTAGACCAATTTTTCTTAATTTAAATTGTAACTTCTTGTTTGGAACTGTGTCGAAAGCTTTGGCAAAATCCAAGTGCGACCATCCACTGCGACCATCTGATCTATACTTCTACTTTCTTCCTCATAGAACGCAATTGGGTTAGTCTGACATGATCTGTGTTTCTTAAACACATGCTGATTTTTGCCAATTACATTATGTCACGACCTCTATGCGCGCTGCTGCGAAAGACGCTGGGTTAAGCCACCAACTATCTGTCTCTGCACCCTCGCAACAGGGACGCAGAGCGCAATACAATGATCCCAGGATTGCAACGCAGTACAAGTCTTCTCTTGAAGCGGGTAATTACTACGTCTCCCACAATCCCTGGGCTCACTTTCCTATTCTATTGGTTACGCTGCCACCAGTCCTCATGGACACTACGCGCGTTGCAGCGAGAGACGCAGGGCTAAGCAACCGCACTGTCCCTATCCCCGCCGTCCCCCAGCAACCGCAGCGCACACTTTCATATCTACCCAAGCTTAAAACAATCAGCAATTACTCTAATCTCTTAGCGTGGATCTCATCAGCCAGAAGCAGATCTTAATAAGGAATATTTATTATGATATAGAAAAATCACAGTGCATTGTTACAGGAAAAATTATAGCTAGAATAAATCAATTAAGTACACACTACACAGCAAATTAAAGAAAAGGATTAACACAGAACATTACTTACGAACCATAAGCTAGTGTCAGTGATAGGGAGGCTCTATTAAGAGCTGGCAATATTTCCTCAATTGACCTCCAAGGAAATAGTCCCGAGCCATGCTTGATTCAGACTATATATAGGGCTGCCTTTTTTCTAAGTTCAGTCTCCTAGCTGGCATAGCCTTTGCCTACAATCCTCAGAATTTCCCTCTCCGGAGCATGCTCAGTACGCTTCGTCATTTAATCTTTAATTGCCCAAAGGTGTCCATCTTCCCCCCAGACCCCCCTTAGGGATCAAGGATGTGCTTCCTATCTTTGAAGATAGGGCCTAAATCTTGGTGCCGGGCTGGCTCCCAAGTTACGACTAACAGGCTACACGACATGTCAGTTCACAAAGACATTCCATTTTACAGCCACGTGTTATATCCTCCCCCCAGGGGAGAAAGCTAACCATTTTAATTACATTTTAGCACCCACTCCCAACAGCTGTGGACACAGAGACACACTCCCCAAATGGTCAGACACAAATATGAATATGACTCTATATGGAGGAGATATGTATATACAGGCACATAGACACATATACACAGGCAGACCCTTATATAGATAGAAATATAGATCTAATCTGTCCCATCTCTAATCTGCTACACATTATACCTCCCAATACATTCCTGAATATTATCCCTTAGTAACCCCTCAAATACTTTCCCAGCCACAGATGTTAAGCTCACAGGTCTATAATTCCCAGGCACAAATTTTAAACCTTTCTTAAACAGACTGGACTGTAAACTTGAATGGTTATGCATTGTTTAGAAGGGATAGATAACATAAGTATGTTTGTGTCACGTTCCCACGTTCCAACCCTGTCTCCCTGCCCTCTGTATTCCTTATGTCTGTGTTTCCATGTGTTTCCCTGTGCTGCTTTCCCTGACATGCAGCTCAGGGGTTAAGTTCATGGCTCGTTGAGCTTCTGTTGGTGATTATGGGCTGATTACTCCCCTATATAAAGCCATGGGTCCATATCACCATGCTCTTGCATCCTGGTTCACTTCAGCCACAGATTTGTTCCTGAGAGCTCCCTGTTTTCCATCCTAGTTCTATCTCAGTGTTTCCCCCTTGTCTGAGTTCTAGGTTTCTGATTGACTTCCTGGTATTGACCCTCTGGCCTGGCTGACGGATTTTCTCTGGTGCTATATCCCCGCTTTGGCTCAAGGTATACGTTTTGGTTTTGACCCTGGCTTATTTATTGACCACTCTTCTGGATATCCCTAGCTGTCCTGTGCTTATCGCATTATATGTTGTGTGTCCCTGTAGACCACGGCTTTAGTATATTGAAGTCCTGCCCTGCAAGTTGTTGAGTATATTCTCCTTCAGGTGTCTGTGTTTTCCCAGGACTCTGCACGGCTACAAGGTAACCTTTTTCTATTAGTGCAGATTCAGCCACTCTAAGGACCGATCTATCAGTATAGGGCTCCTTTGGTATTTAGCCGTGCAGAGGTCCCCAGTGTCTACTGTGGTTTATTTACTTTTCCTGATCGTTGTGTCACGCATCTCTGCATATAGCGGCTTTTCCTCTTACCTGGGCCCTACTTGGCACATGCCAGGTACCGCCATTGTGGCTGATCGTGACAGTTTGTATGTAAATCAGGATTTAAAGCCAAATATTACACACCTGGAAAGCGACGAGGGAAACATGGAATCCTTATGGGTAAATATTTCTTTGGGGAATAAACAACTATTGGTTGGCATATGCTATAAACCACCTAATATAGATAATGATGAGGAAGAACTGTTAGAGCAAATTAGGAAGGCTGCACATCGTGGTAGCACTTTAATTATTAGAGATTTTAATTACCCGGACATTAATTTGGATAGTGGGACTAGTAATTCAGCGAAGGGAATCCGGTTTCTGAACCTTGTAAATGATACCTTCATGACACAACTGGTAGAAACACCAACTAGAGAGGATAACTGTCTGGATCTGGTTATAACAAATAATGTGGATCTTTTCTCAAATATTCATGTAAGGGAACAGTTGGGAAACAGTGACCATAATAGTGTGCCTTTTGAAATAAACTCAAAAAAACACATTCATAGGGGGCATGCTAAAACATATAATTTTAAAAAGGCCAACTTTATTAAAATAAAGGAAGCTCTCAATGTCATTGACTGGCAGAAACTCTTTCATGGGATAAACACTGAGGATAAGTGGAATATCTTTAAACTAACACTAGAAAAGTACACGTCACAATATATTCCACTGGTTAATATAAAAGAAACAGACAAAACCAATGTGGCTTTGTAGGAAGGTAACCAAGGAAATGGAAAATAAAAAGCAGGCATTTAAAGCTTTTAAATCTGAGGCATCCTATAAAGCATATAGGGTAGCCAATAAAGCATTTAAACAAGCGATTAGATGGGCTAAATTAGAAAATGAAAAAGAAATAGCCAAAGAGAGCAAGACCAACCCTAAAAGATTCTTTAGGTACATAAATTCTAAAAAACCCAAGAGTGAAAAATCTGAGGCAGGTGTATTGTTAACTGAAGATCAAGATAAGGCAGAAATTTTGAATGATTAATTTTCTTCAGTATTTATCAAAGAGAAACCTAGAACAGGAGACTTGCAATTCATTAATAAAAACTTACTAATAAAAAAGTGACTGGTTGATTCGGGACAAGGTTTTGCAGCAATTAAACAATGTGAATATGAATAAAGCCCCAGGGCCAGATGGAATTCACCCGCGAGTACTGATGGAGCTATGTGTTGAAATATGTAAACCTCTGTTCTTAATCTTTCAAGATTATTTTCTTAAAGGAATCATACCATAGGATTGGAGGAAAGCGGACGTGGTCCCTATATTTAAGGAAGGTTTAAAATTTTGCCTGGGAATTATAGACCTGTGAGCTTAACATCTGCGGCTGGGAAAGTATTTGAGGGGTTACTAAGGGATAATATTCAGGAGTATATTGGGAGGTATAATGTAATTGGCAAAATCAGCATGGTTTTATGAAACACAGATCACGTTCAACTAACCTAATTACGTTCTATGAGGAAGTAAGTAGAAGTATAGATCAGGGGGTCGCAGTGGATGCGATTTACTTGGATGTTACCAAAGCATTCGACACAGTTCCACACAAGAAGTTACTATTTAAATTAAGAAAAATTGGTCTAGATGAAAATACTTGTTCTTGGATAGAAAACTGGATAAAAGATAGGGTACAGGGAGTGCTCATAAATGGTACATTTTCAAGATGGACATCAGTGGTAAGTGGTGTCCCTCAGGAGTCTGTTATAGGGTCAATTCTATTCAATTTATTTATAAATGAACTTGAGATAGGCATCGAAAGTCATGTATCAGTGTTTGCAGATGACACAAAACTAGGAAAAGTAATACAATGTGAACATGATGTTACTTCGCTGCAGAGGGATTTAGATAGATTAGGGGAATGGGCACTTAAATGGCAGATGAAATTTAATGTAGATAAATGCAAAGTTATGCACTTTGGAGTGAAGAACACACAAGCAACTTATACCCTAAATGGTACGGAGTTAGGGAAATCCAAGCAGGAGAAGAATTTGGGAATAATCATAGACATCAAACTAAGTAGCAATGTGCAATGTCAAACAGCAGCAGCCAAGGCCAGCAAGGTATTGGCATGCATTAAAAGGGGAGTTCACTCTCGGGATGAAAACATAATTTTGCCTTCTGTATAAATCAATGGTAAGACTGCACCTTGAATATGCCGTGCAATTTTGGGGATCTGTCTTAAGAAAGGATATTATAGTGCTAGAAAAAGTGCAGAGACGGGCGACTAAATTAATAGGGGGAATAGAAGGTTTAAGTTATGAGGAAAGACTAGCAAGCTTAAACCTGTTTAGTTTAGAAAAACTGCGCCTTAGAGGGGATCTGATAACCTTATATAAATATATACATACTCGCCACCCAGGACATACTTGAAAACGAGAGAAATCTCAATGTATCCTTCCTGGTAAAATCCTTTGTCACAAAAAAATATACGGGGCCATTATAAACCATTGTCTGGAAACCTATTCATTAACAGGACTATACACAGGATACGAGATGTCACCCATTTAGAATGGACGAAAGGAAATTCAGCCTAAGGCATAGGAAGGGTTATTTTACGGTGTGAACAATAAAGCTGTGGAATTCTCTGCCTGTTGAGGTGGTTTGGTCACAGACTTTTAAAAAAATGACTGGATGACTTCCTGCAGACACAGAATATTAAGGGTTATAATGTTTAATATGTGGGTAAGCTTCTTGATCCAAGGAGAAATCTGACTGCCATTCTGGGGTCAAGAAGGATTTTTTTCCCAGTGTGTTGCATATTGGCGAGCGCTTCAGACTGGGTTTTTTGCCTTCTTTTGGATCAACAGCAGTAGGTGATGTGTGAGAGGCTGAACCTGATGGACGCATGTCTTTTTTCAGCCTATGTAACTAAAAAGCTAAAAGAAATATTAAGACTTCGTCCGCTTTTCTCCAATCCTTTGGTACAATTCCTGAAAGAAAAGAATCTTGAAAGATTAAGAACAGAGGTTTACATATTTCAACACATAGCTTCTCCCCGCATCACCTCTTCCCATGATAGACTGCAGGATTTCTCACGCGCAGCCCCCACTCTCTGGAACGCTCTCCCTCGTGCTGTCAGACTTTCCCCTAACTTCTCTTCCTTCAAACGCTCCCTGAAAACATTCCTATTTAGGGAAGCCTACCACCCAACTCACTGACGCAACCATCAATCACTCTCACCTTACAGTCCTCTCCTCCTGTTTCCAACCCCAACCCTCCTAGATTGTGAGTTCCTACGGGAATAGGGCCCTCATCTCCTCCTGTACTGTTTGTCAAATGTTGTTCAATGTATTGTAACCCTGTCTGTACTGTGCTTATTGTACAGCGCTGCGGAATATGCTGGCGCTTTATAAATAAATAATAATAATAATAATAACATAGCTCCCTCAGTACTTGCAGGTGAATTACATCTGGCCCTGGGGCTTTATTCATATTGTTTAATATGCTGCAATCCTTGGTATATACCGTCTCTTTGCCACCACGGAAACATTATTCCAAGAAAAAGTTACTTGTAGGTCAGCGCTTCCTTCATTCTTTTGCGTGCTTCAAAGAGAACCAAATTCACATAGTGCAGGCCACATTAGACAGTGAGCAATATAGGTAGTGAAGTTTGTTACAAAGCTTCGCCCGGTATGATGTTCCTTTGGATCGGTATATGTGATTCCCACCCCCCCCCCCCCATCTTTCCTCACACTATTGCACTCCCCAGGACCAGATTAAGATCTCTATGGGCCTGGAGCTGAAGGTTTTGGTGGGCTTTTTTGGACTTTAGCGAAATGAAAACATATTTTAGGTTTATTTAATAGTGCAGATACGGGTATATCTAACCAGGCAGATACCTTGTGATTAATTCTGATTTCAGTCATTTGCAGCGTGCAGAGTAATTTTTTCACATTTTATCATGCAAACCTTTGTGGTTATATAGGCTATGAAGGCCCCATTCTTGTGCTCAGTAAGAGCTAGATCGTCTGTTATATATCAAATCATTAATCAACAGTCAATTTGGTTCCAGATTGATGTACTGTATATAAGTTCATGTGGTTATCAAATATTGCCACCTGGTACGTTAAAACCAAGGATTATCACTCCCACTGTTAATTTAATTTCATCCAAAAAATTTTATGAGGTAAGAGAAACGAGCATTCCCTAATAACAGGTAACCACCCGTGGCCACTAATACACAGTCATGGCCGAAATTGTTGGCACCCCAGAATTTTTTCCAGAAAATCAAGTATTTCTCACAGAAAAGTATTGCAGTAACACATGTTTTGTTATACACATGTTTATTCCGTTTGTGTGTATTGCAACAAAAGAAAAAAAGGGAGGAAAAAAAGCAAATTGGACATATTGTCACACAAAACTCCAAAAATGGGCTGGACAAAATTCTTGGCACCCTTTCAAAATTGTGGATAAATAAGATTGTTTCAAGTATGTGATGCTCCTGTAAACTCACCTGTGGGCAATATAAAAATCACACCTGAATGCAGATTAAAAGGAGAGAAGTTCACTTAGTCTTTGCATTGTGTGTCTGTGTGTGCCACACTAAGCATGGACAACAGACAGAGGAGAAGAGAACTGTCTAAGGACTTGAGAACCAAAATTGTGGAAAAATGTCAACAATCTCAAGGTTACAAGTCCATCTCCAGAGATCTAGATTTGCCTTTGTCCACAGTGCGCAACATTATCAAGATGTTTGCAACTCATGGCACTGTAGCTAATCTCTCTGGGCATGGACGGAAGAGAAAAATTGATGAAAGGTTGCAACGCAGGATAGTGCGGATGGTGGATAAGCAGCCCCAAACAAGTTCCAAAGATATTCCAGCTGTCAGCGCGAACTATCCGTCGACATTTAAATTAAATGAAACGCTATGGCAGGAGATCCAGGAGGACCCCACTGCTGACACAGAGACATAAAAAAGCAAGACTACAGCTTGCCAAAAGGTACTTGAGAAAGCCAAAATCCTTCTGGGAAAACGTCTTGTGGACAGATGAGACCAAGTGTAACTATGACGGAATGGAGATGTTGTTCCGCCTGCGGGTGTGCTCAATCTGCGTGACCCCGTCGCTTACCGCTGGCCCGACTACCGAGTGGCGCGCACTCGGCGTCTCGTGCGGCCTGGCGTGACCCTGGGGAAGGGTTAGCGGGCGGTGGAGGGGACCCCTGCCTGGAACCAGCCCGACCACTGAGCCATACGGCACTCAGCGTCCCGAGCAGCTGGTTCACTGACCTTGTGGGTGTGGGACGTTCGTGGAAATCGGATCTGCCAGCCGCGGAGGAATCTTCGGATCTTATGTGGGAAACGTTTCGGATCTTCTCTTGCGGGAAACGTTTCCGATCCAGGTGCGGGTGAATCTTCGGATCTCCGGTGGAAGACTTTTCGGATCGGGGACAGATGAATCTTCGGATCTTGCGGGATCGGCGAGGGATTCGGATCTTACCGCAATCCCTCGCAATACCGAAGCGCGGTACACGGCCGCGCCCTTCGGATCGGATCTCTCGATCTGGGAACCGAATCACCTTCCGCTGCGCCTCTGCCCTGATGCTCGATGCAGGCACAGAGCGCTCGGTTCGGTTCGGATCTGGGACACCGCACCCTGAGACCTCGAGGGATTCTCAGATACGAAAATACGGCGGAGAAATAATCACATCAGTTGAGGCTGGATGCACTGCTAAATCTGCCTTTATTATGCACAGCTCAAGCATTTATTAACTTTGCACAAAATTACAATACAATGGGACTCCTTGCCCGCCCTCCCAGGACCCATTGGCCATTACGATTCAGGGAGTCGCCAATTCGGACCGGATGGTCCGAATCGGCCATTTTACGATTCGAACCGGATGGTCCGAATCGGCCATTTTCCGAATCGAAGATTCTGAACTGCGCCACAAGGTGATCGGAAAATGGCGGCGAGCAAGGCAGACAAAGGGAAAACACATTACGCACTAAACCAACGGGGACACTTTATTACACCACACAGTAATCACATCTAAATAAAAGTACTTGCACAACTAGGTGCGTGCCACCGCACCCAAGTGTCCATAGCCACCATTGTCACTGCACCGCCCCTGGCTGAGGGTGCTGGGCCATTCCGTGACACTCCTCCCCCTCCCCCAGTTCGACGCACCTGGTCTGACCCCACCGGGTCATACCGGGGAAGTCGGTGCTCCCAGGCCCATAGTCAGTCTGGGGAGGCCGGGTCACCAGGCCTCTCCATTTGGCCTTGCGGCCGTGCCAGCTTGGTCGGGACCCCATGTCCTTAGGGTTTCCCCAGCCGGGCGAGAGGACATACGTCTGGGCCGGAGTACCTCCTGTGTCCCCTCCAGGGTTATCGCTCACCCAGGGAACCCGGGTGCTAAATGCACACGCCCCGGGTGCCCAGGTCAGCCGTGGGAAAGAACCGTGGCTGCGTGAGGCCCCCGAGCCCAAGGGTTGCCAAAATGGGCAGAGGCCAGCGGCGCTCTGCCCCGTTGCCAGCTCTTCCGCTGGATGGCCAGGTACGGACACGGCAACCGAAGGAGCAAATAGGGCCAAACCTGGCTGCTCTTCCCTGCAGCCGACGAAGGGGACAAATGGATGCAACAGCAGTTGCACGGGGTCATCCTCACTCTGCCCCTCGGGGCGAGTTGGGAGAAACGGGCAGAGGCCAGCGGCGCTCTGCCCTGGCGTCAGCTCTCCCGCTGGGTGGAAATCTCCTTGCGGGAGGATGGTTACTTCACCTCCCGGGGCAAACAATGGTTGCGCACAACCCATCCCGGGGGCACCATCTGTCTGCTTCTCCTGGCGGACTGTAAGCAGTGGGCAGAGGCCAGCGACACTCTGCCCCGTAGCCAGCTCTTCCGCTGGTTGGAGATCTCCTTGGGGAAGGATGGTTACTTCACCCCCCGGGGCAAACAATGGTGGCGCACAACCCATCCCGGGGGAACCATCTGTCTGCTTCTCCTGGCAGACTGTAAGCAGTGGGCAGAGGCCAGCGACACTTTGCCCCGTAGCCAGCTCTTCCGCTGGTTGGAGATCTCCTTGGGGAAGGATGGTTACTTCACCCCCCGGGGCAAACAATGGTGGCGCACAACCCATCCCGGGGGAACCATCTGTCTGCTCCTCCTGGCAGACTGTAAGCAGTGGGCAGAGGCCAGCGACACTCTGCCCCGTAGCCAGCTCTTCCGCTGGTTGGAGATCTCCTTGGGGAAGGATGGTTACTTCACCCCCCGGGGCAAACAATGGTTGCGCACAACCCATCCCGGGGGAACCATCTGTCTGCTCCTCCTGGCAGACGGTAAGCAGTGGGCAGAGGCCAGCGACACTCTGCCCCGTAGCCAGCTCTTCCGCTGGTTGGAGATCTCCTTGGGGAAGGATGGTCACTTCACCCCCCGGGGCAAACAATGGTTGCGCACAACCCATCCCGGGGAGACCATCCGTCTCCTCCCCCACTGGACCCGTGGCCTCAGCCACCCTGTCCTCTTGCGGGGTGAAGGGGGTAACTTCCTCTGCCGGAACCCCCACGGGCACCCATGGGTCCGCCTCGGCCTCCCATAGGTCCCAAACCTGGGGACTGTCGACTTCCTCCGCCGACCCGTCCCACCACGGGGAGCTCAGGCTCGACTGCGGAACGCCGTCCAACAGTTTTCGGTAAGCCACCTCGAGCTCCCACTCTCCCTCGGCTAGGGACTCCAGCTCCTCAAACACCGAGTCCCTGCAGTCTGACGGGATCTCCAGTTCCCGTCGTTCCAGAATGTCTTCCATCCGCTCTTCGGTCTCCTCTCCAAACTCGGGGTCGGCGGCCATGCTCGCGTAGAGCAGCCCCGTGCCTCCGTAGCGAGACCCTGCAGTGGAACTGCCTTCAATAGGGCGCGCTGTCGGAGAGGCGGTTAGCCACCGGAGCGCGCGGTACGCGGCGTCCAGTGCGATCTCCTGTTGCACCAGACTCCGGAGCTCGGCCTCCCACTCCTCTGGGGCCCGACCTTGCAGGAACGCTGGTCGCACATCGTACTGCACCCGATGGACGACAGCGTCGGAGGGAATGTACACACCATGGCAGTCCCGCTCATGGTCCAGGGCCTCGTACCACAGTTCCTCTGTGGACCTCTGGTCCCGCTCCAGGCCCTCCTGCAGCCTTCTTGCCAACACGACCTTCATGTCCGCGAAGGTGCCAGCACAGGAGCACCGCTCCTCAACGGGGAATGTGGCGTCCTCAGATGCAACTCCAGGCGAGCTGTGAGTCTCCATCCGAGGGTCGCTGGGATGAGTGACGTCCTCAGTACAGGCTCCAGGCGAGCTGAGAGTCCCGCAAGGGCAATCACTGGGGGTTGCAGATTCCCAAGGTGAAGCTCCAGTCGAGCTGTGAGCCTCGACCCAGGGTTCCACGGGGTAGGGTTCGGGGTTACTGTATTCAGTCTCTGCTCCGCGGAGCTCTGCCAACCGCAGCTCGTGCTGGCGTTCCTTCTCCTGCTCAACTTCCCGGTAGAACTCCCGAATCACGTCGTATCTGTCCACCGACGATGAGGCATCTCCGAGCCGGGCAATCCGACGCCGCAACTCTCTGAGGCCAGCATCTTCCTCCACCTCTGCGTGGACAGGGCTGGGGACGGGCGTCGCCACCCTGTCCTGATCCATCCTGGTCAGTTCCTTGATCAGGGTCTTCCGGTTCTTCCTACCCGGCGTTCCTCCCCGGTTCTCCAGCATCCCACGTAGGGTGTCCCTGTGGTAATGGCTGTACCCCGCCATGGCATAGGTCTCCTCACTGGGGGGGGTTGCAGAGAGCGATCCCACCGCTGCCACCAGTATGACGGAATGGAGATGTTGTTCCGCCTGCGGGTGTGCTCAATCTGCGTGACCCCGTCGCTTACCGCTGGCCCGACTACCGAGTGGCGCGCACTCGGCGTCTCGTGCGGCCTGGCGTGACCCTGGGGAAGGGTTAGCGGGCGGTGGAGGGGACCCCTGCCTGGAACCAGCCCGACCACTGAGCCATACGGCACTCAGCGTCCCGAGCAGCTGGTTCACTGACCTTGTGGGTGTGGGACGTTCGTGGAAATCGGATCTGCCAGCCGCGGAGGAATCTTCGGATCTTATGTGGGAAACGTTTCGGATCTTCTCTTGCGGGAAACGTTTCCGATCCAGGTGCGGGTGAATCTTCGGATCTCCGGTGGAAGACTTTTCGGATCGGGGACAGATGAATCTTCGGATCTTGCGGGATCGGCGAGGGATTCGGATCTTACCGCAATCCCTCGCAATACCGAAGCGCGGTACACGGCCGCGCCCTTCGGATCGGATCTCTCGATCTGGGAACCGAATCACCTTCCGCTGCGCCTCTGCCCTGATGCTCGATGCAGGCACAGAGCGCTCGGTTCGGTTCGGATCTGGGACACCGCACCCTGAGACCTCGAGGGATTCTCAGATACGAAAATACGGCGGAGAAATAATCACATCAGTCGAGGCTGGATGCACTGCTAAATCTGCCTTTATTATGCACAGCTCAAGCATTTATTAACTTTGCACAAAATTACAATACAATGGGACTCCTTGCCCGCCCTCCCAGGACCCATTGGCCATTACGATTTAGGGAGTCGCCAATTCGGACCGGATGGTCCGAATCGGCCATTTTACGATTCGAACCGGATGGTCCGAATCGGCCATTTTCCGAATCGAAGATTCTGAACTGCGCCACAAGGTGATCGGAAAATGGCGGCGAGCAAGGCAGACAAAGGGAAAACACATTACGCACTAAACCAACGGGGACACTTTATTACACCACACAGTAATCACATCTAAATAAAAGTACTTGCACAACTAGGTGCGTGCCACCGCACCCAAGTGTCCATAGCCACCATTGTCACTGCACCGCCCCTGGCTGAGGGTGCTGGGCCATTCCGTGACAGTAACGTTGGGGGCTTCCAGCCTTTCCGGTGTGCTTGAGGGCAGCATGTCTGATGCTGCTCGCTCACCAACACCCGGTTTAAATTGAAACAGGCAGGGAGGTGGCTGCATGAGCTGCGGCTTGAGAGGGGGGCACGGTCTGGTGAAGGTCTTTTAAAAACCAACAGTTCCTTCTAAAGAATGCCGCATCGTGGTTATCCATACCTGAGCTCCTTGTACCTGAATTCTCTCGTGATTTAACCTGTTATTGACCTCTGCTTGTTTTCTGACTATTCTGCCTTCCGTTGCCCTAGACTATTTTCTTGTACTACGCTTCTGCACTGATATCGACCCGGCTATTCCATTTGACTATTCTATACTCTGTATTCCTGATTCTGGCTCGTCTGACTACCCCCGTGTTGCTGACCTGGTTTTGTTACGACATTGTCTTTGATTAACCCTTTCTGTCTAGCTAGTATACCTGGCCAATTCTAAGGACCTGACAGTTAGGGATTCTTCTACGGCTACCCTGTTGGTAGCTTTTGGGCTCTGTGGAGTGTTGGGCTTTAAGGACTGCGTGGTGGGATCTGGGAACCGTGACACCAAGATAGAGCTTTTTGGTAAAAAATTCTACTGTTTACCGAAAACGGAATGAGGCCTACAAAGAAAAGAACACAGTACCTACAGTGAAATATGGTGGCGGTTCAATGATGTTTTGGGGTTGTTTTGCTGGCACTGTGTGCCTTGAATGTGTGCAAGGTATCATGAAATCTGAGGATTACCAAAGGATTTGGGTCGCACTGTAGAGCCCAGTGTCAGAAAGCTGGGTTTGCGTCCGAGATCTTGGGTCTTCCAGCAGGACAATGACCCCAAACATACGTCAAAAAACACCCAGAAATGGATGGCAACAAAGCGCTGGAGAGTTCCGAAGTGGCCAGCAATGAGTCCAGATCTAAATCCCATTGAGAGAGATCTTAAAATTGCTGTTGGGAAAAGGCGCCCTTCGAATAAGAGAGACCTGGAGCAGTTTGCAAAGGAAGAGTGGTCCAAAATTCCGGGTGAGAGTTGTAAGAAGCTTATTGATGGTTATAGGAAGCGACTGATTTCAGTTATTTTTTCCAAATGGTGTGCAACCAAATATTAAGTTAAGGGTGCCAAGAATTTTGTCTAGCCCATTTTTGGAGTTTTGTGTGACATTATGTCCAATTTGCTTTTTTTCCTCCCTTTTTTTGTTTTGTTCCAATACACACAAAGGGAATAAACATGTGTATAGCAAAACATGTGTTACTGCAATACTTTTCTGTGAGAAATACTTGATTTTCTGGAAAAATTTCTGGGGTGCCAACAATTTCGGCCATGACTGTATATCCATATGTGAGTAAGACTAAAAATACTTAAATATCTGGCAGAAGTCTTTTCATTCAGGAATGTACATACATGGATAAGACACAAAAATTGATTGTAAAAGTAGATAATAGCCGCAGAAGATTAATTCTTATATATAGCCACACATTTATAGCCTTATCTAGTAAGTATCTGACAAAGGTTGATTCATACCAACAAATCATTAGTGAGCTAAAGTTGATGCAGCATTAAATCACTGTTCCTATATATTGTATGATTGAATATGCTACTCACTACCAGCTGTATTCAGTAAGAAAGAAAAGAAAAACACTTTCACAGTGTGCTGTTTTTAGCAGAGGTCATAATCATCAGACCAACCAATTTTAAAGCCACAGTCACTAAACATTTACCATAGATACTCGAGTATAACGCAACCCGAGTATAAGGCGAGGGTTAGAAATTCATTATGGAAATGGGAATTTACTCAAGATTCAAATATAACGCTAGGAGGAAAATTATAAAAGTATAAATTTTCCAAAAGATGACAAAAGTCTGTTAAATTTACTGTCTTTCCACCCCACCTCCGATGGTGGTTAGAGAGCATGGGAGCAGAGTGAGAGGTAACGAATTTCCGTGGCTATTTTAGAATGGTGATAGGTGTTATTGAGCATTTCCATTGCTATGGAATATACCTCTATTATGGTAAAGTTCTGCACATGAAACTAAATAAAATCCGTAAGCACAGGTATGGCATAAGGGCACATTTTTTATATTTAATTATTGCAATTGCATTTAATAAGATTATATATACATATATATGTGTATATGTTAGGAACTTAAGCATATCGACATGCACTACAAAAAATATGACACATTTTGAAATTGTTAAAACAAGCTTGCTGTACCTTGAAAATTTATATTGTTATGATGCAGAGTATATGTATTATAAAGGGGTTAATGTTACAGTTTCTATTGCAAAGGTTAATGTAGGTTTTGGATTGAAGGTGTTTTGTACAGGGGTACTTGAGGGCTGCAATCACTAAGGGTTAATGGTTAAAGTCAGAACTGCAGGGTTAAATTGGGATTGCATAGTGAAGGGTTAATAGTGCTGAAGGGTTTTGGAGGGGGTTTTATGAAGGGAGGAAGGCTGCAGTGAGTAAGGGTTAAGTAGTCGGGCTGGGGATGAATGGGTTTATATTTGCTCAGTTTCTGCACACTGTCATGCTCCCGCTGGGCTCTTCACACACTCATGGCTTGAGTGAGCTGCTGTAGCTTTAACAGTGGGAGGAGACAGTATCTCAGCAGGGCAAGCTTTCATCAGTTCAATGTCCAGCCCTCCTGCAGAGCGTGCACATGTGAGAGAGCTGGGGAATCAAGCGGATTTTCACTTCCTCCTTTGATGTCCCGAGAATAACGCAACCCCTACAGTTTTACGGTTGTTTTTTCTCTATAAAAAACTTGCGTTATTCTCGAGTATCTACACTAAGTACTAAATAGTGAGTATCCAGGAAGGATTAATTTGTTCCAAAAAAAGTTTCCATTCCTTACTGAACCAAAAATTGTATGCAGGATTGGTTATTGCAGTTCCTATGCTAGAAATGCTTGTGTACACTTAGGCTAATGTCAGACAAACGCAGTCAGAGCGCACTCTGCGTGCATGCACAACGGACGGACGTACTGACGGAAGATACTGTAGACATCACACGGTCCGTTTTTGTTGACGGACATAGAAAAAAAAGGGAATTATGGGAAAATTAATATGAAAAATTAAACAAATTGGAAAATGATATGAAAAGCCTCTTTTGTGTGTCAAAGTCCTGGACGTCGCAAATGCGCTGCGTCTGACATCTCATCACTCACACAGAACGCTACGCTCTGCGCGTCCGTCTAGCGGTTTTACGGTCTTGCCTAACTTGCGTCCCTTTACGTGTGTTGTACGTGCGCAGTTCGGTGCGCACGTACTTCGTGTGTGGGTCTCTATTGCTCATGATTCTATGCTACGACGGACGTGAAACTGTGCGGCAACACGGATGTGATCACTGCGTTCATCTAATGCCGGCCTAATACTGAGAGGTAAAGAGAACCTTCACCGCAATTTGACAACAATCACAATAGTCAAGCTGGCTAATTTCAAGCCACAATAATAAGACGCTTTATCATGGAATTGAAAGGAAAAAAAAGTGTTTAAAAGAAGGAAGAGTAATTCCTATTATTTAATTACAGCCAGGGATTCATTCATCCAAATGTATATTCTTACTTCACCATAATAAGCAGGGAGCAGTTCCATATAAATTCATTGTAACTGTGGAGCACCTCCACAACCTGCTATATTAGCGCCCACCACTTGCATAATCTAGCTATTATAGTGAATAGATTTGTTAATTTGCTTCCTGGTTGTGTGGCACTCAACGCATGATTCGTTATCTAGCTCATCAGGAGTGCTGAATTATACTGCCGGTCTCCATACTTTTATACCGAAGTCTCCTCTCATTAGTTAACAGTCAGCCAATCAGATTGTGGGGCATAGATGGTTGCCATGACGTTTGGTAAGCGTTCATGGTGATTCACATGTACGTATCAAATACAGCCCGATTAGCACTAGCCAGTGCACAGACATATCTGCGCCTGCCTACCATCATTCCATTATCATGGACAGAGGAACCAACTTGGGCGATCGTGTGTTGTTCATGATCACCATGGTCCTATGGTTTCAAAATTACAGGCCATTCTGCCATGTCCGGGATCACATGGTATTCGGCATCCAAGAGGAAGAGAATTGTGTCTCGTAGAGTATTCACGTTCTCCGTGACTGCATGATTTATTCACACCACTGCTTCTACTTTGCTCCCTACTCAAAGACGGAGGGGGATAAAAAGTTACTTGTGAATGATAATACTTAAGCCTAATCTTTCATTAATGAATAATAACTTCTACAGCGATTTTGGTTTTTTTTTTTTGCATTGATTTTTTTTTTTAAATGTAGAAATTTACTACTTTTATTTTTTCCCCTTGTAGAGGTTTGAACTTCGGTGTCTATTATATCAAATAGATTATCACTGTTATACTATAGCGCATACGAGTCCATTATTGAGGGTAGCTTAAATCATTATAATATGCAGTTGTGGATTGGAGCATTATTAATTTATTAGAATCCAGGTGTATTCCTTGGTCAATCTCTAGGAGGGCACAAAATTCATGACTTTGGTATAGGAGACTATCAAGCAGTAAAGATTGATAACATAGTTAATACTCTTCGTAAAAACTAAACTAAAATGAATACTTCAACAAAAATCTATGAAAATAGTGATGCGAATATAAATAATAATGGTATTCGTTTATTTAATTGCATGCAAATTGATGAGGTCTGTAAAAGGGCAGGGGGCGGTTGACCTTATTCATGTCTGGAACAATTATAAGAAGAGTGTGTAATTAAACTCTTCATTGAGCCCCTTAGGATATAAAGTTTGTTGTGTATAGATCCAAAAGGACTCCCTTTGACATAGTGTCCTGTCGATTACCTCTTCTTATAGGAGTCGATATTCGTTCAACAGTCTAAAAAGAAAGGCATGTATTTAACATGTCTAGAAACTGATGTTTCAATGTCATTTTTGATTGTACTAATGTGTTGAAAAATACGTTGTTTAAATTGTATATTTTTTTTAGAGGATATTGGTCCAAATGCCTTCCCAAAAGAACAATTGCGGGACAGACAGCAATGGGGGTACAAAATAAGAGGGAAGAAATGCAATTAGATGGAGAAATTTCTAAAAATGCAATCATTAACAATAACTTATCCTCCTTTGAACTAGAGAGAACATATTCACCTATTACAAAAAGGTTTATCTTTTGTACCTACCCCTCAATTTAATAGGTTCAATTGGATAAAAGATTTGAATCTTTTTGCTCGAAAATTAATGCTACATGTACATCTACATACTGTGATCTTTGAAAACAAAATTCAAAATAAGGCTAAAAATCTTTGTCTCTAGTACAGATTATCAGAATCTTCAAACGCTAGTCACTTTACTAGATGAGTGCCCTCCAGATTCAACCAATATACAGAGAAAATTCAAAACCAAATCTAGATTTTCCCCTCTTTTCTCAGCTTCCCCTAATATTGAAGTATTTGTCAAGATGGTAACAAAAGAAATCAAGGCTATAAAGGGGAGAGACTTCGACTGGCGACTGAATCTCACCATAAATTAACAGAAAGCTCTACATGAACTCAAAAAAGCAGAACAAATTTTATTGAAACCCTCGGATAAGGGTGAAAACTTAGTAGTTATGGACATATATATATATATAGATCCATGTGTTTGATGCTTCTAGATGACATATTGGGTTATAAAAGACTGTATAATGATAGAAAGGAATATCTTTTTTCAAAAACTTAAAATCTTGTTAAATCAAGGGGTATTCCTCTCCATCCAACTATACCTACTCTGTACTGCCCCCTGAAAGTACTCAAGTCTTTGACGAATCCTCTGGGCCATCCAATAATTTTGGGGGAACTATTCAATTACAGAACTTATTAGTGACTTTGTTCTACCAGGGGATGTAAATAATGATCAACAATCTCCATTATCTGTTTTAGCAGACATCCAGACATCGAATTTCTACCAAACACCACCCTAATGAGGTTTGATGTTATTTCCCTATATAACAATATACCACATGGAGCTGGCCTGAAAGCAACTGAGTATTTTCTAAGACGAGTACAAATCAACGGAGACGGAGTTTATACTCTCTTATTTGTTATATTTGTTATCCTACACCACAAATACTTCTTGTTTGAAGAATTTTTTTATCTCCAAACACGGCGCACAACTATAGGGACATGCTGTGCCCCTAGCTATGCAAATCTCTATCTAGCATGGTGGGAGACACACCTGGTTTTTAATGAGAATATGTAATCTTATACTTCACACGTAGTCAAATGGCTACATTATATTGATGATGTCTGTATACTCTGGCAGGTCCCACTGGATACACTACATGAATGGTTCAAGATCCTAAATCAAAATGATAGCAGCTTGGAACTAACCCTAGTGATAGGAGGCAGTTTGCTTGAATCTTTGGATCTCAAGTTAAGCATTGATGATAATCAAATTAGCACTAACTTGGACTACATAGATTTTGCGATCTTTTCCCTACAGGTCACTTTATCACTTTTTCTACACTTCAAGGTCGATGTCACCTGATCCCATTTGATCTTTTCAGGTTCTTGCAACTTCGGTGTTTTGCTATGGCATCGAGCCTTGAAAAGATCTTCACTACTCCCCTCACTATATTTGAATGAATTTGCATGGCTGAAGGCCCTCAGAGGGGTTTGAGATCTCAGCTTTACTTACTGCTTAGCTCTAACTTTGGGGAGTGGGCACCTTTGACGTATTGTGATAAGTGGGAGTCAGACCTAGGTGACTCCCTATTGGGCGATGAGTGGGAAGATATATGGGAGCAGACGGCTAGGGCCTCTATCTGCGTAAACCACCAAGAACAGTCCTATAAAATATCATTGCGATGGTATACTACACCGGTATCATTATATCGAAAAGGGGTTACCACTAGTGATTTTTGTTGGCGTGATTGTGTTGGTAAGGGTTCATATTTACATATGCGGTGGGATTATCCTGTAGCTCAATGTTTTTGCTCGGCAGTGTGCGCAGAGTTTCTGAAAAATTTTCAGCATCAATTGCCCATGGATCCCTCGGCGTACCTTCTTTCCTGTTCTCCACCTGCCTTGTCCCGCACTGAACAGGCCCTTTTTAACAGAATGGCCCTTGCAGCTAGGCGGACCATGGTGACATCATGGCGTCAAAGCATTCTCCCCCCCCCCGGAACATAGTGGTTGAGAAGATAGCTGACGCCAGTCTTATGGATGAGTTGACCTCCAAAGTCTGAGATACTCTTCGCTCTTTTCATAAGATATGGTTATTATGGGATGAATATATTTCCGGCCTTTCCTGAAAAAGTGTGTTAAATTTCCCTTTTTCTCCCCAAGCCCTCTGAGATTTTAGGCCCTGAAGTCTTATTACTTTGATATACCCTTTAAATAAGATTGGACTCCCCCTTTTTTTATGTCTTTTGTGTATTTTCTCTTTCCCGTACTTCCCAGGATTACTTGTTATTGAAAATGGAAATTGTATGGCGGAGCCATATCCACTTGTACATTTTTTTTATATCCTGTGCTATATGTTTATGGGTATGTGCTGCTTTAAATAAAGAATTTTTTAAAAAAAAAATAGCACTAACTTACACAGGAAATCATCAGTGACAAACAGTTTGAGCTGGCATTCTTTTCGTCCTATTCCCCTTAAACGGGGAATTCCAATAGGCCAATATCTACGAGCTCCAATATGGAAGACTTCAATAAAGAACCTGCCAGTCTACGCCGAATGTTTATTACAAAAAAAATCGTTTCATATAGACTTATTTATCGCAGCACTCCATTGGCCAATGGGAGAGTGTAGCGCTCACTCCCGGAGGAGCCGCTGAAAATGAACCACGGGTCAGTCTCCCCGCACTAGGGAATAAATATACTCCAACACGCTGAACAGTTTTATATTTTAAAAGGTTTACTAAAAGGTTTGCAGCTCTTAAGACACGGTATATGCAGGAAAATTTACAGTACTTTCGTAACACGACAAACGCGTAGCGGTAAAAGAAACGAAAACACGAGGGCTTCGTATTTTCGGAAAAAACCCCGACCGAGCAGAAAATTAAAAGATACGAAATTCGAGGAAAAACCGCGTAGCGGGACACAATAAAATACACAGTTCTCGTATCACGGTAAACGCGCAGCGGGAACAAAAAAAGGAAAATTGTTCAGAATGTAACTTTAACTTTGCCCCCTTGTATGGATAGGAAAAAGGAAACTGAGTCCTGCACAGGTTAAGTCCCAGAACGTGAAGTGGTATGTGTTTGTGTGTGTAGGGTACCCGGGTACTTTTCAACTGGCCAGTGAGTTTACTTTAACGATGTCTTCGACTAGTCAGTTGGGGCCCTGTGGGTTTTAGAAGGAAAACAGCAGCGTACGTTCTTATTTACACACGGCCTTGGGGGCCTCACCCATCCAGCGCAAGCTTGAGGTTCCGCTGACCCAGGACGTCTCTCCGCTCGATATTGACTGGGGACGCCGACCACCGGATCTGTTGTCTGGCCTTCTGTCTGTCAGCCACGACTCAGCCAGCTTACCGCCTGCTCCCCGCTTCAATCGACCGCGGTACTCCTTACTCGAGGGGTCTTCTCTCCTTAGCACTGCACTCGATAATAGATGGTGATGTCTATCTCCCGCAAGGCTGGGTGACCCAATCCTAAGGTCCGATCCACTTTGTCTGCGCTCCGGCCTATCTGTTGGTCTCTCCTTCTCTGTACGTGCATCCACTCTCCTCTGCTCCCTGGCGCGCTCTGCCTGTTCTCCACGAGGTGCAGGATGTACAGCTCTCCACAAACCCACCCACTTCCTGTTTCTTCGCAAAGCATGCATGGACATGTAGTTCAAGTGTCCAGGGTCTTTAATCGTGATAGTCTCCATCTTGTGGCCAAAAATGGGTACTGCCACAGTAAACTTTAACACATCGCTACAAGAGCAAAAGAAGACAACCACTCAAGATGTAAAGTAGAATCGCTCTCAGCATATTCTTGTTTATCACTCTCCCCCTCCTAGAACTCTTGGGTCTCTCCAAGGAGGTACAACAGTTACATTATCCTTTTACAATATGCACACAGTTTATACAGCATATACAGGTTCAGCAGCATACATGCAGTGGGTTAGAAACACTTTCTCAAGCTGACTCATGTTCTGGGCTACCTCAGCTAACATAGCAGACACTTCGGGCAATCTCTGCACAGTGGTGATGGCCTCTTCAGTGCTATGTCCGGGTGAGTCATAGGTAAGTCGCTGGCGGTCGAATAGAGCGTTTCGGTTCAGGCTCCTTCCGTTCCTCTTCAGGTGGAAGTACTATAGGTATAGGCTCAGTCCTTATGTCGGCCACTGGAGCAGACACTTCCTCCGAGTACGATCCCTCCAGGGAAGGCATAGAACTATAATCGTAAGGCTCGTCTTCAGGAGCTACAGGGTCTCTAACAGTATCCGGGACCCTTAACGGGAGTTCAAGGTTTCAGGGAGTTCCATATTTTCGGGGAATTCCCACTGAAATTCAGGAGCTTCAGCCCTCAAGTTACTTTCCCACTGACAAGGAACTGGGACGACCTCTTCAGGTTCTGGTGAGCGTATCCAATCTAAACAGAAACTCTCTTCGTCGCTGTCTCTTTCGCTCTCTCCAACAACCCGAGTCTGTTGAGACCGAGTGACAGGAGGAACACGTGGAGCATGCGGATTCGCCGGAGGAAGTTCGTTTTCCACTGGTATCCTCACAGCCTCTCTCAAAGGTAACAAGTGATTTCGGTGCCAATTCTTGAGAGGACCAGCCTTTCCATCAGGGCGAATCTGATACACCGGCAGACCTGGCAGTTGTTTGCAAACAATGTAAACCTGAGAACTCCATCTATCCGCCAGCTTGTGTCTCGCAGCAGCACCCAAATTCTTCAACAGAACCCTATCACCGGGTTGTAGATCCTGTATTCGAACCCTCAAATCATAGTTCTTCTTGTTCCTTTGCTCCCTGTTACCTGAAGTCAAACGGGCCTGTTCAAACGCAGAAGCCAGATTCTTCCGAAGTCTATCCACATAGTTTCTATGAGAAGCTACCGACGTCTGGTCTAGAGATAACCCAAATGCCAAATCAACCGGCAGTCGAGCTTCTCTTCCGAACATAAGACGGTACGGTGAATATCCCGTTGCATCACTCTCCGTACTGTTATATGCATGCACCAGAGTAGCTATATGACGACTCCAACTCTGCTTCTCTACATTAGACAAGGTCCCCAGCATGTTTAGCAGCGTGCGATTAAACCTTTCAGGCTGAGCATCACCTTGAGGGTGGTATGGCGTAGTTCGAGTCTTTTGAATTCCCAACAACTCCAGCAATTGCCCGACCAATCTACTTTCAAAGTCTCTTCCCTGATCGAGTGTATTCTTCTTGGCAGGCCGTAATGAACAAAGAACTTTTCCATCAGCACCTTCGCCACCGTCGGAGCGCGTTGGTCTTTTGTAGAAAAAGCTTGGGCATAACGGGTGAAATGATCAGTCACTATCAGAATGTTCCCTTGCCCACTAGCATCCGGCTCTAAGCACAGGAAGTCAATGCACACCAAATCCATGGGTCCCTGACTCTGTAGATGGCTCATTGGAGCAGCTCGGGTTGGTAGAGTTTTCCTCTGAATGCACCTCAGACAGGAATGGCAATAACTCTCAACTTCAGCCCTCATGCAAGGCCAATAAAACCTATCTCGCACCAACTTAAAGGTTCTCTCAGCACCCAAATGTCCATGCTCATCATGTAATGATCGCAACACACTCTCCCTGTGTTTAGTGGGGAGAAATAACTGCTGAATCTCTTCGGAATTGGTCGAGGGGCCCCTTCGGTAGACCACCCCATCCAACATCTTCAACCGCTCCCACTCTTTGTAAACCAATCTGGCTCCATCCGGGGAATTGGTTAACAGAATCTCTCGCTGGTTTGCAGTCAGGGCCTTTATGGTCAATGCAATCAAAGGGTCTCTAGCTTGATCCGCTTTCAGGTCCTGCTTGGAAAAGGTAGGTAGATTTTCATCCCTCAATTGCGTAGGGTTACAGTAGAACTCAGGAACAGCCGCGGCCATGACTCCTATGGCCTCCGCTTCAACTCCTCCCTTGACCCGGCGTTCTGTTCCTTGACACAAAGCTTGCACCCCGTCTGGAGTCACCTGAGTCCATTCTGTAGTGTAGGGTCTTCTCGACAAAGCATCAGCATCTCGATTGTTCACCCCAGGGCGATACTTCAGGCTGAACCGAAACCCTGACAGAGCGGCCAACCACCGATGTCCCGTTGCGTCCAGTTTTCCAGTAGTAAGGATATAGGTGAGAGGATTATTATCCGTCTTGATCACGAACTCAGCTCCATACAGATAGTCTTTCAACTTGTCCACCACTGCCCACTTCAAGGCTAGGAACTCCAGTTTGTGAGTAGGATAGTTCTTCTCAGAGGGCGCAAGGCTCCGGCTCACGTACGCTACAGGCCTCAGCAATCCATCATACTCCTGATATAGGACTCCTCCCAGACCTTCTCGGCTGGCATCCACATGTAGTTCATACGGCTTGTGAGGGTCCGCGTAGGCCAGAACAGGAGCTCGGGTTAGATTCTCTTTCAGCTTCACAAACGCACCTTCACATTGACTAGTCCATTCACCTTGTATGGACTCTTTAGCTTTCCTTGGTCCGGAGCGGAGGGATTTCGATCAGAGACCTTACAGCCTTCTTCGGTGGTTTCTTTCTGTAGGAGTTTGTTCAGCGGCTGAGCTATCTTTGCGAATCCTCCCACAAATCTTCGATAGTATGAGCAGAATCCCAAGAAAGATCTAAGTTCAGTGACGTTTCGAGGTCTAGGCCAAGAAGCTACGGCCTCCAACTTTCGAGGATCTGTCGAAACACCTTCTGCCGAGACCACGTGTCCCAGATATGTGACTGACGGTAAACAGAACTGGCATTTCTCCAGAGACAATTTCAACCCCTCTTCATGGAGCCTCTTCAAGACCTTCTCCAAACGTTGCTCATGCTCTTCCAGAGTCTTCCCGAACACAATTATGTCATCCAGGTACACTAACACTTCGATTAGATTCATATCCCCGACTGTCTTCTCCATCAACCGTTGGAACGTAGCTGGAGCTCCCGTCAGACCTTGAGGCATTCTATTGAACTCAAAGAACCCCAGTGGACAAATGAACGCAGTTTTCTCTTTGTCTTCAGGGTGCATCGGTATCTGATGATATCCGCTTCGCAGGTCTAACACACTGAACCACTTTGCTCCAGACAAACACTGTAAGGCGTCTTCAATCCGAGGAGTGGCATATTGGTCGGGGATGGTTCTTCGGTTCAGGGTGCGATAGTCTATGCACAAGCGGACAGAACCATTCTTCTTCCTGACCAGCACTATTGGAGATGCATATGGGCTCCTGGACTCTTGAATCACATTGGTTCTCTGCAACTCATTTAGCTGTTCTCGCAGATCATCCAAGTCTCCCAGCGGAACTCGCCTTGACCTTTCACGAAACGGCTTGTCTTCTTGCAACCGAATGCGATGTTCCGTACTCTTAGCCAGGCCCACATCGAACTCATCTTTCGAGAATAATTCTTTCCACTTTAGAACTTGACACTGAAGACGTTTCTTCCACTCAGGTGAAATGGGGGCGTCCTTAGGGTAGAATCTTTCATCTGGAATCTCTTTATCCACTCCCCCTCCTAAATCGGTGGAGAGGGGTGTAGCAGACTCTACTTGCCCGATAGGCATTCGTGCTTTAAGGACTACTGGAGAATCTGTCACATTGCACACACTGACCGAGACTCTTCCTCGTGTCTCTTCAAGGCTTTTGTGGAGATTATTTCAGGAATTACTTCGACTCCGGTTTCACTCCCATGACTGACATCGGTTCCCAGCACCACATAGGGACCTGGTTGCGATCCGTTCAACTTAACTGAAACCCGGAAGCTCGCTACTTCTCCTGCTTGCAGAACCTTCTCTGTCCCACCCAGTCTCCACAGTCTTCCCACCTCAGCAGGTGCTTTCCGTTCTTCCACCATCCTCTGATAGACCGGTCGTAACATGGGGTGCACTCCTTGAGTTGACCCTTCTTCCACTACGATGGGGGTCAGGAGACGCCGCACTAGGTCCGTATCGTCCCCACTATCAGAGAGCTTCTGTTCGCACCCGAGGGTCGGGGGCACACAATGGCTAAGGCGTCACAGCCTCCGGACTGTCCGATGACTTCAGATCCGATCTCCAACCTTACTTGCAGATACCCGTCATAAGGGAGTTTCTCAGTGCCGATACCCCATATTTCCAAGTCCTTCAATTCTTGCAGAGGAATGTGCTTTAAGTGTTTCTCATAGAAGTCTTTATAAATCAAAGTCACTTGAGCCCCTGAATCTAACAGAGCTTTGGTGTAGACTCCCTCCACTTGGATTGGCACAATTGGAGAAGGACCTATCAGCTGGTCAGGAAACTTGGTGGAGGTATCCGGACGCTTAGACCCTGTTTGCTGGACCCTGGCCTTTTTCTTGGCCCGTGCAGGTTTTGGGTGTGCATTGCCTCCCCATGACGTAGACCCGGACGCTAAGGGAGTGACTCTTTCCATTCTGGCAGGCTCAGCAGTAGGCTTAACTTTGGGCCCTCTTGCCCTCTTAGCTTTAAATTGATTCTTGGAGCGAGATTCAACTTCTGGGCACCTAGGTTGCTCCTTTACTGGTGCCCTCTGGCGTTTCCCGCTGGCGGAGTAGATAACAGTCCCTCTAGGGCTTTCAGCAGCCACTCAACTTTGTCTTTCTCAGGCTTCCGGCCTTTACACTGCGCACGGAAATGGCCCATTTCTCCACAACCGAAACATCTCTTCCTCGAAAGTGGAGACACGGTTGCTTGTTGAGGTTCTAATAAGAGATTTGAACCAGACGCCACGGCAACTTCAGTCGTCTGCATACCTGTTAGGAACTTTTGCATTTCCCCCTGCATCTCGGTCACCTTCATCAACACCCTGCACAGTTCAGCGTGCGCTTTCTGCAGTTCAGTTTGAGCTTCCTGTACCTTCTTTACAGTCTTGAACAACTCGCTTCGTTCAGAAGAGTTCGATTCTTTCGCAGCCTTTTCGACGAATTTAAAACCGACTAACTGCTCCTGTTCATCCAGATCAGATCCATAGGTGTCTAACGAGTCATTTTCAGGCTGCAGACCGTCGTTATATCTTGCAGGTTGTGCATAAGCCCTTTCTCCCCGCCTGAAGGATTTCTCTTCCAGCAGAGCCTCCTCCTCTCGTACCACTCGGATCAGTTCCAGGTACTTCAACTCTTGATTAACTGCTCTGCTTCTCAGCTGCATCATCACCGGATCTAACGGTTGAGAGCCCCTCAGGATCTGCTTTATTCGTATCTTGTCTACGTCAGCCGGTTTGGCCCCTTTCTTGAGGAGTATTTGGTGCAGAATCTTATCCAAGCGCCTCATGTAATCAATCATTCTCTCACCTCTCTTCTGATAGGTGTGTTCGTACTGGTATACTAGTTCCGCTGCCTTTTCTGTTCGCCCAAACACTTCTTCAAGAACGTTCAGATAATCCAAAGCAGTACAATCTTTCCTACTCAGTTTTAGGTTTCTCACCGCTTCTGACGCAGGTCCCTTTAAACTCTCGGTGATCCTTTGCTTTTTCTGGGCCTCAGGGACGTCCCACTCATCCAGTGCCTGCATCGCCTGTTCCACCCATTCCTCAAAGGTTTCTTCTCCCGCCGGAGTTGGTACATTTCCTGTAAAGTTCCTTAACCGTCGATAACCGAAATTAGTGTGAGGAGGGCTTGTTTTCTGACATTTAGCCAGCAAATCTCCAATAGCCACGATAAATTCAGGCCCGATCATGGCCAACGGACTGGGCGCGGGAACACTTTCGGCTTCGCCACGTGGCGCACTTGGCTGAATCAGTTGGACTTCCACCTCATCGGTCAGCTTCACGCTCGCGCCCCGAAAACATGCTGGAATACCTTTTCTCCATTCGAGAAGAACATGCGTGTGAGAGGTATCTGGGTTTTTCTTAATGTCCAGGATTAACCCCCGATGATCTGGTGCTAGCGTGGCCACGGCCTGGCGAATCTGATCTTCGGCCCAAGTGTCTGCGGAAATATCCATGACTATGCAACATGCTAACTGACTACTATGCTCCCCACACCATTCGGCAGCAGTGTCTGGATCCATATTTAACCCTTTAGATGCGGTTTTTCCAGAGACTGAATCCCGGACGAGCCCCCACGTGTAGCGCTCACTCCCGGAGGAGCCGCTGAAAATGAACCACGGGTCAGTCTCCCCGCACTAGGGAATAAATATACTCCAACACGCTGAACAGTTTTATATTTTAAAAGGTTTACTAAAAGGTTTGCAGCTCTTAAGACACGGTATATGCAGGAAAATTTACAGTACTTTCGTAACACGACAAACGCGTAGCGGTAAAAGAAACGAAAACACGAGGGCTTCGTATTTTCGGAAAAAACCCCGACCGAGCAGAAAATTAAAAGATACGAAATTCGAGGAAAAACCGCGTAGCGGGACACAATAAAATACACAGTTCTCGTATCACGGTAAACGCGCAGCGGGAACAAAAAAAGGAAAATTGTTCAGAATGTAACTTTAACTTTGCCCCCTTGTATGGATAGGAAAAAGGAAACTGAGTCCTGCACAGGTTAAGTCCCAGAACGTGAAGTGGTATGTGTTTGTGTGTGTAGGGTACCCGGGTACTTTTCAACTGGCCAGTGAGTTTACTTTAACGATCTTCGACTAGTCAGTTGGGGCCCTGTGGGTTTTAGAAGGAAAACAGCAGCGTACGTTCTTATTTACACACGGCCTTGGGGGCCTCTCACCCATCCAGCGCAAGCTTGAGGTTCCGCTGACCCAGGACGTCTCTCCGCTCGATATTGACTGGGGACGCCGACCACCGGATCTGTTGTCTGGCCTTCTGTCTGTCAGCCACGACTCAGCCAGCTTACCGCCTGCTCCCCGCTTCAATCGACCGCGGTACTCCTTACTCGAGGGGTCTTCTCTCCTTAGCACTGCACTCGGATAATAGATGGTGATGTCTATCTCCCGCAAGGCTGGGTGACCCAATCCTAAGGTCCGATCCACTTTGTCTGCGCTCCGGCCTATCTGTTGGTCTCTCCTTCTCTGTACGTGCATCCACTCTCCTCTGCTCCCTGGCGCGCTCTGCCTGTTCTCCACGAGGTGCAGGATGTACAGCTCTCCACAAACCCACCCACTTCCTGTTTCTTCGCAAAGCATGCATGGACATGTAGTTCAAGTGTCCAGGGTCTTTAATCGTGATAGTCTCCATCTTGTGGCCAAAAATGGGTACTGCCACAGTAAACTTTAACACATCGCTACAAGAGCAAAAGAAGACAACCACTCAAGATGTAAAGTAGAATCGCTCTCAGCATATTCTTGTTTATCAGACTCTAATATAGAACAAGGGTTTGGTACAACAACCAATCATGAAACAGATCACGAACAGAGTTAAAATGGCATGGACATTTGCTACATCTGAGACTACATTTAACCACATATGGTTTACAGACAGAAAACACTTAGGTAAGTGTTGAGGGAGCGCTCCTGATATATCAACTATACACATATAGAGATAGATCAATTATAGACTTATCTTAATATCCCAAGATGATTCTCTATATATTCTCTTCAATGGTTTTGTTATAAACCTATAATGAAAGCAATAGAAAATAATCGCGCAGCATGGGAAAAAAAATCCCTATTGCATCAATAGATGTATACACTCACAAAGATGGAGCCTATATTGGCTCAGGATGGAACGCCTCTGGATCTCTATGGGGATCCCGCCTGTCTCCACTCGGTGGTAGTATACCAGAGACGATAGAAATATCTCAAAAGAATGGAGAATATATATATATATATATAGTGCGTTATCCTTATGCATATATATACACTATATTGCCAAAAGTATTCGCTCACCTGCCCAGCTCCTGATTTGGATGGGTGAGCGAATACTTTTGGCAATATAGTGTATATAAGAAAAGCACTTGGTGTAAACTCACATGGTTCAGAGTGTATAGTTGATATATCAGGAGCGCTCCCTCTACACTTACCTAAGTGTTTTCTGTCTGTTCTATTTGTGGGTGTGGGATAGCGCCTGTAAGGTGAGCCGCTTAACAAAATATAACTCTGCATTATTCTTGGCGCCATCACACTGAGAACTGTTATAGGTTCACTCTCCACTACTTCACATATGGTTTACATTTTAACTTTTAGAGTAACATAAACATTCCTAAGCTGCCCAAAATCATGTGTCACAGAAAGAAGGGGGAAGGGAGAATTTATACCTTAGCCCGTCTATATTAGAACACGCATTTTCAAACTAAATGGGGCATATTTACTAAGGTATGTATTTGAATCACAATATTTATATATTCATACAGGAAATTAAAAGATAATTATTTTTACAGTTCTCTCTTTGATCACATACACAATTGTGATCACTTGAAAGGATAAGAAAAAACAGGGCATTTGAACCAATTATGCCTGGAGCCACGGTGTCATCGCTTTATACCCATAAGTCATTCTAGATGCCCAGAGGGGAAGAAAAAGAGTCTAGTAACTACTCTTGGGAGTGGAATGGAGGATAGAAATCAAGGAAGGTGGAGTGGAAATGCAGGGTAGGCAAAGGCAGGAATGATACTTATGAAATACCGCAATACCTTTACAGTGTACTAAAGGGATTCACCAAGGAGGCCCTTTATGAGCATAAAATACACTTCTCTATATTAACCCCTTCCCGACCGCTGACGTACCCTGTACGTCCTGTGTTCGGGTCTCCCTTAGACCCGATGACGTACAGGGTACGTCAGCGGCGCCAAATCCCCCTCCCGCCCGATACTCACCTCCCTCATCGGATCCCACGGCGATCTGACAGGGAGGAAGCCTGCCCATGTGATTTACATGGGCAGGCGAGGCTGATGACGTCGCCACGCTGCGTGGTGACGTCATCAGAAGGTGCCCCCATGTGTTTCAATGGAGGGGAGGGGGGGCTCCTTCGGAGCCCTCTATCTCCCCAACCATTGAAGCTAGGGAGATGCCGTTTGCACCGCTGGAGAGGGGAGAGCCTCCCCTTTCCAGCGGTGTATGGCATTAACCATTTCGCCACCGGATCACGTTGCGGCGCCAATTGGCGCCAAAACTTGATTCAAACCTGGAGGGGGGCTGACATCTTGGATGTCAGCCAAGCCTCCAGGTCCCCCCCCACCCACTGACAACCTCACCATATGTGTGAGGATGTCAGTGGGCCAGTTAACCCTCTAGCTGCCATGTAGAGATAAGGGGATCCTAAGGATCCCTTTATCTCCCGATCCATGGCAGCTAGATGGTCATATTTGCCATCATTTGAAAGGCCTGATTATGGCCTTTCAAATGATACCAAACATGACCAGGTTTGGTTTTAAAAAAAAAATGTAAAAAAAAAATTAAATAAAAAAAAAATAATAAAAAATTAAATAAAATAAAAAAATGTTTTTTTCTTTAAAGTTTTTTTTGTCTGGGGGGAGTTTAATTAAATAGGACCTAGGCTGTCATCTAAAAATAATTAGCACAAAAATGGTCAGAATGAGCGCAGCGCACATAGGTGAACTGGCTCAGCAGTGAAAGGGTTAAAAGGTAAAAACATGTAAAAATTGGGTATTTCTATTCTCGGGATAAAATTTGGAAACTATTTAGCCGGGGTCTTTATTGGTGGTTATAGCTTTAGGGGATTAAATTACGAAAAAGTGTGTTTTTACCATTTTTTTTCATCAAATTTCATATTTTTTTTATATTAAATTATTGGATATGATGGAAATAATGGTATTTCTAGAAAGTCCATTTAATGGCGGGAAAAAGGGTGTATAATATGTGTGGGTTGAATAAACGAGTAAGAGGAAAATTTGATCTAAACACGAGCAGCGCAGAAACGTAAAAACAGCAGCGGTCACTAAAGGACGGATTTGTGTAAAACCGCCCGGTCACTAAGGGGTTAAAATCTAAATTCACTCTTACAGTGAACCACACTAGGGACCTGGGCCAAATGCCTAATCTAGACATTAAATAACTATTAGCTCCCATTTCCCAAATGAACTTCACCGAACAAGAAAGATATGACTTGAATTTAAAAGTTCATCTATCTAATAATCTATTTCTGTTTTCTTTTTTTTTTTGTAATTCAAAATTTTTATTCAGAAAATAGAAAACAGACAATACAGAATGTCAAGACAGATATAATACTGAAAAATACATATACAGTCATTGCCGAAATTGTTGGCACCCCAGCCATTTTTCCAGAAAATCAAGTATTTCTCACAGAAAAGTATTGCAGTAACACATGTTTTGCTATACACATGTTTATTCCCTTTGTGTGTATTGGAACAAAAAAAAAAGGGAGGAAAAAAAGCAAATTAGACATAATGTCACACAAAGCTCCAAAAATGGACTGGACAAAATTCTTGGCACCCTTTCAAAATTGTGGATAAATAAGATTGTTTCAAGCATGTGATGCTCCTGTAAACTCACCTGGGGCAAGTAACAGGTGTGAGCAATATAAAAATCACACCTGAAAGCAGATAAAAAGGAGAGAAGTTCACTTAGTCTTTGCATTGTGTGTCTGTGTGTGCCACACTAAGCATGGACAACAGAAAGAGGAGAAGAGAACTGTCTGAGGACTTGAGAACCAAAATTGTGGAAAAATATCAACAATCTCAAGGTTACAAGTCCATCTCCAGAGATCTAGATTCGCCTTTGTCCACAGTGCGCAACATTATCAAGAAGTTTACAACCCATAGCACTGTAGCTAATCTCTCTGGGTGTGGACAGAAGAGAAAAATTGATGAAAGGTTGCAACGCAGGATAGTCCGCATGGTGGATAAGCAACCCCAAACAAGTTCCAAAGAAATTCAAGTTGTCCTGCAGTCTCAGGGAGCATCAGTGTCAGCGCGAATTATCCCTCAACATTTAAACTAAATGAAACGCTATGGCAGGAGACCCAGGAGGACCCCACTGCTGACACAGAGACATAAAAAAGCAAGACTACAGTTTGCCAAAATGTACTTGAGTAAGCTATAATCCTTGTGGGAAAACGTCTTGTGGACAGACGAGACCAAGATAGAGCTTTTTTGTAAAGCACATCATTCTACTATTTACCGAAAATAGAATGAAACCTACAAAGAAAAGAACACAGTACCTACAGTGAAATATGGTGGAGGTTCAGTAATGTTTTTGGTTTTTTTTGCTGCCTCTGGCACTAGGTACCTTGAATGTGTGCAAGGCATCATGAAATCTGAGGATTACCAAAGGATTTTGGGTCACACTGTAGAGCCCAGTGTCAGAAAGCTGGGTTTGCGTCCGAGATCTTGGGTCTTCCAGCAGGACAATGACCCCAAACATACGTCAAAAAGCACCCAGAAATGGATGGCAACAAAGCGCTAGAGAGTTCTGAAGTGGCCAGCAATGAGTCCAGATCTAAATCCCATTGAACACCTGTGGAGAGATCTTAAAATTGTTCTTGGGAAAAGGCGCCCTTCCAATAAGAGAGACCTGGAGCAGTTTGCAAAGGAAGAGTTTCCAAAATTCCGGGTGAGAGGTGTAAGAATCTTATTGATGGTTATAGGAAGTGACTGATTTCAGTTATTTTTTCCAAAGGGTGTGCAACCAAATATTAAGTTAAGGGTGCCAAGAATTTTGTCCAACCCATTTTTGGAGTTTTGTGTGACATTATGTCCAATTTGCTTTTTTTCCTCCCTTTTTTTGTTTTGTTCCAATACACACAAAGGGAATAAACATGTGTAAAGCAAAACATGTGTTACTGCAATACTTTTCTGTGAGAAATACTTGATTTTCTGGAAAAATGTCTGGGGGGCCAACAATTTCGGCCATAACTGTACATCAGAAAAGAGTCATACAGTCAGGTCCAGAAATATTGGGACAATCGACACAATTCTAACATCTTTGGCTCTATACACTACCACAATGGAGTTGGAATGAAGCAAACATGATGTGCTTTAACTGCAGACTGTCAGCTTTAATTTGAGGGTATGTACATCCAACTCAGGTGAACGGTGTAGGACTTACAGCAGTTTGCAGATGTGACTCCCACTTGTTAAGGGACCAAAGGTAATGGGACAGAATAATAATCATAATATCAAACTTTCCCTTCTTAATACTTGGTTGCAAATCCTTTGCAGTCAATCACAGCCTGAAGTCTGGAATGCATAGACATCACCAGACGCTGGGTTTCATCCCTGGTGATGCTCTGCCAGGCCTCTACTGCAACTGTCTTCAGTTCCTGCTTGTTCTTGGGGCATTTTCCCTTCAGTTTTGTCTTCAGCAAGTGAAATGCATGCTCAATGGGATTCAGGTCAGGTGATTGACTTGGCCATTACATAACATTCCACTTCTGTCCCTTCAAAAACTCTTTGGTTGCTTTTGCAGTATGCTTTGGGTCATTGTCCATCTGCACTGTGAAGCGCCGTCCAATGAGTTCTGCAGCATTTGGCTGAATGTGAGCAGATAATATTGCCCGAAACACTTCAGAATCCATCCTGCTGCTTTTGTCAGCAGTCACATCATCCATAAATACAAGAGAACCAGTTCCATTGGCAGTCATACATGCCCATGCCATGACACTACCACCACCATGCTTCACTGATGAGGTGGTATTCTTAGGATCATGAGCAGTTCCTTTCCTTCTCCATACTCTTCTCTTCCCATCACTCTGGTACAAGTTGATCTTGGTCTCATATGTCCATAGGATCTTGTTCCAGAACTGTGAAGGCTTTGTAAGGGGTTTGGCAAACTCTAATCTGGCCTTCCTGTTTTTGAAGCTCACCAATGGTTTACATCTTGTGGTGAACCCTCTGTATTCACTCTGGTGAAGTCTTCTCTTGATTGTTGACTTTGACACACATACACCTACCTCCTGGAGAGTGTTCTTGATCTGGCCAACTGTTGTGAAGGGTGTTTTCTTCACCAGGGAAAGAATTTTTCGGTCATCCACCACAGTTGTTTTCCGTGGTCTCCCAGGTCTTTTGGTGTTGCTGAGCTCACCGGTGCGTTCCTTCTTGTTGAGAATGTTCCAAACAGTTGTTTTGGCCATGCCTAATGTTCTTGCTATCTCTCTGATGGGTTTGTTTTGTTTCTTCAGCCTAATGATGGCTTGCTGATTCACTATCAGCAAGCCATCATTAGGCTGAAGAAACAAAACAAGAGTATGGCTCTTTGGATCTCATCTTGAGAGTTGACAGCAACAGATTCCAAATGCAAATAGCACACTTGAAATGAACTCTGGTCCTTTTATCTGCACATTGTAATTAGGGTAATGAGAGAATATCACACACCTGGCCATGGATCAGCTGAGAAGCCAATTGTCCCATTACCTTTGATCCCTTAACAAGTGGGAGGCACATCTGCAAACTGCTGTAAGTCCTACACCGTTCACCTGAGTTGGATGTACATACCCTCAAATTAAAGCTGACAGTCTGCAGTTAAAGCACATTGTGTTTGTTTCATTCCAACTCCATTGTGGTGGTGTATAGAGCCAAAGATGTTAGAATTGTGTCGATGTCCCAATATTTCTGGACCTGACTGTACAACCACAGTGGCGCTCCAGCGGGGTAGGGGTGTGGGTTCCAAGATGACCCTAAAAATGGACATCACATCGTCCGTGTCAGTTTGATCCTGGTCACCGGACAGGAGCAGAGTAAAAGAATAAAAAAAATATATACAATCTCCCAAACTCCCTGCTGTAAGCCTAAATCCCCTAAGGCGTTGACGACCTCATCTTTAGATGAGTTACCACCGTCTGCATCTCCATGGTTGCAAGACTAAGGAAGGAAAGAATGTGAGAAGAAAAAGTAAAGCGGAATAAAGGTTAAAGAAGAGAGAAAAGAAAGAGAAAAAAAGGGGGGAGGAGGTGGTGAGGGGAAAGGTACAGATCAATCACGCCCAGGTTAGCTCTTCCTGGCAGCAAAAACCTCCGGTCATCTCCAACGCACAACATGTAGTCGCCGCTTAAGCATCCCAATGGAACCACTTCAGCCCCATGTCGTCTCCATGTTTCGGGCCGCAGCCTCCAGGAGGTCCACTGAACGAAAGTATGTCCCTGTGCATCCACGATCCAAGAGATGGCATCTCTGATGAACGTCTGTGCACCGGGATCAGAGCCCGAGCTGCTAACAACATAAGAAGCAGCACCGACCTCCTCAGAGTCCCTATGGGGAGAGGAATGTGGAAAAGCAAGAAGCATCGCGGGGTGAGTGGAAGATCAATATCAGTCATCTGGTGTATGGCAGAATGGATCAGTTTCCAAAACTCAAGCACGCGGGGGCAGGACTACCAAATGTGAAGCTATGTACCTACATCAGTATCACAGTGCCAACAGGTGGGAGAGGCGTCTGGGTAGATGCAATGTAGGAGCGAGGGAGTCCTATACCATAAAGTTAGTATTTTGTAGGAAGTCTCCTGAGATCTAGAAGCGCAGAACACCTTATGTACCATGGTATAGGTCATAGCCCATTGTGCATCTGTAATGACAATGCCAAGAGCTGTTTCCCATTTAGACGTGAAAGAGGGGCCGGTCGTGTCTGACGCCTGAAGCAGGCCATACAAGGTAGATACACCGTGGTTAAGCATAAGACCCATATGACAGAAACGTTCGAACAGGGTGAGCTGTCGATGTAAGCTGTATCCTGTCAGATATTTTCATAAGAAAAACAAAATGGATGCCTGTAGCCATCTTGTTAAATCGTATTTCTATACTTTTATATGTAAAGTCTTTCTCAACTTTAATCTAGTTTTATGAATGAATGAACTTAGATTTTTTTTAGAAATAGGTTTTACTTTCAAATTAACTTATTAAAGTAAACTAGAAGAGTTATGTATGCCTAATTGCTAGTCTATGATGCTATAGACGATAGAAAGTGTCTTTATATGATAGATGCCGAGCCTAAGTGCTAGTCATAGACAAAATTTATGGGTCTGTTTTCTTTGAATAAAAGATTTTTTTTCTGGTATAGAAACACATTTAAGGTTTAGAATATATGCACAAGTATATCTATGCTATCCACAAAAATATATTTTTATAACCAAGAACCTAATATAGCACAGAAAATAATCTTAAATATTTTGAAGTATATTATAACAGTAGTTACTGAAGAATAGAAATAAGCTGTTTTACTTAATTGTAAAGGAATGTCTTTATTGATAAGAGTACTTTAGAAAAACCTTGAAATAGCTAGAACTGAAGAAATATTAAATCAAATATGACAACTAGAGATGCACTGTCTGGTGTGTATTAGAAGGTTCTTTGTTAAGAGAGATTGACCTCTGACCTATGATGAGAGATTTAAAAACTATTTGTAATAAAATTAAAACAACACTGCCATCTTGTGGTGTAGTGTAGGTTGACAGTTATGGAATTCTCATAGACATAACACTATATGCTAAGTAGGGAGGTACTATAAATGACGTGAAATTTACTATAACTGAACAGAACACAATGAGTATTGGCACTTCATTCCACAACTTCATTGAGATCACTCTCTTCATTCCAACTCAGATTACATTTCACTTATCCCTCTCAGGACTTCAAATTTTTTTTACTCTCATGCATTCACGCTCTCAAATTTTTCTATGAGTTGTCTCAAGGAGAAAACTCAGAGACAAAGAAATTAAGATGCAAACAAGTTTCTAACATATTATAATATCTCATATATTCTCACATACTCTCCAAAATTCATTATATCCACTCAGTGGCGTAGCGTGGGTTGTCAGCGCCCGGGGCCAGCCAAGAATTGTGCGCCCCCCCCCAACCTGTGGACACATTATCGATATTGCCCCAGCTCTCACATGAATATTGCCCCAGCTCACACATGGATATTGCCCCAGCTCACACATGGATATTGCCCCAGCTCACACATGGATTTGCCCCAGCTCACACATGGATTTGCCCCAGCTCACACATGGATTTGCCCCAGCTTATGGATACTGCCCAAGCTCATGGATACTGCCCCATCACATGGATACTGCTCCAGCACATGGATTTGCCCCAGCACATGGATTTGCCACAGCTCATGGATTTGCTCCAGCTCACACATGGATTTGCCCCAGCACATGGATTTGCCCCAGCACATGGATTTGCCCCAGCTCATGGATTTGCCCCAGCTCACACATGGATTTGCCCCAGCTCATGGAAATGCCCCAGCTCATGGAAATGCCCCAGCTCACACATGGATATGCCCCAGCTCATGGAAATCCCCCAGCTCACACATGGATTTGCCCCAGCTCATGGATTTGCCCCAGCTCATGGATTTTCCCCAGCTCATGGATTTGCCCCAGCACATGGATTTGCCCCAGCTCATGGATTTGTCCCAGCTCATGGATTTGCCCCAGCTCTCACCTGGATATTGCCCCAGCTCCAGATCCAGCAGCGGTTGAGGGGACCCAGATGCCGGGCAGCGGGAGTGCCTGCCGGCTGCCCGGTCCTGAACAGCGTGCGAGTCCGTCCTGTTGAAGGGGAGGCGGCTGCGTGCGTGCGCAGGTCACGCGATCCGGCCAGTCAGGTGGTACAGAGACTCAGTACCACCTGATTAGACGGACCACGTGACCTGCGCCTGCACGCAGCCGCCTCCCCTTCAACAGGACGGACTCACTGTTCAGGACCGGGCAGCCGGCAGGCACTCCCGCTGCCCGGCATCTGAGTCCCCTCAACCCGCGGGCCCTTGGGCGGCGCCCGAGGGCCCGGCGGGTCAGTCCGGGCCACAAGTTTTAGGGGCGCAAATTTCTTTTGAAATTATGCGCCCCTAAGAAAACTGCGCCCGGGGCCACAGCCCCCACTGCCCCCCCCCCACGCTACGCCACTGTATCCACTAATCACTAAGAAGATTGCCGAAACGCTGAATCCAGACTGGACAGGTAATGTATGGAAAGCAAAATAGTGGGATTAGTGTAAGAGATATAGGTATATGTATATAGGTGTGTATATGTTGCATTGGATATAGATTGAGATTTATCTCAAATTATCGCTAGATCATGACCTTTGAAATATTTCTAACCTGCAGTATAGAAATATAATTTATAAAGTAACCGGAGAATTGTCCTAGGTATTTGTTGCAACAGTATATACATAAAATACATATATTAAATTTGGAAGAGCTATTCTGATTGAAGTAATAAGCAAGGATGTTATATAACCTAAAATAAAAAGCAGAAGATTAGAAGCTAAATTCTACCTTAGGGGAGGATTCACTAAATAAGTTTTTATTACTCTAGAAATAGAATTGGTGATAGCTTCATCTTTGTGGATCCAGGTAGCACAAGGAGATATATATATATATATATCTACAAGATACTAGCTTGTTTTAAATACTGGTTTGCTGGGAATACATGTAAATTGTTTTCTTTAAGCAGGATGTTTATTAATTAAACTAACCATCTGTGTATTCGTTACTGATGAAAGTAAATGGTATTAACCATATATATACAGTTACTAACAGAAATATATGTTAAAAGCTAGAGATCTGTGTGCTGATGGAAGATGTTGTGTTTTATAAATCTTTGATTATGTTGTGAGATTAAAATCTTTTTTGCATACGTAATAAATATATATATATTTTTATCTAAGCTGGTTGGTTTTATTTTTTAAAACTAAAACACGTACAATTAAAAGAATTTAGGAGAACCTCTGAAAAAAACAAACGAGATAAATTTGTTGTTGTTTATATCTCGTATAAGTTTCTTACCTGATTAATATCTCCGACAATTCACCGTTAAGATCACGGAGATAAGACCGGATCTGTAGATAGTTAAATCTTTCTAGAAGGGACGGGGGATACCCCTCCCTAAAGCTGAGAGGGTTACTCGCGTCCGCATCACTGGGAAAATCCAAGGCTCGTAGTCTTCTTGAACCCGTGAGTCGAGTGCACAAGGAAGGAAACTTCCTGGCAACTTCGGGTTATGGCTCGAGGGCAAGAGAGGGGAGATAGCTGTAGACAATCCATAACACAATTTACATCTGTGCCAGATACGTAGTGTAGCAGCGACTGGATCCGGGTCCGAGGAGACACCTTGGAGAGCAACCGGTGCGAACCACGGCACTGCCCACATGGGAGATCCAGAGAGAATACGCTCCAGTTCAAGCCATCTCTTATCCGACTCGGAAGCCAACCAATCAACGACCCTAAGCAGGTGGCATGTTGTGTAGTACTGCTTCACATCAGGGAGCGTCAAGCCACCTCTGGACTTCGGTCGGCATAGCACCGCCAACCCAAGCCGGGGTCGATCCTTCGGCCATACAAAATGCAGAAGTTCCTTTCGGAGCGCTAGGAAAAAAGAGGTTGGGATTGCGATAGGTAGAGTATGAAAAAGGTACAGCAAACGTGGTAGTAAATTCATCTTCAGCACTGCCACACGGCCTAGCCAAGATATATATTTACTCGTCCAGCTGGACAAGTCCGAATGAAACGTGCGCAGCATACCATGAAAGTTTAAGTCAAGAAGTCAGCCAGAGGAGGTCGCCAACCAGGTACCGAGGTATCGGAGAGAGGTAGGACAATGCCGAAACGGATAAGTAGTGCGAATGGACTCTAAAGCGACAGACTCTAAGGAGACACCCAGGAATTTCCGATTTGTCCTGGTTGACTTTAAGACCCACAACGGCGCCGTAAGAGTCCAATTCAGACAATTTGGCCGGCAGGGAGGAGTCGACGTTCGTGAGGAAAAAGAGCAGATCATCTGCATAAACCGACAGCTTATGTTCGGAAGCATGTTCCTGAATCCCGGTAATATCTGGATTGCAACAGATAGCTACCAGAAGCGGCTCCAGAGTGAGGGCGAAGAGCAGGGGCGATAAGGGACAACCCTGCCTTGTCCCGTTCCTGACTACCAGCGGGGGAGACAAGGCCCCGTTGACCCTGACGCATGCCGTGGGGTCGTCATAAAGGGCCGTCAAGTATTGCATAAAAAAGGGTCCTGCCCCTCAGCACCGAGAACATAAAATCCCAGCGCAATCTATCGAAGGCCTTCTCCGCATCCTGGAAAGCAGAAGGCCCTTGCCAGTTCTCTTCGCCACCCCGATAGCTCCCAAAGCGCGAGTGGTCGCATCACGGGCCTCACGGCCTGGCACAAATCCCACCTGGTCCGGGTGGATTAGGGACGGCAATAGAGGAGTCAGTCGGTTTGCCATAACCTTGGCCAAAACCTTCAGATCCGTATTGAGAAGCGAGATCGGCCGGTAACTACGGGGGTCAGATGCGTCTTTATTCGGCTTCAGCTTAACAGAGATCGTGGCAGACAAAGGGTGAGGGGGGAGCCTGATCGAATTGCAGAGAACAGTGCAAGAAGGCGGGGTACCAGCGTGGACGAAAAGGCACGATAATATTCCACCGGGAGGCCGTCAGGGCCAGGGCATTTCTGGGTGTTAAGTGATTTCAAAACCACATGGATATCCTCAGCGCTGATGGGGTCCTCCAAGCCAGCTGCCGAAGATTCAGAAAGTAAACAGGGGAGCTTATCTCGCAGGTAGGTCTGAATGGCGGTGGGGGGGTCGGCGTCTTGAGTTCCCGTCCAAGTCATAGAGACCCTGGTAGTATCGTTGGAACTCAAGCAAAATAGATTCAGGGAGCATGCGGACAATCCCATTCGGAGAGCGTATTTTCGCAATATAGGAAGCATTCTGTCTGCGACTGAGAATTTAGACTAATAGGCAGCCAGGTTTGTTTTCCCTAAGGGCAAAACTACAGCGGGCCTTTTGGGCAGCAAATTTAACTTCGGCATCAAGTAAATCATTTAATTCTCGACGTTTAGCCAGAAGTTCTGGGTAGTCAGAGGACAACGAAGACGTGTGGTGACGGAGTTCCAAGGTGCGAATATCCACAATAAATTGTTTCACATGTTCAGAGCGGAGTCGTTTCAGAGCTGTGGATTTGCTAATAAAAAGGCCTTGCACCACAGCTTTGTGCGCCTCCTAAACTGTCGACTCGGGGGTACCTGAATCGCCATTTATCTCAAAGTATGCCTTGAGGTGGGAGTCTATTTCAGTCACAAAGTCCGGGTCCATAAGGAGAGACAGGTTCAGTCTCCACTGCCTCTCCGACGACTGATAAAGAGGCGAAGACAGAGTAGCCGTCACAGGAGCGTGGTCCGACCACGTCTGCGCCTCAATAGTCGATGCCTCAACCAGGTCTACTCGGTGATGCTGCATAAAAATATAATCCAATCTGGAGTGCGTGCTATGAACAGGGGAAAAGAATGTATAATCACGCTCGCCGGCGTGAAAAGCTCACCAGACATCAACGAGACGAAGCTCGTCTAAGGTACGTCTCACCTGACGTACAACATTTGGGGGGATCGAGGAGCGACCCATGGAAGTATCCAGTCTCAGATCCAAGGGAACATTAAAGTCTCCCGCAACCACTAAAGTACCAGCCATAAAGGCCTGCAATTGACATGAGATAGATGCCAGGCAACGATGCTGGGTAGCGTTAGGGAGGTATATCGAAGCAAACATATAGCAAGAATCCGCAATTGGACCTTTAACAAACAGGAATCGTCCCTCCGTGTCCGTCCTCACGTCAACCAGGACAAAGGGAACATCCCGGGAAAAAACGAGACGCAGGGCTAAGCAACCGCACTATCTGCCTACCCTAGACTCGGACAGTGACTGCATACCCCACAATCCCTGCCGTCCCCGACGACCACAACTCGCAATTTCTTATCTAACCGAGCTTAAAGCAATCAGCAATACTCCAATCTCTTAGTGTAGTTAGTTTGTTACAGGAAAAATTATAGATAGAATAAATCAATTAATTACACACTACACAGCAAATAAAAGAAAAAGGTTAACCACAGAGCATTACTTACGACAAACTAATCAGTAAGCTAGCATCGGTGACTCCTGGAGCCTGGAGATAGAAGCATGGATAGAACAATCATCTTTCGAATGTACCCCAAGTGATCAGCAATAGCACATGGCCAGTTTTCAGAATTTATACACTTCCTGGTCCTTCCAAAACCCACCCACAAATGGCCCAGTCTCCTGCACTACATATCCTTGAGTTCCCCTCTCCGGAGCATGCTCAGTACGCTTCGTCGTTAATCTTTAATTGCCCAAAGGTGTCAATCTTCCCCCCAGACCCCCTTAGGGATCAAGGATGTGCTTCCTGTCTTTGAAGATAGGGCCTAAATCTTGGTGCCGGGTTGGCTCTCAAGGTGCGACTAACAGGCTACACGACATGTCAGTTCACAAAGACATTCCCTTTTACAGCCACGTGTTATATCCTCCCCAGGGGAGAAAGCTAACCATTTTAATTACATTTTAGCACCCACTCCCAACAGCTGTGGACACAGAGATACGCTTCCCAGATGGTCAGACACAAATATGAATATGACTCTATATGGAGGAGATATGTATAAACAGGCACATAGACACATATACACAGGCAGACCCTTATATAGATAGAAATACAGATCTAATCTGCCCCATCTCTAATCTGCTACATCTCCCATCCAAAAGGAGACGTGGAACGGGAGACGCTAACATGCCTCTCACATGCGTCTTAACACATGTTTGCCCACTGGCATCGAGCAAACCACCTGGAGTGGGTGACACATAGGTGTCCGTGCACCTGGCCCACCAACGCTTGCATTCCCTCTCGCAACCACATCATACAGTTCCCCATGGAGACCTTTGGCGACTCCACCATTCTACCCCACCTCTCCCAAACCTGGGGGAGGGGGTCACTCACACTGCACTCACAGCACGGCACAGACTCGGAGCAGCCCCTGTGCTTCTGCAGCCCCTCCTGGTATACCTTTTGGGGGTGCAGCACATGTGGCTCACTCTCGCCTGGCACCTCAGTCTTGCAGGCAGCCAAACACTCACCAACAGTCACCTGCTCGGGAGCCATTTTTTCAGCAGGGGGTCTGGAGAAACAGGGTGAAGCGCCCTGCTCCCCGGTAAACGCCCCCCCTTCATCTGCCAACGGAGTCAGGGAATGCACCTGGCTCTGCGCAGATGGCTGGGAGGTCACAGGGGCCATACCAGGACTCGCTGCCTCCCCGTCTCTCACTGTCCCCCACACCTTCAGAATTTGGGGAACCATACAGATGGGGCACAGGATTCTCCACGCTCACCTCGCCCCCATTGCATACCGTTTCCCCACTGTATCACACAGTTTATCAAGCATGCCTTACTTCATAACCAATGAGCATACAGCCGTATGCCACCCTCCTCCACCGGGAGGTTGCTCAGTACCAGTTTCCTGTGGTACTGGGCATCTGGTTGGCTTTTCCGCAGGGCAACACGCATCCACCCCAGGCCCTTCCTCCTGACCACACAGCCTGCGCTCGATGCCACCTGCAGCCTCAGACACATGCGACACAGACTGGCATACCACAGTATCTGTCACGGTTCCCGGATCCCACCACGCAGCCCTTAAAGCCCAACACTCCACAGAGCCAAAAAGCTACCAACAGAGTAGCCGTAGAACAATCCCTAACTGTCTGGTCCTTAAAAATTGGCCAGGTATAAGTATACTAGCTAGACAGAAAGGGTTAAGAAAAGACCATGTCGTAATACAAAACCAGGTCAGCAACACCGGGGTAGTCAGACAAGCCAGAGTCAGGAATACAGAGAATAGAATAGTCAAATGGAATAGCCGGGTCAATATCAGTGCAGTAGTGTAGTACAAGGAAAATAGTTTAGGACAACGGAAGGCAGAATGGTCAGAAAACAAGCAGAGGTCAATAACAGGTTAAATCACGAGAGAATTCAGGTACAGGGAGCTCAGATATGGATAACCATGATCTGGCACTGCTTAGAAGGAACTGTGGGTTTTTAAAGACCTTCACCAGACCGCGCCCCCCTCTCAAGCCCTGCCTCATGCAGCCACCTCCCTGCCTGTCTCTATTTAAACCGGGTGTTGGTCAGCGAGCAGCATCAGACATGCTACCTTCAAGCACACAGGAGAGGCTGGAAGCCCCCAACGTTACAGTATCCTGCCCATCTAGGATGTTTGCCTCTCCATTCCTTTCACCTGGCACCGCCAACCTGGATGGTTCAGGCCCTGGATAACCCTCTTTCACCCTAGGCCTATCCTTCTGACCATCCAGTTTGCCCTTTGCGCCACACACAGTCTCAGACATCCATGGCACAGGCTGGCACACCACGGTATCCTGCTCATCCCAGGCCTTCCGATGCCCACACTTTCCCTGCAGCACCACCGACCCAGTTGGTTCGGCCCTAAAGGAACCTGCCTTTGTCCTTTGTTCTCCCTCCCAACCGCGTGGCGTCACAGACACACCTGAGTCTGGTCTAGGCAGGCACACCACAGTATCCTGCCACCCTCCCAGGTATTCTGATCCACACCATTCTCACGGGGCACTAGAGTCCTGGTTGGTTTAGGCGCAAGCAGACCCGCAGTCATCCCTTGCCCTCGCTCCCAACCATATGGCGTCACAAACACACCCGAGTCTGGTCTTGGTAGGCACACTGCAGTATCCTGCCACCCTTCCCAGGCATTCTGGTCTACACCATCACACGGCAGAGACGGGCCTTGTGCCCTACTCCCTCCCTGCAGACTGCCAGCGGGTACCCACTTCCACCATGGGCACCGCGGCCTCCCCACTCATGGGGTCTGGGGAACCAGCTGACTCAGGTGCAGGCGGGCATTCACTCGCCCCCTGCCTTTCTTCCCAGTCACACTGCCCCCTCATGCTACCACAAAACACCTCGTGCACACCTGACGCATGCGCAGACTGACTCACTGCCATCCCCTGCCCTCCCGTCCAGGAATCCTGTTGTGCACCCCAAAACACAGCCCTCCCCACTGTAGAGCCACTAGTGGGCCTGGGTAAATCCCCAGCATCCCTTTCCAGCACATACTGTGACAAAAAATTTACCCAAATCCGTGCCCAGTAACACATCTGTAGGAATATTTTCAGACACTCCCGCAGACCTCTCCCCGCTCCCCAGTCCAAATAAACCCGTGCCATTGGCACCGCAGAACGTACCCCACCAAAACCCTTTACTGCTAGAGTCCTGTCAGGAATAAAGTCTGCAGGGCTGACTAACCCTGGACGCACCAAAGTTACTTCAGCCGCCGTATCTCTTAAACCCACAGATACCTGAGTCCCGACAATGACTGCTTGCTGGTTCACGTTGGCACTGCCCTCCGATCTGGTCACGAACAGGACAGAGGGTGAGGCTGAGGGGTGTCCTCCCCAGCTGTGGATGCAGGCTTCTTCCTCTGCGGGCTCGCTTCCAGGAGATGGTTGACACTGTTACATATAAAACAGCGACGGCTCACACTTCTTCCAGGCGAAGAAGGACTCATTCCCCCCTCCCCAGCAGAGACTGGCACAGAGGGGGGCGCTGCCGCTGTGATGTCGGGGGGTCGTGATGAGTTGGGCTTCCATCCAGATGATCCTTTGGGGGAACCTCTGCTCCGGTCCACAGACGCTCTGTTGGCCACATGGAAATCGGCTAGCTCACCAGCTTCCAGGGCCGTCTCGGGTTTGCAATCCAGAAGCCATTCCTGGATCTCAGGTGGGCACAGCTGCACGAACTTCTCCTTGATTAACAGGTCTTCCAGGGCATCCAAGGTGTCAATCTTCAGCCCCCTGACCCATGGTCGAAATAGGGTGGTCAGGTGGCTCACGACTGCAGAGTAGCTCTCCGCGGCCCGCTTCTGCAAGGACCTGAACTTTTTGCGATGTACCTCTGGTGTGAGGTTATATCATCTCTGCAATGCGGCTTTAATCCTCTCATAGTCTTGGTCACAGCTGGTAACTCTGCAAAGGCTTCGAGCGCTGGACCTTTTAGTGCAGGAGTGAGGTACCTGGCCCATTGCTTCTTGGGCAGCTGGTACTGTCGACAAGTCTTTTCAAAATTTCGCAGGAACACATCCAGATCCCCATCTTTGTCCAGAGTGGGAAAGTTCTCAGCACGAGGTCTGGGTGTAGAGAGCTCTGCAGCGCCTGCAGGGGCAGGAGATAATTGCGTTCTGGCTGCCTGTGCCATAGCGAGCTGATGTGCCCGTTTGGCTTGCCGCTCCGCCACTTCTTACTCACCCGCAGCCCTGCGCTCCGCAGCTTCCCGCTCAGCTTGGCGCTCTGCCGCTGCTTGCACAGCTTGGCGCGCTGCCGCTTCTTCTTCAGCTTGGCGTTCAGCTCTGCGCTCCTCTCGCTCTTGGTACTGCAGGATGAGCTGAAGCCGCATCTGAGAGTCCGCAGAGTCCATATGTTTTAAAACATTCTGCAAGTAAACATCCAGGGCAATATCACCCTTGGGCAAAGCACTTGACACTGTCCTTTCCACTAGACTTGCGCTTCCTTCGGCTGGGTCAAGCGTGGTACCCTGCTCTGCTGCATCCTGGACTGCTTGCCTCGCCTCATAGTCCTCGAGGGCTTGCAAAGGTTCATCCTTCTTATCCTTCGTCAAAATATTTTTGTCTTTACATAATTGTTCCAAGGTCTTTTTCGATGATTGTTGCGACATTCTCACTCCAGCCAAATAAAAGATAGAAAAGAAAACAAAGAAGGGGAAGGGAACTGCTGTGTATTGTGTAAATTCTTATAAATGCACCTGAGTTCTGCTCTGGAAATTGGAAAACCAATTTCTTTAGTATCTGGATCTATTTTGCTTCACAGATCCAAATACTAACCTGATATCCCACCGCTTGCCAGCAGTTGTCACGACCACTACGCGAGCTGCTGCGAAAGACGCCGGGTTACGCCACCCACTATCTGTCTCTACACACTTCTCTCACAACAGGGGTGCAGAGCGCGATACAATGATCCCAGGATTGCAACGCAGTACAAATCTTCTCTTGAAGCAGGTAATGACTACGTCTCCCACAATCCCTGAGCTCGCTTTCCTATTCTATTAGTTACGCTGCCACCAGTCCTCATGGACACTACGCGCGTCATAGCGGGAGATGCAGGGCTAAGCAACCGCACTATCTGCCTACCCTAGACTCAGACAGCGACTGCATACCCCACAATCCCTGCCGTCCCCGATGACCGCAACTCGCAATTTCTTATCTAACCGAGCTTAAAGCAATCAGCAATACTCCAATCTCTTAGTTAGCGTGGATCTCATCAGCCAGAAGCAGAACTTAATTATTTTATTTATGATATAGAAACAAAGATATATATATATCACAGGGCATTTGTTACAGGAAAAATTATAGATAGAATAAATCAATTAATTACACACTACACAGCAAATAAAAGAAAAGGGTTAACCACAGAGCATTACTTACGACAAACTAATCAGTAAGCTAGCATCGGTGACTCCTGGAGCCTGGAGATAGAAGCATGGACAGATCAGTCATCTTTCGAGTGTACCCCAAGTGATCAGCAATAGCACATGGCCAGTTTTCAGAATTTATACACTTCCTGGTCCTTCCAAAACCCACCCACAAATGGCCCAGCCTCCTGCACTACATATCCCAGAGTTGATCTCTTGATCTCTTTTAATCGCATGAGCTCTTTGGTGGTGATCTTCTTTGAATATAATGTGAATAGTGATACAAAATATGGAACACGATTCTTAAGCTCTTGTACTGTAAATTTGCATCTTAATGGCATGATCGTTCTCTTTAATTGATGGCATGCTTTAAATCTGAAAAATACTTAAAGTATATTAATATCCTATATAAAAGGAAAATGAATTAATTATTCCATTAATTAGAACATAATAAATACATTAAAAAAACAAATTCATGATGAAACTTGGAGCATATTTTTCTGAGATCCTGACACAAAGGAATTGAGATAAAGAAAAAATAGGAGTGGAGGAGAAGGGGGAGGAGAGAGACGATGGGGAAGAGGGGAGGGAGAGGGATGTGAAATATTTATTTTATTTATTATTTGTGTAACGGTTATTCTTCCTTAAATTCTCTTGTATATTCAAACAAAAATAAAACACACAACAAATGATCATTACTACAGAAACATACATACAGATGTATTTTTTCGTATATTACAATTCATAGAAACTTCCTCAACATTCCCTACAGTTATGTTTCTATGTTACGTGTCGTCTGGGTTTTTATTTTTTCTGTTTTTTGTTATTTCTCTCACATCATGCACACTCAAAAACATAATGCCATAATTCAGCATGCAGAGAAAACCCATATGCACTAACATGCCATATAACACAAAAACACACAATTGCAACGTGGTTTCTGTCTTGTCCCTTGTACAGCACTACAGAACTTGTAGGTGCTTTTATAAATTCTTATAACAACACTTATTTAATAGGTGATTCAGATAAACGTGTAAATACAATTTGTCCTTACTACACCTAAAATAACTCAATATTTAAAAAAAATCAATAACAAAGGAACTACACTAGCAACCACGCCTTCATTTGTGCAACACATAGCTCATATTAGGGCGTGTCATGATTCGTTGCTTTGTTCTTTTTTTAAAATTCTTTATTTTTGAATTTCAAGATAACAATGTAGCATCACATAGTGCAAGGCAAAAATGTCCGCGCAGGGCCAACACAAGACATCAGAATAGTAGCCAATAATAATTATAAAATGCAAAAAGACATCTGTGGGCAACCAAAGGTCAGCAAAATTATCCCCAATTAGGGGGGGTCTCATCAAAAAGTAAAAGTGATTGCTCAAGTCATATTGACGAAGATAAGGAAAAAGTCAGCTGAGGATGTTGTGACGGAACCGTTCTCTTCCGCCTGTCTTGACTCTCCAGACACCCCTTCGTTGTCCTCAGCGCCTCGAGCAGCTTGACCCGCCTGCTTCTGATTCTCTGCCCTGGAGCCGTTAGGAATTTTCAGAGGGCCGCTCTGTGCCTTCTGGGGGTGATAGTGGTTACCCTGAATGAGACACCAGACGAGCGGTGTTCCCACAGGATTCTCTGACTTTTAATGATCAAAAACGCCACCATTTATGCTGAAATCCAACAGTCATTATTTGCATAAATTACGCATCTCGTCCTACCAATATGCTAATTACATTGTCAGATAGGTATTTACAATAAACATTCTTTACATTCTTTAGCCTTCAGCTCACACAACATTTGCATAGCCTATTGTTCTAACACATTAGATTAAAGACAAACACTATCACAGATTTCTTGAATTAAACATGCAGCCAGATAAGGGTAAAAGCCCTGTTGCATAAATTACACAGCAGTAAAGCTTGTTTACGGGCTATACAGAAACACATTTACCTACAGGAATATAAGTATATTTAAAACTAAAGTTACGCCCTTTTACACTAAACTAATTTAAACTAAAACCAAATGATGTAATATATATTTAAAAACACACGATATAAATTGAACATAAAGTCTCTTGGGGTTTGAAGCATGGAGCGTTACGTCAGCTCCATGACAGATGTCAAGCAGGAGGAAAAAAGGGGGGGAGGGAGAGGGGAGATGGCAAAGCCAAATTAAGTGGGAGATGGGACGACAACAGAAAAAAAAACAAGAGTCTCCAGCCGACAAATAATGTTGTAAAAACAGCAGGAAGGTTTCATTAAATAGTCTCAGCATGAGGCAGGGGGACGAAAAACAAAAGGCCGCATGGAAGACAGCATACGGTTGAAAGTGAATGGGTCCCTTCATCCAGCGTCTCGGAAGAGCAGCAGATGCAGGAGAGGTAGGGCAATGCAGTGCAGGCCAGACATTTCTGCAGAGGCCCGGTGCGAGGAAACACAGCCAGCAGGGCTATCCAGCCCCCACCCGCAACGCAACTCCTAACTCCAGCTGCCCGAGTGTAAGCCTCAGGCTGCAACAGAGCAGGGGACCGATCCAGCTTCATATTCAGCAGAAGGGATCTAGCTCCACCCACCCAGCGAACTCCTCAGCTGCCCTGCAACCTTTCTCGGCCAGCATCACCCGCATCCAAACCCAGGGTTGCCTCTGGGGTCTCAGGACGCATCTTCTACGGCTCCCCCAGGGCGATCTCCACAGTAAGACACTCCTTTTCGGCATCTGGAGGCCTCAGGACAGCACCTCTCGTCCTCCAGATCTGCAGTCTCCCGACCATTTCTTATCGTGGCCATCTGTTGGTGCCAAGAGCCGCGTGTGAGTGGCTCCCCCTCATTCCCCGGTAACCGCGTCAGGCAGTCTTCTAGAGCTGCAAACATTGCCTCCATACCTCGTGCAGGGGGGATGGGGTGCTCTGGTCTGCACCATGCCTCACAGTCCCTTATGCTCTTCACCAGGGGAACCTCCTCGGTGCTCGCGAGAAGCAGTCACCCGGCAAGTAAAACCCACAGGGGGAAGCAGGATGGGCGCAAGATGGTCAGGAGCCCGAGCAGGTCTCAAAATGGCAGACGGCCGTCCAGATCCACCACACAGCGGCCGCAAAACTCAGCTTATGTCTGGAGGGGGGAAAATCGGGCTCCAGACAGCTCAGTTCCGGTAGCCAGCCACAGCGGGACCTCAAATTCAAATTATCTCCTCAATTTGTGTCAGCTGGAGGTCCCCAAGAGCGGCAGATGTGCGGAGCTCCACCAAGACACGTCTGCCCTTGTTGGTAGCTGGCCACGCCCCCCATTGCTTTGTTCTTAATTACAAAGTTTAACCCTTTCGCTGCTGAGCCATTTAACGCCTGTGTGCTGAGCAAATTTTTACCGGTTTCGCTCATCATGTTTAAACGCGTTTTGAAGCCTTATTTTATTCTATGACCCAGACATATTATGTATCGTTCTTTCCGAAAGACTTGGCAGATTCAGAATATATCATTATTATATGTATACGTTATGTCCTGTCCGTCTATTATAACAAAAAATGCAATAAAATTTGAATTTTCAATAATTTTCAACGTGTAAAGTGTTTTTTCTCACATTTTAATATGCGAGCGTTTGTGGTTATATTTTATATGAGTTGCGCTTGTTAAAAAATGTATGCGATGTAAGGCTAGCGTTTATATAAGAAACAAACAGACTAACCGATTTAATCAACTAAATAAACAAATCTCCAAAAGGCAAACAAACATGGACAAGTCCAAAAAAAGAAAACAAACAATTACTTCAACACTGCGGAGAGGTACAAACAAATATAAAATACTCAGCACAAGACGGGTGAGTGGTTTTACAGACCATTACCTCAACACTGTGGGGAGGTAAAATAAACACATTTCCGGATGAGTTGCCACCTTACAGGGAACTCAAACGCTTGAGAAAAAACATCCATAAACATCGTTGCAACAAGAACACAAACAGGCTCTCAGAGCCAAAGCAAACCTCAAGGAAAACAAACGCCAGGAAGGCACACTCACAACAGAATCGTATTCTGAACAAGCAACTGTGTAAACTGATAAAAATCATCCTGCACATTTGAATTGGCAGATCCCAAAATTTCTGACACCATTTGTTAAATAAAATCTAATTAAATCTAATGAATATTCCTATTCATATTTACCAAACAAGCAAGTTAAATCGCTGTTGCTGTTGTCGGTCAGTTTCATATATAGAGACTTATTTATCACAGCCAACGGGAGAGCAAAAGAAGACAACCACTCAAGATGTAAAGTAGAATTGCTCTCAGCATATTCTTGTTTATCAGACTCTAATATAGAACAAGGGTGTGGTACAACATCCAGTCATGAAACAGATCACGTCAGAGTTAAAATGGTGCACACATTTGCCACGTCTGAGATTACATTTAACCACATATGGTTTACATTTTAACTTTTAAAGCAACAGAAACATTCCTAAGCCACCCAAAATCATGTGCCACTGAACGAAGGGGGAAGGGAAAACTTATTCCTTAGCCCGTCTATATTAGAACACGCATTTTCAAACTAAATGGGACATGTTAACTAAGGTATGTATTTGAATCACAATATTTATATATTCATACAGGAAATTAAAAGAGAATTATTTTTACAAAAACCATCCAGCAATTAAACATCGTATATTGCAACACATTGGTACAATCCATAATGACAGTGAAACATCAGTTTCCAGGCATGTTAAAGCCATGCATAACTCAGGTGAAACATGCCTTTCTTTTCAGACTGTTGAACGAATATCGACTCATAAGAGAAAAGGTAAATATGACAGGACATTATGTCAAAGGGAGTCCTTTTTTGATATATGCCCTACAAACTTTATATGCCATGGGGCTCAATGAAGAGTTTAATTACACACCCTTTTTATAATTGTTCCAGATATGACTAAGGTCAAACCCCCCATGTTTTATCCATGTATGTATATTCCTAAATACACCTTTTTTAGCACTATAATATCCTTTCTTAAGACAGGTGCCCAAAATTGCACGGCATATTCTTACCATTGATTTATACAGAGGCAAAATTATGTTTACATCCCGAGCGTAAACTCCCCTTTTAATGCATGCCAATACCTTGCTGGCCTTGGCGGCTGCTGTTTGACATTGCACATTGTTACTTAGTTTGACGTCTACGATTATTCCCAAATCCTTCTCCTGCTTAGATTTCCTTAACCCTGTACCATTTAGGGTATAAGTTGCTTATGTGTTCTTCACTCCAAAGTGCATAACTTTGCATTTATCTACATTAAATTTCATCTGCCATTTAAGTGCCCAGTCCCCCAATCTATCTAAATCCCTCTGCAGCGAAGTAACATCCTGCTCACATTGTATTACTTTTCCTAGTTTTGTGTCTTCTGCAAACACTGATATATGACTTTCAATGCCTATTTCAAGGTCATTTTATAAATAAATTGAATAGTATTGGTCCTATAACAGACCCCTGAGGGACACCACTTACCAGTGGCGTAGCGTGGGTTGTCAGCGCCCGGGGCCAGCCAAGAATTGTGCGCCCCCCACCTGTGGACACGTTAGCATGCCCTGAAAAAATAAAATGGCCAGACTGTGTCAAAAAATAAATAAAATTAAAATTTTGTATATGATTAAAATCGCTATGAAAACCACATAAGCCCAACCGGTTTCGTCTGATAGAAATACAGACTTCCTCAGGGGAAATATATCAAACGAAACCGGTTGGTTATGTGCTTTTCATATCGATTTTATTCAGATATACAAACTAAATTTTAATTTATTTTTTGACACTGTATGGCGATTTTTTTTTTTCCTGGAATCCATATAAAAAAGAATACCATAATACGTAACACTGGATTTGGAGAGTCCTTATATCCACACGGCCCCACGGCTACTACGCTGATTCTGAGAGGAATATCCCATAATCTCATAATTTAAAATTCCCACTGCAGTCAGACTCTGTGTATGATCATCAATTAACCATATAGTCACTCACACTTGAAGTTGGGAGCAGCAGCCAGCAGCGCAGCAGGTACCCCCGGTAGGGTACCTAACCTTGGCTCAGGCTGGGCTTGGGCCTGGCCTGGGGAATGGTGGACACCCGTCCCGGACTGGGTCTGGAATCTCTGGACTGGTCTGGAGATGCAGTACAACAACACAGTCAGGCAGGCAGCCGCAGGCGGCAGCCACGGAATCCGGATGATTTAATTTCAGTAAAGAATCACACAGTAAGTAGATCTCACTCACCGACCGACCACCAGCTCCTGACACCTCACAGTACAGGCTCGAGCCGCTCGACTCCTCGTCCTCTCGTCTCCTCTCTGCCTGCGGCTGTGTGTCCACTCCTCCGAACTCAGTAGAGAGGTACTATCCGCTCCGCGCTCCGACTCAGCTCTCAGGAAAGCGGCGCCGCCCTCGTCACAGTGACAGGCCGCTCAGCTCAGTCCACACGTGCCGCCAGTCCCTGTCCATCCATCTGTGCAGCACCGGCACGCAGCTATGCACGCGCACGGCACTGCCCCTCGCTCCGGCTGCCATGTGCTGCCATCATCCATGATGAGTGCCTCCCCTCCTGCTCTGAAAAGCGTGGTGCCGGCGCGCTGGCGGCGTCACGTGACACAGCAGTGCTTGCACTTCCGGATTATCCTCCCTTCATCCGGCGCGCCGCGGCCGCTCGGCTGGGAAATATTAGGGCCGCAAATTTCAAAATTTGCGCCCCTAAAAGCTCGTAAAAAATCGCGCCCGGGGCCACCGCCCCATTGGCCCCCCCACGCTACGCCACTGCCACTTACCACTGATGTCCATATTGAAAATGTACCATTTATGACCACCCTCTGTACCCTATCTTTTAGCCAATTACCTATCCAAGAACAAGTATTTTCATCTAAACCAATTTTCCTTAATTTAAATAGTAAACCTTTGTGTGGAACTGTGTACAGATGTTAAACTCACAGGTCTATAATTCCAAGGTACACATTTTAAACCTTTCTTAAATATAGGGACCACGACAGCTTTTCTCCAAAACTCTGGTACGATTCCTGAAAGTAAAGAATCTTGAAAGATTAAAAACAGAGGTTTACATAATTCAACACATAGCTCCCTCAGTACTCAAGGGTGAATTCCATCTGGAATTTATTCACATTCGCATTGTTTAATTGCTGCAAAACCTTGTCCTGAGTCAGCCAGTCACTTTTTATTATTATGTTTTTATCAATGAATTGCAGGTCTCCTGTTATCCTCCTCTTTGATAAATACTGAAGTAAAATAATCATTCAAAATTGCTGTCTTATCTTGACTGATCTTCAGTTAACAATACCTCTGACTCAGATTTTAGTGAACCTACGTTTCATTTTCACTCTTGTTTTTTTTAGAATTTATGTACCTAAAGAATCTTTTAGGGACATAAAACCTGGTCATGTTTGGTATCATGTTCTGACCTCTCCAGTGATTCCTCAGATGACCCTGTAGCTGCTATGGAGTCAGAGCTATAGGGGTTCAAATATGTCTTCGATGCAGACATAGGTATCTTTTCTCTGGGCCTATTATAGGGCATGGGCCTGGAGCTGCTGCTCCAATAGCACCTATGTTAATCCAGCGCTGGCACTCCCTCGGGGTAGCCTCACGGTCCTTCAATGTGCAGTACTTGTATATAGTAAATCATAGATTAGATATCTATAATTCCTTGAAAAAGGCTCTTAGGGGCCGAAACGTCTGATCTGTTAATGTATACCCAATAAACGTATGTTTATTTTAGTCCCGGAGTGTTTCTTTCTGCTATCTTTTGGATAGCACCCGAGCACAGATACTTTTTTAATTACCTTTTGAGACTGAGTGCTCCTTCACCTATATAGCAAAAGTCCTGACTGACTCATCAATGCCCAGCACAAACTGTTTAACCTAGGAACATGAAATTTTTAAGGTACATTGTTTTTATGACGTAGGCACCCACTGAGGAAGGATTTTTGGAAAATCCCCCTCCCCTTTACTTCCCCTTCTCCTCTCCTTTCCCCTCTCCCCTCCTTCCCCCTCTCCTCTCCTTTCCTTCCCTCTCTCCCCTCCTTCCCCTCTCCTCTCTTTCCCCTCTCCTTCCCCCTCTCCCCTCCTTCCCCTCCTTTCCTTCCCCCTCTCTTTCCTTCCCCCTCCTTTTCCTTCCCCCCTCATTTTCCTTCCCCCTCCTTTTCCTTCCCCTCTCCTTTCCTTCCCCCTCCACTCCTTCCCCCTCCTCTCCTTCCCCCTCTCTTTCCCCTCTTCCCTCCTTCCCCCTCTCCCCTCCTTCCCCCTCTCCCCTCCTTCCCCCTCCTTTCTTCCCCCTCTTTTCCTTCCCCCTCCTTTCCTTCCCCCTCCTTTCCTTCCCCACCTTTTCCTTCCCCCTCCTTTTCCTCCCCCCTCCTTTCCTTCCCCCTTTACCCTTTCCTTCCCCTCTCCCCTCTCTCCTTTCCTTCCCCTCTCCTCTCTCCTTTCTTTCCCCCTCTTCCCTCTCCTTTACTTCCCCTCTCCCCTCCTTCCCCTCTCCTCTCTTTCCCCTCTCCTTCCCCCTCTCTTTCCCCTCTCCTTCCCCTCTCCTCTCTCCTTTCCTTCCCCATCTCCCCTTTCCTTCCCCCTTTTCTCCCTCCCTTTCCCCCTTTTCTCCCTCTCCCCCTTTTCTCCCTCCCTCCCTCTTCCCCTTTTACTCCCTCCCTCCCCCATCCCTCTCCCCCTTTTCTCCTCCTCCCCCTTTTCTCCCTCTCCCCCTTTTCTCTCTCTCCCCGCTCCCTCTCCCTCCTTTTTTCCATCCCTCTCCCCCTTTTCTCCCTCCTCTCTCCCCCCTTTTCTCCCTCCCTCTCTCCCCCTTTTCTCCCTCCCTCTCCCCCTTTTCTCCCTCCCTCTCCCCCCTTTTCTCCCTCCCTCTCTCCCCCTCCTTTCCTTCTCCCTCTCATTTCCTTCCCCTCTCCCCTCTCCTTTCCTTCCCATCTCCCCTCTCTTTCCTTCCCCCTTTCCCCTCTGCTTCCCCCTCTCCTTCCCCCTCTCCCCTTTCCTTCCCCCTTTTCTCCCTCCCTCTCCCCCTCCAAATTCCCCCTTTTCTACCTCCCTCCCTCTCCCCCTTTTCTCCCTCTCCCCCTTTTCTCCCTCCCTCCCTCTTCCCCCTTTTCTCCCTCCCTCTCCCCCTTTTCTCCGTCCCTGCCTCTCCCCCCTTTTCTCCCTCCCTCTCCCCCTCCCCCCATTTCTCCCTCCCTCTCCCCCATTTCTCCCTCTCCCCCCTTTTCTCCCTCCCTCTCCCCCTTTTCTCCCTCTCCCCCTTTTCTCCCTCCCTCCTCTCCCCCTTTTCTCCCTCCCTCTCCCCCCTTTTCTCCCTCCCTCCCTCTCCCCCCTTTTCTCCGTCCCTGCCTCTTCCCCCTTTTCTCCCTCCCTCTTCCCCTTTTTCTCCCTCCCTCTCCCCCCTTTTCTCCCTCCCTCTCCCCCTTTTCTCCCTCCCTCCCTCTCCCCCTTTTCTCCCTCCCTCCCTCTCCCCTTTTCTCCCTCCCTCCCTCTCCCCCTTTTCTCCCTCTCCCCCTTTTCTCCCTCTCCCCCTTTTCTCCCTCACTCTCCCCCCCTTTTCTCCCTCCCTCTCCCCCTCCCCATTTTCTCCCTCCCTCCCCTTTTCTCCCTCCCCCTCCCCCTTTTCTCCCTTGTGACGGAACCGTTCTCTTCCGCCGGTCCTGACTCTCCAGACACCCCCTCATTGCGGTCAGCCCGGCTACTGGGAGCGCCGTCCTCAGTGCCTCGAGCAGCTTGACCCGCCTGCTTCTGTTTCTCTGCCCTGGAGCGGTTAGGAATTTCCAGAAGGCCGCTCTGTGCCTTTTGAGGTTGAGTGTGTAGTGTAGCGTAGTTTGAAGGAGTCACCAGACGCGGCTGTATGTTCCAACAGGATTCTCTCTCTGTCTCACTCTGAGTTTTAATGAACAAAAATGCCACTACTTATGCTGAAATCGAACAGCCGTAATTTGCATAAATGACGCACATCTTCATACTAAAATGCTAATTACATTATGTCAGATATTTACAATAAACATTCTTTAGCTCACACAACATTTACATAATCTATTGTTCTAACACATCAGATTAAAGACAAACACTATCCCAGACTTCTTGAATCAACCATGCAGCCAGATAAGGGGAAAAGCCCTGTTGCATAAATTACACAGCAGTAAAGCTTGTTTACTGGCTATACAAAAACACATTTACCTACAGGAATATAAGTATTCTTAAAATTAATTTAAACTAAAACCAAACGAGGTAAAATATATTTAAAATCACACGATACAAATGAACATAAAGTCTCTTGGGGTTCGAAGCGTGGAGCGCCACGTCAGCTCCATGACATCCCCCTCCCCCTTTTCTCCCTCTGCCCCTCCCCCTTTTCTCCCTCTCCCCCTTTTCTCCCTCTGCCCCCTCCCCCCTTTTCTCCCTCTCCCCCTCACCCCTTTTCTTCCTCTCCCTCTCCCCCTTTTCTCCCTCTCCCCCTTTTCTCCCTCCCTCCCCTTTTCTCCCTCCCGCCCCTTTCTGTCTTTCTTCCTCCCTCTCCGAGAAGTAACTCTGAGGAGCAGAGTCCCAACAACTGTCAGGCACACGCTTCTAGGGAATGTACGGTTTATTAATTCCATAGTTTAGTTTATATTTCCTTTCAGTTACTTGGAACACAAAACCAAACAAGAATAATCCAGTTAACAGCAGTGGTTAATGGTCAAACGGTAATGACAATCCTATCTTGACAGTGAAGCAAAAATGTATCCATGAAGACAGATTTGATCAAAAGGTGGAGGGTACTTTTTTTTTTTGAGAAAGGATTTTACCAGGAAGGATACATTGAGATTTCTCTCGTTTTCAAGTATGTCCTGGGTGGCGAGTATGTACCGTTAGGTGTCTTGCCCAAGGACACTTACTGGAGAGGTTGCTCGCTGGGATTGAACCCACGTCTCCACAGGCTCTCTCCACGCAGAGCAGTGATGTTACCTCTACTCCACCCAGCCAGTGGATAACACCTCACTCTTCGGCATTAAAATACATTAACCTAAATCAAGGGACTATAGGGGTTATTCAGAGACAGCCGATCTGGCCCTGAAATGGCACCAAACAGGGATTTTGTACAGTGCCATTTGGCTATTCAGAGAGCAGGCAGTTTGCCAAATTTTGGCAAACTGCCAGCAAATACGGTGCATGTTCGAAGGCAGTGAAATTCTCCATAGAGAAGCAATGGTTAATCTATTCAGAGAACACCAGTTTTTTGCAAACCGCGTTTAAATTTTTACACTTTCAATAGTTTTGTGTTTTTCACCCCATTCGTCGTTTTTTCCACCCCATTCGTCTTTTTTTTCCGGCGGCTGGTCTGCACGGTGTTCAGTGGCTCGTTGGCTTTTTCCGGACGTGTTCCGATACTTTGGATCGTATCGGATGCGTTTTTCGGCGGTTTTGTAGCAGATTTTCAGGTCCGTTCCCTCCACTCTGGGGACCCTGCAGTGAATGCTGTATTCACTGCAAGGTGAGGAAATTTGATTCCCCAAAATGCAGGGAACGGGAGAGCACCGAAATGTCAGCGACATTTAGGTTCTCTGAATAACCCTCTGTGTTGAATATTCATAATGGCAGCAGGGAGTCTTCCGTGGCTTTTAAAGGGCCACTACCACAAAAAAAGGAAATGTCCTTGTGTTTATGTTGCTGCTATCTTACATGTAATTTGCTTTTCTTGAGTATGTTTAGTTAAAATATTTAACGCTGTATGCATCACTGGGTGCATCCATTTTGAGATCTATGGTGTTGTAAACTGCCCCCTCCCACCATAAGTATATTTACATCACTTGCTCCTCACTGTGTGGGAATGGCCATTGAATGGAGTCTATGGGTCGATCACTGACTCAAATCTCATTGTATTGTGTGGAATGTAGTCTGAGGACATAACCAGAGGTAGATTAGAAGTCTTCTAAACTCCTGTTTTTTATCTCATTCAGCTGCCAGCTCTTAATGAGTAGTTTAGAGAGCAATAGCCTCCTGCAGCCTTATCTAAAGATTCCCTCCTACACTTCATATAACTGTTAAATACTGTAGATTAACCCCTTCGCTGTGGAGGACACGCTCTGCGTGTCCAGCCACGCGGGGACATGGCTGTGGAGGACACTCTCAGCGTGTCCTGCCATTGCAGCAGCGATCAGACCGGACCGATCACTGCAGCATCCAGGTGCAGGCTGACATCTTGGATGTCAGCACAGCCTCCGGGACCCCGGCCCGCATGAATAGCATCATCGCACCCGCCAGTGCTGGGAAGGTGCCTGAAAGGGAAGGGGAAGGTCCTTTGGACCGATCTCCCTCCCCATCTGCTTGGGGAAGAAAAAAAAGGCAGGCACCGCTTTTCTGGGCACAGCCTGCCCTTCCAATTGGTGGCTGCCTTTAACTCCTTGGGGGCCGGATCATGATTCGGCACCAACAGTTGCCATCAAGGTCCTCTACGGGATCTCCCCCCGCCTACTGGCGTCATCGTGCATGGACGCGATGACGTCGGTTTGGGAGTTAACCCCTAGTAGCTACCATCTATCCTTGGGAGCTAGGGGTTAATGTTTGGTATCAGTGGAACAGCCAGAGCATGGCCTTTCCAATGATACCAAACATGACCATGTTAAATGTAAAGAAAAAATAATAAAAAATAAATAAAAAAATAAACAGTTTTTTGTTTCATTAATGCAGCAATATTGTTCCCATTTCAATTTTAATGTGAACAATGATGCTTCACTAACGATTTTTTTCTATGGGGGCGTTCGCTTAAAATCGTGTAATTTCCCCACCAAAAAATGTAACGAGTCCCCATTTCTAATTTTTTTAACAAGCGCACCCCATAGAAAATATAACCGCAAAGGCTTGTATGATAAACTGTGAAAAAAAACACTTTACACGCTGTCGATGATTGAAAATTTTAATTCTATTGCATTTTTTGTTGTAATATTCAGGCAGGACATGACGTACACATATAATAATGATATATTATGAATCTGCCGAAAAGAACAATATAAAATATGTCTTGGGTCATTTAATAAAATGTGGCTTCAAATCGCGTTTAAACATGATGAGCGAAACTGGTAAAAATGAGCTCAGCACACAGGGGTGAAATGGCTCAGCAGCGCAAGGATTAAATAAGCCCTACAGAAAAAAACAACCTTTGAACAGATTTTGGTAAATGTTGCCTCATGGGATCAAATCAACAGAATGGAAATTGAAGATAAAAAGCCTAATTTTTTTAATTTATTTTTTACCCAAGACATACTTGAAAACGAGAGAAATCTCAATGTATCCTTCCTGGTAAAATACTTTATAAATAAATGCAATTACTGCAAACAAACAAAAACACTGCATTGTTTTTTATAATGTGGTATTATTTGTAATGCACAAGTGATCTAGATACAGCTTATGTAAATGATAATATCCCTTTAACTAATCACATGAGAGGATCTCTGTATTCATGACAATCTTATCCTGCTTTTTTCTACAGGATCCTTTGGAGCAGTATGGAATATCAGAGGAATCACGTTTCCAGCTAGAGTCTGCTACTCTCTGAATTTTATGCATCACGGTCCTTGCATTCTAAAACTGACCTCATTTCCTGGTTATCTGGCATACTTCCTCCAAATCTGAAGTTGTATTTTGCTCATCAACCACAGTTTCTTTTATACAAGCGTTTAGTCCTTTACTGTACACTGTCCTCAATAGCAAAAAATCCCATATAAATACAGGAACGTGAATAATGTCATCTGCATTTGCAAGATGTGAACTGGTCCATTAGTATAAATATAGTTTCTGGTTGGTTTCTTTTTTTATTTACTATAAAGCTTACTAGCTAGTACAATCAGCTGAGAATCATCATCAAAACCCATAATCTATCCAGAATTCCAATGTACACCAGACTCTGGCAAGCATGACACTGTTTTTTTGATGAACGGTTGCCTCTGGGGTATACTGACGTCACAAAGTTTGCTGCTCTTGACATCCTTCATTGGCCAGTTTTCGCGGAGCTGCAGTCTACCACAGCTGCCACGAGCATTTAAAACCTGACATCTAGATTGCAGTGCTGCAGTCATATTTTCCTCTGGACTCCTCAGCACATGCAGTGTTCCTGTCAGTTTTGAATCGGCTGGTTTAACGGATTCTTGCCAATACCCCAAAGTGGCTATACAAACCACCCACCTTTCACCAATTCACCCACCTTTGGCTTATTGTTATCTGTCTATGTAAGGCCCTGTACCAGCAATTATTTAGTAGTTATGTTCCATTGTTGATGCACCAGATGGGTCCTTCTGCAGTCTGGCGTATTTACAAGGGCTGCCGCACTGAGATGACCACACTTGGAGATTATGTGCAGCGAGCCAACGCATGACATGCTGACTCTGTAAAACATGCCCCACGCAAAGGGTTGTGTAGTGTCTCCTCAAGCAGGGCCGGCCCAATGATTGATCATAGTGAGCACAAAGTGGTCAAAAGGAGCTCAGCGTATGGGGAAATGGCTCACCAGTGAAAGGGTTAAAGGTTAGAAAGTTAATCAAATGACAGTGCAGGGGCACAGGTTTAAGATTATAAATAAGTGATTAGAATAGGTCAGGGATGAGAGAGGAGTCACAGAGTGAATAACCCCTTCTGTTAACGCACTCCTACGTCAGTCGCCCAGCCACAAATCTACTCCTAGTTCACTCCAGCCACACACATTCATCAATCTCTATGACGCATAGCCCCCATTCACATCACATTCAGTCACTTTCACTCCTATAAATGAATTTTTTTTTCTGCAGCAGATATTTTTATTATTTATGGGACCTTTTTTTATCATTTAAACACATGTAAGGATCAGTAAAATAATTAGAGGAATAGGGACAGTTTTATGGGTACAGAGGCTGGGTTAGGAATCCGGTAACTGGTTCAGGGGTATGGGGGTGGCAGAGCCAGAATTAGGAGTGCATACACAGGTTTTGGGGTACAATTTAGGGGTGCAGAGAGGACTAATAGCAGAAAATAAAAAATTTAAGGGAGCAGGGACTGGTAGCAGCAGGTTTGATGGGAACGGTTAGGGTTTTGGTGACACTGTAGGGGTGCAGGGACACATTTAAGATTGCAAGTGCAGGACTAAGATAGGAACTGGTAACAGTGAATGAGGGATAGATTTATGAGGGCATTGACGGAACTAGGTGGAGGATAGCAAGTGATAAAATAAAGTCATGCCTAACAGGTGAAACCCCTCCCCCCAAAGTTACCCTGTGTAAAGGTGTGTAGCAAAATTTTAAGGCATGGCCTAAATACAGGCTATTTAACCGACTACATTCTATAACTCCCATTGTCCCGCTTTTACATTTTATTTGTATGAAAGAAAAATTATTGTATGCAATCCAAAGGACACCATCTAGAGTTGATCCTTTACAGAATGATTAAAGTGTTTAAACAAACACATGACCAAATATAGATATGCAAGTTTAAACTTTTAAATGGTTTTACGATCTCAGAATAACAATCAATGCAAAACTGGTATTTTGCCCTATATTTGTGAACTACATATCCCAAGTTTTAAATAAATGAAATTTCCTCAACAAAACACCACTTGGTATTGAATGGATTAACATGCTAAATGTGCTTCTATTACAACAGAAAGGAACAGTGACTGGGTCAAAACCAGAACTCATGCTCATAAGGATAAACCCAGCAGCTCCATCAAGCTCAACCCTGTACATGCATAAGAGAATGCAAGCCTACTGCTGCTGCTGGAGCTAAAAAAGTACTCTGTTACTGATCAAGTTTACTGCAGTTTACTGATCATGTTTTGTGAAGTAGCAATAGATGCATACATAAAAAATATAGGTTTATTATGTCATCATTTATATAGCGCCAACAGTTTCCGCAGCGCTTTACGATAACCAAAGAGAACGAGATACATATAAACGGACATATGATGGAAACAAGCGGCGTAGAGGGCCCTGCTCATAGGAGTTTACAATCTAGAGGGATTGGGGATGAGGAAGACGAGAGGAATTTTACTAGATAATAGGATCATTAGTGCCAGTGGCTTGGGAACGGGGGGGCCATAGAAGCAGCTTCAAATGTGTGACTAGGTGAGCAGAGGGAAGAGTTGCATCAGTGATGTGGTACGCTAATCTGAAGAGATGGGTTTTGAGGGATTTTTTGAAGGCCTGAAGTTCAGGGGAGAGTTTGATAGGGTGAGACAAGTCATTCCACAAGACCGGTGCTGCCCTTGAGAAGTCTTGGAGGTGAGAGTTGGCCGTACGTGTGTAGACAGGTGGAGATCTCCTGCTGACCGGAGTTGTCTAGATGGACGTGATTGCGGAGTAACGAAGACCTGTAGGGAGGAGTTTAGTTATTGAGCGATTTGAACGTGAGCAACAGTATTTTAAATTGTATCCTGGAATGTACAGGAAGACTTTGGAGGGACCGGCAGAGGTGGGAGGTACGCGTAATATGGTTATACTAGGGTGTGTCAGAAACTCGCTCCTTCCGCCTATCCTGCTATCCAGACACCCCCTCGTTGCGGTCAGCCCGGCAACTAGGAACGCGGTCCTCAGCGCCTCGAGCAGCTTGATCCGCTTGCTTCTGCCTGCTGGGAGACCTGGGCTGGCTGGCAGGGATCTGTGCCAGTGCTGGGCCGACGTTTGCAGCAGCTTTTGGGGACCTGCAGGCTGTACTATGTATGTTTCAATGTACTTCCAGCCAGGTCATCCCTGCAGCAAGACTCCGCTCCGTGTCTTTGTTTTGATCCCAAAGTGGATTTTGTTTCTGGGGGAGCATAAATAAAGGCCCACCAGTCTACCTCATGTTTGACAAGCAGCAGGAGCAGGTATGGTTTGCTATGTAGCAGCCTGTGGTTTCATTTTGGTTAGGACTCGCCCTTTTAGAGGTGCCGTGACGTTGGCGGCGAGCTAGTCTTATAATGGCCATTAATAAGAAACCAAACCTCTAATTGTGTTTAGTTTCACACGGTATAATTGGAGTAAGCACAGATGACATTTTTTTTCTTTGTTATGTTCTACACATGTTGTTGGGCTGGATGCATTTGGTGGTTGCAGCCAACCCTTCGGGGAAATAGGCGCGACCCCACCCCTCCTGCACTGATATTAGGTCAGTCTTTCAGATGGCTGCTCGGTGCCTTCTGATGGTGAATGGAGGGCAATAGTGCAGAGGAATAACACCAGACAAGCTGAATGTATCAACCAAGAACTTTATCTGCTTTACTGAGAAAACCATATTTATATGGTCGAACAAGGATCATTTACATACCAAACAGCCAACATTGACTTAGTAAAACTCTAATTACATTAGGTCAGTTAGATATTAACAGTAAACATTCCTTAGCATTCAGTTATCACACATCATTTACATAATCTATTGTTCAATAGATCAGATTGCCTTTTCAGTCAAACACTGCCCCAGACTCATGACTCCTCAAACAGATAACTTAGACAGAGAAAAGCCCTCTTGCATAATCACACATTACTCAAACCTATTTACATTCTACACAAAAGACAGGTCTGCACCTTCAAAACACATCTCTAAATTCACATTTACATTAAGTAATAAGAGTACATTTTAAACTAAAACCAAGCAATTTACAATACATTTAAAATCACACCACGCAATGTAAAGGAACATAAAGTCTTTCCCAAAGCAAAGGTCTGTGTCTTTTGGGGTTTTTGCCATGGGAATAAAAGTCTTGGGGTTGAAGCGGGGAGCGTTACGTCAGTTCTATGACATAGGGGCTTTATCACCTGGTGTGAGCTAAACACCAATGCTACATGAGAAATCTAGCGTGAGTCGCTAAAAGGTAGCGCCTGACAACCCACCAGTAGATCACCATGTCCGCGGTAGTCCATGTACAAGATTCATTTGCACATGTGACGGAACCGTTCTCTTCCGCCTGTCTTGACTCTCCAGACACCCCTTCGTTGCGGTCAGCCCAGCTACTGAGAGCACTGTCCTCAGCGCCTCAAGCAGCTTGACCCGCCTGCTTCTGTTCCTCTGCCCTGGAGCCTTTAGGAATTTCCAGAAGGCCGCTCTGTGCCTTTTGAGGTGGAGTGTGTAGTGTAGCGTAGCTGAAATAAAACACCAGACACGGCTGTATGCTTTAAAACAGGATTCTGTCTCAGTCTCTGAGAGTTCTGACTTTTAATGAATAAAAACGCCACCATTTATGCTGAAATCCAACAGCCATAATTTGCATAAATGACGCACATCGTCCTACTAAAATGCTAATTACATTATGTCAGGTATTTACAATAAACATTCTTTATATTCTTTAGCTCACACAACATTTGCATAATCTATTGTTCTAACACATCAGATTAAAGACAAACACTATCACAGACTTCTTTAACCACTTCGATGCTAAGGACGCGCTCAGCGCGTCCAACCGCAGGTACGTTCCTTGCGGTGGATGCGCTGAGCGCGTCCTCACTTTGGGGCCAGCGTTCGGCCAGGTTCCGGCTGATCGCTGGCCCCCCCGGTGCGGGCTGACATCCTCGATGTCAGCCCAGCACCTGGAACCGCCGCCGGAGTAATTAGGTGTCATCGCGGCGGTGCGATGACACCTAATTCAGGCGCCCCCCCCCCCCGCATGTGCGGAGGAGGCGCCTGAAAGAGAGGGGGGGAGGTCCTCCGGACCTCTCTCCCTCCCGATCGGTGGCGTGCAGGGGGTTAACCCAGGCACCGTTTGGAAGGGCACAGCCTGCCCTTCCAAATGGTATTTGGCATTAACCCCATGGGGGCCGGATCACGAATCGGTGCCGAAAAGCGCCGGTTCGTGATCCTTTCCTGGAGCTGGCCGACATCTTGGATGTCGGCCAAGCTTCCGGGAATGCCCCCTGAGGACTGGCGTCATCGTGCATAGCACGATGACGCCAGTCCTGGAGTTAACCCCTAACTGCCACCAATGGTGGAGATAGGGGGTTCCAATGAACCCCCTATCTCCCGATCCGTGGCAGTTAGGGGTTAATGTTTGGTATTGTTGGATCGGCCAGAGCATGGCCGTTCCAACAATACCAAACTTGACTATGAAAAAAGTTTTAAAACTTTCTTTTTTTTGGTTTGTTAATGCAGCAATATTGTTCCCTTTTCAATTATAATGTGAACAATAATGCTGCACTAACGATTTTTGTATGCGGTGCGTTTGTTAAAAATCGCGTAATTTTCCCCAAAAAAAAATGTAACGAGACCCCATCTCTAATTTTTTTAACAAGCGCACCCCATACAAAATATAACCGCAATTGCTCGCATGTTAAAATGTGAAAAAAAAAACACTTTACACGTTGTAAATTATTGAAAATTCATATTGTCACGGGATGGCCCAGCACCCTCAGCCAGGGGCGGTGCAGTGACAGTGGTGACATGGACACTTGGGTGTGGTGGCACGCACACCGTTTTACCAGTATTTTATTTAGATGTGATTATTGTGTGGTGTAATAAAGTGTTCCCCGTTGGTTTATTGTGTAATGTATCTTCCCTTTGTTGGCCTTGCTCGCCGCCATTTTCCGATCCTTGTGGCGCAGTCAGAATTCTCGATTCGGAAAATGGCCGATTCGAACCATCCGGTTCGAATCGTAAAATGGCCGATTCGGACCATCCGGTCCGAATTGGCGACTCCCTGAAGGCCAAGGGCCAATGGGTCCTGGGAGGGCGGGCAAGGAGTCCCATTGTATTCTAATTTATGTGAAGTTGTTAAATGCTTGAACCGTGCATAATAAAGGCAGATTTTGCAGTGCATCCAGCTTTGACTGATGTGACTTTGTCTCCGCCGTATTTTCGTATCTGAGAATCCCTCGTGGTCTCAGGGTGCGGCGTTCAGATCCGAACCGAACCGAGCGCTCTGTGCCTGCATCGAGGATCAGGGCAGAGGCGCAGCGGAAGGTGATTCGGTTCCCAGAACGAGAGATCCGAACCGAAGGGCGCGGCCGTGTACCGCGCTTCGGTATTGCGAGGGATTGCGGTAAGATCCGAATCCCTCGCCAATCCCGGAGGATCCGAAGATTCCTTCATCCTCGATCCGATCCGAAAAGTCATCCGCTGAAGATCCGACTATTTTCCCGCACCGCGATCGGAAACGTTTCCCGCAAGATCCGAAACGTTTCCCACATCAGATACGAATATTCCTCCGCGGCAGAACCGATCTCCACAGACGTCCCACACCCACAAGGTCAGTGAACCAGCTGCTCGGGACGCTGAGTGCCGCATGGCTCAGTGGTCGGGCTGGTTCTAGGCAGGGGTCCCCTCCACCGCCCGCTAACCCCTTCCCGGGGTCACGCCAGGCCGCACGAGACGCCGAATGCGCGCCACTCGGTAGTCGGGCCAGCGGTAAGCGACGGGGTCACGCAGATAGAGCACACCCGCAGGCGAAACAACATCTCCATTCCGTCATAAGCTGGCCACGGGGCAGAGCGCCGCGGGCCTCTGCCCACCTTTTCCCAGCTGCTTGGCTCGCAGCCATTGTTCCCCTCTGACCCCCCGAATGTTGTCCCCGCATCCACCCCCTCAGCAGAAGAGCTGCCAGCGGGGCAGGGAGCCGCTGGCCTCTGCCCACTTTTCACAGTCTGCCAGGAGGAGCAAACAGATGGTTCCCCCAGGCTGGGTTGCTCGCAACCATTGATCGCCCTGGGGATGGAAGAGACCATCCTCCCGCAAGGGGACCCCCACCCAGCCGAAGAGCTGGCCACGGGGCAGAGTGCCGCTGGCCTCTGCCCACCTTTTCCCAGCTGTCCCGAGGAGCAGGAGGGGGATACCCTGGGGCTGTCTTCCCCACTGCCGCTTTCTTCGTCCAACCCCCGGGATGTTGTTCCAGCACCCACCTCCCCAGCCGAAGAGCTGGCAACGGGGCAGAGTGCCGCTGGCCTCTGCCCACTTTCTGCCGAATGCCCAGAGGAGCAGCCAGGTTTACCCCAGTTGCTTGGCTCGCAGCCATTGTTCCCCTCTGACCCCCCGAATGTTGTCCCAGCAGCCACCCCCTCCGCAGAAGAGCTGCCAACGGGGCAGGGAGCCGCTGGCCTCTGCCCACTCCCCACAGTCTGCCAGGGGGAGCAGACAGATGGTGTTCCCGGGCTGGATTGTTCGCAGCCATTGATCGCCCTGGGGATGGAAGGCACCATCCTCCCGCAAATAGACCCCCACCCAGCCGACGCACTGGCCATGGGGAAGAACCTGCTGCCGCCCTGGCCGTCTCCCCAACTCTTTGGCCCAGAGGCCCCACGCAGCCACTGTTTTCCCCAACGGCTGACCAAGGCACTTGAGGCGCGTGCCTTTAGCCCCCTTTTTCCCCGAGTACCCGAGACCACTGGAGATGGCACAGGTGGTGCCTCTCCCCAACCACGGGACACTTATTCTGGAGGGGGTACCCCGAAGGACTTACAACCTGCCAGGCACGGCTGCGAGCACCACTGGAGAAGCCTGGCGGCTCGCCTCTTGCCCACGGACTATGGGCCGCAGAGACTGCACTGACTCCCCCTATACGACCCGTGTGGGTCCAACCGGGCTCGTCGGACTTTGGAAAGGGGGAGGAGTGTCATGGAAGGGACATAGGGGCTCGGCGCAGCGAGACCCAGGACTCAAACCCAAGACATTTTTAAAAGGACCTTGTTGTCACGGGATGGCCCAGCACCCTCAGCCAGGGGCGGTGCAGTGACAGTGGGGACATGGACACTTGGGTGTGGTGGCACGCACCCCGTTTTACCAGTATTTTATTTAGATGTGATTATTGTGTGGTGTAATAAAGTGTTCCCCGTTGGTTTATTGTGTAATGTATCTTCCCTTTGTTGGCCTTGCTCGCCGCCATTTTCCGATCCTTGTGGCGCAGTCAGAATTCTCGATTCGGAAAATGGCCGATTCGAACCATCCGGTTCGAATCGTAAAATGGCCGATTCGGACCATCCGGTCCGAATTGGCGACTCCCTGAAGGCCAAGGGCCAATGGGTCCTGGGAGGGCGGGCAAGGAGTCCCATTGTATTCTAATTTATGTGAAGTTGTTAAATGCTTGAACCGTGCATAATAAAGGCAGATTTTGCAGTGCATCCAGCTTTGACTGATGTGACTTTGTCTCCGCCGTATTTTCGTATCTGAGAATCCCTCGTGGTCTCAGGGTGCGGCGTTCAGATCCGAACCGAACCGAGCGCTCTGTGCCTGCATCGAGGATCAGGGCAGAGGCGCAGCGGAAGGTGATTCGGTTCCCAGAACGAGAGATCCGAACCGAAGGGCGCGGCCGTGTACCGCGCTTCGGTATTGCGAGGGATTGCGGTAAGATCCGAATCCCTCGCCAATCCCGGAGGATCCGAAGATTCCTTCATCCTCGATCCGATCCGAAAAGTCATCCGCTGAAGATCCGACTATTTTCCCGCACCGCGATCGGAAACGTTTCCCACATCAGATACGAATATTCCTCCGCGGCAGAACCGATCTCCACAGACGTCCCACACCCACAAGGTCAGTGAACCAGCTGCTCGGGACGCTGAGTGCCGTATGGCTCAGTGGTCGGGCTGGTTCTAGGCAGGGGTCCCCTCCACCGCCCGCTAACCCCTTCCCGGGGTCACGCCAGGCCGCACGAGACGCCGAGTGCGCGCCACTCGGTAGTCGGGCCAGCGGTAAGCGACGGGGCCACGCAGATAGAGCACACCCGCAGGCGGAACAACATCCCATTCCGTCATACTGGTGGCAGCGGTGGGATCGCTCTCTGCAGGCCCCTAGGAGACCTACGCCATGGTGGTGTACACCCACTATGACCGGGACACCCTGTGTGGGATGTTGGAGAACCGGGGAGGAACGCCGGGGAACAAGAAAAGAAAGACCCTGATCAAGGAGCTGACTAGGATGGATCAGGACGGGGCGACGACGCCCGTCCCCAGCCCTGTCCACGCGGAGGTGGAGGAAGATGCTGGCCTTCGAGAGGTGCGGCGTCGGATTGCCCTGCTCGGGGATGCCCCAGCGACGGCGGACAGATGCCGGGTAATCCGGGAGTTCTACTGGAGGTTGAACAGGAAAAGGACCGGCAGCACGAGCTGCGGTTGGCAGAGCTCCGCGGAGCAGAGCCAGAAGATTTGGACCCCGAACCCTACCCCGTGGAACCCTGGGTCGAGGCTCACAGCTCGACTGGAGCTTCACCTGGGGAATCTGCAACCCCCAGTGACTACGCTTGCGGGACTCTCAGCTCGCCTGGAGCCTGTACTGAGGACGTCACTTATCCCAGCGACCCTCGGATGAAGACTCACAGCCCGCCTGGAGCTGCATCTGAGGACGCCACATTCCCCACTGAGGAGCGGTGCTCCTGCGCTGGCACCTACGCCGACATGAAGGTCGTGTTGGCAAGAGAGCTGCAGGAGGGCCTGGAGCAGGACCAGAGGTCCACAGAGGAGCTGTGGTATGAGGCCCTGGACCATGAGCGGGACTGCCATGGGGTGTACATTCCCTCCGACGCTGTCGTCCATCGAGTGCAGTACGATGTGCGAGCAGCGTTCCTGCAGGGGCGGGCCCCAGAGGAGTGGGAGGACGAGCTCCGGAGTCTGGTGCAGCAGGAGATCGCACTGGACGCCGAGTACCGCGCGCTCCGGTGGCTAACCGCCTCCCCGACAGTGCGCCCTAGTGAAGGCAGTTCCACTGCAGGGCCTCGCTACGGAGATACGGGGCTGCTCTACGAGGGCATGGCCGCCGACCCCGAGTTTGGAGAGGAGACAGAGGAACGGATGGAAGACATCCTGGAGCGACGGGAACTGGAGATCCCGTCAGACAGCAGGGACTCGGTGTTTGAGTAGCTGGAGTCCCTAGCCGAGCGAGAGTGGGAGCTCGAGGTGGCTTATCGGAGACTGTTGGACGGCGTTCCGCAGTCGAGCCTGAGCTCCCCGTGGTGGGACGGGTCGGCGGAGGAAGTCGACAGTCCCCAGGTTTGGGACCTATGGGAGGCCGAGGCGGACCCATGGGTGCCCGTGGGGGTTTCGACTGAGGAAGTTACCCCCTTCACCCCGCAAGAGGACAGGGTGGCCGAGGCCACGGGTCCAGCGGGGGAGGAGACGGATGGTCTCCCCGGGATGGGTTGTGCGCAACCATGGTTTGCCCCGGGGGGTGAAGTGACCATCCTGCCCCAAGGAGATCTCCAACCAGCAGAAGAGCTGGCTACGGGGCAGAGTGCCGCTGGTCTCTGCCCACTACTCAAAGTCTGCCAGGAGGAGCAGACGGATGGTTCCCCCGGGATGGGTTGTGCGCAACCATTGTTTGCCCCGGGGGGTGAAGTGACCATCCTCCCCCAAGGAGATCTCCAACCAGCAGAAGAGCTGGCTACGGGGCAGAGCGCCGCTGGCCTCTGCCCGCTACTCAAAGTCTGCCAAGAGGAGCAGACGGATGGTTCCCCCGGGATGGGTTGTGCGCAACCATTGTTTGCCCCGGGGGGTGAAGTGAACATCCTTCCCCAAGGAGATCTCCAACCAGCAGAAGAGCTGGCTACGGGGCAGAGTGCCGCCGGTCTCTGCCCACTACTCAAAGTCTGCCAGGAGGAGCAGACGGATGGTTCCCCCGGGATGGGTTGTGCGCAACCATTGTTTGCCCCGGGGGGTGAAGTGACCATCCTTCCCCAAGGAGATCTCCAACCAGCAGAAGAGCTGGCTACGGGGCAGAGCGCCGCTGGCCTCTGCCCACTACTCAAAGTCTGCCAAGAGGAGCAGACGGATGGTTCCCCCGGGATGGGTTGTGCGCAACCATTGTTTGCCCCGGGGGGTGAAGTGACCATCCTTCCCCAAGGAGATCTCCAACCAGCAGAAGAGCTGGCCACGGGGCAGAGCGCTGCTGGCCTCTGCCCACCACCCACAGTCTGCCAGGTGGGGCAGACAGATGGTTCCCCCGGGCTGAGTTGTGCGCAACTGCTGATGGGCCTGGGGGGGGAAGAAACCATCCTCCCGCAAGGAGATCCCCACCCAGCGGAAGAGCTGACACCAGGGCAGAGCGCCGCTGGCCTCTGCCCGTCTCTCCCAACTTACCCCGAGGGGCAGAGTGAGGATGACCCCGTGCAACTGCGGTTGCATCCATTTGTCTCCCTTGTCGGCTACCAGGGAGAGCAGTCAGGTTTGGCCCTACTTGCTCCTTCGGTTGCCGTGTCCGTACCTGGCCATCCAGTGGAAGAGCTGGCAACGGGGCAGAGCGCCGCTGGCCTCTGCCCATTTCGGCAACCCTTGGGAGGGGGGCCCCACGCAGCCACGGTTTCTTCCCACGGCTGACCTGGGCACCCGGGGCGTGTGCATTTAGCACCCGGGTTCCCCGGGTGAGCGGTAGCCCTGGAGGGGACACAGGAGGCACGCCGGCCCAGAGGTATGTCCTCTCGCCCAGCCGGGGAAACCCTAAGGACATGGGGTCCCGACCAAGCTGGCACGGCCGCAAGGCCAAATGGAGAGGCCTGGTGACTCGGCCTCCCCAGACTGACTATGGGCCTGGGAGCACCGACTTCCCCGGTATGACCCGGTGGGGTCAGACCAGGTGCGTCGAACTGGGGGAGGGGGAGGAGTGTCACGGGATGGCCCAGCACCCTCAGCCAGGGGCGGTGCAGTGACAGTGGTGACATGGACACTTGGGTGTGGTGGCACGCACCCTGTTTTACCAGTATTTTATTTAGATGTGATTATTGTGTGGTGTAATAAAGTGTTCCCCGTTGGTTTATTGTGTAATGTATCTTCCCTTTGTTGGCCTTGCTCGCCGCCATTTTCCGATCCTTGTGGCGCAGTCAGAATTCTCGATTCGTAAAATGGCCGATTCGAACCATCCGGTTCGAATCGTAAAATGGCCAATTCGGACCATCCGGTCCGAATTGGCGACTCCCTGAAGGCCAAGGGCCAATGGGTCCTGGGAGGGCGGGCAAGGAGTCCCATTGTATTCTAATTTATGTGAAGTTGTTAAATGCTTGAACCGTGCATAATAAAGGCAGATTTTGCAGTGCATCCAGCTTTGACTGATGTGACTTTGTCTCCGCCGTATTTTCGTATCTGAGAATCCCTCATGGTCTCAGGGTGCGGCGTTCAGATCCGAACCGAACCGAGCGCTCTGTGCCTGCATCGAGGATCAGGGCAGAGGCGCAGCGGAAGGTGATTCGGTTCCCAGAACGAGAGATCCGAACCGAAGGGCGCGGCCGTGTACCGCGCTTCGGTATTGCGAGGGATTGCGGTAAGATCCGAATCCCTCGCCAATCCCGGAGGATCCGAAGATTCCTTCATCCTCGATCCGATCCGAAAAGTCATCCGCTGAAGATCCGACTATTTTCCCGCACCGCGATCGGAAACGTTTCCCACATCAGATACGAATATTCCTCCGCGGCAGAACCGATCTCCACAGACGTCCCACACCCACAAGGTCAGTGAACCAGCTGCTCGGGACGCTGAGTGCCGTATGGCTCAGTGGTCGGGCTGGTTCTAGGCAGGGGTCCCCTCCACCGCCCGCTAACCCCTTCCCGGGGTCACGCCAGGCCGCACGAGACGCCGAGTGCGCGCCACTCGGTAGTCGGGCCAGCGGTAAGCGACGGGGCCACGCAGATAGAGCACACCCGCAGGCGGAACAACATCCCATTCTGTCATACATATTTTATTGCATTTTTTGTTATAATATACAGACATGTCATGACGTATACATATAATAATGACATATTATGAATCTGCCGAGTCTGACGGAAAGAACGATCTATAATATGTCTGGGTCATATACTAAAATAAGCCTTCAAAACATGTTTAAACATGATGAGCAAAATCGGTAAAAATGACCTCAGCACAGGGGCGGGAAATGCCTCAGCAGCGAAAGGGTTAATCAAATATGCAGCCAGATAAGGGGAAAAGCCCTGTTGCATAAATTACACAGCAGTAAAGCTTGTTTACTGGCTATACAAAAACACATTTACCTACAGGAATATAAGTATATTTAAAACTAAAATTACGCCATTTTACACTAAACTAATTTAAACTAAAACCAAACGTTGTAAAATATATTTAAAATCACATTATACAATTGAACATAAAGTCTCTTGGGGTTTGAAGCATGGAGCGTTACATCAGCTCCATGACATATGTCCCCCCTTCCAGAACAGAAGGGCAACCCCCTTCCCCCTCCCCCTTTCACCCCCTTCCTCAACCCTTTCACCCCTTCACCCCCTTTCTCCCCCTTCCCTCCTCCTTTCACCCCCTTCCCTCCCCTTTTCACCCCCTTTCCTCCCCCTTTCACCCCCTCCCCCTTTCCCCCCTCCCCTTTCACCCCCTCTTTCACCCCCTTCCCCCTCTTTCACCCCCTTATCCCCCCTATCACCCCTCCCCCAATCACCCCTCCCCCTTTCACCCCCTCCCCCTTTCACCCCCTCCCCCTTTCACCCCTTCCCCCTTTTACCCCCTTTCACCCCCTTCCCTCCCCCTTTCACCCCCTTCCCCCCTAACACAGAAGAGGAACATCAAATCGACCCCAGACGGCACCACTTGCTTACAGCGGTCCCTAACAACACCAAAGCCATTCCCAACACCCAGGACCAGCGGATCAGGCTGCTCGGGACGCTGAGTGCCGAGCCACTCGATAGTTGGGCTGATCCACAGCAGGGGCATCTGGAGAGCAGGACAGTCGACGGACGACCATCCTGTCACACTGGTGGCAAGCGGTGGGATAAGCTCTTCCAACCCCAAAATGGCTACCTATGCAAGTTGCAATAGGGACACGCTTTGGGACCTGCTGGAAAGCCGTGGAGGGACCGCCGGCTCAAAGAGCAAAAAGGCCTTGGTCAAAGAACTGAGAGGACACGGACCCCCGTCCATAAGAGACCAGTTCCAGCGAAGAGTAAGGAGGGCGATGGCCCAGGCGGATGAACCTGGTGCCTGGCAGGACGAGCACTGGTGGAAAGATTTTGTCCGCCAGGAGATGTGGAACGAGGCCATCTAACAGGAGGAGGACTGCCCTGAAGAAGCCCTTCCCACTTATATGGAGAGGTACGAGCACCAGTGGTACTTACGGGTGCCCTTTTTGGGAGAACAGCCCAGAGAGGAATGGCTGATAAAGCTAGGTGAACTGGTCCAGAGCGAAATTATACTGGATGCCAGCTACAGAGCCCTCCAGTGGTTTACGGCCCAACTAATGCCCAGCACAGCAGACAGCGGCCCAACAGAAGGCTTTGACTACGGCGGCACAGGGCTGCTGTATACAAGGATGGGCAAAGACCCCGGTTTTGGGAACGACGCGGAGTGGTGGTGGGAACAACTCCTGGACCTCCGGTATGAGGAACTGGAAGACCTTGATGTTGACCGTGATACAGAGGAACTGGAGTTCCTGGTTGAGCAGGAATGGGAGCTCGAAAAGGCTGTTCGACAACGCTCCACAGCTAGGCCTGAGCCCCATTACCTGGGATTGTCCGGCGGAAGAAGTGGGCAGTCAAAGTGACACAGAAGAATTGGAGCCCGAGGTGCTCCCTTGGTTCCCCCTCATGACCGCAGCAGAGGAGGAAGCGCTGGCAACAGGGCGGAGTGCTGCTGGCCTCTGCCCAGATCCGGAGATGGAGGACACCATTCTCCCGCAAGACGACACTGTGTCAGTGTCTATCCCCCCAGCTGAAGCGCAGGCAACGGGGCAGAGCGCCGATGCCCTCTGCCCACCTTTCCTAATCGTCACAACGGATCCAGGAGAGGATCCCCCCGGACTGGTTTTCCCGCAGCCCATTACCCCACCGGAGATGTAGGACGCCATCCTCCTACCAGAAGACACTTCGTCAGTGTCTATCCCCCCAGCTGAAGCGCTGGCGACAGGGCAGAGCGCCGCTGGCCTCTGCCCACTCCCCAAGTTGCACCAAGACGACCCGAGCAAGGATCTCGATGGGCTGCCAGCCCAGCAACTAATGACCCCACCGAGAATGGAGGACACCATTCTCCCGCCCGGAGACACGTCCCCAGCATCTACCCCTCCAGCAGAAGCGCTGGCAACAGGGCAGAGCGCCGCTGGCCTCTGCCCACCTTTGTCGATCCGCACAGAAGATCTCGGTGAGGACTCCCAGGGGCTGCCGGCCTCGCAGCCGACGACCCTACCCCGACTGAAGGACAACTGTTTTCTGTATACTACACCCGTCCCCCCAGCAGAAGAGCTGGCAACGGAGCAGAGTGCCGCTGGCCTCTGCCCACCACCAAACTTGTGCCCAGAGGATCCAGGCAAGTTTTTCCAGAGGGTGCTACCTGTCATGGAGCTGACATAGCGCTCCGCGCTTCAAACCCCAGAGACTTTATGTTCATTTATATTGTGTTTTTAAATATATTTTACATCGTTTGGTTTTAGTTTAAATTAGTTTAGTGTAAAATGGCGTAGTGTGACGGAATGGGTGTTGTCCACCTGCGGGTGTGCTCCTATCTGCTCCTCCCACTGCGCTTACCGCCGACCCGACTACCGAGTGTCACGCACTCGGCGTCTCGAGCGGCCTGGGATGACCCTGGGGAGGGTTGGTGGGCTGTGGAGGGGACCCCGGGGCGAGGCCAGCCCAACCACTGAGTGACACGGCACTCAGCGTCTCGAGCGGCTGACCTACTGACCTTGGTGCGATTCGGATCTGATGTGGAGCGGCCGTTCGGGTGGGAAACTTTTCGTCTGGGACCGTTCGGATGGGAAACGTTTCGGATTTCCCTCGGTTATGCAGCGCTTCGGTCTATCGATGCGCGGCGGATGCGCCGCGGCTACGGTTCAGAATACAGCACCTCAGCGTGATCGATCGTTCGGCACGGTTGAAGCCCATACGATGCACCCCTGTGCTGATCCGGGATGCAGCCACAGGGTGATCGGTTCGTATCGGGATGCCGCACTCTGGAGACCACGCGGGATCTCAGCAATCCGGCCAAAAATAAAGGACACCAGGCGGAGCTGTATGCACTAGATAATCTGGCTTTATTTTTACACTTCACATATATTTATCAACAATCACACAGAGTCAGAACAATGGAAATCCCTGCCCGCCCCCACAAGTCTCATTGGCCCTCGCTGGAAGGAGGCACCCGGGTCCCGATTCGTATTGGCGGTTACGAATCGGGGTGTTGCCGATTCGCAACCGGATGGTCCGAATCGGCCATTTTACGATTCGACCGGATGGTCCGAATCGGCCATTTTCCGATCGATTCGACCGGAACCACGAGGCACCGGGAAATGGCAGCGAGCAAAGCACACAATGGGATTTACACACATTTCGCAATACACATACAGGGACACTTTTATTACACCACATAACGAAACCACATCTAATAAAACAACACACAGAATTCCGCTGGTATAACGGCACCTAAGAGTCTATGGGAATAGAAACGTCACAAAGGACTGTCCCTGGCTGAGGGTCCTGGGCCATTCCGTGACACTCCTCCCTTTTCCCAAAGTTCGACGCACCCGGTTTGACCCCAACGGGTCGTACCGGGGAAGTCGGTGCTTCCCCATCAGGTCCATAGTCCGTCGGGAGAGGCCGAGCCACCAGGCTTCTCCATTTGGCCTTGCGGCCGTGCCAGGTGGGTTGGGGCCCCACGTCCTTGGGGTTACCCCCTCTGGAATAGGGATCCTGTGGCTGGGAAGGGGTACGGCCTGTACCACCTCCGGACATATCTCGCACCCGGGAAAAATGGGTGCTAAATGCACGCGCCCCGAGTGCCCGGGTCAGCCGTTGGGGAAAACAGTGGCTGCGTGAGGCCTCCGGGCCAAAGGGTTGGGGAGACGGCCAGGGCGGCAGCAGGTTCTTCCCCATGGCCAGTGCGTCGGCTGGGTGGGGGTCTCTTTGCGGGAGGATGGTGCCTTCCATCCCCAGGGCGATCAATGGCTGCGAACAACCCAGTCCGGGAACACCATCTGTCTGCTCCCCTTGGCAGACTGTGGGGAGTGGGCAGAGGCTAGCGGCTCTCTGCCCCATTGGCAGCTCTTCTGCGGAGGGGGTGGATGCTGGGACAACATTCAGGGGGTCAGAGGGGAACAATGGCTGCGAGTCAAGCAACTGGGGTAAACCTGGCTGCTCCTCTGGGCATTCGGCAGAAAGTGGGCAGAGGCCAGCGGCACTCTGCCCCGTTGCCAGCTCTTCGGCTGGGAAGGTGGGTGCTGGAACAACATCCCGGGGGTCGGACGAAGTAAGCGGCAGTGGGGAAGACAGCCCCAGGGTATCCCCCTCCTGCTCCTCGGGACAGCTGGGAAAAGGTGGGCAGAGGCCAGCGGCACTCTGCCCCGTGGCCAGCTCTTCGGCTGGGTGGGGGTCCCCTTGCGGGAGGAGGGTTTCTTCCATCCCCAGGGCGATCAATGGCTGCGAGCAACCCAGCCCGGGGGAACCATCTGTTTGCTCCTCCTGGCAGACCGTGGGAAGTGGGCAGAGGCCAGCGGCTCCCTGCCCCGTTGGCAGCTCTTCTGCTGAGGGGGTGGATGCTGGGACAACATTCGGGGGGGTCAGAGGGGAACAACGGCTGTGAGCCAAGCAGCTGGGGTACACCTGGCTGCTCCTCAGGGCATTCGGCAGAAAGTGGGCAGAGGCCAGCGGCACTCTGCCCCGTTGCCAGCTCTTCTGCTGGACCCGCGGATACGGCCGTGTCTTCCTGCGGGTTTGGGGGACTCGCTTCTTCTACTGTGGCCCCAACGAGGACCCATGGGAGCGGCTCGGCCTCCCATATGTCGGGGTTTCTTGGACTGTCGGTTTCTTCAGCCGGACAGTCCCAGGACAGAGAACTCAGACCTAACTGCGGAACGCTGTCCAACAATCTCCTGTAGGCCTTCTCGAGCTCCCACTCTCGCTCCACCAGGAACTCCAACTCCTCCGGCTCGACGTCCCTGCTCTCATACGGAATCTCCTCTTCCCGCCGCTCCAGGATCTCCTTGAACCGCTCCTCCGACTCTTCTCCAAACCCAGGGTCGTCGACCATCCTGGCGTAGAGCAGCCCTGTGCCGCCGTAGTGGAGACCTGCGGTGGCGGCGCCGTCGGGAGTGCGGGGTGTCAGGGGACCTGTTAACCACCAGAACGCGCGGTACGCGGCGTCCAGGGCCACCTCTTGCCGCACCAGGCCTCGGAGCTCAGCCTCCCACTCGTCCGGGGGTCGGCCCCTCAGGAATACAGCTCTGGCATTGAACTGCACCTGAAAAATGACAGCGCTCGAAGGGACATCAACCCCGTGGCAGTCCCTTTCATGGCGTAGCGCCTCATACCAAAGCTCTTGGCGGATCTCGTCCCGCCACTCAAGCCCAGTGGGCTCCACTGTGGACCCGTGGTACCGATCCAGGCCCTCCTGCAGCCTTCTCGGAAATTCAGCCTCCATGTCGGCGAGGGTGCTGGCACAGGGGCACCACTCCTCGACGGGGAATGTGGCGTCCTCAGATGCAGCTCCAGGCGAGCTGTAAGTCTCCATCCAAGGGTCGCTGGGATGTGCGATTTCCCCAATACAGACTCCAGGCGAGCTGTAAGTCCCGAAAGGGGTATCGCTGGGGGGTGCAGATTCCCGGGGTGAAGCTCCAGTCGAGCTGTAAACCTCGACCCAGGGTTCTATGGGTTTGGGGACGGGGCCAGACAGTTCATTACTCTTCATACAGAGCGCCGCCATCCGCAACTCGTGCTGACGGTCCCTCTCCTCAGCCGCTTGGAGGTCCAACATTAGCCGGCTCACCATGTCCTCGGAGGGGGTGAGGCCGAATCCCATGATCAACGACAGAGCTCTCTGCCGAAGGTGCTCGTTAGGGTCCTGAGTCAGAGTTGGGGGGCTCACCCTTTGCTGGTCCATCCTGGTCAGCTCCTTCACTAGGGTCTTCTTATTTTTGTTGCCGGGAGTTCCTCCCCGATTCTCCAACATGCCACGCAGGACGTCCCGCTTGTAAGCGCTGTACCCGGCCATGGTATGGGTCTTCTTGGGGAATGCAGAGAGCTTATCCCACCGCTGCCACCAGTGTGACGTAATGGGTGTTGTCCGCCTGCGGGTGTGCTCCTATCTGCTCCTCCCACTGCGCTTACCGCCGACCCGACTACCGAGTGTCACGGCACTCGGCGTCTCGAGCGGCCTGGGATGACCCTGGGGAGGGTTGGCGGGCTGTGGAGGGGACCCCGGGGCGAGGTCAGCCCGACCACTGAGTGACACGGCACTCAGCGTCTCGAGCGGCTGACCTACTGACCTTGGTGCGATTCGGATATGATGTGGAGCGGCCATTCGGGTGGGAAACGTTTCGTCCGGGACCGTTCGGATGGGAAACGTTTCGGATTTCCCTCGGTTATGCAGCGCTTCGGTCTATCGATGCGCTGCAGACGCGCCGCGGCTACGGTTCGGAATACAGCGCCTCAGCGTGATCGATCGTTCGGCACGGTCGAAGCCCATACGATGCACCCCTGTGCTGATCCGGGATGCAGCCACAGGGTGATCGGTTCGTATCTCGGGATGCCGCACTCTGGAGACCACGCAGAATCTCAGCAATCCGGCCGAAAATAAAGGACACCAGGCGGAGCTGTATGCACTAGATAATCTGGCTTTATTTTTACACTTCACATATATTTATCAACAATCACACAGAGTCAGAACAATGGAAATCCCTGCCCGCCCCCACAAGTCTCATTGGCCCTCGCTGGAAGGAGGCACCCGGGTCCCGATTCGTATTGGCGGTTACGAATCGGTGTGTTGCCGATTCGCAACCGGATGGTCCGAATCGGCCATTTTACGATTCAACCGGATGGTCCGAATCGGCCATTTTACGATCCGATCGATTCGACCGGATCCACGGGGCACCGGGAAATGGCGGCGAGCAAAGCACACAATGGGATTTACACACATTTCGCAATACACATACAGGGACACTTTTATTACACCACACAACGAAACCACATCTAATAAAACAACACACGGAATTCCGCTGGTATAACGGCACCTAAGAGTCTATGGGAATAGAAACGTCACAAAGGACTGTCCCTGGCTCAGGGTCCTGGGCCATTCCGTGACACGTAGCTTTAGTTTTAAATATACTTATATTACTGTAGGTAAATGTGTTTTTGTATAGCCAGTAAACAAGTTTTACTGCTGTGTAATTTATGCAACAGGGTTTTTCCCCTTATCTGGCTGCATATTTGATTCAAGAAATCTGTTATAGTGTTTGTCTTTAATCTGATGTGTTAGAACAATAGATTATGCAAATGTTGTGTGAGCTAAAGGCTAAAGAATATAAAGAATGTTTATTGTAAATACCTGACATAATGTAATTAGCATATTGGTAGGACGAGGTGCGTCATTTATGCAAATTATGACTGTTGGATTTCAGCATAAATGGTGGCGTTTTTGTTCATTAAAAGTCAGAGAATCCTGTGGGAACATACAGCTCGTCTGGTGTCTCATTCAGGGTACCCACTATCACCCCCAGAAGGCACAGAGCGGCCCTCAGGAAATTCCTAACGGCTCCAGGGCAGAGAATCAGAAGCAGGCGGGTCGAGCTGCTCGAGGCGCTGAGGACAGCGCTCCCAGTAGCCGGGCTGACCACAACGAAGGGGTGTCTGCAGAGCCAGGACAGACTTCTGTCTGAGAACGGTTCCATCACATTGGTGGCAAGCAGTGTGGATAGAGGCTCTCCAACACCAATACACCCCGAGATGGCCAACTATACAGCCTGCAAGAAGGACACCCTAAAGGACCTGCTGGAGAGCCATGGAAGGAACGAATACTGAAGTAAGGGTTAAAGGCACAAGTGTGGTGCAACCAAGAGCGAGTGGAGATGTGTCCCCGCTGAGAGAGACCGCAGAGGTTTTTGCCTGCGGTGCAAGAAAACAGTCTACAGAGGACTATGGATCAGGACAGCTCATTTATTCCTTATGAGCAGAGAATCACAGGACATTCAGCTGTGGAGACCCCAAGTGTTGGGGCCTCAGCCCACTGCGAGCCATGGAGACCAGTTGGTGCACTGGCTGCGTGCCGCACTTGATCTAGAGTGCAAAAACGAGGACTTGCTGCAATGCGTGAGTGATGAGGATTGGGAAGCTGACGAGAAGCCTCCCCCAGGCTATGTGTTCTGCGGTCCTGGCCCAGCATGGATCTACTTTAAGGGGGGAGACAATTATGGCAGTCCACAAGCTGCCAATCATGCAGAATTGTGCACCATCCAGGGGCGCTACCTGGACGTTTATGAGGACTCTGCCTTTTGGCCCGTGCTGAAGGGACTTGCTGCTGAGGAATGGGCACTCGAAATAGACTTAAAAAGGTTGCAAACTGCAGCCCAGCTACAAGTCGCTGAAGCCCCTGGAGGAAGCCGCCCCACACCAGCCAGCGGGAAGCGGAAGAAAAATTAGAGGTGGCCGAGCCAAGCAGACCAAAGCAGAACGCCGTCACAGCCTGGGGATTACAACAGTAAGCCATCTTCCAGCGGGCAGTATCAGGTCACCAGAGACTGACACCCAGGCTGTTCCCCCTCATGAGAGATGGGGCCACACAGACCATGGACGATCTGGTCAGCTTGTTAGAGGCTGAATTGCTTACTGCTCGAGCACAGATAATGGCCCTGACAGAGACATTACAGAACCAGCAAAATGAGCTGCAATATGGTCAGAGAGAGCTGGATGAGGTGAGACTATCCAGAGATGCTGCGGAGGTGAATGTACAGCGCCTGGAGATGGAGCTGGTGGAGAAGCTGACAGCAGAACAGAGTAACGCTGAGCGAGTAGGCCAGAATCTCAAAAAGGCCAGATTGATGAATGACCAACTGAGAGCAGATGGAGAGGCAGAGCGAAGCAAGGCCCAGCTACTCGAGAAGGCATGTCAACAGCTGGATGGTCAGTGCCAAGAACTAAAGGCTGAACTCCAGGCTTCTATCACTGCCTGGGAAGGAAAATGTCTAGAGCTACAGGAGCAGCTTGCTGCAGAGACCCAGCAACGCCACAGTATTGGTGAGCAGCTGCGACAATCCGAAAGTATGCTGCGTGTTGCCCACCAACAGCTGGAAAACGAGAGGCTTCAGACCGTGCGGCATCAACAGATCCAGGCCGAGCTGCTGACATCAGTTGCTGAACTGGAATCAAGGACCATGCGGCTAGGATGCCGAGATCGTCAGGCGGCATGCCGTCGGTGAGGAGTTACACCGGACAGATGAGCTGGGGAAAGAGATCAGCCTCACATTGGTAGCGGAGCTCAAACCTGGCCCCAGGTGAAGAGCCACCCGCAGAACAGAGCGGGCATCAGGGAGAGGAGGCAGTCAGCCTTGCTATCCAGCGGCGAGTGTACCCCGTGCTGCTGGAGCCAGACGCTGTGTTGACCAGAGTGTGCTGGGTCATCGAGGAAGATGGAGACCACTGCCCATCTGCCATGGCAACCGGTGAGTGACCATCCTGGAAGGCTGCTAGGTTCCTGGTCCCAGGAAGAGTTGCACCCATTTGGGATTGTGGGGTGGGCCCCGTTTGAATGTCTGGGATGGGGGCATCAGCAGAAGGAGAGACTGGGAACTGTGACTGCTGACTGTATTCGGGTCCTGGGTCCGCAGAGGTGCCCTGGACAGAGCAAGATATGGGGGGTAATTTCAGGGTGCCCCCTAACAAACTTTTTATGCCTGTGGACTGTGGTGGCCTGTTGCCTGGCGCACTGGACAAGAGGGTTGGCTTGCCTCTTGCCCCGGGACTATGGACCCACAGCCCTCCAGCGACCGTCAGACCACGCTGACGTTGCTTGTGCGCCAGCACCCTGGAACTTTGAGGATGGTGCAGAAAAAGGGACAAGGTGAGAAGTCTCGTCAGTGGAAAGAGATCCGTTTGGGATCTAAGCTTGCCCTGCCGTTCTGGAAGGGGGGACATATGTCATGGAGCTGACTCAGCGCTCCGCGCTTCAAACCCCAGAGACTTTATGTTCATTTATATTGTGTGTTTCTAAATATATTTTACATCGTTTGGTTTTAGTTTAAATTAGTTTAGTGTAAAATGGCGTAGCTTTAGTTTTAAATATACTTATATTCCTGTAGGTAAATGTGTTTTTGTATAGCCAGTAAACAAGCTTTACTGCTGTGTAATTTATGCAACAGGGCTTTTCCCCTTATCTGGCTGCATATTTGATTAACCCTTTCGCTGCTGAGGCATTTCCCGCCCCTGTGCTGAGGTCATTTTTACCGATTTTGCTCATCATGTTTAAACATGTTTTGAAGGCTTATTTTAGTATATGACCCAGACATATTATAGATCGTTCTTTCCGTCAGACTCGGCAGATTCATAATATGTCATTATTATATGTATACGTCATGACATGTCTGTATATTATAACAAAAAATGCAATAAAATATGTATGACAGAATGGGATGTTGTTCCGCCTGCGGGTGTGCTCTATCCAGCTGAAGAGGCCATATTATATTGGCGAAACGCGTCCTGGACCCCCCCATCAGACCCTATTTACCCAGCTGTTAATTTATTTTATTTCCACTGTTATTTTGTTTTATCCTGTTCATTAAAAACTTTTTACCCCCTATCCTGCATCCTGATTTCTTTGGAAGCCCGGCTTATTCCTCCACCAGGCAGGATCCAGCTACAACACCCGGCAGGACTCCAGCCCGGCAGAGGTAACAAGGAACCCGAGGCGAGGAACTGAACAGCAGCAGGAAAGAAGGGATTCTGGCCGCCTTTACGGGCTAGAAGGGCACTATCGAGTGAGCGTGGTTATTACACCGGCTCAGGACCATGTGAGTGGACCAAGTTTTTTCTATCCTATACCCCACCACCCCAACGATAAAACACCATCCGGCGTTTTCTATTTCTTTTTCCCTTAAGATTTCGCTCGAGTAGAAGAAAGAAGAGAGTCAGAATTTCACCCTCTCTTCATTTCCTTCATCCTATCGAATACCACCTTTTGACCACAAGGTGGCAGCAGAGGACAAGGAATGAATGCATTTCTTCAAGATGCGAACCTAAAACTTTGCTAATAGGGCTTCTCTTCAATAAGAGAAGGCACCACATAAACTGAGTTTTTTCAAACTTCCAAACGACCTTATTCTTTAAGACATTATAAAGAAAATACGTCCCAATTCCCTTTTATTTTATTTTATTCATTTGTTCCATACCCTCTCCATGTGTTTCGCGTCGGATAGAGTGTGAGAATGGCTACGCACCTATCAATTTATTTCTGATGCACAGTTTATGTACTCTGTATGAAAAATACGTGTTATTTAAACTGCATTTACTCTGAATACTACGTGCATTTTTTTGTATTACCCCTGAACAGTACGTGTTATATATTACACACACTCGGAGCAAACATATCCAGAACACTTACTCTGGAAGTATACAAGAAGCGGCAAGTGCAGTACACAACATCCCAGGGGTTATCCCTAGCTAGAGTACATCACAAATACTCAAGCATATATATTCAATATTTCCCCAGACAGGGAAACCACAAAGTGCAGCGCCCATCCAGGATCATTCCACCCCTTCTTCACATATACCCAGGTAGACCTAGGCACTACCATCTGATCCTAAGAAGGCAGCAGCACAAAAATCCTAGAGACAGGCGCCGACTGTAGAATACCCCTTTTTCTTCAATGTGTTTTTGTATAGCCAGTAAACAAGTTTTACTGCTGTGTAATTTATGCAACAGGGCTTTTCCCCTTATATGGCTGCATATTTGATTCAAGAAGTCTGTGATAGTGTTTGTCTTTAATCTGATGTGTTAGAACAATAGATTATGCAAATGTTGTGTGAGCTAGAGGCTAAAGAATATAAAGAATGTTTATTGTAAATACCTAACTGGCATAATGTAATTAGCATATTGGTAGGACGAGGTGCATCATTTATGCAAATTATGACTGTTGGATTTCAGCATAAATGGTGGCGTTTTTGTTCATTAAAAGTCAGAGAATCCTGTGGGAACATACAGCTCGTCTGGTGTCTCATTCAGGGTACCCACTATCACCCCCAGAAGGCACAGAGCGGCCCTCAGGAAATTCCTAATGGCTCCAGGGCAGAGAACCAGAAGCAGGCGGGTCAAGCTGCTCGAGGCGCTAAGGACAACGCTCCCAGTAGCCGGGCTGACCGCAACGAAGGGGTGTCTGGAGAGCCAGGACAGACGGAGGAGAACGGTTCCGTCACACTACCCTCCCGACCAATGGCTCCCCTGAGAATGGAGGATGCCATTCTCCCGCAAGGAGGCACTTCCCCAGCATCCACCCCCCCAGCAGAAGCGCTGGCTACGGGGCAGAGCATTTCCAACCTCTGCCCATCCTCCCAACCTGTTAGGCCGGAGGCCTCTTGCTTCACCTTCTCCCCTCAACGGCTGGCCAGAGCACCAGTGGCACGTGCAGTTGGCACACTTTCCCCCCCGGGTTATTGATACCCTGGGAGAATGTACAGGCCCCAACAGCTAGACACTTCCCCAGGAGGGGACACCAACAAAGGATTACACCAGCGACACGCCGGGCCCCAGAGTATAGGGCACCCCTCAGACAGCAGGCCAGCCCACAAGGACAAGTGGAGAAACCCGGGGGCTCGCCTACTACCCACAGACTACGGGCCACACAAAGACTGCTCCGATAGCCCCAAGTCGACCCGTTTGTGGGTCCAACTGTGTCTGTCGGACTCTTTTGGGGGGAAAGCAATGTCACGGAGCTGACATCGGGCTCGCCTCAGCGAGCCACAAGGAACTGACTCTGCTCCAATTTTAAATACCATTTTTACTTTTCCCTCGGTTTTGCGTTTCAGATTGTATGCACAATTTTATGTTATTACTATGTGGTTTTATTGAAGGGTGGTGTATTTTACAATGTATCCTTATTGTATGAATTTAGTTTCAAATGAAGAAAACTGTATGTATGTGTTTTTCCCCAGTCACCATTTTGCCCAGCCCAGCATGGGTCCCAAGGACAAAGGACCTCATGGCCCCAAAATGGAGGATACAGCAAGACAGTTGATTGGAGGCTTTTCCAAGACCTCATCTGCCGAATCCCGAACTGCCTAATCCCTGGACAATGGGGGAGCCTGAAAGGGACCTGATAGGGAACAGGAGGTTGGGAAAGGAGCCAATCAGTGCTGGTTGTGTGGGTGGGGGAGTTGATAATCTGTGTGTGTGAAGTTGTATAAATGACCCTGTTTGAAACCCCTCACTGTTTTAAGACATACAGCTCGTCTGGTGTTTTAGTTCAGAGCAAATCACATTCACCACGGAAGACACTCAGCGGTCTTCTGAAACTCTACCTAACCCAGAAGAGGAACATCAAATCGACCCCAGACGGCACCACTTGCTTACAGCGGTCCCTAACAACACCAAAGCCATTCCCAACACCCAGGACCAGCGTATCAGGCTGCTGATCCACAGCAGAGGCATCTGGAGAGCAGGACAGTCGACGGACGACCATCCCGTCACACCTCCCCCTTCACCCCCCCTTCCTCCCCCTTCACCCCCTTTTTCCCCCTTCCCCTTTCTCCCCTTCACCCCCCTTCCACCCCTTCCCTCCCCCTTCCACCACCTTCCACCCCCTTTCACCCCCTTCCCTCCCCCTTTCACCCCCTTCCCTCCTTTCTCTCCCCCTTCACCCCCCCTTTCACCCCTTCCCCCCTTCACTCCCCCTTTCACCCCCCTTCCTCCCCCTTTACCTCCTTCCCCCCTTTTTCCCCCTTTCTCCCCTTCCACCCCCTGCACCCCATCCCTCCCCCTTTCACCCCTCCCCTTTCACCCCTTTCCTCCCCTTTCACTTCCCTTTCACCCCCTTCCCTCCCCTCTCACCCTTTCCTCCCCTTCCCCCCTTTCTCCCCCTTCCCCCCTTTCACCCCTTTCCTCCCCTTCTCCCCTTTCTCCCCCTTCCCCCCTTTCACCCCCTTACCTCCCCTTCACCCCCTTTCCTCCCCTTCACCCCCTTCCCTCCCCCTTTCACCCCCTTCCCTCCATTCTCCCCCTTTCTCCCCCTTCCCCCTTTTAACCCCTTTCCTCCCCCTTCACCCCTTTCACACCCTTCCCTCCCCCTTTCACCCCTTCCCCCCTTTCACCCCTTTCCTCCCCTTCACCCCTTCCTTTCCACCCCTTCACCCCTTTCCTCCCCTTCACACCCCTTTCACCCCTTTCACCCCTTTCACCCCTTCCCTCCCCCTTGTGACGGAACGCCGTCTCTTCCCGTCTGTCCTGGCTCTCCAGACACCCCCTGACCAGGATCAGCCCAGCCTCTGAGTTGCTCGGAACTCAGTGCCTCGAGCAGCCTGATCCGCAGCTCCAGACCCGCTTGTTCTGAACGCCTGCCTTGGAGCCTCTTTGCATTTCGAGAATGCCGCTCAGTGCCTTCTGAGAGTGATTATATCTGTAGTGTAGCTGAAAGAGACACCAGGCAGGCTGTATGTTCATTACAGGATACACACTGGCCATTTCACATGTCCTGCTTTTATTTGGTTCACAATCAGATAACAACAGTTAACATTCCTGCCCCCCAGACATTACGGCACCGCCATTCAGCAGTTCCCCATCAGGTCCTCTCAGAGTGCAAGCTCTTGAGCAGGGGCTTTTCTGGTACTGTTCTATGTGTTTAACTTGCATGTATATTGGTTATCCTGTCTTTCCCATTGTACAACGCTATGGTACATGGTGGTGCCTTATAATTAACTGTACCTGCAGTCATACAGAGCACAGGTCCTTGTTTGGGAGGGATTCCAGAGGAGCAGCAGTGATCCAGGGGTACCGTTTGATAGTTCGGGTCCCTAGGGTGTCACAATCCAAAAAGTGCCCAGATCTGGGGGTAGGGGCATGAATGGCAGCATATAGTAGATATCCCCCTTGGATGCCGCATGGTCAGGGCTGCTTAAGCTCCTGTGGTCAAGAAAGGCCCAGCAAAGCGGGTTCCCAATGGAGCTCCCTCCTGAAAATCACCACAACGGTAGCTTGCCTGAGGATCACCCCACCTGTGAAAAATCAGCCCGCTGGAGCAGTTAGTTTTCGGGGCGCAGATTCTACAGATGGCTCCATTACAGGCAATGAGGTGTATTCCAGGAATGGGATTGGTTGGCCCTTCTAGCTCCTTGGATGGTGATTGGCTGGGGTTTCAATCCCAGGTTAACCCTGGTGTCGGATAACACAGTGCCTAAGAGACAGGCTTACAGGCATTTTGATTACATGCTGATAAAGGGGGGGAGTCACTTTAACACACTAACAGACAAATAACTTAACTGAGGGGAATAGCAGAGGAGCGAGGGGTTAATACAGTCCACAGTCTCTGAGCAAGGGGTTCCGCGACAACAATACATTTAAACCCACACAATATAAATGAACATTAGGTCTTCCCCAAAGCAACCGTCTATGTCTTTTGGGGTTTTCGCAATGGAAATAAAAGTCTTGTGGTTTGACGCGGGGATCGCTACATCAGTTCCATGACATATCTCCCCTCCCCAAAGGAGTCCAACGGCCACGGTTGGACCCCAACGGGTCGACTCGGGGTCGTTGGAGCAATAGTCCATACCTTGGTCCATAGTCTGTTGGGAGGAGGCGAGACATCCCTCTGGTCCAGTGCGCCCAAAGATTCACTGCAGTAGTGTCTGCCAGGTAACAGGCACTTTCCTTCACCCACCCCTTTCCCCCTTTTCACCCCCTTCCTCCACCTTCACCCCCTTTCCTCCCCCTTCACCCCCTGTCATCCCCTTTCACCCCCTTCTCTCCCCCTTCCCTCCCACTTTCACCCCCTTTCTCCCTGTCCCCCCTTTCTCCCGTCCCACCTTCTCTCCCCCTTCCCTCCCACTTTCACCCCCTTTCTCCCCGTCCCCCCTTTCTCCCCGTCCCCCCTTCACCCCCTTTCCTCCCCCTTCGCCCCTTTCCTCCCCTTCACCCCCGTCCCTTCCCCTTTCACCCCCTTCCCTCCTCTTTCACCCCCTTCCCCCTTTCACCCACTTCACCCCCTTTCATCCCCTTCCATCCCTCTTTCACCCCTTCCTCCCCCTTTCACCCCCTTTCTCCACCCTTCCACCCCCTTTCACCACTCTCCCCCCTTTTCACCCCCTTCCCTCCCCTTTCTCCCCTTCACCCCCTTTCCTCCACTTTCACCCCTCCCCTTCTCCCTTTCTCCCCCCTTTTTCCCCCTTCTTTCACCCCTTCTCCCCCTTCCCCCTTTCTCCCCCTTCTCCTCCCTTTCTCCCCCTTCTCCCTTTCTCCCCCTTCTCTCCCCCTTACACCCCCTTCCCCTCACCCACCCCCTTTTCACCCCCTTCCCCCTTTTCACCCCCTTCCACCTTTCACCCCCTTCCTCCCCTTCACCCCCTTTTCCCCGTCACCCCCTCCTTCCCCCTTTCACCCCTTCTCATTCTCCCCCTTTCACCCCCTTTCCTCCCCCTTCTCCCTCCTTCCCCCTTTCACCCCATTCTCCCCCTTCCCCCCCTGTGACAGAATGGGGTGTCCGCCTGCGGTCCTGCTCCTATCTGACCCCCTAGATGGCGTCCGGCCCGACTACCGAGTGGCTCGGCACTCGGCGTCTCGAGCAGCCGGATTTACCGACCTCTTGTTGGTGTGGAGGTGGCTGCTGGGCTGACTTGAGGCTCCTTTTCCTGGGATAGACGTGATGTAGAAGGCCGCTGAGTGCCTTCTAGGTGCAATGTGATATGCCCTGAAATAACTCACCAGACGAAGGCTGTATGACTTTAAAACAGGAACTTATTTATGAAGGGTTTGGGCAGATCCTTTTATACACACAACATAGAGACATGTCCAGACTTGAATGCCCTCAGACATGTCCAGACTTGAATGCCAGACAATCGGATTTGCATACAATTGAATTTCAACACAGCCTTTCAATCTTAGCAACCAAGGGAAAATATAATACATTTAAATGCATCACACAATTTCACATCTGCATCCTAATAAAAACCCCACCAGTAAAACCACATCTAGAAATGAAATAAAATGTCCATACCCTTAAACGCACAACCGAAATATAAAAGGAAAAAATGGTCTTTAAAATTGTCTGAGTTTTTAGTCACGTGGCTCGCTGGAAGGAGCGCTCAGGTCCGTTCTGTGACATTTCTCCCCCCCAATAAAGTCCGACGGACACGGTTGGACCCCAACGGGTCGAATAGGGGGAGTCGGTGCAGTCTTTGTGTGGCCCGTAATCTGTGGGTAGGAGGCGAGCCCCCGGGTGTCTCCACTTGTCCTTGTGGGCTGGCCCGCTGTCCGAGGGGTTCCCTATACTCTGGGGCCCGGCGTGTCACTGGTGTAATCCTTTGTTGGTGTCCCCTCCTGGGAAAGTATCTCGCTGTTTGGGAGAGGTAAAGCCTGTACCTTCTCCCAGGGTATCAATAACCCGGGGGGAATGTGTGCTAACTGCACGTGCCCCTGGTGCTCTGGCCAGGCGTTGAGGGGAATAGGTGAGGCAAGAGGCCTCCAGCCTAACGGGTTGGGAGGATGGGCAGAAGTTGGAAATGCTCTGCCCCATAGCCAGTGCTTCTGCTGGGGGGGTGGATGCTGGGGAAGTGCCTCCTTGCGGGAGAATTGCGTCCTCCATTCTCAGGGGAGCCATTGGTTGGGAGGGTAGCACCCTCTGGAAAAACTTGCCTGGATCCTCTGGGCACAAGTTGGGTGGTGGGCAGAGGCCAACAAAACCGTGGCCGCGGGTTTCGTTATCCAACTATGGTCGGAGGTTTTCCACTATACCGGTATCTCCAATACACATACAAACATAGAAAACACTTTACCTATCGCTGCGCTGCTTGCTGTTTCCTCGGACTCGGGGGTGTCCCAGCTTCCCGGGCCGGGGGTCCGTTTGGGATGAGAAGAGGTCCACTGAACAGGAAATCCTGCTTGGCGCCTGCAGATGTCAGCTCACCTTCAACGGACGCCCAACCGGCGGGATCACTCGCACCTGCAGTCAACCGCTACAGTGTCCAGCAGTCGTTGCCGTACCGGCAAAATGGCCCCAATCCCGGCACACGAGCCCCCAGAAATGTTACCGGAATCCACCTGGTTCAATCGGGATGAGGCCGGACAAGGATTTACTGAACACGAGTCTCTTCAGGAAAGGCAAACTTTATTGTGATATCACAACAAATGCTCAAACAGGATTCAATCGCAAAGAATGAGCCCCGATTTCCCAGTGACATGAGGTTTTATACCCCGAATACATAATTAGGTACATCCCAATTAGCCCACCTCCCGGTGACCCTATCCCACCCCACGTGGGTCCGTACCTCCCTTAATCGAATACAAAGACAATCCATACATTGGTCATAAATTGGCAAGCTTCATGTTACTTTGACAGAAAATGATTTGCTACTACTCTGGATCCTGCCTGTGCCCACCTCCCTTAGGCTTGTTTATTGTTTGTTTTAGATAAGGCCTAGTCTGGTCTCACACTCCTCTTTGTCACAGCTGCAGGCTCCTATGACCTCAATGTATCTTTCCTTCGTCCTGTCTCCCTGTGCCAGCTACGGCCCAGATCTTCTCCAATTTAATTGCTTTTTCTGCTAGTCTAACACATTCCTTAGATTCTATGTAAACCTCCTCCTAATTTCAACTAATATCTACCTAGTTATATTCAAGTGAACCAATATTCTGACCAAGATGGCGGCCTGGCTCAGAATGGCGACCATCTTCTTGCCTGAATCTCCTTCATTCCCCCCTTGGCTCAAGTCTCAGGTTCTCCTCCTGAGACTTGTAGCCACTACACTCCACTAGTGTTATCCTTGAACTCCTTGTACTTTAGGGCAGTGGTCCCCAACCCAGGCCCTCAGGGCCCACTAACAGGCCAGGTTTGCCAGATATCTGAAGCACAGCACAGGTGTTATGATTTGCTGCTCAGTGATTGCAGGATTCAGTCTGCATTTCCCCAAGGTGATCTGCAAAATCTGGCCTGTTAGTGGGCCCTGAGGACCAGGGTTGGGGACCACTGCTTTAGGGGACCTATTTTTGTTGGGAACATGTTTTGTGGGATTATCAATGGTATCTTTTGTGTTTGTGTAGGTGTCAGTGCTCTCTTGCATAGTGGCCATAGACATAGCCCTATGCGGTACAGTAGTGTCCCTACTACCAGGATCACCACCACCATTAGAATCATGGATCCAATCTGTGAGATAAATCTCAGACTAGATCCAAACCAATCTCCGAATGCTCCGAACCCACGGAGTGGATTCCAGCCTTTGGCAGCAATCCGCCTAGCTGTGTTCTGCAACTGTGCTACTTTCTCTTGGTGATCCTGGATTACCTGGAAATAGTCAGGGACGTCATGTGTGGTGTTCCATTCAGAGCTGCACTGATCTGTTCCAGTGCCATATCATGTATCATTTGTACCTTTCGTATCTCTCGTACTTCCAGATTCAGCAAATGAATATCCATACTAGTCTTATTCAAAATTTCGTCCATCAGACTGGCATAACTGTTCATTCTTGCCATCAACTCTCTTCCCCACCCAGTCCATGCTGGAAACCATGCCACACCCGATCCGCTTTCTTAAACAACTCTCTCTTCTGTTTCTCAAACACCAGTGGGTACCTAGGGTGTAGTGCTGTGTCTGTATCAGTGTCACCTCCCCTTACTCTCTGAATTGGAATCAGTTTAGCCAGATAACACATTCCCGTTATTGTAGGTGGTACCCATGTGTAACACATCCTTTCACAACACACCTGGTACCCCCTTTCAATATAAATGGTGATAAATGTAGTGTTCCTTTTGATATTTCTAACATCAGTTGTCTCAATCGTCTCATCATGTCCAATGCACTCTGCCTGCCATTGGTCACATTCGCAACTACCAATTCTTGGTCTCTAGTGAGCTTTCTACATCGTATATATAGAAAATTAGCCTGCTCCTTTGTGTTGAATCTGTAAATATATGATGTCCAATTGAATCTACTTGAATTACACCCCCCCCCCCCGTTACTTGTTTCTTTATCTGGTCCTAATTGAAAGCACCATTCTGGTGGGTATACTGGTCCTGTTATTGGATACCCGGGAGTGAATGCCTCTGGTTTTTCTCGTGGTTCATCAAAAGCATGTATTGTGACATTTCCTGACGCAAACATACTTAAATTCATTGGGACAGAGGCAAATGGTATATGGATTGTCTCTGGGTGCAGTTTACTACACACCCAACACACAGTTTGCACAGACTTTTTGGCATAGTCATATTTAAACTGCACAAGTAAATGTCCTCTTGGCATAATCTCGGATTCCGCCTCCCACTTTTGTCTCCACATGGTACGGTTCTCCATCACTGGGTGTTTACCATTCCAGATATGGGAGATATCCACTTTCTCGGTGGTGCTTGGGCACCTGGGGCATGCTCCATGTGATAGTCCATAGATCAAATTTGCCAGATACAATATCACTACCACAAATGCCCCAAATGTCAAAATCCCTTGGGCAATTCTTTTCACCGTCACATATACCCAATCCCTCCCCATCAGTATTTCAAAAGTAAAAGTCATCTCTGGATGATCAAAGGTCGGGGCTGGGCCCCTAAAAATAGCCCTTGGGGTATCCCCCAGGGTATCCCTTTGCTCCTCCGTTGGTGGGTGGTCAGGCATTATTGTGTCCGTCAAAACACCCACTTGTTGAGTCTTTTAGGTGCTCGCAACTGTGGTCTTTGTCAGCTTTAGCCTCAATGGATTGAAACATAGAAAAATGTCGGCAGATAAGAACCTTTCGGCCCATCTAGTCTGCCAATTACATGGATACTTAACCTGGATTTATCTTTTGTTTAGGATAGCCTTATGCCTATCCCATGCTTGCTTAAATTCAATTACTGTTTTGGCCTCTACCACTTCTACTGGAAGACTGTTCCATGTATCCACCACCCTCTCATTAAAATAATGCTTCCTGATGTTACTTTTAAACCTTTGCCCCTCTAATCTAAGACTATGTCCTCTTGTTTTGCTATTTTGTTTCCTTTTAAATATACTCCCTTCCTCTACCTTGTGGATTCCCTTTACGTATTTAAATGTTTCTATCATATCTCCTCTGTCTCGTCTTTTTTCCAAGCTGTACATGTTAACATGTTACATGGTCTCATCGGTGACGACCTTCCACTCTGGTTCAGGATTGGCTGCAGCTACCTTCAGTCTGGAGTGATGTATCCACGGGACCACCTCGGCAACCTTCACTGCTGTGGGGGTTGATAACAGGACAAGGTAAGGACCTCTCCATTTTGGGCCTAGTGGGTCATTTTTCCACTCCTTCACCCAAACCGAATCACCTGGACAATACTTGTGCAGTGGGGCATATAAAAAGTGAGGTATTCACCCAAGTATTCAATTTCTGCATTGATTTACCCAACAATACAACCTGTTCATTTAGTTTAGTTTCTCCCAATGCCCGAAGGTCCCCCCTTAGTCCATTAATCAGAGGGGTAGGCCGTCCGAACATAAGCTTGTACGGACTTAGCTTCAATTGGGTGGTTGGCCTGCACCTAATGTGCAATAGGACTATTGGCAGCACATCCAACCAGCCTAGTGACGTCTCTTGGCACAGGTTGGACATCAAAGTTTTTAGTGTGCGGTTCATTCTCTCGACTTTTCCCGAGCTTTGGGGCCTGTAAGCTGTATGTAGCTTCCAGGTGATGCCCAACAGGCGGGTGAGCTGTTGTAAACAGTTCTGTATGAATGATTTACACATGTTGTTGGGCTGGATGCATTTGGTGGTTGCAGCCAACCCTTCGGGGAATAGGCGTGACCCTACCCCTCTTGCACTATGTATGTTTCAATGTACTTCCAGCCAGGTCATCCCTGCAGCAAGACTCCGCTCCGTGTCTTTGTTTTGATCCCAAAGTGGATTTTGTTTCTGGGGGAGCATAAATAAAGGCCCACCAGTCTACCTCATGTTTGACAAGCAGCAGGAGCAGGTATGGTTTGCTATGTAGCAGCCTGTGGTTTCATTTTGGTTAGGACTCGCCCTTATAGAGGTGCCGTGACGTTGGCGGGTGAGCTAGTCTTATAATGGCCATTAATAAGAAACCAAACCTCTAATTGTGTTTAGTTTCACACGGTATAATTGGAGTAAGCGCAGATGACATTTTTTTTTTCTTTGTTATGTTTTACACATATTGTTGGGCTGGATGCATTTGGTGGTTGCAGCCAACCCTTCGGGGAATAGGCGCGACCCCACCCCTCCTGCACTAGTTCTGTATGAATGCTGGGCCATTATCCGACCCTATCTCGAGGGGAAGTCCATAGCGTGGTATTATTTCTTTCATTAAGCTCTTCACCACTTCCGTTGTCTTCTCTGTCCTTGTCGGGAAGGCTTCCACCCATCCAGTGAGAGTACACACCATTACCAGTAGATATTTATATCCCTTGCAGGGTGGCAGCACTGTGAAGTCTATCTGTATTGATGCCATTGGGGACAGCCCGATTGGCGGTTTCCCTGGAGGTTGAGATGGGCCTGTTCTTGGATTATTCTTGGCACATGTCACGCACTGCTGGGCTATTGCTTTGCAGATTACTGACATCCCTGGCACATAGAAATGTGGCTCCAACTGTTGTTCCATCATCTCTCTTCCTCCATGGGTACTTGCGTGAAGCGTTCTCACGATCTCAGGTGCCAAGGTCGCTGGCAGGACTATTTGTCCACTGTTCAACTGGAACCATCCGTCTTCTCCATATCCACCTTGTTCTTCTGACAGCCATTTCTTCTCTTTCTCTGAGTCCCTTCTCTTTCACTCAGTGGCGCCGGTAGGAGTGCAGCCACCACTGGTGCTGCTTTGTATCTTGCCAATTCTTCCTGGTTTCCCCAGATGAATTCTTCTTTTGGGAAATAGTATCGCCAGGCAAAGAACAGCAAATCTTGTCTCTTCTGCGTATCCCTTACTGCTGGTATGAAGAAATTCATCACACTATTCTTCATCCTTGGTAGCTTGTTCTTGATGAGGGTCTCCTTGAGGAAGAACCTTACCATCGGGGCTTGGTATTATTCTGCTCCCAATTCTCCCAAGCTCACCAGTACTCGTGTGATCCTCAAATTATTATGAGGGTTGGCTGTTAGATTGTCAAAACGTGAGTCGAAATTTTCTGCTCGTTCAACTTCTGTATCTTCATCCCCCCCCCCACTATTTTTACACCGAAGAATTTCAGCATCATCTTGTATGCTCTGCGGAGTCTTTGCTGAGCTTCTGAGGTGTCAATCATAAGACGTGTCTCTTGAGGGCAAAGAGGAGAGGAGCAGAAATTTCGGCCTTGGGACCGTGTTGGGAAGAGCCACTGTATATAGTCATGGTTTTCTTCCAGCATTTCGTAATTGTTATGCCATTTTTGCAGAATGGTTTCAATGAATTCGCCTTTTGGTTTGAATTTTCTCCAATTCATATAGAATTCGTAGTTCGGCATGGGGAGTTGATCATCTTGCTTGCAGAGCAGCACTCTGGATTTTTGGTCAGGAGGATTTAGAGGTTTAGCAGCAGCTTTTGCGGCTTGGTCAGTGCGTCTATTACCTTTGGGAATTTCATAGTGACCCTTTTGGTGGCCATGACGGTGCATAATACTGACAGCACTTGGTTTCCACACAGCTTCTAGAAGAGCTGCGATTTCAGCTGCATATTTTATCTGTTGTCCTCTCTGCTTGTATAGTGCACCATGTGCATGGACAGTCATAAAGGCATACTTGGAATCAGTGTAGATGTTCACTCTTTTGCCTTCAGAAATTTCCAGGGCTCTGGTCAGGGCTGTTATTTCAGCCAGTTGTGCTGACATATGTCCTGGCAGGGGGTTTGCCTCAATGATTTCTTGTGCTGAGACGACTGCATAGCCGGAGACTTTCTTTCCACCATCCATGTAGCTGCTACCATCGGTCAATAGCTGTAGATCGTATTTGTCTAGGGGTACATCTTTCAGGTCTTGTCTACTACTGAATACTTCTTCCATGACTTGGAGGCATTCATGATTTGGATCCTCTTCACAATCAGGCAGTAGTGTAGCTGGGTTTAAGGTAGCGATGAGGTCCAGATGAACCTGTGGATTCTCACACATCATAGCTTGGTACTTCGTCATCTGGCTATTGCTGAACCAGTAACTTTCTTTTACATCCAGCAGGGCTTTGACCGCATGTGGCACCTTGACATGAAGAACTTGTCCAAGGGTTAGCTTGTCTGCTTCCGCTATTAGCATTGCGGTGGCTGCCACTGCTCTCAGGCATGGGGGTAGGCCGCAGGCCACAGGGTCAAGCTGTTTGGAGAGGTAGGCCACAGGCCTAGGCCACGAGCCAAAATTTTGGATCAGTACTCCTGTTGCAGTCTGGTTATGTTCATGCACATATAGCTGGAAAGGCTTGCTATGGTCTGACAAACCTAGTGCTGGAGCTTCCATCAGGAGAGTCTTTAATTTCAGGAAAGCTGCCGTTTGTTCTTCTTCCCAGAGGAAGGGGTCATGCTCTCCACCCTTTGTGGCTTGGTGGAGAGGCTTGGCAATGTCTGCAAAGTTGGGGATCCACAGGCGGCAGAAGCCTGCAGCTCCCAAGAATTCACGGACTTGTCTCCTTGTCTTTGGTTGGGGTATTCGGCATACTGCTTCTTTCCTCTCAGCTCCCAGGGCGCGTTAAGTACCTGTTAATTGAAAACCTAGATACTTTACACTTTGTTTGCATATTTGTGCTTTCTTTTTGGACACTCTATAACCTGCTTGGTTTAATAGAAATAGCAGGGCCTTTGTGGCAGAGAGTCAGTCTTTTTCTGTAGGGGATGCAAGCAATAAATCATCTACATACTGTAGTAAAACAACCTTGTCTGGCTGAGCGTTGAAGGACAGGAGGTCCTGGCTGAGCGCGCACCCAAAAATCGTGGGTGAGTTTTTGAAACCTTGAGGGAGGCATGTCCAGGTCATCTGATGACGCGCTCCCGTAGTAGACTCCTCCCACTGAAACGCAAAAAGGGGCTAGCTTGCTGGAGCCAGGCGGATGCAAAAGAAAGCGTCTTTTAAATCAAGCACTGTGTAATATTTTGTATCACCAGGAATTAATGCCAATAAATTGTATGGGTTGGGAACCACAGGGTGTAGGGTTACTGTGGCTTCATTGACGGCCCGTAAATCTTGGACTGGGCAGTACTCTTGTGTGCCCTCTTTCTGTACTGGCAACAGTGGTGTGTTCCACGGTGACACGCAGAATTTCAATATCCCGTGATCTTTAAGTCTTTGCAAATGTGTCTGAATATTCTGCTTTGCTTTCTGTGGGATATGATATTGTCTTAGAGCCACAGGCGTTGCGCCTGGTTTCAGATCAACATACACTGGAGGAATATTTACAGCTAATCCGGGCGGGTTCTCTTCTGCCCAGACTCCAGGGATTCCCAAAAGTAGTGTGTACGGGTCTGGGGCGGCCGGCGGGGTTGGTGCCGTGCGCCATTCTTCTTCTTTTGGCATAATTACTGCAATTTTTACAGATTGGGTATTCTGGCTGGCTGGGCTGTACTGCCGTCATAGGCGACTCTACAGGGGGGCAAGGGGGGCAATTGTCCCCCCTAGGTTATTCCTTGCCCCCCCATGTGCCCCCCCCACCAAAAATCAGCTTCCAGCTTACCACACTTTTTCGGACCAGTGTATCTCCGTCCCTGTGCATCGTATATGGATGATCTAGGTGTCATTGGAAAGAGCAGACCATATTCCGTTTGAAATAAAAGTCAAAAACATTAAATAATAACAGGCACTTAAACTTAAGCATTTTCACAGGGTTGAAATGTCTCAGCAGTGAAGTGGTTAATGTTCAGACTATACATTACATTGTGTATTACATTAATTTTTGCCTTGGTTTAGTTGTATATTAAGGGTTAATGGGTAGGCTTCATCCCTCACATTATACATTTTATTTTTTCCTTGATTAATGGCATTTTAGGGGTTAATGTGTTGGCTATATGCCTCACAGTGTATTCATTTCATGTTTTACCTTGATCAATGGCATTTTAGGGGTTAATGAGTAGGCTAAATGCCACATTGTTTATTATTTTTATTGTATTTCCCTGGGTTTATGGCATTTCAGTGGTTATTATGGAAGTTAGAATCTAAAGGGTCTAATCATCGTTAGATCCTCTGCTTTTTGTCACATTTTGGGGAATTAATTTCGCCGAAAATAAAGTGAATTCCCTATTTAGCAAATGGTCACTATAATTTGCTAAAAGTGGAGTCGCTGAAGGAGCAATCAGACATTCAGCGAAAACTGGCGAACTGCGGCAAATAAAGTATCATGTTAGTACAATAAAAAGGCATCATTATATCACATTACTCTGGGGTTTTGGAATCTTATTTATATATACTTATTTAGGGCACTATTACCTGGTGTGAGTTAACCCTTGCGTCGGCATGGTTTTGCGTTAGCGCCAGGTTAATCGAGTCTAGCGCCTGACCAACAGATCTTTTGCCTCTCGCTACAAACGGGAAAAATCACTTAGCGCATTGCTATTAGCGATTTGTAGCTCGAGCTTACTGTACTTTCCGCGTCCTTTACTTAACATGGGGAGCGCTAGAGATCTCTAGCGCTTTTGCAGCTAGCAGATCAGTTGGTGCCAGCGCTAATTTTTTGAGGGGCGCTAATTGCACCATTTTACCTACTGCTTAACCCTGGTGCTAACTCCAAAAAAAACAGATCTTCGCCCAAAATTAACAGGCAATTGAAAGGAATGCAGCACAGGTGTTCTCTTGGCCCCATACACTATAGCAATGGATCTGGTCCGCATTGTCGTTGCTGTTGCAGTCGGCTCTATTATAAAAGTATCCTTTATCCACATATATCCTAATTCTAATATATTGCCTCATTTTAAACATTTTATGCTGGGGGTTATTCATAGTATGGAAGCGGTTGATTATTTGGGTGACTGTGTGGACCATGTTTAAAGGGACATGTGAATAAGTCTTGCCCTGAAACATGTATTATTTATATGCTGCAGCAGGGAAATTTTTGTCGCTCACCTGGCCTTCCTTTTGGATCTATTAAATGCAGTGTAATGATTCTACATGCTGTTGGGTGGCATTTATCATGCAATGTCCATCAGCCTTAATATATGTGTGCATCAAACCATGGATGATACGGCCACCTTGGATGATTTTAATAATGCAGGGGTGTGAGGTTATTCACTGGATGTGTTCATATTCAAGCTTGTGAGGGCGGGGGATAGGTATGGCCCGGCACTGGAAAAAAAAACGTTCTATCCTGTACACAACCGCATTAGCGCTGGGTCTCAGCCCGGGTCTTAGAGTTTTCCTATCGTGCGCTAAACGACCTTGTTCATGGACTACTGCAGACAAGGTGATCTGTTCGTGGGTCGTCAGGCACTATGTTTTAGCAACTCGCGCTAAATGTTTCCTTTAGCGATGGTGTTTTAGCTCACACAGGTGATTGGGCCCTTAGTTTTATTCAGTGATATGATTTAGTGGTGAAAATTATTAGTGCCCCCCCAGTTTTGACTGCGGTATCTTCTGTGCCCCCCCTAAATATTGTTCCTAGAGTCGCCACTGACTGCCGTATAGAGCTGCCACTCTCCGGCAGGTCTAATCTAGCGTGACCCCGGGAAGAAATGTAATTTGGGCTTGCAATTTGCAAAGAATATCCCGCCCCAGGAGTTGGATGGGAAATTCGGGCATATACAAAAATTCATGTTCCACATTGTGCCCACCCAAACTACATTTTCGAGAAGCAAGGAAGGGGTACTTAGCAGATACCCCCATTGCTCCCATTATATCAACCTCATTTCCCATTGGGGGTGCAATTTGCTGCATTACAACAGAATATTTGGCACCAGTATCAACCATAAAAATTTCGTCTTTGTCTCCCACTCTCACTGTGACCGTGGTCTCATGATTACCGAGCGGGATGGGCCCAGGTCCGTGTCAATACATATTCGAATGACGTTCCCGCCAATCCCACAAACCCTGAACCGGCACCATCACTTCTTTCATACCTGACGTTTGTTACCTGGCCATTTGAGGCTTGACCTCCCGGGGCACCAGTCTCTCCCTGTACCCCATTTTTAGCCAAAAGTGCAGGACATTCGTTTTTCCAGTGACCTTCACCCCGGCACTGCGCACTGGTTGCGCCCTAGGGGTTCCCTGGTGGCTCCTCTCCCTCTCCCCCTCGACCCCTTGCTCTCCCTCTGTCCGGGGCACCGCACCCGCTTCCATTTCCCATGTACCCAACCACACCTGTGTGCCCTTTTTGCTTCCGTATTTCTTCTAAATCCCAGTTATGGTATAAGGTATTGGCAATTTCTACTAATTCGCTAATACCTTTGCCTAAAAACCCATCCAACCTCTGTATTTTATTCCGTATGTCCCTCTGGGACTGGCTCACGAAGGAGGAATTAACCAACCACTGATTCTCTGCAGCCTCAGGGTCAATAGGACTATACATCCTATATGCATCTAGTAATCTCTCTAGAAATGCACTTGGGATTTCTTTAAGATCTTGCACAATGTCCGCTATTTTCCCCATATTCGTGGGTTTCTTCCCTCCCGCTTTAACACCCATCATTACCGCTGTCCGGTATGTTTGTAGATGAGCAATACCTTCACCAGTATTGTATAGCCATTTGGGATCTGTTTTGGGGTAATGTTCTTCAGCCCACGCTTCTGGCTTGGGTTTGCTATCCTCAACTGCTTGGGCAAGAAGAATTTTACGTGCGCTATTGTTTATACGGGCTCTCTCTTTAGTTGCGAACATTGTCAGCAATAGCTGTTGACAATCTGCCCACGTAGGGTTATGTGTCAGCATGACTGATTCTATCATACTGGCCACCGCTGCAGGGTTAGCGGAGTACAGCGGTGTGTGTGTTTTCCAGTTAAATAGATCCGTTGTTGTGAATGGGACATATGTGTATTGTACTGGCCCAGGTGCTCCATTTTCCAGTAAGGGACCTGGCACCTCTCGCAGGGGCATTTGCATTTTACTCTTGCCGGGGTTGTGCTGATATACATCCCGGGGTTTATATATATTGTTCGCTGCACGAATGGTGGCCCCTGGATTTACATCGCCACCCTCATCCCCACTGTCTTCTGGGGTTACCCGTTTATATACGCTCCCATCGGGCATTTCAATCTTTTCTGCTGGGACCTCTTTGTCTCCTCCACCCGCAGCCCCCTCTTCCTCCTCCTCTTCCTCGATACCACGAGCCAGAGCAGAGGGAGCCGGCCGGGAAATAGCAGCTGCCTGCTCCCCCTCTCCGCTCGCGCAACCGCAGCACTCAGAGCCTCTCTGGCTGCCCCATAACATGACGGATAGGGCGGGGGCAGGGAATCAATCTCCTCCGGATGTTCTACCAACACCGTTTTTCTATATTCACCTTTATTTTCATTATTCGGGGTACCTGTTTCTTGTTTTGTCCCGCCATCATTATAAAATGACTTTTATCCTTCACACCATACCTCCATATATCTATATATGGGTACTGTTCAGCATGACCACATCTCCCGGTTATCTGGGAGTGCACTCTCTGTATTAACTCCGGGTCCATAGACCCCTGTTCTGGCCATTCTGGAACCAACAGTGGCCATACTATTGTACACAATAATTTCAACTTTTCCTTACTCAAATCCACACCATAGTGATGTGTTTCATACAATACTCCAAAATTTCGTACCATGTACTCCAAGGGTGTCTCACCCTCCTTAGCCTTCTTGGGTTTGGATGACCCGTTACCCATTGTTGCTCTTGCGAGCGGTAACTTTTCAAAATTACTTAATCACTTAATATCAACTGTCTGGTACTTCAGTCAACAGTTCATTTATATCGTATTCGCTTCCTCCGTCAGTAGCCAACTGCAGTCGCCTGAGCCGGAAACGTACTTTAGGAGTCCACTCTCAGATTTGCTTCCTTGCTAGGCAAGTAGGCGCACAATCACTCACAACACTCTCAGCAGCTCTCACCGCACGTACTGTACCAGATACATTCAGCACAAAACAATACATAAACAATTCTACTCTTTCTACTAGCCGAGGGCTTGCCGACCCTCCTCTTGGCTCCTTATACCCAATTAATTGAACTTTAACTCTTGTCTGCTTGTGACGGTGCACCCCGTTCTATAACAACACTCCCGTCTGCAATTCCAATTTGCCTATGTGCAATACCCCCTACTCGGCACCACTCCCGCTGCAGCTACCACTGGTTCCAATTGGCCCCCTTCACTACACGACGTACACACTAGCACTGACTCAGGGCCCAGTCACAGAAATCCCTCCTCCTTTCCTTGTCCACGTGCAGAAGCTCTATTTACAAACACTGACTATAACAATGCAACTCCACGTGGTGTCGGGTATATTACAGAAAGGAAAAATTTAAAATGGATGCCTGTAGCCATTTTGTTTTTAAAGACAGTTTTTTTTCTTTTCAATTTCCTCTAAGTTTAGAAATGAACGAGATTTTTTTTACAGAGTTCATTCCTGGGTGAAGCCTTTTATATTTTTTTAAGCAGTGCCAGACATGAAGGAACCTAGAATGTTTTTGTGTGATAAGGCTAGAGTTAAGTGCTAAGACGTGTCATAATTAAATTTATTGGTCTGTCTTAAGTTTTTAAAACAAAAGATATTTTGTCTTTTGGGTATTGGAATAAGAGTTAATATTCTGTAATATAGATTTATATTCACAAAATATATGTTTATAATCAAGGTATATTTTATTATATTTACAGTAGGAAATATATACTCCAATAAATATTGTAGAAAGTATATAATTGGTAAATAGTAAAAATTACTAAAGAATAGATTCTGTTGAGTTAACCAGAAAAGAATTTAGCTGATAGGGCTCTGAGTAACCAAAAGGGAGTGAGGATATAAATTAGATAGAGACACTGTGTCTAGTTGGGAGAAGAGAAGGTCGTTGTGTAGATTGATCTTTTGACCCGAGATACGAATATTAAAAAGAAATGGTGGAATTAATTAAGAAGTGCAATACTGCCCTCTAGAGGATAGTAAATATTATAATCGATATACCAATAATATTGCCAGTGACGTCAAATTGGCTATAATAAGCGGCAATGTTGGTTGCAAGTCAGTCGGAGATTCCAGCATTCAGAGACTCACACCGCAATGCATTCAGATGTCCAGTACACATAGCAGATTCCAAGACATGAGGCAATCAAGATTCTCACCAAATCTCTAACTCACATGCATTGATTATCTGATATCGATAATCTTCACACATTCCAAATTATTACATCAGGAATTCCAAGACAGACTTATCAAAATCCAAATTGGACAGGTAATGTATGAAATTAAGGAATTAATGTAATTATATATATTTGTAGATATTCTTGCAACGTAGTCTGAGATTTCTCAGATACTGTTAGATCCAGAATCTAAATATCTTTATTCTGCAGATAAAGATGTGAAGAAGTGGATATAAGGATTTATTCCTAAAAGAAATGTTGTAAGATCGATACCAATATATATTGAATTTGGAAATTACTGTGATTATAATTAATAAGCAAAGAATTATATAACTACAAAATAAAAAGCAAAAGATTAGAAGTTTAATTCTCGAGATTAGGGGAGGATTCACTAAATAAGTTTTTATTACTTATCATTATATTAGCTCATCTTTTGTTGATCCATGTAGTATAGAGATATATATATATATATATATCTATAAGAGCTGGCTGGTTAAACATTGTTTGCTGGGAAATGCATGTTGTATTAAGCAGAAATGTTTATTAACCATTGTGTATTAGTTACTAACTGATAAGGTAAATGATATTAATCATATATGCAGTTACTAACCAGAGATACATATATTGTGAAGCTAGTTTTTATATGCTGATGGATTGTGGTTTGTAAATTTTTGTTTATGATATGAGATTTGAAACTTTTTTGTATACGTAATAAATATATAAATTTTTATCCGTTTATTGATTGTTGTATTTTTCTAAGCAAAACACAGACAATTAAAAGAATTCAGGAGAATTTCTAAGAAATATAAACGATTGATATTTGTGTCTTGTATGGATTTTTTATGAAATAATAATCCCTGATATATTGGAGGCAACTGCCGAGATAGGTCCAGTAAATCCAATATAGACATATTGGAGGCTTGGCTGATAACTCCAATATATAACGTGTTGTATTCACGTGCAGAGATTATATCCGACAGTGGCTACCCTCTCCCTCAAATTCAGAACTACACCTTAGTCAACATCCGATTCCACAGGGCCCAGACACGCGCACTCTAATCCGCTGTGCAATGTCCGTGCTGTATGCGGCGGGTTCGGTATGCCAACAAAACCGTGGCCGCGGGTTTCCTTATCCATCTATGGTCGGAGGTTTTCCACTATACCGGTATCTCCAATATGTCACGTCTCGGCCTTGCCCCCTGCTGGTGGTAGCAGGGATTCCTGTTTGTTTTTGTTTTCAGGATGCAGGCCATCTGTTGGGCTTATTGGTCTGCGGTCACATGACCTGTTCTGCCCTATATGTAGGACCAGGATTCCCCTTGATCCTTGGACCAGGATAGTCTTTCTTGCCTAGTCCCTGTGTGCTGGTTAACTTTGATATTCTGTGTATGACTTCTGGCTCATGTGTTTAGGATCTCTCTCTTGTCTGACCCCTCTAGTTATGATATTCCATGTATGACCTTTGGCTCTTGTATTTGGATCGCTCTTCTGTCTGTCCCCTGTACCGTGCTTATTTATCCGTGTAATACCTGCATTCATTGTATGTCTGGTTTATGTTTTATAAACCTTGCAGACCTAGCTTCAGTTAGTATTTCGAGACCACCTTTCAAGGATCTCAGTCAGGGCTTCGGGATCTTTCTAATTCCTGTAATATCCTGGTTTGTTCCCTGGAATCTGTATACCTGCCCTTAAGGCTTCAATCTCCGCAGATTGGGGGCTCCTCATCACCCTATAGGGGGCTCATCGTTACATTATCCTGGTCCCATAATAGAAGCTGGCAGGTATGTCTCATATGTATGAAGCTGTGTGTCAGCGGCAACACTCCCAAGCTGTGTGTCAGCGGCAACACTCCCAAGCTGTGTGTCAGCGGCAACACTCCCAAGCTGTGTGTCAGCGGTTTTGTCCCAGGTGGGCCCAGAGCCCTTCCTGCCTGCTGACGAGTCAGTTGTGCCGATGTTGAGCTACGAGATAGCCGTACCTATGCTTTGTTATGAGGCCGAAGTGCCTGTATCTAAACATGAAAAGCCAGCCATGCCTGTTCTCACTGGTAATGAAAAGCCAGCCATGCCTGTTCTCACTGATAATGAAAAGCCTGCCATGCCTGTTCTCACTGGTAATGAAAAGCCAGCCATGCCTGTTCTCACTGGTAATGAAAAGCCAGCCATGCCTGTTCTCACTGGTAATGAAAAACCAGCCATGCCTGTTCTCACTGGTAATGAAAAGCCAGCCATGCCTGTTCTCACTGGTAATAAAAAGCCAGCCATGCCTGTTCTCACTGGCAATGAAAAGCCAGCCATGCCTATATCCACTGGCACGATGCCAGCCATGTCTGTATCTACTGGCACGTTGCCAGCCATGTCTGTATCTACTGGCACGTTGCCAGCCAGGTCTGTATCTACTGGCACGTTGCCAGCCATGTCTGTATCTACTGGCACGTTGCCAGCCATGTCTGTATCTACTGGCACGAAGCCAGCCATTTCTGTATCTACTGGCACGAAGCCAGCCTTGTCTGCTTCCCCTGGCACAAAGCCAGCCATGTCTGTATCCACTGGCACGTTGCCAGCCATGTCTGTATCTACTGGCACGTTGCCAGCCATGTCTGTATCTACTGGCACAAAGCCAGCCATGTCTGTATCTACTGGCACAAAGCCAGCCATTTCTGCTTCCCCTGGCACAAAGCCAGCCATGTCTGTATCCACTGGCATGATGCCAGCCATGTCTGTATCTACTGGCACGAAGCCAGCCATGTCTGTATCTACTGGCACGAAGCCAGCCATGTCTGCTTCCCCTGGCACAAAGCCAGCCATGTCTGTATCCACTGGCATGATGCCAGTACATACATGGGTCTGTACATGGGTCTGTATCTACTGGCACGAAGCCAGCCATGTCTGTATCTACTGGCACGAAGCCAGCCATGTCTGCTTCCCCTGGCACAAAGCCAGCCATGTCTGCGTCCCCTGGCATGAAGCAAGCCATGTCTGTTCCCACTGGCAATGAAAAGCCAGCCATGTCTGTATCCACTGGCATGAAGCCAGCCATGTCGGCTTCCCCTGGCACGAAGCCAGCCATGTCGGGTACTGGTAATGAGAAGCCAGCCATGTCGGGTACTGACAATATGTCATTCGTGATGCCTGAGACTGGCACCTTGCCAGTGGTGTCCGGGACAAGCTGTATGTCAGCAATGACAGCTGCGCCCATGTTAGGCGAGACAGCTGCACCCAGGTTAGACGAGACAGCTGTGGCCACGTTTTGTTATGCGGTCGACGTGCCTGGATTGGCACATGAGACCACTGTGCCCTTGCCCCACAGTGAGTCCAGTGTTGTCCCCACCATTGTCAAGCCTTGTGAGGTGGTCACCAAGTCTACGTCTTGCTCAAAGAGAAGACAGGAAAAGTTGATCAACCCTAGCCAATCTGGTTCTGAAACTTCCACGCTCTGTTCTGGTTCCAGTGATACTACACCCACTAAGTCCGAGGTTGCCTTACTCCGCACAGTAATCAGGGAAATCCGACAAGCTGGTGGTTTGAAGGGTACTATGATCCCCAAATCACATTGTGTTCCCAAGGGATATATACGGACGCCCTCTGGCTCTTTGATGCGTGAGACGCACTGGGTAGTGCTCCAGAGACACCCTGGCATTCTGCAAGGGCTGTTGGAAGAGTCTGATTCAGATGATCCACAATATACTCCTCCTGGGGAGAGGTGTAAGACTGTTGTGGCGCCAACTGTACCATGTCCTGGTGATGTCCCATATCCCGAGAGTTTACCAGTCATGCACACACCCTGTACTGTATCGGTCAGGGCCATTTCTAATGGCAAGGTCATTGTCTCTGGGGCGGACAGTAAGTCCACTGTGTCTAGTGGTTCTACTGTGAGATGTAATATACAATCTCAGGGCAAGACTACTGTCACTGGATCTGGCAGTACCTCTATTGCCTCTATGTTCTATGGTGTGGACAGAACTCCTAGATCACTGCCCAGGAGACGCAAGAAGGTGACTAACCGTAACCAACCTGGGACTGATGATTCACTCCGTTCAAGGTCCAAGGTACTCATGCCGTCGGACCCTCGGGTACGAGACTCTAGCCCGGTTGCCGAGGGTTGTGTATGGGCCTCTAATAGTGCAGTGATCTGCAGAGAGGACCTGGAGGTTTATGAAAGAGCTTTGCTTGCTCAGGCACATACTGACTACTCTGAGTCTGAGTGGGATTCCAATGGGTACTGGTGACTGTTGGTCTTATCCGTTTTCATGCCGTCCATGTTTTCTTTCTTGGGTGCCCAGGAGGTCACCCGTAAGGGAGGGGGTTGGGAGGGTAGCACCCTCTGGAAAAACTTGCCTGGATCCTCTGGGCACAAGTTGGGTGGTGGGCAGAGGCCAACAAAACCGTGGCCGCGGGTTTCGTTATCCTACTATGGTCGGAGGTTTTCCACTATACCGGTATCTCCAATACACATACAAACATAGAAAACACTTTACCTATCGCTGCGCTGCTTGCTGTTTCCTCGGACTCGGGGGTGTCCCAGCTTCCCGGGCCGGGGGTCCGTTTGGGACGAGAAGAGGTCCACTGAACAGGAAATCCTGCTTGGCGCCTGCAGATGTCAGCTCACCTTCAACGGACGCCCAACCGGCGGGATCACTCGCACCTGCAGTCAACCGCTACAGTGTCCAGCAGTCGTTGCCGTACCGGCAAAATGGCCCCAATCCCGGCACACGAGCCCCCAGAAATGTTACCGGAATCCACCTGGTTCAATCGGGATGAGGCCGGACAAGGATTGACTGAACACGAGTCTCTTCAGGAAAGGCAAACTTTATTGTGATATCACAACAAATGCTCAAACAGGATTCAATCGCAAAGAATGAGCCCCGATTTCCCAGTGACATGAGGTTTTATACCCCGAATACATAATTAGGTACATCCCAATTAGCCCACCTCCCGGTGACACTATCCCACCCCACGTGGGTCCGTACCTCCCTTAATCGAATACAAAGACAATCCATACATTGGTCATAAATTGGCAAGCTTCATGTTACTTTGACAGAAAATGATTTGCTACTACTCTGGATCCTGCCTGTGCCCACCTCCCTTAGGCTTGTTTATTGTTTGTTTTAGATAAGGCCTAGTCTGGTCTCACACTCCTCTTTGTCACAGCTGCAGGCTCCTATGACCTCAATGTATCTTTCCTTCGTCCTGTCTCCCTGTGCCAGCTACGGCCCGTGTCTTCTCCAATTTAATTGCTTTTTCTGCTAGTCTAACACATTCCTTAGATTCTATGTAAACTTCCTCCTACTTTTAACTAATATCTACCTAGTTATATTCAAGTGAACCAATATTCTGACCAAGATGGCCGCCTGGCTCAGAATGGTGACCATCTTCTTGCCTGAATCTCCTTCAGTTCCACATCTCCTGGCGGACAAAATCTTTCCACCAGTGCTTGTCCTGCCAGGCACCAGGTTCATCCGCCTCGGCTTGGGCCATCGCCCTCCTTACTCTTCGCTGGAACCGGTCTCTTATGGACGGGGGTCCCGTGTCCTCTCTTCGCTGGTCCATTTCTCTCAGTTCTTTGACCAAGAGCAAAAAGGCTCTTTGAGCCGGCAGTCCCTCCCCGGCTCTCCAGCAGATCTCGCAGAGTGTCTCGTTTACAGCTGGCGTAGGCTGCCATGCTGAGGTGAGGGTCTCTTCCGGGGGTGCAGAGAGCTATCCCACCGCTGCCACCAGTGTGACGGAATGGGGTGTCCACCTGCGGTCCTGCTCCTATCTGACCCCCTAGATGGCGTCCAGCCCGACTACCGAGTGGCTCGAGAGGTGTATTCCAGGAATGGGATTGGTTGGCCCTTCTAGCTCCTTGGATGGTGATTGGCTGGGGTTTCAATCCCAGGTTAACCCTGGTGTCGGATAACACAGTTGTCACGGAAGGGACATAGGGGCTCGGCGCAGCGAGACCCAGGACTCAAACCCAAGACATTTTTAAAAGGACCTTGTTTTCCTTTGAACGTTTGCAGTGTGCGTTTCAATGTATGAACAGTTTATTTTCCTTGCTAGATGTGGTTTTACTTGATGTGCTGTATTAAGATATACCCTGTGTGATTTTAAATATACTTTACATCTTACTTTACTTTACTTTAATTTAGTTTAGTGAAATGACATGGCTTTGGTTTTAAAACATACTTATATTCCTGTAGATAAATGTGTGTTTCTGTAGCTAGTAAATAAGTTTTGCTGTTGTGTAATTTATGCGTCAGGGATTTTCCCCATTATCTAGGTACATGTTTAATTTAAGGGATCTCTGATAGTGTGTGTTTAATCTGATGGGCTGGAACAATGGATATACAAATGTTGTGTGCGCTGAAGGCTAAGAGAATGTGAAGAATGTTGATTGTAAATAACTGACATAATCTAATTAGTATGGGTGTGCTAGTAATTAGTATGGGTATGCAAATTGTGACTGCTGTACTTCAGCATAAATAGTGGCGTTGTTCATTAAAAGAATTCAGTTCATCTGAGTGTTTGAAACATACAGCTCTGCCTGGTGTTGTCATTTCACGTCGGCTACATATCACCACCACCCAGGAACGGGTCACCCTAACTCCACGGCAGAACATCGATTCGCCGCGCCGTTGCGCCACCTTGAATCGGTATCTTGGGATACCGCAACCTCCCCGAATCGGGACCTCGGCTGAGCGCCGTGCCTGCATCTGCAAGGAGACTCTACCAAACCGCGGTTCGCCACGCAGACCGTCTCCAGCCCTTCAATGGTCAGTAGATCCGCTGCTCGAGATGCCGAGTGCCGTGCCTCTCGGTAGTCGGAGCGCGGATTTCCACCGTGGGTGCCCCATCTACTCTCCAGATCTCAACACGCCACGTGGTCTTCTACCCAAGCCGCTCGAGACGCCGGGTGCCGTGCCACTCGGTAGTCGGGCTTGGCAACACCAACGAGGGGGTCAGATAGAGCAGGACCGCAGGCGGATACGCCCATTCCGTCATAACTGGTGGCAGCGGTGGGATCGCTCTCTGCAACCCCCCAGCAAGGAGACCTACACCATGGCGGTGTACAGCCATTACAACAGGGACACCCTGCGTGGCATGGCTGAGAATCGGGGAGGAACTCCTGGCAACAAAAATAGGAAAACCCTAATGAAGGAGCTGACCAGGATGGATCAGAAAGGGTGAGCACCCCAACCCTGACTCAGGACCCTGAATGAACCCCTTCGGCAGAGAGCTCGGTCCCTAATTGAAAATATTCGGCCTCACCCCTCCGAGGACATGGTGAGCCGACTAGTGTGGACCTCAAAGTGTATGAGGAGAAGGACCGTCAGCACGAGTTGCGGATGGCGGCGCTCTGTATGAGGAGTGGTGAACTTTCTGACCCCGTCCCTAACCCCGTAGAACCCTGGGTCGAGGTTTACAGCTCGACTGGAGCTTCACCCCGGGAATCTGCACCCCCCAGTGATACCCCTTTCGGGACTTACAGCTCGCCTGGAGCCTGTATTGGGGAAATCGCACATCCCAGCGACCCTTGGGTGGAGGCTTACAGCTCTCCTGGAGCTGCATCCAGAGGACGCCACACCCCCAGCGAGTGGCAGTGCCACTGTCTCAGCACTCTCGCGCGGACTCGAGGGGCGGAATTTCGAGGAGGTTGCAGGAGGGCCTGGTCCGGTACCATGGGTCCACAGTGGAGCCCCACCGGGTACGAGTGGCGGGACGAGATCCGCCAGGAACTTTGGGTACGAGGCCCTGTACCATGAAGGAGACTACCATGCTCTATGTTCCTCCGACGCTGTCATCCACCGGGTGCAGTATGACGCTCGAGCAGCGTTCCTGCAAGAATCGGCCCCGGAGGAGTGGGAGGCAGAGCTCCAGTACCTGGTGCAGCAGGAGATTGCACTGGACGCCGCGTACCACGCGCTCCGGTGGCTAGCCGGCCCCCCTGATACCCCGCACCATTGACGGCGCCTCCACCGCAGGGCCCCGCTATGGTGGCACGGGGCTGCTCTACGAGAGCATGGCCACAGACCCTGGGTTCGGAGAAGAGACAGAAGAGCGGGTCGGAGGAGATACTGGAGCGACGGGAACAGGAAGCTCCCGTACGACAGCAGGGACTCGGAGTTCGAGGAACTGGAGTTCCTAGCAGAGCGAGAGTGGGAGCTCGAGAAGGCCTACAGGAGATTGTTGGACAGCGTTCCGCAGTTGGGTCTGAGTCCATTGTACTGGGACGGGTCGGCGGAAGGAACCGACAGTCCACAGGACTTGGAGTATGGGAGGTCGAGATGCTCCCATGGGTCCCTGTTGGGGGCCCCAGCAGAAGAAGCTACCCCCTTCAACTCGCAGGATGACACGGTGTCCGTGCCCACGGGACCAGGGAGGAGCTGGCAACGGGGCAAGAGCGCCGCTGGCCTCTGCCCACCCTCAGCAGCAGAGAAAGTTATCCTCCACCCAGCAGAAGAGCTGGCCACGGGACAGAGCGCTGCTGGCCTCTGCCCACTTCCCACAGTCTGCCAGGAGGAGCAGACAGATGGTTCCCCCGGGCTGGGTTGTTCGCAGCCATTGACCGCCCTGGGGATGGAAAGAAACCACCCTCCCGCAAGGAGGCCCCCACCCAGCCGAAGAGCTGGCCACAGGGCAGAGTGCCGCTGGCCTCTGCCCACCTTTTCCCAGCTGTCCCGAGGAGCAGGAGGGGGATACCCTGGAGCTGTTTTTCCCACAGCCGCTTGCTTCGTCCGACCCCCTGATTGTTATTTCTGCACCCACCCCCCCAGAGAAGAGTTGGCAACGGGGCAGAGGGCCGCTGGCCTCTTGCCCATTTCCTACTATCCGCCCCAAGGAGCAGAAGGGGGATACCCTCGGGGCTACCTATCCCGCAGCCACGGATCTCACCCGAGATGGAGGACGTCCTTTCTCCTGCCGGGTGAGTCTTCTCCAGCATTCACCACCAACCCGAGCCGGCACTGGTGGCGGAGCAGAGACCGGTTGCCAACCTGCCCCTCCTTTGCAACCCTTTAGCCCCGGAGCGCCTCGGTCGGCCACCGGCTTTATCAACGGCTGACACAAGGGCACTTGGGCGCCTGCCTTTAAGCCCCCCTTTTTCCCGAGTACCCGAGACCACTGGAGATGGCACAGGTGGTATCCTCTCCCCAATCCACGGGACACTTATTGCCGGAGGGGGTACCACGAAGGACTTACAACCTGCCAGGCACGGCCGCGAGCACCACTGGAGAAGCCTGGCGGC